>JAOEGL010000009.1:27960496-28697996 GCA_034509955.1 Urosaurus nigricauda
AGAGAAGCTCCAAATATTGCGCTTTATTCTGTTGCATTTTCATGCTTTTCAATGCTTTCCCAAACTTTGGTCCTCCAGGTGTTTTGGACTCCAATTCCCAGAAGCCCCAGCCAGCTTGCCTAACACTCAGGAATTCTGGGAACTGTAGTCCAAAACACCTGGAGGACCAAAGTTTGGAAACCATTTATAGCAAGGAAGACCGAACTCAGGATGGAGACTAGGACCATCTCCGCTCCGTCCTACAATTTATCCCACGCTTTATATCAATGGTTCCCAAACTTTGGACTTCAACTCCCATGATCCCCGGCCAGCTTGGCCAAGAATCAGGAATTCTGGGAGACGAAGTCCAAAACACCTGGAGGACCAAAGGTGCATGATTATTATTTCCTTATCAGACAGGAGGAATTTCTCTTTATTGCGAATGGAGCCAATTGGAGCCAATTCAAATTCCATTGAATTTGATAGTTTAGCAAATTTACGTGAAATCTGATTGCGTTTGGAATGCGTTCAGAATGACTTTCCATTTCCCTAAATTGAGCCCCCATTGTCCGAAATTGTGTGAGATGCTTTAATTCGCAATAACATGAAACCCCACGATTGCATTCGGAGTGACTTCCCATTGCCCAAAATTGCGTGGGATACTTTAATTCACAATAACGTGAAACCCCACGATTGCATTCGGATTACCATTGGATTATACTTCCAATTTCCGTCGTCTGATAAGGTCCCATGTTGTAGATTAACCCATCCTTGAAGATGCCACAATTCGGGCAACGGTTCTTACAGAGGAGCGGATTATCAATAAACTATTTTTATTATTAAAATATTATCATATCGGAAACATGTGTTTCTTCCGATAACCTGGTCCTGATCCACAGATATTTCTGCAATGCCACCGACTCTCCCTGCTACAGAGTCTCAGCCTCTGGCCACCCTTTTTTGTCACTAAGGACCTTTTCAGACGTCGGAAATTAGAAGAATGATCTAACGGCAATCCGAACGCAATCATGGGGTTTCACGTTATTGCGAATTAAAGTATCTCACGCAATTTTGGGTAAAAGAGAAGTCATTCCGAACACAATCATGGGTTTTATGTTATTGCGAATTAAAGCATCTCATGCAATTTTGGGCAACGGGGGATCATTTTCAGGTAACGGGAAGTCATTCTGAACGCATTCCAAATGCAACGGGAATTCACGTAAATTTGCTAAACTAGCGAATTCACATGAATTCGAACTGGCTCTATTTGCAATAAAGAGAAATTTCTCCAGTGTGAAAAAGTCCTAAAACAGCTTGAGACTTGCTCTTTTTCCCCCTTTTTAATAGAAAGCTGAGAGACTCTCAAGATCTCAAGGAAGCTGCCAGGTCCTTTCACCAAAAGCCAGATTTTTATGACTAATCGCAGCAGCGGGAAGAGACTCCTGGACTCGGTTTCACATCTCCAAAGCGTGCTTTATTTTTATTTTATTTTAAACACGAGTTATAATAATAATATTAATTTTTTTTAAAAAAGGAGGCTTAAAATGCCGCGTGATTCATAAAGGAATCATTAGACTTTAACAGCCTGACGAAGAGGAAAACAATCCCCCTTCCAGTCCAAGGAGTCCGTTTGCAAACCGTTTCCATCGATGCCGTTCTTGGGCCTTGAATTCGCAGCAGCGGCAGACGCCGACCGGCAACAAAATGTGCGGAAATTGTTCAGGGGAATGAACTAAAGTCCCTGCCAGGTTGGAAGAAAGGAAACCTTCCTCCCTTTTGCATCACAGGCTTCTGGAGGAAAGTCTCCGAAAGCTTTCATCCACCTGCGAGGCTTCTCCTTTCATCCGAACGCTTCAAAGGTGCCACCCAAAATCAGCGACGAAAGGGACTTCTCGCCTTCCCAAGTCTCCGGCAAGTCACTTCGGAGTTTATCACGCACACGGGAGGAATTTATCCCAATTTCGAACGGAGCCGATTCGAATTCACATAAATTCACTAGTTTGGCGAATTTACGTGAAATCTGATTGCATTCGGAATGGGTTCAGAATGACTTCCCATTTTCCGAAAATGACCCCCCGTTGCCTGAAATTGTGTGAGATGCTTTAATACGCAATAACGTAAAACCCCATGATTGCGTTGGGAATGACTTCCCTTTTGCCCGAAATTGCGTGAGACGCACTCGTACGCAATAACGTGAAACCCCATGATTGTGTTCGGATTGCCATTGGATTATACCCCCAAATTCCGTCGTGTGATAAACCCCTTCGGCACAATTCCCACCGAAATGCAGAGAAGGTGACGTTCCCCGGCACTTTGCAATCATCAAGGTGATCCTTCAATGCAGAAGCGGTGGATTCAGGTTTTGGTTTTCATAGGACCTTATCACACCAGACCAATTCGGATTGAATCTGAGGTGACCTTGCGACTGATTTCTGTGAATCCGGTTGTTACCGAATTCACTGAATTCTGAGGTGACTTTGGATTGGCTTTGGAATGAATGGCTTCCTAGAAACAGCATTCATGTGCGATCATTCAACGCGCATTCATGTGAATTCACTTGGATGGATGTGGAGTGACTCTGGATTGGGGCTGCAAAAACCCTCGTCTGATAAGGGCCAAGGGCTTGGAAGAGGCCACAAGAGCCATCCATTTTGCCATGCAGGAACTCACAATCAAAGCACCTCCGACCGATGGCCATCCAGCCTCTGTTTAAAGTCCTCCAAGGAAGGAGACTCAAAGGCAGCGTCTTCCACCGTCGAACAGCCCTTACTGTCAGGAAGTTCCTCCTCATGTTGAGGTGGATTCTCTTTTCCTCTAGTTCCCATTCCTTGTTCCAGATCCTCTTCTCTGGAGCATCAGAAAACAAGCTTGCTCCGTTAACTAGGTGACAGAATGGCAGCATTGCGTGACCAAACAGACACCCAAAGTGCGACAACGTACAAGCAAACGTGCAATGCGCATCCACACACAATCCACGACGGCATGTGCAAAGGCGCCGCATGCAGACCTCCTCTTTCACATCCACGGACTGACTATTCATAGAACCATAGACGTTCCTTGGTGGGCAAAAATGCCCAACCTCTTCCATGGGGAAAGTTGCGTGAGACACTTACACAATTCCTGCCAATATATCGCCACAGATGTTACTTCTTTAGAAATGCAACCGGTCCCCAGCTCTGCATGAAATGCGGCCCCTCGAAGACTGATTGGCAACGTCTGCGTCTTGGTGCGAATTGAAGCAGATTGAGGGATGGACATTGAGTTTATCAGATGACGGAAATTGGAAGTATAATCCAATGGCAATCCGAACGCAATCATGGGGTTTCACGTTATTGCAAATTAAAGCATCTCATGCAATTTCTGGCAATGGGGGGGTCATTTTCGGGTAATGGGAAGTCATTCTGAACACATTCCGAACGCAATTGGAATTCACGTAAATTCGCTAAACTATGGGCTCCAATTGGCTCCATTCAAAATAAAGAGAAATTCCTCCCATGTGATAAACTCCTAAGAGAGGTATAGTATGGGGATGCCTTCTGAGTAGAAATACGCAACACACAATACTACTGACTTGAATATATTTGGGGGGGGGGGGTCAAGGTTCGAATCCCCGGCCAGTGATGTAAACCCATTGGGACAAGTCACAGACTCTCAGCCCTTTGTGTCCCTTTAGTGCCTCCGTAAATCGGAAAGGACTCAAAGACGCAGAACAAAAAAGCGCAGAAAAATGTCTTAAGAGTACATCCGCCAAACGACCAAAGCAATTGCAATTTTTGCAAGCTGGTCTCCATTCCCACCAAATATTGAACATAATTTAGATTTTATATACATATATTTTATATATATATATATATATATATATATATATATTAGTCCCGACTATCCAACCTTCGGTTATCCAACATTCCGGATTATCCAACACCGCATGTGATTTCTTTAAATTTTCTGTGATTTCTTTAAATTTCCAGAGCACTGAACTGTTTATACCGTACATCGCAATGTTGATCGGTGATTTCTTTACATTTACTTTTACTGTTGTTGGCATAAAACTTCAATCCATTTGCAATTCGTAGGGATTTCAAGGCTTTCCTTGGACCTTCCGGATTCCGGAAGCAAGAAGAGCCCTCCCTTCAACCACCATCTTGAGGGGAGAGAGATGCAGGCCACCTCCTGCTGCAAGCAAGAAGAGCCCTCCCTTCAACCACCATCTTGAGGGGAGAGAGATGCAGGCCACCTCCTGCTGGAAGCAAGAAGAGCCCTCCCTTCAACCACCATCTTGAGGGGAGAGAAAGGCAGGCCACCTCCTGCTGGAAGCAAGAAGAGCCCTCCCTTCAACCACCATCTTGAGGGGAGAGAAAGGCAGGCCACCTCCTGCTGCAAGCAAGAAGAGCCCTCCCTTCAACCACCATCTTGAGGGGAGAGAGATGCAGGCCACCTCCTGCTGGAAGCAAGAAGAGCCCTCCCTTCAACCACCATCTTGAGGGGAGAGAGATGCAGGCCACCTCCTGCTGGAAGCAAGAAGAGCCCTCCCTTCAACCACCATCTTGAGGGGAGAGAGATGCAGGCCACCTCCTGCTGCAAGCAAGAAGAGCCCTCCCTTCAACCACCATCTTGAGGGGAGAGAAAGGCAGGCCACCTCCTGCTGGAAGCAAGAAGAGCCCTCCCTTCAACCACCATCTTGAGGGGAGAGAGATGCAGGCCACCTCCTGCTGCAAGCAAGAAGAGCCCTCCCTTCAACCACCATCTTGAGGGGAGAGAAAGGCAGGCCACCTCCTGCTGGAAGCAAGAAGAGCCCTCCCTTCAACCACCATCTTGAGGGGAGAGAAAGGCAGGCCACCTCCTGCTGGAAGCAAGAAGAGCCCTCCCTTCAACCACCATCTTGAGGGGAGAGAGATGCAGGCCACCTCCTGCTGGAAGCAAGAAGAGCCCTCCCTTCAACCACCATCTTGAGGGGAGAGAAAGGCAGGCCACCTCCTGCTGGAAGCAAGAAGAGCCCTCCCTTCAACCACCATCTTGAGGGGAGAGAAAGGCAGGCCACCTCCTGCTGGAAACAAGAAGAGCCCTCCCTTCAACCACCATCTTGAGGGGAGAGAAAGGCAGGCCACCTCCTGCTGGAAGCAAGAAGAGCCCTCCCTTCAACCACCATCTTGAGGGGAGAGAGATGCAGGCCACCTCCTGCTGCAAGCAAGAAGAGCCCTCCCTTCAACCACCATCTTGAGGGGAGAGAGATGCAGGCCACCTCCTGCTGCAAGCAAGAAGAGCCCTCCCTTCAACCACCATCTTGAGGGGAGAGAAAGGCAGGCCACCTCCTGCTGGAAGCAAGAAGAGCCCTCCCTTCAACCACCATCTTGAGGGGAGAGAGATGCAGGCCACCTCCTGCTGGAAGCAAGAAGAGCCCTCCCTTCAACCACCATCTTGAGGGGAGAGAAAGGCAGGCCACCTCCTGCTGGAAGCAAGAAGAGCCCTCCCTTCAACCACCATCTTGAGGGGAGAGAGATGCAGGCCACCTCCTGCTGGAAGCAAGAAGAGCCCTCCCTTCAACCACCATCTTGAGGGGAGAGAAAGGCAGGCCACCTCCTGCTGGAAGCAAGAAGAGCCCTCCCTTCAACCACCATCTTGAGGGGAGAGAGATGCAGGCCACCTCCTGCTGGAAGCAAGAAGAGCCCTCCCTTCAACCACCATCTTGAGGGGAGAGAGATGCAGGCCACCTCCTGCTGCAAGCAAGAAGAGCCCTCCCTTCAACCACCATCTTGAGGGGAGAGAGATGCAGGCCACCTCCTGCTGGAAGCAAGAAGAGCCCTCCCTTCAACCACCATCTTGAGGGGAGAGAAAGGCAGGCCACCTCCTGCTGGAAGCAAGAAGAGCCCTCCCTTCAACCACCATCTTGAGGGGAGAGAGATGCAGGCCACCTCCTGCTGGAAGCAAGAAGAGCCCTCCCTTCAACCACCATCTTGAGGGGAGAGAAAGGCAGGCCACCTCCTGCTGGAAGCAAGAAGAGCCCTCCCTTCAACCACCATCTTGAGGGGAGAGAGAGGCAGGCCACCTCCTGCTGGAAGCAAGAAGAGCCCTCCCTTCAACCACCATCTTGAGGGGAGAGAGAGGCAGGCCACCTCCTGCTGGAAGCAAGAAGAGCCCTCCCTTCAACCACCATCTTGAGGGGAGAGAAAGGCAGGCCACCTCCTGCTGGAAGCAAGAAGAGCCCTCCCTTCAACCACCATCTTGAGGGGAGAGAGATGCAGGCCACCTCCTGCTGGAAGCAAGAAGAGCCCTCCCTTCAACCACCATCTTGAGGGGAGAGAAAGGCAGGCCACCTCCTGCTGGAAGCAAGAAGAGCCCTCCCTTCAACCACCATCTTGAGGGGAGAGAGAGGCAGGCCACCTCCTGCTGGAAGCAAGAAGAGCCCTCCCTTCAACCACCATCTTGAGGGGAGAGAGATGCAGGCCACCTCCTGCTGGAAGCAAGAAGAGCCCTCCCTTCAACCACCATCTTGAGGGGAGAGAAAGGCAGGCCACCTCCTGCTGGAAGCAAGAAGAGCCCTCCCTTCAACCACCATCTTGAGGGGAGAGAAAGGCAGGCCACCTCCTGCTGGAAGCAAGAAGAGCCCTCCCTTCAACCACCATCTTGAGGGGAGAGAAAGGCAGGCCACCTCCTGCTGGAAGCAAGAAGAGCCCTCCCTTCAACCACCATCTTGAGGGGAGAGAAAGGCAGGCCACCTCCTGCTGGAAGCAAGAAGAGCCCTCCCTTCAACCACCATCTTGAGGGGAGTTAATTGTCTAATTAACAAATTGTAAGCCGCTCTGATAGCTTTGGCTGAAGAGCGGGGTATAAATAAAATGTATTATTATTATTATTATTATCCAACGTTTTCGGTTATCCAACTATCAGCCGATCCGGTTTATGTCGGATAATCGAGACTCTACTGTATATCTATAGATCTTGTTTCCGACCCTTGTCTCTGTTGTTTGTTTGGAAACGGCTCTGTCCCTTTGGTGTGACTTGGGTGCCTTTTGCGCCGGAAATGCCGCTCTCTGGACTCCAATGTATTTTTGGGAAGGTCTCTGTCTCTGCATTCCTGCATGAATATTTCACATTCCTGCCTGACAAGAGAGGACCTGTCCTTCCTTTCCTACTTCGGCAAATGGTAAAATTTGCAGAAGAAATGGATGGCATCTCTTTCTTTCTCTGGGCTTCCCTTTTACTTGCTCCTCTTTGGTTTCCATCCTTTTATGGGGAAACAAAAATCACAAAAACAAACTCTCCTTCTCCTTGTTTCTTTCTCGAAGGAAAGACCCAGGAATTTAAAACGGAAAATTCAGACAGGGAATTTAAAACGGTGCCGTGTTGTTTTAAAGAATTTCTTAAAACATTTTAATCTTTTTTAACCCCGTTTTAGTCTTTAAACGAGCGGTTAGTTTTCATATTGTGATAATTAATTAGTAATTGGAATTATTCTATGATTCTATGATTTAATTTGTAAATTAATAATGTAATTCTGTTTTAATGCACCGTTTTTGTAGGCTTGTAACTGTACTGTCGTTGTTGTTGTTTTAATGTCGTGAGTTGCCCTGAGTCCCAGTTTTGGGATATAAATAAATATCATCACTATCATCATCATTATCATCATCATCATCACCGTCATCATCCCAAAAGAGGAAAGTAAAAGAAATCTTCCCTGGACAAATTCTGCCAAGAAAACCCCATGATAGCTTCATCTCTTACAGGTAGATTCTTCTAACAAGAAAACACTATTATTATTATTATTATTAGAATAATAATAATGATAAATAATAATAATAAATTTTATTTATATCCTGCCTCTCCGGTTGGATCAAGGTGGCTTCAAATGAGAATAAAATACAATACAAAATACAATAAAATACCAAATAAAGCCCGTTATCCCTCCCTCCAACACAACACTTAAAATCCCCAATTAACAACTATAATGATAAATAATATCCAATTGTAAAATAACAATAAGACGATGGGAATCCGGGGATATTATACATCCAGGTATGCCATCATCATCATCATCATCATCATCATCATCATCATCGTTTATTTAACAGTTATAAGATAAAATATTTATAATCATTCCAATAATATAAAAGAGAGCTAGCATGGACTAGTGGTTTGAGCCTTGGACCATGACTCTGGAGACCAGGGTTCGAATCCCAACTCACCTTGGGCCGTAAGTCACACTCTCTCAGCCTCAGAGGATGGCCATGGCAAACCCCCTCTGAACAGATTTGCAGAGAAAAACCCATTAAAGGTTTGTCTTAGGGCTGCCATAAGTCAGAAAGGACTTGAAGGCACACAATGGAGTTTATCACACGGGAGGAATTTCTCCCAATTTCGAACGGAGCCAATTCGAATTCACGTAAATTCGCTAGTTTGGCGAATTTACATGAAATCTAATTGCGTTCGGAATGCGTTCAGAATGACTTCCCGTTGCCCGAATATGACCCCCATTGCCCGAAATTGCGTGAGATGCTTTAATTTGCAATAACGTAACACCTATGATTGCGTTCAGAATGACTTCCCTTTTGTCCGAAATTGCATGAGATACACTCATCCGCAATTACGTGAAACCCCATGATTGCGTTCGGATTGCCATTGGATTATACTTCCAGTTTCCGTTGTCTGATAAACTCCAATGAACATCTCGCTGCAAACTCTGAGCCGTGGCTCCAACTCTTGGACGGAGAAAGAGTCGGAGACGGTCTCCCTGTTTCTGTCCCTTTGCCTTTCTCTCATGCGCACTTTTCCCTGGCCTTGTTATCCCTTAAACAGCGAACGGCTTGGCACGTGCCGGAGGAAGAAGGCCAGGAAGACGCCAACAAGGAGCATCCCCAGCATTTTTAATCACGAGGCTCTTCCAAGTGGTGAGTTGTCGCTTTGGGTTTAGTCTACTGTCTCCTTCTTCTTTGGCTCGGTCTGAAGATGGAAATCACTTGCGGCGAAGGCTGGATCGTGCTGTAAATTTGGGACAGAAACGCCGTCTCTTTCCCCCGGATTCCTCCTTCCTTGCCTACCTTCTCCCACACCTCATCTATGCAAACCACACCAAGACACAGATACAGTGGTCCCCCGGGTTACGAATCCCCCGGGGACCGAAAACCCCGGGATCCAAAAGAGCCGGGGCTGGAAAAACGGCCCCGGCTTGCGAAAAAACCCCTGGGTTGCGAAAGGAAAGCGGCGCGAAATTCAAATCGCGCCAAGTGCTTTCCTATACTTACAGCGGTCCCCCGGGTTACGAAGGTTTTCGGGTTACGAAAGGTCTGCTGGAACGGATTACTTTCGTAACCCGTGTGACCACTGTATCTATATATCTATATAGTTATATATATATATATATATCTCCTCATTCGCCTACTGCTGGCCACCCCAGAACATCCAGCCCTGAGAATCAGGAAGAAGTCCCTTCCAAATCTACACTTTTCTCATATCTAAAAGAAAGGCAGCCAGAGTTTTGAACAATAGACAGATGGATGGAAGCATAGATAGATAGATAGATAGATAGATGATAGAGAGATGCATAGATAGATGATAGATAGATAAATAGATAGATAGATAGATAGATAGATGCATAGATAGGTAAATAAGTAGGTAGGTAGATGACAAATGCATCGATAGATAGATGCATCTATAGGTAGGTAGGTAAGTACGTGATAGATGCATCTATAGACAAACAGATGCATAGGTGGATGAATAGATAGATAGATGCATAGAGAGAGAGAGAGAGAGATGATGATGATAGATAGATAGATAGATAGATAGATGCATATATAGATAATAGATGCATCAATAGATAGATAGATAGATAGATAGATGCATAGATAGGTAGATATACAATAGATGTATCAATAGACAGATAAATGCATAGATAGATGCATAGATGGATGGATGGATAGATAGATACATAGATAGATAGAGAGAGAGATGATAGATAGATAGATAGATAGATAGATGCATAGATGGATGGATAGATGCATAGATAGATAATAGATGCATCAATAGATAGATAGATAGATAGATGCATAGATAGGTAGATAGACAATAGATGTATCAATAGACAGATAAATGCATAGATAGATGCATAGATGGATGGATGGATAGATAGATACATAGATAGATAGAGAGATGATAGATAGATAGATAGATAGATGCATAGATCTTGTGGCACCTTTGAAACTAACTGTGCAAAAGAAGTTGTAGCATAAGCTTTCATAGGGCCTTATCAGACGGGAGGAATTTCTCTTTATTGCGAATGGAGCCAATTGGAGCCAATTCAAATTCACACGAATTCCCTAGTTTAGCAAATTTACGTGAATTCCAATTGCGTTCGGAATGCATTCAGAATGACTTCCCATTACCCGAAAATGACCCCCCCCATTGCCCAAAATTGCGTGAGATGCTTTAATTCGCAATAACATAAAACCCATGATTGCGTTCGGAATGACTTCCCTTTTGCCCGAAATTGCGTGAGATGCTTTAATTCGCAATAACGTGAAACCCCATGATTGCGTTTGGATTGCCATTGGATTATACTCCCAATTTCCGACGTCTGATAAGGTCCATAGACTTAGTTCTACTTCCTCGGATGCATGGAGTCCAGGAAGAAGCTTTATAATCAAACCTGCCTGAATAGCCATAGAAATGCAAAACTGGTGGGTACAGTGGGGAGATGATGGCAAGTTCACTTTTACCATAGTTAAACATAGCGTTTCTACGGCTGTTGATGCATTCTCGATTTTCCATATAAAAGCATGAGAACCAAAGGATGGGACTGGAGACACGAATGGGATTCTCCATACAATGCCAAGGCACTGAGTTTGTAGATGTCGGGGTTAATTCCCTTTTGCAAGGATGGATGGATCGTATTGGAAATATGACCCCATCGGAAAGTCTGTGTCCTCCGAGTTTTGCAACAGGTTGTCCCAAGCGATTGATGGTGTGCGGTTTCCAAACCTTGTGCAAACATCTGTGTTGGCTTTTCCTCACATGTTGCATGGACAACACTGATGCTATGACACTAATGGAACGGCAAGTCATGTTTCCTTTAATGCAATGTTTCTTTACTTGCGCTTCCTGCTTTTAAATGTCGCCGTGTTTCGTGCAGATATGCGCCAGTGGTGCAAGACTTGCATGCGCCGCGAGGATTTTCCATCCGTTCTTTGATTTCGGCTGTCACAGCAACTTCTTTAAGAAAGCAAGGATAGGAGGAGTATTAATAGCTTTACAAAGATGCGGCGAGTTAACTATGAAGGGGTAGCATGCTTTAAGGGTCAAGTGGTTTTTATATATATATATATATATATATATATATGAATGGTATCATAAATGCAACCTGCATATATGAGGTTGTAGAGCATGCAAGAATTGCTCTGCTCCATTGCAACCCTGTGACTAAAACCACATTTATCATGTCCCCAGATTATACTTATTATATATGCCTTCCTTTTTGGGTATAGAAATAGAGGGAAAAATATAGGAGAATTGTATTATTAGTGTTAGTATTTCCCACCTCTCCCTTCGGATCGATTATATTTAGTAACCGGCAAAAAATTGGAAATTAGAGAATACACCTCCCATGGTTGTAAAGAGTTATGGAATTAAAAGAGATGGATAAATTAACAGTTTAAAAAATTAATTTAAAAAATCAGAAAGGGAATGGAACCCCCATGGTAAAATATTTGAGCGTAAAAGGAACGCTGTTATAGATTATTAGAAAATGAATGGAAATGTGAGATAATTACGTTCGAGGTGGAATAATCATAAGCGAAGGGTAAAAGGAAAAGGATAAGGAAAGACTATCATATGAAGGTATACATGTTTATGGGTGTATATTATTAATATTATTATTATTGTTATTGTTATTATTATTATTTATATCCTGCTCCTCCAGATGATCAAAGGGACTTGCATTAAAATAAACCAATAAAATACAAGGTCAATGCAATATCATATAATGACATTTTAACCCTATCCCCTCCCCAACTCTCCCATCAGTAAGAAAAAAATACAATCAAATTATCAATTATGAAAACAGCCATTGATAATTAAATAACAATTATGAGTGTGTGTGTATATGCATATATATATATATATATATATACATACACACACATATATTATAAAATATATAATATGAAAACAATGTTAGATAGATATCTGGAGACAATGGTGAATAATAATGATACGGGTACTTAACAAAAAGTCATTGTCATACTTTGGTTGGAAATTCGATTTATGTTATGTGAAACAAGGAATATTATGAAGCAAATAGATTATGAATGTATTATCTTTTTTTATAATTCAATAAAGAATATATAAAATAAATAAAAAAATAAAACCAGATTTATCCATGGATCGATGGAGTAGGAAAGATATCTTGCCTTCCTCTTGGTCTCTACTGTTTATTCCTTTGCAAGAGCTAGTAAACAAGCCAAGGTTTACAGACCCTACACCTAAACTCAATTTGCCTGGCAATAATAATAATAATAATAATAATAATAATAATAATTTATATCCCACTCCTCTTTGGCCTGCTTTTTTTAATTACTTATTTTATTCCCTCCTGTAGGTTCCCTTACATTATGACCCGACGCCGCTCAAGCATCAAATTGAAGGACGACTCGCGTTAAGGATAAAGGTTTATAATAATTTAATAAGTATTCATAGAATGCAGAACAATAAGATGTAGGGAATACAATTTGCATAATAAATATCAATATTGCAACTGTTAAAAGCAAACCGTGACAAATGATCTGCCGCTAAATGACCGAGAGATTACAGAATTGCAAATTGCAAAAAAGGCAGAGCCGGAAGGGAGGACCCTCCAAAATGCTCCCCTTGACAATAACACAACAACGGTGCAAAGAAAGGATCGAGGAGCACCACCTACGTTGTGGCTATGCGCCCACCGACAAACGGCAAAAATATCCCCCATCCGTTATTAGGCCTTCCTTTCTGGTCTGGAGACGGAGCTGAGCCTCGGATGCGTTTGTCGCCGTGCATTTCGTAGCGATGATATTGGCGCCCGGCTCTGCCTGACAGTGATTGAAGGCTGCTAAATCATCTGCCAAAGCGCCAGCTTCCATGCAACCGGAGCGGGCGGCTCTGCTAAAAAGGAGAAAGAAGGTCTCGTGAAGGTTGACCTGTTGTTGGGCTATTGCAAAGGGCTTTCGTTAATGGCGGCAGTGGCGCTTGGTGGCTTCCCGGTTCGGTGGGGCGGTGAATCCACTCCGGGTGTTAGTGGCTCGAAGTTGCAGGGGTCCCCGAGGAGCTAAAAAACCATGAAAGGGGCCAGAAGCATCCAAAGTGCAAATCTTTGTTTGGAAGGATGGAGTTCTTGGACAGGACAGATTGAAAGCTTCTTGGACAGGGGTTCCTAGTTTTCCAAGGAAGGCCAGGCTGGCTGCGATCACCCAGAGGACCTTCTCGTCCGCCGCTCCTAAATTATGGCATGGCCTGCCAAAGGAGATCCGTCATATTACCACTCTTGACGCCTTTAAAAAGGCTATCAAAATTATTATTCCATAGAACAGCTGCTTTCACTGCAAACAAGGCAACCCTAAGGACCTTATCGGACGGGAGGAATTTCTCTTAATTGCGAATGGAGCCAATTTGAATTCATGCGAAGTCACTAGTTTAGCGAATTTATGTGAATTCCAATTGCATTCGGAATGCATTCAGAATGACTTCCCATTGCCTGAACTTGCATGAGATGCTTTAATTCACAATAACGTAAAACCCATGATTTTGTTCAGAATGACTCCCTTTTGCCTGAAATTGCATGAGATACTTTAATTCGCAATAACATGAAACCCCATGATTGCGTTCAGATTGCCATTGGATTATACTCCCAATTTGACGTCTGATAAGGTCCTAAGAGTTATAAAAGGCTCAACTCCTTGCAAAAGCAGAGACAGCTGACTTTCATCTTCCCTTTCCCTTAAATTTCTGAGGATGGGAGCTAGATATTGCTCTCTCATACCATTATATAATGGACAATGCAGCAGATAATGTGCAAAATTTTCAACTTTTGGTGCCCCACAAATACAGAATCTATCCAGAAAAGGGATACCTTAGAATCTTGAATCCATTTGCTCAAAGCGAGGGTTAGATGTCCCTTATGTAAAATGGCAAAATCAAAGTTGGCTTTTTAGAATGTATATGTGTGTGTGTGTACATACTGTGTGTGTGTGTGTTTGTGAATATTTTCTGAGAATAAAGAATCCATGGATATGGAGGGCTGGCTGTAGTACCAACCCAAAACGGTGATGAGAAGTGACGTGAAAATCAGAACTGGGATCCTCTGCAAAGTTGGTTGCAAGTCAACTAAGTAAGTCATTCACAACGGTTGCAATTGCATCCGTAAACAACAACGACAACTTGACCCGTGATGCATTTTTAAGCAGAAGAAGTAGAAAGATAAATGAAAGCCAGCCCGGTGCATGGATTCAGGTTGGCATCGGCGGATGCTTGAAGACCCTGCCCTGGGAAGAAATGGAGCCGAGGGGCATCCGTGCCATTGATGGAGCACCAGGGCAAAGCCAAAGCCACCCATCACTTTCTTCCCAACAGCCGCCTTTGGTGGAAGCCTTGGCGAGGCAGGACATTTCTCTTGTCTGGAGAGATTCTATCGCAACGCGCAACGTGTGAGGAACGTGCCAAGTTGCCATGGCTACTTAATAAAAAAAGGAAAGTTATGAGTGCGAGAAACTGCCTGACAGTAACACTCTCTCCCTCTCCTTCCCTCCCTTTGCCTCTAAATGCCGCCGCCGAATATTCCTCAAATAGACATTGGTTAATATCTTTATATTTTAATATAACTAACTTCAAGAGCCAGATGGTGTTTTTGCAGTTTCAAACTTATAATCAATGTTTGCTAAAGCTGTTTATTTATATGTGTGTGTGTGTTTTAAAAAGAAGACAGAGATTAGAATGAAAGGAGAAGCCTTGCTCTGCGTGATGCGTACTTGAGTGCGCGATTTATATATTTGTTTTGTATCGTGCCATCAAGGGATGTGGCACCCCATCTGAATTTGCTTTGGGGAAAAGGTCCACCAAGTCTTCGCCTGCAAACGGCTTGCAATTTGAGGCGTGCAATGAACTGAAAGCAACATTGAACTGCAAGATCAACACATGGGTCATGCCAGAGTCGCGTGCATTGAAGAATTCACTTAGCGCTTTGAGTGTTGGGCCAGGATGCTGGGAGACCAAGGTTCAAATTCTTGCTCGGCACAGTGAGCAAAAGTGTCCCACTCTCCCAGCCTCAGAGGAAGGCAATGGGGAACCTCCCCTGAATATATCTGGCTATGAAAATCCTAGGAGAAGATAGCCATAGGTCCCAATCTCTCAGCCTTAGAGGAAAGGAAACATCCTCTGCGCAAACCCTACAATAAGGTATCCATAGTGGAATCATGGTTTGGTTGTCGGACCAGGGTTCAAACCCATACTCAACCTTGGAAAATCACCAGGTGCCCTTGGGCAAGTGTCCCACTCTGGACACTCAACCTCCCCTGAATATATCTGGCTATGAAAATCCTAGGAGAAGATAGCCATAGGTCCCACTCTCTCAGCCTTAGAGGAAGGCAAACATCTTCTGGGCAAATTTTGCCAGGAAAACCCTAAAATAAGGTCATGGTTTGGGTGTTGGACCGGGGTTCAAACCCATACTCATCCTTGGAAACCCACCAGGTGACCCTGGGCAGGTGTCCCACTCTCTCAACCTCAGAGGAAGGCAAATGGGAATGTATCTGGCTATAGAAACCCTTGGGACTTTATCAGAGGGGAGGAATTTCTGTTTATTGCGAATGGAGCCAATTCGAATTCACATGAATTTGCTAGTTTACTAAATTCAGGTGAATTCCTATTGCGTTTGGAATGTGTTCAGAATGACTTCCCATTACCAGAAAATGACCCCCCATTGCCCAAAATTGCGTGAGATGCTTTAATACGCAATAACGTAAAACCCATGATTGCGTTCAGAATGACTTCCCTTTTGACCGAAATTGTGTGAGATGCTTTAATACGCAATAATGTGAATTCCTGTGATTGCGTTTGTATTGCCATTAGATTATACTTCCAATTTCCAACGTCTGATAAGGTCCTTGGAGAAGGTTGTAGTAAACCTAGTTCAGCTTGAAGACATACAGCCACAATTGCAGACAGCCCAATGTTGACATTTACTTTTGAACCCTTGTGCCAAGTTGGCACTCTTACTCCGGATCCTGGAGACGGTTGTCCAGTAAGTCCGAGTGAATAAATACATAATGTGCATTGTTTGTTGTTTGCACGCGGAGACGATAAATCATTTCTCCCCTTATTTGTTCTGCGATTAGTATTGTTAGTGCACAGAGACCCCTTAAAGGCCGACTAATCTTAATAATGTTATTTCCAGCCGGTCAGCAAAACAGATCTTTTGGTCTCTCGAAGGAGCCCCGTGCTATTCATACAAACCGTAATTTAATGTACCTGAGGGCAATTTGGGGTCCCCTCCATCGCCGGGCCACTCTCAGCCAAAATGCCACACAAGATCTCTCTGGTTTTGTGTTACTTTTAATGGGGAAGAGTGCCATCTTTCACAGTTATGATGCCGCTCCTTGAAATACGGGTTTTTAAAGACTTTGGTGACTGCAGGGAGAATCTCACTACAGTGCTGTCAATTTGAATTACGCCATGGTAAGCCTCGGAAAGGTGGGATCCAAAGGACACCCAAGAAAGACGTGAATTCCTTCCTCTGAAGGAATTCTCCATTGGAGAAATATATATTTGAAGGCTTTCCAAGTTTATTTTAAAAGCCGAAAACCTCCCCGTGGGTAGAAAGCTTGCTCAGTGCGGGTAGAAATCTAGCCATTGAAAAGACTTGCCTCCATACAAAGCAAGGACTTTATCACACTGGATTTCCTCCTTCTCTTTCTCTTCCAATCTCTGCTTTCTTTTTCTCCTTTTCTTCCTTTCCTATTCTTTCTAAGGAGTTTATCAGACGGGAGGAATTTCTCTTTATTGCAAATGGAGCCAATTGGAATCAATTCGAATTCACATGAATTCACTAGTTTAGAGAATTTATGTGAATTCCGATTGCGTTCGTAATGCGTTCAGATTTACTTCCTATTGCCCGAAAATGACTCCCCCATTGCCTGAAATTGCATGAGATCCTTTAATTCACAATAACGTAAAACCCATGATTGCGTTTGGAATGACTTCCCTTTCGTCCAAAATTGCGTGAGATACTTTAATACGCAATAACGTGAAACCCCATGATTGCGTTCGGATTGCCATTGGATTATACTTCCAATTTCCGACGTCTGATGAACTCCTTATTCTCCGCCTCTTAATCCTTACATCTATTTTTTCCTTTCTTCTTTCTTTTCCTTTCCTCTTCATGTTCTCTCATCTTCTCACATAAGACTTTATCACACAGCATGCAAGCGTCATTAAATCAGCATTAAATCCCATCAATATTGTGCAATAACAAGTTAATTTTCATACAGCATTGTGCAGCGTCACCATTATTCCGTGAATAAAAAGTGGCATGATTTTGCTGCTTTATTCATGGGATAATTGCGATTTTTGGCGCTTTATTCACAGGATAATGGAACGATCATGGCAACGTCATGTGAAAATCAACCTGTTATTGCACTATATTGATGGGATTTAATGCCGATGTAATTCCCCTTGAAGGAAAAGAAGAAAAAGAGGAAAAGGAAGAAGAGGCTGGAAGAGAAAAAGGAGGAGGAAATAGCAGGAAATATAAGATGGAACAAGAAGAAGTAGAAGTTACGGTTAAGTAAGAAACATTTCAGAATGCATTGAAGGTACAACAAGATTTGTAAAACAAGATGATAATGTGGATGTTTGCAACTGCAAATGGTGAAGTGTATTTGTTTGGTAATTTGTTTCTATGGTAAATAAAATCATTTTTAAAAAAGAAAGGAAAAGAAAAGCCTTGCCTCCAAATCATGCAAGTTTTCCATCTGGGTGACTTTTTCAAAAAGCCGAAGCGGGAGCCAAATGAACTTTTTTCTTTCCCCATTTTTTTGAAATGATGCATTCCTAGAAGGACTGCGCATACAGTTTCCTTGAATAATGGCTTTTCTCTGAGTTTCTGGAAAATGTTGATTCCTCTCCCCATAAACGCACACACACACATATATATATGCATCCTTCACTCTCAGCCAAGGGAAAGGAAACCGTTGCCAAAAACGCTCTTGCGTCCTCTGAGTTTTCAAAGCCTCCCCGTTCCATATAAGCCATACAACTCCCCTAAAAAGGGACCCGTGTAACCCTTTGAAAATTCTCAGAGTTTGCTAGAGGAGTCCAGAGAAAGGAATAATTGATTTAAAGCATTTCGGATTTAGCAGCTGCTTCTTGAAAGGGATTTTTTTTCCCCCTCTTGAGTCCCAAGACTGTGCATTTCTTCTTCTTCTTTCCATTCTTGCAGGAAGAGTCTCGAGGGAAGCTTTCCCGAAGGCTTCCCATTTACCTGTCCCCAAACTGAAAGAAGTGAGGCGTGTGGACTGTTCAAAGGTCAAGGAAATGCAAAGAAAGAAAGCTTCATTTCCGCTCTTTCATGCGCTGTGACCAAAGTGTGTGTCATTCGACTCAGTTCCTTTCCCCATCTCCAGACTGTGTGCTTTGGTTACACAACAAACATCTCTCTTTCCCTCCTCCTCTCTCTTTTCCTCTTTCGTTCTTCCCTTCCCTTCTTTTATCTCGCTTTCTCCTGATGAACGGCCTCTTTCGTTCCAAATTTAAATGGGACGTAAGCCAAAGATGGCATTTGCAAATAGTAATTTTTTTAAAAAAATTCAAATCTCTGCTCCAGAATCCAAAGCGTTCTGCACAATAAGGTAGAAAGCTTGGCACTATAATGCCAGAAGATGACAGAGGTTGACCATAAAGTTGTGCCGGAGGACCTAAATGTTCCTAGAGAGAACACTTCTCTAGGTGTTTGTAGGTCCTCCGTTGCAATTTCATGGCCAACTTCTGACATTAAATTGACCATAAAGATGTTCTGGAGGACCCAAATGTTCCTAGAGAGAACACTTCTCTAGGCATTTGTAGGTCCTCCAGTCCAATTTCATGGTCAACCTCTGGCAGATCATGACCATGGAATCTCCCTAAAGGACCTAGAAATTTCTGTACTGATGCAATTTCAAGTAATTTCTGGCCTAAGGGCATCACATGGTTTTCTTGGCAAGATTTGGCCAGAGGAGGTTGGCATTGCCTCACCCTGAGGCTGAGAGAGTGTGGCATGCCCAAGGTGGCTTTCCATGGCTCAGCTGGGATTCGAACCCAGGCCTCCCACTGTACTAGTCCAACGTTCAAACCACTAAACTGTACCAACTCTCAATTGCAAAAGGGCAAAGATGAAATGGGGATGGTTGGTGAGAATGATGAAGGAACAACGGGACAGATAATGTATCATTCCCAAACCATTGTTTCTTCTTCTTTGCATCTTTCCAAAATCTCCAAAATCCCCCCCAAATCTCTCCATCTGTTGCACCCCTTCTCTTGCTCCAAAACATATCCCCCTCTTTTTCTAAAAAATGGTGCTATGCGAGCTGATTATTAAATAGAAGTGTATGGATTTTATTTTATTTTATGCTGCCTTGATTTAAAAGGAGAAACAAATGGCCAAATATGATAATGAAACAAAAGATCTTTTGATTTGGGTTTTTTATTTTTTAAAAAAAGAAAACCCTATAGAGAGGGCTGGAGGGCCGGTTGTCATCGGCGCGGCGTCCGTCTTCATTATCTGATCCTCCCTCCCCTTAAAACTGGCACCGCTTTACAAAGAGCGGCTGCTCTTTCAACACAATGATAAAGGGATTTTCGAAATAAACAGAAAGTCCCCAGCCAGCAAATATCTTAGATTGCGATGGACGGTGACTTTTAATGTCAGCAGCCCTTGCAAAAAGGCCTGCGTTTCATCTCCAAAATAATAATGATTAAAAAGAAAATCATAATGCCTACCTGATGAGGTCCTTTTGGGTCTAAAGTAAAAAGGGGAAAAAAGGCAGGGGGGACAGGATTTGGGAATGGGGTGCCAAATAGGGCAGAATAAATGGCGGAGGGCCCAGGGCTGTGTGGCCAATTTCTTTTTAGCGTCAGGATTATGGTAATGGGGGCAATTTGGGCTTCTCTGGTCACTCCGACTCCCATAATTATAAGCGTCATTGCAAATGCATTGGTTGCTTCTTGGCTTCTTTGATACGACTTTATGGTCTTAAGTCGATCATGAACCATTGGTGATTCTGTATATGAGACATCTCCAAGACTCCTTTGCCCTCCAATGCTCTGCTTAGGTCTTGCAAAGTCATGCCCATTTCCCTCCTCCTTATGTCAATAGGGTTGGACTACATGGTCTTTGGCATCTCATCTGACTTCTGATTCCTCTCCTCTTTAGTTTTTTGTGGGGCTTTCGGGCTCTGTGGCCATGTTCTGGAAGAGTTCCTTTCTGACATTTCGCCAGCATCTGTGACTGGCATCTTCAGAGAATGATAGCCTGGAAAAGGATTGGACCATGCCAACCACTACCATGTCAGAATGCACAGGGAACCCATTGAAATTAATTAACACCTGGACAATTTCAACAGGAAAGAGGAAACTCTGACGGTAAACAAGGCTTGGCTCCCAGTCTTGAAGGACAGCAAGGTCAAGACTCAACCGATGCAAATGGGAAACAGCCTAAGGCCAGGGGATTCCCAGCAGACAATGAGCACCAAGTAGCAGACATTAATCATTGTTTGCATATCCTCCCACCCCGAGGACTACCATTCGCAACAGAACAATACATTTGCAAATCACTCCTTCCTTCCCAGGGTCACACAGGATATATATATATCCAATCCTTTTCCAGGCTATCATTCTCTGAAGATGCCAGCCACAGATGCTGGCAAAACGTCAGAAGGGAACTCTTCTAGAACATGGCCATAGAGCCCGAAAGCCCCACAAAAAATTACAAACGCTGGCCATGAAAACCTTCTACTCCTCTCCTCTTTCTTCCTTCCCACTCCTTTTGTATGTGTCGCCTGCAGAAAACCTGAGTTAGAGGAGATCCTCAGGTCATCCACTGCCCTCAAGTCGATCTCGAACCATGACGACCCCGTGGATGAGACGTCTCCAAGACCCCCTGTCCCCCACTATTCTTCTAAGTTCTTGCAAATTCATACCCGTGACCTCCTTAATAAGAGTCCATCTGTCCAGAATGTGGTCTTCCTCTCTTTCTACTTCTCTTCACCTTTCCACAGCATTATTGGTTTTTTTCCCAGTGAGTTGTGTTTTTTTTTCTCATGATATGTCCAAAATACAACAAACTCAGCTTTGTCATCTTGGCTTCCAGGGAGATTTCCGACCCGATCTGCTCTACCCTGTTTCCCCCAAAATAAATCCCCTGAGAATAAAACCTAATAGTAGAGGTTTTGCTGAATTGCTAAATATAAGGCCTCCCTTGAAAGTAAGACCTAGCAAAGTTTTTGTATATAAATATATAAGCAGTATATCATAAATGATTCATTGGTTCAACAATAAATGTGAGTTATTCTTCATGGAAAAATAAGACATCCCCTGAAAATAAGACCTATTTTCAGTATCTTTGGGAGCAAAAATCAATATAAGACACTGTCTTATTTTCGGGCATCCTCAGCCCTCTTCTCCAGCATCGCATCTCCAATGAATTGATTTTCCTCCTATCGTCTTTCTTCACTATCCAGCTCTCACATCCATCATCATCATCATCATCATCATCATCACATCATCATCATCATCATCATCATCATCATCAATTTCCTTCCCTTCTCCCAAGGCAGGGGCATCACTGCAGCTTATAAAACACCATACAGTTAAAAATATACAAAAATAGTATATTAAAATAGAATCAAATTACTACAATCCATGCATGGTAATATGGACAACAAAGGCTTGTATGATTCTAACTTTAGTGCTCAGTTATATATCTTTGCATTTTAGGATCTCTTCTAGTTCTTTCACAGCTGCTCTCCTCGTTCTAAGGCTGCATCCACACAAGGGAAATAACTTGGTTTGGTACCACTTTAAATTGCCTTGGCTCAAGGCTATGGAATGCTGGGAGTTGGAGTTTGTTTTGGGCTCCAGAGCGAAGCGGTGCCAACCCGGGTTATTTCCCTAGTGTGGACGGAGCCCAAGTCTTCTTATGATTTCTTGATTGCAGAGTCCCTGCTCCACTCGATGTTTGATCCCAGGTATGAGAAGAGAGCCAGGATGGTGTAATGACTTTGGAGAGACCAGGGTTCAAATCCTGGCTCAGCCATGGAAACCCATTGGGTGACCTTGAGCAAGTCACTCCCTCTCAGCCTCAAGGGAAGGCAATGGCAAACCCGCTCTGAAGAAACCTAGCCAAGAAAACCATATGACAGCTTTGCCTTAGAAGCCGGACTCTGGTCTCCAGAGTCACAGTCCATGTTGGTGACGGCCTTCAATTGCAATGGAAAGGAAACCCAGTCCTGTGCCACGTACCTACCCTCTCTTTGTACCATCCACGGATCAATTGGCTATCACTAATACAGATAGTAGTAAAAGAAGGGCTGCCAGGATGCGATGAAACGTTTCAGATGGATTCGAAAGAACCCAACGATTCCCAGGAGCCGGGATGAAACACATCCCCGCAGCCAGCCTGGCTCCCCTGCCAGCAGAACCTTTTTATGGCTGGATAATGAGGAATAAGCTGTAATTTGGAGACGGCAGCATCGTTTTCTCATCGCACGCATGGCGGCGAGGCGAGCACAGGCCAAGGCACTTGATCGTGGGCACCCTCCTTTCTCCTTGCCACCTCCGTGCCCCCTATCTATGGAAGCCGTGTCCTCCGCGTGCCGTTGCGACGAATCCTGAATCAAGAGGGTGCTTGAATCGGATTTATGACGGCCGAAGAGACAAGGCACGGTAATCTTTTACGAGCCAATGGCACCGTGCCTTATAATAAGAGAATGAAGTATCATTTTGAATTTGAAGCAAATTAGATTACCGAGGTCAAATCCTTCTGTAGAGACATCGCCTCTCTTTCTCTTTCTCCCTGTCTCTTATGTCTGACATCTCTTTCCGAGGCTCTGCATTAGCATTTAAGAAATTTTTTATTTTATTTTATTTTTTTTTAAAGCAGGGGGAAAAAAATTCCCTGGCACTTCCGTGGAAGGGAAAGTGTCTGTGAAAGTCAAGTCAAGAAGATGAGGATAGGGAGGGGAAACAAAAGAGAAAAATCCCCAATAAGTGGGAAAGAGATGATGGAGGCTCTACCCAGCCCACCATCACTCTTCTTTGCTACCCTTCCCCACTTTCAGATCCCAGGTTATCTCTTCCTGACCATTCAGTGGTTCTTCGCTGCGCAGAAATATGTTTTGGACACAATGCTGGGTTTGTTGGAGATGGCCCAAAATTGCCCTGGAGATAGTTGACCCCATCTGTTCCTTCTATGCCTTCAGATGGACACCTTGGACTAGGCAGTTGGATAATAATAGTAATAATAATTTATTTATATCCTGCCTTTCCGTCAGGATCAAGGCAGCATACAATAAGCGTAAAAATACAACAGTATAACAATATAAAATAAAACCATTATTCCCCCCCCCCCCCACACACACCACCAATAATTCCCTTACAACAATAAAATGACAGTCAGATTATTAAAATAATCAAACAACCAAGAGATGGGTTTTATATATAATATCTTGTATGGGGTCCATGCCAACGGGAGACCGAGTGGGTTATTCCGGGAAGGGCAGTCAGAAGTGATCCATCTTGATAGCCTTTTTAAAGCTGTCAAGGTTGGTAATGTTTTGGATCTCTTCTGATAGGCCATTCCATAGTTTGGGAACGGCAGATGAGAATGTCCTCTGGGTAACTGCAGCCAGCCTGGTCTTTATTGGCCGCAGTAAATTTTTCCCAGAGGAGCTTAATGCACAGAATGGATTGTTCGGAAGAAGGAGATCCCGCAGGTAGGATCTGTCATTAGAGCCCTTCCTCTCAAGGAGATCCAGTGCCAAGCCTATACTGTCCAGGCCAAGGTAGGACCTGTGATGAATGCTTTAGCTGTGCTTCCCTGCGTGGCAGAGGGTTCAACTACTTCTCTGTTGGGTTCCCTCCCCAATTCTCCAAACCTATGTACAGTTCAGAAGAAGACAGCCAACCAGGAGAGACCCATATTCCCTAGAAAACATCTCAGGAAGTCATTAGAGCCCTTCCTCTCAAGGAGATCCAGTGCCAAGCCTATACTGTCCAGGCCAGGGTTGAGGAACCCATGCGCCATGTCCCTGTTGGGTTCCAGCTTCCATCGACCCCAAATAGAACAAGGAGCCTTGATGGTGCAGCGGTTAAATGCCAGTGTTGCATCTACAAGGTTGTGAGTTCGATCCCAGGGCTCTGGGGTCGACTCAGCCTTGCAATACAGGAGCCAGTGTTTTAGCCACAAGGTTGTAAGTTCGATCCCAGGGCTCCAGGATTGACTCAGTCTTGCAATACTGACAACAGTATTGCAGTCACAAGGTTGTGAGTTCAATCCCAGGGCTCCAGGGTCAACTCAGCCTTGCAATACTGGAACCAGTGTTGTAGCCACAAGGTTGGGGGTTTGATCCCAGGGCTCCAGGGTTGACTCAGCCTTGCATTACTGGAGCCAGTATTGCAGTCAAAAGGTTGTGAGTTCAATCCCAGGGCTTCAGGGTTGACTCAGCCTTGCATCCTTCCGTAGGGCGCTAAAATGAGTACCCAGCTTGTTGGGGGCAATTGGCTTACAGATTGTAAACCAATAACATCTGAACGATGATACCTTTATTGGGCCCATAAAGGTATCATTGTTTGGATGCTATTGGATTTGCTCTATGGCCAACATAGCTACCCCTAGACTGTAAACCAATTAGAGAGACTACTTAGTTCAGTATGCAGCAGTATAGAAATGTACAGTAAATGCTGTTGCTGTTGCTAGAATAGCCAATGTCCTGAGCAACAAGAGATCTGATGTTTTCCAACCTAGTGTTACTTAAAATACTTGTCCCCAGACCAGTGCCAGTCAGCTCCCAGTCCATAGGAATGAAAGCAAATAGCGTAATAATATGGCACAAATGTAGTAATAGTTGGTGGTACATTGGATGGGTTGGGTGGCTTGCGTTGGGGACAATTGTGCCACGCCAGAGAAGTCTTGGTTTAGAGGTTCAACCAGACCAATATTTGAGAAGAACAGCCTTGGTTCATTCTGAGGTGCAAAAGGATGAGTAGCAGGGAAGGAGAAATGCTGTATATCATTTGAAAAATCTGTCAGACGATTGCTTTGCCCTGGCAAAAAGATCTAGGGGAGGGATATGAGTAGCAAGGGAGGAAGAAAAAGGGGGGGGGACACGTCCCTCCATCATAATTATTATTGGGTTTTGTGAACTGCCAGATGGAATGCTACAGACGAAGAAGATGACGACAAAGAAGAAAATCAGCATAATCTACATTGCTAAGTAATGTTCATTTTCCGAATGCCAATTGGATGGGATGCAGTCCAGCTCTCCCAATGCTGGGCACCTGTTTGCAAGGATCATTACGGCACTCAGCTGTTTCAAGATATGTGCGCCTTTGGCAGCGGCTCCCTTATCGGAGGGCAAGGCAAGACGCAGTTGTAGAAGCAACACCCCCCCCCCCAAATATTACAAATAATGATAAAGATCTGTATTGGATCCTAATAACAGTTCTCAGCATGCTGATGGCTGCAAAGCCTGGACCAAATGCCCTCCCTGCGCATCAAAGGAGGAGAGCTGGAACTCCCTTACAATTACGGTGTTATCTCCAAGGAAGGTGGAATCATTAGAGATTTTAACAAGGTTGGGTAGAATAAAAATGATGTCTTAGCAGGGGTTCATTAAACTATATTTTCCCAAGTCAGGAAGATCAATGCGTTTGCGCATCACGGATTAGGCCGCACCGTCGTCGGTCTGCTTGGCACTTGCCGGAAACCCGACGCAATCCATCCCCGGCCATACATCAACGTTGTGGCATCGCACATTAACAACGGAGGAGCGGAAGAGTTTCCGCTTGTCAGGATGACCGGCTGTGCAAGAAAGTGGCAGAGGGAAGAAAGAGAGGACCAAAAATAGGGAGAAATGGGGTCATCTGGAGGATGAAGCCCTGCAGGAGATTGATACCACTTGACCTCCTGTTTTCTTCCTTAGCTTCACTATGATATTCCTTCCTTGGCCGGGCAAAGGGTGAGGAGCTTCAAGGGGCATTTTCGGTGGCTACGGCTAAGCAATTCTTCTGCAAATCCAGCTCCTATATTTCTTTTGGTAATGCAACCTTCATGAAGCAGCCCCAGGTCTCTGGTGCAATGCGCCTTCGTCCTGCAAAGAGTGGGATAGGATGGGAGCTAAGGGCACAAATCGAGTATATCAACACTACAATGGTGACAGCGCTTTGGCACCATTTTAATGGTGAAGGGTCCATCGTCCTACACGGTCCTGGAATTTGGAGTTTGGCGAGGAACTTGCGGTTTTCTGCTAGTGAACCCTAGTCTAGCCCTTTCCAGCAGATGATTCTAAGCATCTCTCACGAAAATACAAATTTTCCCTAGGATGGAGCTGTGGAAGTTAACACGGGATCAAAGTACTGTAACTATAGTCCAAAACAGACTGCAGAAATAATCCAATCTGGGATGGCTTTAACTGTCCTGGCTCAATGCTAGGGAATTCTGCGAACTGTAGTTTTGTGAGACATTCAGACTTCTTTTGTCAGAGAGAGCTCTGGTGCCACAAGAAACTACAATCCCCAGGATTTCCTAGCACTAATACTTTCAAGTCAGGTCTCAAGTTCTTCTACCTTCAAGTCTCAAGTCCTTGCAAAATACTTTGTAGTCAGATCTCAAGTCAAGTCTCAAGTCGAGCCTGAAGTCCTTGCAAGGTAATTTTAAGTCTCAAGTTGATTTTCAAGTCAACTTTAGCAGAAAAAAGATAGTGGTGGCCCATTGCCTTATGTGTTTGCTGTTTCTGGATGAAGTAAGGCCAGCAAGTCTGTCACTAAAAATATACAAGCCTTGAGTTGAGTCGAGTCGGGTTGAGTCAATGCATCATTTATTGCCAAGTCGAGTCACTGAAGTGACTTGAGTCCGAGTCAAGTCCGAGTCAATCGACTCAAATCTACATCACTCTCATGAATAGTTTTTTGCATCTTGACCACAGCACTCTGACATTGCTTGGACACACATGTCCTGGTCTTCATCTGTGAAATCCTGGAGAGTATGCAATGACATTTGGCACTGAAATGAACAGAAAGGTCCTGAAGATCCAACAGAGCTGTGGTCCCTATCCATTTAAGTCCACTTGGCCAAGATTGTTTCCGTCCCATAACCGGGCCCAAAAACGGATTGGGTTGCCCTTGGATCATAAGTATCCTGAAAAACAGTTCAATTTTTTAAAACTTGGCTTTTCCTTTGGTTTATTGTTTGGGTGAAAGTGGGAACTTGGTGGCAGTGGAGACTCTCGGGTGCGGAGTGACCTATGGACATGGAAGGACCTCAGCGCATCAGGTGAAGCCAATGCAGTCAGACGGCCCTGAGTCCTCTGAATGGCAAGAATGGCTCCGTTGTTGGTGGCCGCTGGCCCTATTCAGACTCAGCCTGTTGTCTGAGGCCGGCAGCTGCCTTTTCAATATGACCGCGCGTCTTGTATTGGCATAAGCTCAGATATCTGAGCGCGCTGGGATAACAGCCACTGCTGTGCTCCATCCTCTTTGCCTCGTGTTGTTCTGTTTGTTTTCTGCACAGGGATCACAACCCCTGGAGAAGAAGACTTTTGTCATCCCATATTGCAAACCTGTCGGTTGACAACCGCGGTAATGAAACTCTGGGAAAAAAGGCAATTCCCCTTCTCTGTGCAAGCACAATAGGGGTGCTTGTCTGACTCGGAAGTAAGGCGAGAGGGGGGCTCCTTTATTAATAGGGTCTCGCACGCTCACAAACACACACACAAACACACAGAGGCTCAGAGGGCTTCCGAGGGAAGCTGCCTATTATGCTTCCCAGCAGAAGGGAAGGAGCAAAATTCAGCACTCTGGAGGCTGGATGCGGATTTGATTCCAGGCCTATGATAAAGACCCAAGGCAAGAGGATCGGCCACGGATGCTACAGGGCAGGAGGTGGCCCCTAGGGATGTTTTTGCGACCCTCAGCTCATCCAGAATCCCCCCCCCCAAAAAAGTTGAGTGAATTGCTAGTCCCAAAAGTCTCCAGGTTCAACAGTTCACTTTTTCAATGGTTTGCAAGGCTGCCCTGTGTTGTTTAACATTTAAAATATAAATACAGTGGTTCCTTGGGTATATTGGTTGCAGGACCCCCATGGATACTAAAATCCGTGGATGCTCAAGTCCCATTATATACAATGGCATAATGTCCCTTATATAAAGTCCCATTAAATGCAAGGTGGTATTATTATTACTCCAATGGGCCCTTAGTATCCACTGGGGTTTTGTTCCAAGATCTGGATACCAAAATCTGTGGATGCTGAAGTCCCATTATATACATGGAATAGTGTCCCTTATATAAAGTCCCATTAAATACAATGGATGATGATGATGATGATGATGATGATGATGATGATGATTACAATGGACCCTTGGTCTGGATACCAAAATCCATGGATGCTCAAATCCCATTATATACAATGGAATATTATGATTATGATTATGATTGCAATGGCCCCTTGGTATCTATTGGGATTTTGTTCCATGATCTGGATACCAAAATCCATGGATGCTCCAGTCCCATTATATAAAGTCCCATAAAATACAATGGAGTACTACTACACTACTACTACAGTGGGCCCTTGGTATCCGCTGAGGTTTTGTTCCAAGATCTGGATAAAAAAATCCGTGGATGCTCAACTCCCATTACTCCCATGGCAGAGTAAAAAGGTGTCCCTTATATAAAATACATAATAAAACTATATATAAAACCTTAAAAATTAAGATGTGTTTTATTTTAAACAAATGTTTTCAAACCGTGGATGGCTGAATCCGTGGATAAACAATCGATGGATACAGAGGAATGACTGTATACTCATTCTGAGAACTAGAAGTGGACTTCTGGCCACTTTGGGTTGTTTTAATTTTTATTTTGCAGTAATCCTTAAAGGGTTCCCGGCTATAAAAGTGGCCTCCAGCCCCATTGCTGTTGACCAGCTTCCTGTATCTCACAGCAGGAAGATGCAAATGGCTAAACTTATTCACTGCTCCCTTTGAGAAGGAACTTATTGAAGAATTGCATCCCGGTGCCTGTGCCTCTGCCACTGAATCTGCGCTGGGCCTCTGGCACTTCATCCGCCGGAGTCCATTAATCGACGCCTGGTCCCTGGTTCCCGTCCTTTCGCCCGTCCTCCATCATCACCATTTGCTCTCCTAGGCGAGAGCTTTTGCTGGCAGACAGCCTCCGGGCACATTTGATTTTCTTTTTTCCCCCCGTTTCCTAAAGGGGCATTGATTAGTCGTGTTGTCTGAAACATAACAATGTGCCAATACTTCCCTTGTTCTATGACAGATTGCAACGCCGATGCCGGGCTAATGCAGTTATTTCTCCTTATTATACACTAATGCTTACAAAATAGCTGACAGTTAGCCCAGCTCATTAGGGCAAATCGTTTCTTTCCTGGCTTTGAAAGTAGTCTCCATGGTAATGATCTGATTTTTTGGGGGCTGCGGGTGGGACTCAGATCAAGAGGTCCCCCTTTCCGGAAACTCAGCTTTCCTGCAAAGAACCTCAAGTTGCAACAGGGCAGAAGTTGCTCCGTCTCCTTAGAAGGCCTTTCCGCAGGATCAATTTTTCCCGTACAATTTGTTTTTTTTTCATTGACATTCCTCCTCTTGAAGCACCATCATTTCTTCATCATTTCACCCATCTCCCAGTCACAATCTTTAATTGGCATTCCTCCTCTTGAAACACTGGATTCTCATCTTCTTCATCCTTGCACCCATCTCCCAATCACAATCTCGACCATCAAATGTGAATTATAGGTAGGCTTCCATCGCAGTATCCCAGACCTGGAAGCAACAAGGACCAAGAAAGGCAAGATATAATAAGGTAAGCCATTACAGGTGAGCCAAACCACTCCAGGTGAGGCTCAAATAACCAAGGAAGTTTCCCAAAGTTGAAGGGATGTGCAGGAACTAGGTCTCAGTCCTTCAAGAACCTGCCACGAGAAGCCAACCATCGCAATCACTGAATGCCAAAAGTTAAAGATGGACACTCCCAGTCTAAGCCAGTCCAGCAGTCAATAATCCATAATAAATCCATGAGTACAAGAGTACCGAAAGCCTGGTAGAAGGAATGTTTGCAAACAGCAGGAATGTCCATCAGATGCTGTGTTATTTTACGATGCTTGGCCTTGATATGCCAGGTGGTTCATTGCTCAGGCTTTCCTCTCTGAAGCCTCTGCAAGAGGGATTACCTTCTTTGATGCTGCAAAGGATGGCGATCTTTTCTTGGTGTCTCCAATTCAGGTGGGAAGCCATCTTCTTGAAGTTCTTCAACATCTGCGTCTGTTGCTCAGATTCAGGAGAGGCGCCAACATCTGAAGCCAGATGCCTTTCAACGTCCAAGATTCTCTGCCTCATATTCTTTGGATCCTATAAGATGAGTTGTGACACGTGGGATCCTACATGATGTTGCATGATGTAGATGTCTATATGGAGTGGTCTGCCTCAATTGTGCTCCACAATGTTTGCGAAGAACGGCAGCCTTGCACAACTGAAAAGCCACTGAAAGTGCAGCATAACACACAATCAAATTTGCACCCCTACACAATCCACATTGTGCCACATGCATAACTCCTCTTCCACATCTGTGGACCGACTGCTCATGTTCCTTGGTGGTCAAAAATGCCCAGCCTCTTCCACAAGGGAACTTGCGCATGACGTCTACACAACTCCTGCTGATAAACCACTGTAGGTGTTGCCGCTGGAGGTTGATCAGCCTTTGAACTGAATGTAATCCAACTCTACTCCAAATGAAGACAATGTCTGTGTCTTGATGCCAACTGAAGCAGACAGAGGGATGGACATTAACAGAGGGGTTTTTGTGGTTTTTTGGGGCTATGAAGCCATGTTCTGGAAGAGTTTGTTCCCGACGTTTTGCCAGCATCTGTGGCTGGCATCTTCAGAGAACGCTGGCATAGAAGAGAGTGGGATACACACACATACTGAGTGAACCTGGGTTGGGAGGAGTGATTTCCATGTTAATCTCTGTCATGTTCTGTTGTTGAATGCAAAGTCTCCCTTTGCATGGGAGGATGTGCAAAGAGGATTTGTGTCTGTTTCATTAGAGATCCACTGTTTGCTGGGAAAACCCCTGGCCCTGGCTGGTTTTCATTTGCATTTGCCGGGCCTTGATTTTGGTGTTTTTCAGGACTGGTACCCAAACTTTGCTAACTTTAAGGGTTTCTTCTTTCCTGTTGAAGTTGTCCAGATGTTTGTGGATTTCAATGGCTTCCCTATTCATTCTGACCTGGTAGCTGTTGGCATGGTCCAGAATTTCAGTGTTTTCAAACAGCATTTTATGCCCAGGATGGTTTATAACGTCTTCTGCTATGGCTGTTTTTTTCTGGCTGACCCAGTCTTCAGTGTCTCCCGTGTTCCTTGATTCATGTTTGAATGCTGCGTTTGGTGGTCCCTATGTAGACTTGTCCGCAGCTACACCGTATGCGGTCAACTGCGGCCATGAGAGGGTCTCTTCTGCCCTTCTTTAATAGAGGTGTTCACAGGCAGACGACTGTGCTCCCATTCTGGGATGTTGTGTGGAAATGTGGCAGGGCTTTCATGCATCATCTCAACATTTCCGACTGTCCAGATGTGGCAGGGATAGTCCCAGTTATTTCTCTGTTGTCCCACTTTTTCATCTGCTTTTAAATTGCCCCAGTTTCTCTCCTCCTACTCCTTCCCCTCTTTGTCCTTGGCTTACTTTTAATTGCTGCAAACGGAGTCCAGAGTTCCTTTGCTCTCACCCTTAGGTGCTCCTTCCATATTCTATATTCTTCAGCGGCTTCTGAATAAGGCAATCAGGGTCACTTTGCATTGGATTCCCAGCAGATTTTGCATGCATGTGTTGCAGAATAATTAAAAAACCAGAATTTTATCAGAATTAGCAGGGAGACCCAGGAGCCCGATTGGAAAGGAAATATAGTTTATTTTGCTGTAGTGTTCCCAGAGGAAAAACATCCAAATTACTGAAACCCAGATTTCAAAGTGAACCAAGCTTTTTATAATACTTTGAACAAAGAAAACTACAAATCACGTTTCATTGGTTACATATAAATTTAAACCTATACACCCTTTCACCTTTATTGGATATTCAAACATATGTCTCTATCCCTCGTGGGCTATCCATCACTCAAATTGTTATCTATATATTTATTTTCATTGTCCCCAAATTGTCTTTGCAATGCCTCCTTTGTTTGGGTTAGAATCTTAAGTTATCTTAAGTTAGGAGCCATGTCCAAATTGTTTTATGTTCCAGAAGAGGATTTGACATGACCTGAATAATTCCATCATCCCGGCAACCTTGGCTCTCAATACGTTTCATCGCTATAATTTTCAACTCCTGAACATAAATAAAATTCCAATTCAAATCTACCCTCTGCACATGCACAGGAACATACATAAGCATGCACAAAAGGCCTGTGAAGAGGAGGAGGAGGAGAGATTTTTTTGTAGTGTTTTAGCAGATGCGTCCTTTTGCTAAAACACGCACAAGGAGGAACTGGCTAAGAAAGAGAAAACCTGGGATATTTTGCAAGATTCGAGTGCACCTCAGCTGTTTGATGCAGCTTCCTTGACAAGAAAGGGCAAAGCCACTAATCCAGGGACGGTGTGATGGGTGCTGTCATTAGACATGCAGGAAAACGGTACATTTCTCTCTCGGTGTGTATGTGTATGTGTGTGTGTGTGTTGATCTAGGCTGCACCACACCTGTCAGAATTGTGCTCTGAGAGACAACATGAGTGAGCAAAGGTCCCAGCAGGAGCCGGTTCAGCCGCCTGGTGACAAATGAGGCCCATTTTGTTAAATCTCCCAAGCTGTGCTTTTACCCTTTTGCAAAACAGAAAGTCAAGGAGTCAAGAAGGCACTAATGGGGCTTTGAAAGGCTCTCCTGTTATGGCAAGCGCGAAACCGAATCAGCGTGACAACCGCCCATGTTTTGCACGGAGAAAGAGACAGAGGGGCAAACCATCCCTTTCCAAAGGCAACCATTCGAAGGAGTTGCTCTGCCGGAGGCATATCATAAAAAAAACCAATGGCTCAAACTGCGCACAGGTCTTTTTGAAGACAACTACTGTATATACTCATGTATAACTCTACAAATTTAGGTCAAAAAGCTGACCCAGAATAACCTGAGTTGACTTATCCATGGGTCAATGTAAGTGCTGTATTTTAACTCTTATTTAAAAGAAGGAACTGTTTCCTGGTGAAAATCAAGAATATAATACGTGAAGCACCAACCCCTTCTACTCTCTTCTCCATCCAGCCTTAAGAGCAAGCACAAAGAGTTACGTCTGTGGGAATTTTGTAAGTTCTTTGACATTGTTTTGCTTTGCTTCGTCCTTTAGGTAAGTGGTCCCCAAACTGCATCCTTTAAGAGATTTTGGACATCGGCTCCAAGAAACCTCAACCATGTTGGCCAATAGTCTGGGATTCTGGGAGCTGAAGTCCAAAATCCCTTCAAGAAAGAGCACAGTTTGAGGACCGCTGCTTTGGATCCTTTGCTATGTGCCCCTACATTTTAGACTCAACTTATCCACAGGTCATAGCAAAATCCACCATTTTGGCCCCCAAACCTGCCCTTGACTTTTACATGAGGTCGACTTATAGTTGAGTATATACTGTACACTTCTTCTTACAATTTTGAATGAATGAATTAGAATTAAAATCCTGTTGGTGCATCACACTTGCACATCTATGGTAGGATAGCAGCAGCATCCCGGGCTCTGAGATTTCAGGCGGCAAAACCCGAGACCGAGGGATGGTCCCTATTCAAGCGTTCCATGCAAAACATCGTATTGGCGCTGTCACGAGGCATTACCGTTGGACTCTGCTTAATTCTTCCTTCCAGTGCCTCGTTTTGGCTGACAACTCTAATGGATCTCCTGGACACGTTTTGCACCGACAGGAAAAAAAAACACACACAAAAAACCCGGCTCATCAGAAAGTGCTTGAAAATCCCAAAAGTCTGGAGTTTGCTAATGATGTCATTACTCCACCGAGCCCCACATTATTTTTAGGACGGCCATTTCCTCCTGCATTAAGCCTCATTAAGATTATGCTGGAGTGTTCGTCTCACGCTGGAGGAACGGAAAGGATTGTGGTGTGTGAGGGAGACGGAGACAGACAGACAGACAGATAGAGGAGCTGTGCCGCCCGATTCCTAGGCCTCCATCTTTTCCCCGGATGCACATCCTTTGCATAGAACTGTCCTTTGCATAGAACTGTGTGTATTTGTGTGTGTGTGTGAGAGTGTAGTACAAGGCATAGTGGGAGGAAGAGTGGAAACCAAGAGAAACCCCTGACCTAGCAAAGTCCTGCATTTTGCATGCGTTATATTTAGATCTGCTGCATGCCTTCCTCTGGCCTCTCTCTCCCCATTTTGATTTCAAAAAGAGGACGGCTGCCATTAAAGCCGAGAGCCAGCAGGCCTTTCGTGGCGGACCAAAAGGTGCTCAGGGATTTGTTTCCCCTAAATTTAGATGAACAGAACATATTTTGGGAGGAGGGAGGATGAATCCCAGCACCCTGGGATTAAACCGTTCCTCCCCAGCAGTTTTGTCTTACATAAGGCATTTAGGGTATGCAAGGATTGGCATTGATGGGAGATAAAAGGCGGGCACGGGTAGCTGCTGAACAATTAGAAAGACTCTGGAAAGGGTTTTTTAGAAATGCAACTGGCATGTGATGCATGACCCACAAAGCTGGGATCCTGTTGGTCTCTCCCACAGGCATAGATTCCCCAAGAGAAGCATTTTGGAGATTTTGTCCATTGGGGATCCTCTGTGCTCAGTTCAAGTTTGCAGAAACAGAAGCAGCACATGCAGCACCTCTATTATGAATCCTTGGACATTGCATATGGATATACATGGATGATTTTTGCATTGTGTTTCAACCTTTGACACATAGCTTGAAGCTAATTTTATACGATGAACTTAGTCCCACTTAAAGATAAATCGGGGTGTGATCCAAATTGATATATCAATTCAACAGCAGAGTGTGGTTCCCAGTACATTTGTGCCAATCTCATTTTTTCACTCTAAAATAACCCACTTGTGGTTCACATTCATGCATGAATCAATTCAAAATGGACCCACTCCAGCCAGCCGAAGCGCAAATTTAAATCGATTCCGATCCACATCTGGTTCACACTTGCGCAGAATTGATTTATTGAAAAAGATGTAGAAAAGATCAGCGTCAAAAAATTGCGGGTTAAATGGGTCTAGCGCATGGCCCCCCCCTCTCCGAATCACTTCAGCAATTCGGTTTAAGTGGAAACCAGGGTTGTTTGAATCGGTTCAAACCGATTTGCGATCCAGTTTAAAAGGTAGTGGGAATCAGACCAGTATTTTTAATAATTTTGAGCACAAAACAAACTGTTTTGAACTGCCAAAAAGTAAATGTGTCACCATCTCAACCACTAACAGAAAAAGTTTTGGGTTTGGGGGTAGTTCAAAATTCCAGATAAGGAAGACTCAACTTGTAATATAATAAATGTGTGATCCATGCAATATAATGTAAGGGAAGCAATGTCCCTAGGCATTGACATGTCTATGTCTGTCCCTGTCCCTGTATATGTTTGTATGTCTATGGCTGCCTATAATAATAAATAGCTTAAAAGACTAACCAGCCCATCCTCCGTAGAAACCGCCAGAGATTCCAATACTAAGGAATGCTTAAGTGGATAGTTGATGTTAAAACTGTCTGGATTATACTGTGGGTCACAAGTTGGACACTTTCGTGATTACAGGGTGATAAAAGGACATCTAAATCAGTGGTTCTCAACCTTCCTAATGCCGCAACCCTTTAATACAGTTCCGCATGTTGTGGTGACCCCCCACCATAAAATTATTATGTGTCTTGGTTCCTAAGACCATCGGAAATATGTGTTTTCCAACGGGCTTAGGCGACCGCTGTGAAAGGGTCGTTCAACCCCCAAAGGGTCCGTGACCTACAGGTTGAGAACTGCTGATCTAGATAGATATGGATTAGCTGGCCAACGGTGATGAACTCTTGATTCCTCAATGCAAAGAGATGGGATGGGAGACCATGACTATTTCAATGTATCCCGCTGCTAAATAATGACACCACTAAGGAAGGCCCCTTGGAGCATCACCCTTGTAGGATGGTCAAGGGCTGCCCTCCGTTGTCACCGCAAGAACTCATCCCTAGGTCTGTGACTGTCCTGACTTAATGATCCTAATGATAGCATCATGCTGCATTGCTACGAACCTGTCCCAGCCATATCAATGGGAAAGCTTCCTGCGATCCGTCCGCCCATCTGCATTTTACAGCTAGAAACGCTGGGGTAGCGAAAGACTCATCCCTTGGGATCTCTCCCTCCGGCACGCGATGGGACACGCGAGGCCTTATTTTTCTTAATTATTCCTGATATCCCACCTGTCATGTTGTCAGCCTTCCCCTCCGAGTGGCAATAAATAGCGCTTCTCATCTCCTGCCCTTAGGGGACATTTTTTTTCTGTTTATGCCTGTGATGGGTAAGATGTCAGGACTAATTAGGAAAAATGGGGGCTTTTCCCCCCTGCAACCAAACAAGAAAACTGTTTGTTTCCGGAGAGTGACCCTGTCAACCTTCTTCGCCAGCTGCGCTCAAGGAGTCTTTTGTGACAGTTCTCAGGGTCTTTGTGGACCAAAGAGGAGACCGGCTCAAGAAAGGTGGAGGGGGCTTCAGGAACTCAAAGAAAGCGAAATTTGGGAGGGAAGAGTTCATACAATCATAGAGTCATAGAATCTGAAAGATGGAAAAGGATCCAAGGGCCATCCATTCTGACCCTATTGTGCCATGCAGGAAAACACCATCCAAGCCCTCAATGGGAGAGATGGCCATCCGGCCTCTGCTTAAAGACCTCCAAAGAAGGAGACTCCAGCACTTTCCGAGGGAGTGTCTTCCACTGTCAACATCTCTTACCATCAGGAAATTCTTCCTAATATTGAAGTGGAATCTTTCTTCCTGTAGCTTCCATCCATTGTTCCATGTCCTCTTCTCTGGAGCAGCAGAAAACAAGCTTGCTCCCTCCTCCTTTCAAATATTTAAACATGGCTAACATGTCACCTCTTAGCCTTCTCTTCTTCTAGCTAAACATATCCAGATCCCTAAGCTGCTCCTCAAAAGGGCTCGGTGGTTTCCATACCTTTTACCATCCTTCATGCTTTGTTTTTACAATATGTTTCACGATCCCTTCTCAGGACTGACTGCGGAGCCAAAGCTTGCAAAGGTGTCTATTGTCTTCCTTTTTACAAAGGGGAAACTGAGTCTGAGAAGAGCATGCTCCAAGTTGACTGCCACGACAGGGATCTGGGTAAACTAGGACCAATTTTTACCCCCCAGCAACTCCCATGGACTCAAATCTCAAATCTCTCAATTTTCCTCTGCAGTCCCTCTTAAGATGGAGTCAGGAAGTGACGTCGCACAAAGAAGGAGGCATTGAACTGGTGGATGTTAAATCAGATATATTGAATCATAGCACCATAAAAGCTGGAATTGTGTGTAGTCCAAACCCTGCTGTGCAGGAACATACTGTATTGATCATAATATACCTAAATCTCCAGACAATCATGTCAAACGTTCTGTGAAAAAGTATAATAGCAACAGTGTTTTGGTCCAGGTGTCTAAATTTTCCTCCGGGTGTTCTTATGATCTAGTGCATCTTAAAAATGGGCCCTCGCCCATGGCCGTGACAAAGCCAATGGAGAGGCACTATATGTTTGTATTCCTATTGGAAGTTACAAAGCAACCCCCTCTGAAGACTGTATTAGCATCCACTTTGGAGTTTATCAGATGACGGAAATTGGAAGTTTAATCCAATGGCAATCCAAATGCAATCATGGGGTTTCACGTTATTGTGTATGAATGTATCTCACTCAATTTCGAGCAAAAGGGAAGTCATTCTGAACGCAATCATGGGCTTTACGTTATTGTGTATTAGAGTATCTCATACAATTTCAGGTAATGGGAAGTCATTTTGGGGAAATGGGAAGTCATTCTGAACGCATTCCGGACGCAATTGGAATTCACATAAATTCGCTAAACTAGCGAATTTACGTGAATCCGAACTGTCTCCATTTGAAATAGAGAGAAATTCCTCCTGCCTGATAAACCCCACAGAGAGATGAACACACAACACACACACACACACACTGCTGTGGCCCTGTGCCAGGGGGTAACCAAGGCCAGGCCAATCCATTCTTCTCCTCTAAACAAGCTCTTGGCAATTGGTTCCCAGCAATCGGTTCCCAATTTGGGTTTCAGCCCATCTCCAGTCCAGGCACTCATGGGAGCAGAGCAAACAATGTGGCCATGAATTTGGGGCCTTTCCTGGGTCCAGGGAGGACAGAGAAACGATCTGCAGAAGCTGGTTAAGGACAGAAGCAGAGACCAAAGGAGTGCAGCTCAGAAAACGCTGCTCCGTCTTCTGCAGAGGAATGCGTTTGTTGTGTGTGTTTGTGTGCTGCAAGGGCGGCTTACATTCTTGGGAACCTCAAAGGAATCTCTGTTGGCCATTGCGTTTTAAACTTCCCAAATGCCAGCCCTTTAAATGTGAATTTTTCTAACACTGGAGGCGAATGGTTCTGAAGTTGGAGTAGCCATTGCTTTGCTCCACGATTTAGCCTGAACTTTAAAGAAACTGTCCAAGAGTCTGAACTCTATCCCTCCAAAAGAGGTTCAGCTTCTGGGACAGTGCCCAGCATAGATTCATCACCCCACCGTTGAACGTGGATTGTGTAATGCACAACCCTCATGTTCAATGACAGCTTTGCATCGCCGAATGCACAAGCCAACATGCAAATGAATGAGCACCACCCAAGTGCATGCACTGGCACAATAACTGCATGCCCAACTCTCCTCGCTCAGCCTCGAACTGAATGCACATGGTCCACATTGGACACAAAAGCCCAACTCTTCCCATTGTGGAACCATTCATTTGTTTATACACACCCCACTTTCCCCCCAAAAGCTGGGACGCAAGGAGCATGCAATGGCATCCCAGTTGATTTCTTTTGCACTGTGCGCTCTTGTGGGCAGAGCTGGGTTCAGATTCTGTCCAGGGCTGGTGGAGAGGAAGAGAGCTTCACCATCCATTTCCTTTAGGCTTCCCCTTCTGACCTGGCACACCATCCAACGTGGCTTCAAGGGGCATCCATCCAGGCAGCAGGAGGGCCAGGGTTTTCTTGGGCACCGTCTGAGTGCCATTTTGTAGCTGGGAAAAAGGAAGAGGTGTCATTCTCCCAGACCTCCAATGCATTCACATTCCCTGCATCTTTTCAAAAACCGGATGGAGCCAAAAGATTGTGCTGCTCAGAGTATTTTGCCTGGAAATATACTATTCTCTGCACAGAATAGCATTCTTGTGTGTTTTTTCCCCCCTAAAACTTTGAGCACAAAGACCAAACATCTCCATCTCCCCTTCCTTCCTTCCTTCCTTCCTTCCTTCCTTCCTTCCTGGCTTTAGAGTGTCCTTTTCTCCCAGCCTCCCTTCTCTGTTTCTACTTCTGCATAACCTTGGCTGGGTCCGTTTTTCTCTAATCTTGTTTTTATTACTATTTTAGCTAGTTACTGTTTTAATTCAATTGTCATTTAATCTCTTTTTAAGGGGGGTGGTGGTGGTAAGGGAAAGGACGGGATATTTTACTTGATATTGTTTTAATCCTTGTTGTAATCCGCCCCGATTGCTTGTTCAGAGGGTCGGACTAGAAATAAATATTATTATTAATTATTATTATTATTATTCCTTCCATCTGCTTGCCTTGCCTTGCCTTGCTTTGCAGAATTAGCCCCTGAATGTGAAAACTCTCATGGAGGCTGGCCATGGGGTTTCCTTGGCATTTCTCAATGTTTTGCAAGACACCCTTTCTCACTGAGAACATGAAAATGTGCAAGTATTCATTGCATCCCTTCCCAGTGAGGATGAACCACCCCATAATACCAGAGGGTCACCTCCTTCCTGTTGCCTTCCTTCTGGTCCTTTCAGGAGACCACCATCTTGTGCCCAAAGAGGTCTCCTCCATGGATGCCACCAAGTCAATGCAACTGTCTCTTGGAAATACTTGGTGTCCCTGAGGAGCTGGTGGGTTATTTAGGAAAGACCCTGTATTGATGGGAAACGCATCTGCCACTGAATGACGCATAGTTCATTGATGCTGGACATGGGAAAACTCCAATTTTTGTAGACAGGCATTGAGGTTTATTGAACTCCTAGGCCTCATTCCCACTTACAAATAAATTGGTTTTCGATCTGAATCGATGCATCGATTCAATAGTGGAGTGTGGTTCCCACTACATTTGCTCCAATTGCATTTCCCCCCTGTAAAATAAGCCACTTGTGGTTCACATTCACAAATGAATTGATTCAAAATGGACCCGCTCCAGCCGGCTGAAGGGCAAATCTGCATCTGGTTCACACTTGCATGGAATTGATTTATCCAAAAAGATGCGGATAAAATCAGTGTGAAAAAGACATCGGTTAAATGGATTTAACACACAGCCCTCCCCCCTCCAAATCGGTTCAGCAATTTGGTTCAAGTGCAAACCATGGTCATTTGAACCGGTTCAAACTGATTTACAATAAGGTTTAAAAGGTAGTGGGAACGAGGTCCTAGTGGACAATCTTAGGGGACATGACCCAGTGAGGAATACCTTGGATGGATTTGATTCAGAAAGCGCAGTGAGCAACACCAAAATGCACAATGTCCCTTTGCACAAAGCAGAAGCTTTCTTTGCAAACCAGAACCAGCCTCCCTCAGCACCTTGTGTGGATCTGAAGATTAAACTCCATGCTGTAGCTGGTAATGAAGGCAACAAAGGGTGAAAAGCCAAAGGATTTCTTTCCTTTCCTTTTTCCTTTTAAAGAATATATAGAGAGAAGAGAAATGCCATCAGAAAGGTCTGAGCTGCTCCGGTATCCAAAGATCAAGAGAGAGATTGGGTTGATTTCCAACCCTCCCCTTTCCTTTCTTCAGTTCAGCGCCGGCTGATGGAATTTGTGTTTTGCAGATCTATCTTCCAACAGTAGCCCTGTAAATTAAATTAAAGCTATTTACTCTGTATTTACAGGCTTGCAAATAAATCTCAGGAAGCATATTACTGAGAAAGGGAAGGAAGGAAGGGAGAGAGAAAGAGAGAGAGAGAGGAGGGGGAAAAGGAAAGGTTTCATGTTGGTGGTGGGGAAGAGTGCATTTTTCTAGGCCGCATATAATAAAACAGCATGCAAACCTTCTTCTCATAATTATTATTAGCTATACAACAACAAATAAACAAAGGAAAAGGGAGGCAGGAGGATGGCAAAGGATGGAATGAGGCACTGAGTATTGTGGGTGTGCAATTTCCCATCCTTTCTCTTCTCATTTCCAGATATCTGGAAAGCAAAGGGGATATTTAAGTTCCATTCAGTCTTCTCCCTCCTCTGCCCATCCTTTCGGTCAATATTTTATTTACAGGATTGCTTGCCTTTTTTCACTTACTGTCACCGTTGGTCAATGGGAGCCTTTCAAAGACATATTAAGTGCTTGGTCGTCCCGCGTTATAATGGGGATGACATTGAAGGTTTGATTTTAAGATGCGGACTTGGCTCGGCACAGGGTGTGTTGCCTATGGGTGCGTGATGTGCAACACAGCTGGTTGCATTATGGAACGAATCAATGCAAACTACTGGAAGAATCTGGGGAAGAAAGGAGGAAGAGGAGTGAAAAAGAAGAGGACCCAATGACCATCGATGGGGATGTTGCTGTGGAAGATGGCTGTAGAGCGTCATGTGCGGAGTGGGGAGGGTCTGAAGGTGACCCTCTGTTCCTCGAAATAAGCACCAATAAACAGCATGACACACACACACACCGGCTCCTGATCCCATTTGCTCCAGAAGTGGCACTACAAACCGCGTTCCTACCTCATATATATATTTCAGAAGGAGGCGCCCCTTGACATTTTGCATAGCGCTGATGCGCGTCCGCACAGGCGTCTCCTGGCAGGGCTCTCCATTCAAGGGCCAGGGAGTGCAAGAGCGAGAGAGCGCATTCAGCTGTTTGCAGGAGTGCTGGGAAGAGTACCACAATTTGCAAGGCTGGTAATGGGGAAGAAAAGTGTTTGTTGTTGTTGTTAATGGCCCTCAAGTCGGCTCCGACTCATGGCGACTCCATGGATGAGACATCTCCAAGAATCCCTGCCCTCCGCTGCAGTCTTGCCCAGATTCTGCAAGCCTTTGCCCACTGGTCACATCTCTCCAAGATAAAGAAGAGGAGCCATTGCTGAGCACCCTTTGGGTTCGGCCGGTCAACCAATTGGGTTTGGCCGGTCAACCAACCCTGTAATGGTTACCTTGTCTAGCCCACACTTTGCAAGCTTGTTTGCAAGAATGTCATGGGGAACCTTGTCAAAAGCCATACTGAAATCAAGGTATACTATATCCACAGCATTCCCTTCATCTTGTTGTTGAAAGCTGCCTTGAGTCATGGCGGCTCCATGGATGAGACATCTCCAAGAATCCCTATCCTCTATTGCAGTCTTGCCCAGATCCTGCAAACCTTTGCCCGTTAAAAACTCCCCGGTTTGAGACCATCCATCTGGTTTATGGTCTTCCTCTCTTTCTTCTCTCTTGTTGCCTCTCTCTTTTTCTTATCACCTCCCACTTTTCCAGCAAGTCACATAATCTCATGGTATCTCCAAATCACGACAACCAGAGGTTGCGTTTACACTGCAGAAATGAGGCAGACTGATACTGCCACGGCTCAATGCAATGGAATTCTGAGATTTCTAGTTTTGTGAGATATCTAGCCTTCTCTGCCAGAGACAAAACTTTGGTGCCACAACAAAATACAAATCCCAGTATCCCATAGTATAGAGCAGAGGTTCTCAAACTGTGGGTCGCGAGCCCTTTGGGGGTTGAATGACCTTATCAAAGCGATCGTCTGAGACCATTGGAAAACACATATTTCCAATGGTCTTAGTAACCGTGACACCGCAATTTTATGGTTGGGGGCCACCACAACACGAAGGTTAATTAAAGGGTTGCGGCATTAGGAAGGTTGAGAACCACTGGTATAGATAGAACCACGACAATTGAAGGAGTGTCGAACCGCATTAACTCCGCAATTCGGTTCGGTCATCTTGGCTTCTAGTGAGAATCCAGGCTCAATTTGCTCTTGGATCCCCATCTGTTTGTCCCTTTGGAGGTCCATGGCATCTACAGAACTCTTCTCCAGCATCACATTTCAAAGGAACGAATTCTCTCTCCGCTTTCGTCTCTGTTTGGCTGTTTGGGTATCGCCTTCAAAAATTCAGACCCAAGCCTGGGAAGCAGATACACCATCCCACGAACTTGTACCCAGATGACTATACTTGGGGCTACAAGGACAAGGAGAAAAGCTTGCCCTCCTTGTTTATCACATGCGCCTGCTTCTCCTGGTCCACCAAGACCATCGAACGACCTTCGAGAACGTTACAAAAACCCATCCCTTTAATAGGGCTCACATCAGCGCTAAGTGGCTGTATTGGGTTGCTGCGGTTTGTACGCTTTCTCTCTTTCTTTCTTTTTTTGGCCATTTTAAAGATCATTCTCTGGTGTGTGTGTGTGTGTTTTAAAAAAGTATATTTTTTTAAACCTCTCCCCATGAATTATTTATCGCATGCATAATATATAACTGCATTATGGTTTACAGCTGGTCTACGAAGGCGCAGAAGAGAACGGGGCCCATCGAAACTCTACCTTCCTCCTCGTCCCTATCACAAAAAAGCAAAACAACCCAAAACACCCTTTTCATACCAAACAGAATTTGAATCCCTCGCAGGGCCCAGTCCACTAGGATCTTCCTTCTTTGTTAAATTTACTGAAAATGATGGGAAATTGTAGAGAATTGCTGCAGTGCCGGAGTTCCCTTGACTCAAAGGCCCAAGATGCATGTGCTTCAAACTCAGAATCAAATGGTTCGTGGTAGGAATCGGCAACCTGGGTCTCAAAGAATTCCTTAGGCTTGCAAAGGTTTTGTTTCCTTCCGTTTTCCTCTTTGCAAGGCCTGGTCCCTGGGAGATGCACCCAAGAAGCAGAAGCCAAAGGTTAGGGAGAAGATGAAGCTTGTGGGCTGCATCACCTCTTCATCTTAAGTCTGTTAAGCAAAAAAACCCCATTTTGCACCTTCCTGAGACCTACTGAAGTTCAACAATCAGGTGGAACAGGCAACTTTTCAGCAGTTTGAACTCAAATGTTCAAAACCTTGCCTGCTGCGTGCAACAAAAACCTACTAGAATAAAAATGTCTTTACCAGTTGGTGAGGGACAGTCCAAGATGATGATGATGATGATGATGATGATGATAATAATAATAATAATAATATATTTTTATCCCGCCTCTCCAGAAGGATTGAGGCAGCTTACATCTCTAAAAACGTATAACATAGTAATAATAATAATAATAATAATAGTAATAGTAATAATATACTCGGAGCGGGGTACAGCAAAATAAAAAGATACACAGTAAAAACAACAATTGCATCCCTCCCCAACCAACCCCCCTTAAAACTGAATTAAATCAAAACAATTTAAAATTAACACAGTTAAAATCATAACGTCAAAGTAACCGCCCTATCCCTTTATCCCAACAAAACCTCATAATTATAACATAAATGAATAGATACAATAACATCATTAAAATCATTAAAATCATCTGTGCCTTGTGAAGCAAGCCATCTATGCTTTGTGACATTGCAAGATGAAGCCATGCATGCTTTGTGAAGCAAAGCCATCTATAATGTTGGTGCAGCCACTGAGAAGATCCTGGTCCTTGTGACAATCTATGCTGAGTGGGACAGTGGAGTTTATCATACGACGGGAATTTGGGGGTATAATGCAATAGCAATCCAAATGCAATCATGGGGTTTCACGTAACTGCGAATGAGTGTATCTCATCCAATTTCGGGCAAAAGGGAAGTCATTCCAAATGCAATCATAGGTTTCACGTTAATGTGTATAAGAGTATCTCATGCAATTTCGGGCAATGGGGGGTTATTTTCGGGATATGGGAAGTCATTCTGAACGCATTCCAAATGCGGTTAGATTTCACGTAAATTCGCTAAACTAGCGAATTTATGTGAATTCGAATTGGCTCCATTCAAAATTGGGAGAAACTCCATAGAAAGTAGCCTTTCTTTCTAGCTTTAGGAAGTAGGTAAGAGGAGACAAGCGAACGCAAGTTGGTATCAAGAAGATACTCAGCAGGAATCCTTCAACCTTACGTTTTTTTAGAAAAGGCTTTCGAGATCAGAATGGTGCTTCCCAATCCCATAACCTCCAAATAGTCCAGAAAGAAACCATAGTCAATGGTGCTGAGTGCGGGTCAAATGACAGTCAGTGGAACCAAGAGGGATGCATGTCCTTTGCCCTCTTCCTGCAGAAGCTCATCTATCATGGCGACCCATTGTCTGAATCCTGAAACAAAGCCCAAATACATCCTGATTTGGGCCCATATTCTCCCTTGCATTTAGGAACCCCAGAAAAGTGGTGCCATGGCATGCCCCAGACCATTGACCTGGCAGATTTGGGACTGTTGTGGAGACAGGTCTTATTTTAAAATAAAGATCTATGGTGGTGTATGTGTTCGAGGGTTTTGTTCCCCTTATCCTTAGGGAAACCTTCTCTTTTCTTTTATTTCCCCGTAGATTTATCTTGTTTGGCTTCATAGTCACTATTGTCAGCAACCTGCGAGCCCCTTAAAATGAGTTTCTCCAAAACGTCACACCTGGGCCTCATTCCCACTATCGCAAATTGGTTTGAACCGGTTCCAATGACCCTGGTTCCCACTTGAACCAAATTGGGGGGCTGCACGCTAGACCCATTTAACGCACGTCTTTTTGACGTTGATTTTTTCTTGCGTCTTTTTGGATAAATCGATTCCACACAAGTGTGAACCAGACGTGGGTCGGAATCGATTTAAATTTGCCCTTCGGACAGCCGGAGCAGGTCCATTTTGAATCGATCCATTCGTCAGTGTGAACCAGAAGTGGGTTATTTTATTTTATTTTGCAGCTAGAAAATGCAATCATGGCAAATGTAGTGTGAACCACGCTCCGCTACTGAACTGATCCATCAATTCGGATTGTAAAGTGATTTATTTGTCAGTGGGAATGAGGCCCTTGTTTGGCTTCATAGTTACTATTGTCAGCAACCTGCAAGCTCCTTAAAATGAGTTTCTCCAAAAATGTCACACCTGGTTTTGCTGTGGACACCATGGGGATGAATCTCTGCATGTAAATGCAATAAATCTGTACTATACTTAAACAAAGTTGTTGCTCCCCTTATGCAGGGACCTTAATTTAAATGTCAACTTCTCAACAAATATCTTGAGGCTGGATGGGAAGATGCCATTGTGACCACATTTATGCTCTAAAACCCGGCAAGATGTGCAAATCTCATACTACCAAGAATCCCGTTCGCCTCCTCCTCTCCTACAAACTGAAACATATTCACAGCAGCCGGATAAGCAAGCGCCAAAGGTACATCCTTATGATCTGGTATAGCTATGACATCCAAGTCGGGCTCGATGTGAGCAACTTTATCTGCAAAATGTCTAGCAAAATTGTCACAGCAGGCTGCTGAGACCTCATCCTCAATTCCCTCCAATTCTCTCACTGTAATAGACCTTCTGTAACTTGGAACGGTTCTGGCAGGAAATGCTGGGCAGATCCAGAGATGCTAGCAGGGAAAAATGATTTCTTTACCATCCGCATCACTGCAGCATTAGCCTTAATGTGGGCTTTTTTGCCCTTCCTCGGTCCCACGTTTTCACGTTTTCAGCCATCACCTCTCTGGTTGTTATTCCTGTTTTAACATTTGGGCATGAATAACGACCAGCCTTATAATTATAATAATACGTGGTAAGGTAGAAAGCAGTAAGAAAAGAGTTAGACCACATTGCAAATGGATAGATTCAACCATGGAAGCCACAACCCTGAATTTGCAAGAACTCAACCAGGCTGTTGAGGATAAGGGAATCGGGAGGTCTTTCCTTCATAGGGTCACCATGCGTTAGAAACAACTAGAAGCCACAACCCTGAACTTGCAAAGCCTGAGCCATGCTGCTGAGGACAGGGAAGTTTGGAGTTCTTTCATTCATAAGTTGGAAACACCTTGAATGCACATAGTAAAAACAACAAGGGTAAATGGAGCCTGAACATTGCCTAGAAACCAAGATGACTACATTGAGACTGTTGCATTTTGGTCATATTAGGAGAAGACAGGACGGACTAGAAAAGATGATGATGCTTGGGAATGTCCTGCTTACCTCTCCTGAGGGCAGCCCAGCAGGGGAATATCCAAAAGTATAGTTCAGAGTCCAGTCCGAAGGTTACCCCAATGCCAGTCGGTCAGTCACAGCAAAGGGCAGAGGCAAGAGCATAGTCACAAGGCAAGTCCAGAGGTCAGATAAACAGAGTCATGGATCCAAGAGCAAGGAACCCAGGAACAACAAGGCCGCAAGCTGGAGGTCTTTTCAAAGGCCTCTGCATCTCTCAGCTGAAACCTATGAGCTCTCCTCTTGGCTTCTGGCCTGGAAGGAGGCCTCAAAGACTCCTTGATTTGCCTTGCCTCCACAAGTCCCAGCACCTGCAGCCTGGAGTCCATAGAGTCTGTTTCTCCCTCTGCAGCAGCTTAATGCTGAGCCTCCTCTGGATCCAGGCAGCCCCAGATCTGCCCTCCGTTTCAGCCTCCTCCATGTCCTCTGACTGCCTCTAAGCCAGGCCCAGGGTAGTCCATGACAGACACGCTAAAAAAAAGATGATAATGCTTGGTGAGACAGAAGGCAGCAGGAAAAGTGGAAGACTTGTATTGAAGATAGGATGGACTCAAGCAAGGAAGACACAACTGCCCTGAATCTGCAATATCTGAGCAGGGCTGTTGAGGACCGAGGGACTTGGATGTCTCTCATTCGTGAGGTTGCCATACGTCAGAAACAACTTGAAGGCGCACAGCAAGAACAAGTCAAGCCTGAACTCTCCCTAGAAGCCAAGATGACTCAGGTGAGGTTGCCATACTTTGGGCATATCATGGGAAGACATGCCCAATAAGGTAGGAGGAAAAGAAGGACCCAATTCCAGATGGATAGAGTCCATCAAGGAAGCCATGTCTCTAAGTTTGCATGACCTGAGCAGGGCAGTTGATGTGAAGATGACTTGGAGGTCCCTCATTCATGGGTCAGAAGTCAACTTGATGGCAACAGCAACAAGGACAATCCTTAAAAACAAGCTCCATCCTTATGACCTTAACAACAGCAACAAGGACCATCCTCATGACCGAGTGGGAAATCAATGAATAACTGGGTATTTTGGTGCCACGTTGCTGTGTAGACATGGGAAATTCTTCTTGGAGAAGAATGCTGGTTTTCTGTTTGGTTTGGCTTCTCTCAAAGAAAGGGGCCACCCAGAAAGATCTTGGATACGGCCCAGGAATTCATGAATGGACAGAAAAGGAAGCATTGTTGGTGGCTGAGATGGAATTGGGACATTGTCGGGTGCTTTTGCTGCTATGTGCGAAAGAGCAAAGGAGGCCACCGTGGGACTCAATAGCTCCCAAAGCACCTGAGCCTATTTTTCCACCCTTTCTCTGCCCTGAAAAATCTTTCTGGTATATGAGAACAAAGCTAGCATGAAGATCTGGAGATGGGAATTCCTTCAGAACGAAAACGAGCCCTTCCCAAATGCTCATCTATCAAACTCTTCCAAGACCCAGCTATTGTGAAGAACAAGCACAAAAAGACACAGGAGGAAGAACTATGTTTCGATATAAGAAAATAACAAAGAGGGTGTTGCAGACCGGCAGGTGAACCTCACAGCAATAAAGAAGGTGTAAGACCAAGAAAATAAAATGTATCTTGTCTCTGGATAGAAAGAATGAGATTAAAAGTGTAAGATTCACACACACGTATAGACACACAACGCAGACAGCTGAGTTGCCAATTATTGTGCCTCCGCCTGACGTATTTTGTTGACCCGGCTGATTTCAATCAGGTTCCAGCGGATCCTGCCTTTGCCCGCTATGTATCAAAACCTGCGGGGCTTGGATCTCACTGCAGAGAAAGCCTTTGATAAGCTTGTTATGGATGCCAGACAGCTGCAGTCTGGTGTGTGAGTGTGTGTCTGTGTCGATGTATGTAGGAGTGGTGGCTTCGGAGAGCAGCGTTGCACATTAATGATGCCACCCTAGCAAGGTGCTTTCTGGAGTGGGCTTAGGAAAAAGGAGGATTGGAAGGGAGCATATGGCACTCTGCTCCTCTCCAATCCTCCTTTTTCCTAAGCCCACTCCAGAAAGCACCTTGCTCGGGTGGCATCATTAATGTGCAGCGCTGCTCTCCGAAGCCACCACTCATACACACATTGACACCGACACACACACATACTGTATATACTCATGTATAAGTCTAGAAATTTTAGTCAAAAAATTGACCCCCCCAAATCTGGGTCGACTTACTGTAAGTACTGTACCTTAACTCTTGTTTAAAAAGGAGCCATCCTCTTCTCTGAGTAGAGTGGCCCAAAGGGAAGAGCTTAGTCCATCCTGGAAGAAACTAAAAGGAGCACCGCCTTTCTCGATTTTCTCCAATGCGGTGCCACTTCTGGCCTTTTCGAATGCGAATGTCTGGGTGGGAAAACAGCAGTGTGCTTTGGGATCATTTTCTTTTCCTTCAACCTTTACATCCTTGGTTACATGCCCCTAAGTTTTACCCTCGACATGCACAGGTTATATAGAAATCCATAACTTTGGCCCCCAAACCTGCTCTCGTCTTATACATGAGGTTGATTTGTAGTCAAGTATATGCGGTAATATCTATCTATCTATCTATCTATCTATCTATCTATCTATCTTTAGGATGGGATTTGGAGTTGAGACTGCCATGGTTTCTCTGACTGATGACCTTCGTCTAGGCATCGACAGGGGTAGTGTGACCGTGTTGGTGTTACTAGACCTCTCAGCGGCTTTTGACACAATAGACCATCACATCCTCTTGAATCACCGGAGAGGGCTAGGGATTGGAGGCACCACATTGCAGTGGTTCTTTTCCTTCCTCTCAGGCAGGTTCCAGAGGGTGGTGCTCGGGGACGATTGCTCTACAAGGAAAGAGCTTAATTGTGGATATATTTCTCCATGTCTCGGTCTTCAGCTCTGACCTCAGATGGCGTCTCCTCTCTCAATGACTGTCAAGGCGGTAATGGACGGGATGAGGGAAAATAGATTAAAACTACAGACAAAACGGAGGTACTTATGGTAGCAGCAGCCCCGAACCCAGGTATCGGGATTCAACCTCCAGTCCTGGATGGGGTCACACTCTCCTCTAAGGACTGTGTTCGTAGTCTGGGGTGCTCCTAGATCCGTCGCTTCACATGACAAATCTGGTGAATACGATGGTCAGGAGTGCCTGTTATCAGCTCCGGCTGATACGCCAGCTGTGCCCTTTCCTGGAAGTCAGGGATCTTGAAACTGTTGTACACGCGCTGGTAACCTCACGTCTGGATTTCTGTAACACGCTCTACATGGGGCTACCCTTGTGCCTGGTCCGGAAACTTCAACTGGTACAGAATATGGCAGCCAGATTGGTCTCAGGTACATCTAGAAGAGACCATATTACTCCAGTTTTAAGATCTCTTCACTGGCTGCCCATTAGTTTCCGGTCCAAGTACAAGGTGTTGGTTATTACCTTTAAAGCCCTAAATGGCTTGGGTCCAAAATATCTCCAGGACCACCTCCTTCCGTATAATCCACCCCGCACACTCAGGTTTTCCTCTGGGAAAAAATTGTTACAACCAATAAAAACCAGGTTATCCACCACTGCCCAGAGGACATTTTCAGCTATCGCTCCCAGACTATGGATGGCCTGCGGATGAGATCCGTCATATAACCATCTTACAGAGCTTTAAAAAAGCTGCTAAGACGGATGTCTTCCGGCAGGCCTTTCCTGAATAAATGCCCAGCCACCAAAGGAGTGAAAAAAATGAATTTGACCCCATTTTGCTGTTTGTTTGTCTGTGGTTGTTGCTGCTCTTTTATTGTTTAATTTTATTTTTTATTGTGTACATTTTTATTGATTGTTAACAGGTTTTAATTGTAAAATGTTTCATTCTATTTTAAGGGAGGGAGGGTTGGGGGTTATTGTTATGTATAATTTTAATAATGTAAGCCGCCCCGATTGCCTGAGTGCAGATGGGGTGGGATATAAATTATTATTATTATTATTATTATTATTATTACTACTACTACTACTACTACTACTACTACTACTACTATTATCTGGAGGATGAGATGGGAAGTCCCATAGATGTGGCTGCTCCAGAACTGCACCCAGGAGGCCTTTTCCAGCCCTGTCTCCTGATACAGACAACTGGACGCAACACCTTTTTGCAAAGCACAAACCTTGCTATCTAGCCATGCGCTTGGCTTGGGGTGGCATTCTCATCTAAGGCTCAGGCTCAATGCCCGAGGTGCCGACTGTCTTGCTTTGGATGCCCAAAGGGCATTTGGGAAGAAAGAGAAGCAAAGAAAGACCTCTTTTATGAGGGGTTTTTTTGTGTGTGTGTGTGTGTGCTTCTTTGCTTCATCTAAGATATTGCTTTTTAACTTCATTTTAAGAATTTTTTAGGAAAGGTGTGCCCCCCCTCCCTTCTACCTCAAAGGGACCCCAAGGCAAATTGCAAGAAATAAATACAAAATAATTCAGCAGAGGAGTCCGAGACCATCTTGCGTTGGCTTAGCTTGAACTATTGCTCCAGTCCAATTTCTTTTTGGCTTGCAAAAAAGCAGTCAAATCTTTCAGGCTGTTCAAGCACACTGACCCCAGGGATGGCACCAAATGAAGTCTCTCTTCCTCTCTTTCTGTGTCTCTCTATATGTGTGTGTGTGTTTCTGTGTGTTGTTTTTAAGCAGATGTAAATGTTTAAGGGCCGACTTTACCCAGAGTAGCAGGAGAGCACAGAGCCTACCCTACGGCATTTACTGATATTACACACCGCGCATGCAAACGCTCCCGGATAATTGGAAACATTTGTTATCAGAGATACTCCAAACAGGCACCGTGGAATGCGGTTTCGTCTTTTCTCCCTCTCTTGTCCCTTGCAGTTTCAGAAAAATGCCTCTACAACCCATAAAACACACCCACCCACCCAGTATTTGATGCCAAAATAATTTCCCCCCAAGTTCATGACCTCTAGTCGAGCAAAAATCAGGTGATCTTCCTGCTTTGATTCAGTGGTGCGAGTCTTCTTTTCTCTCTTTTCAATCACCATGAAGGAAAATAATAATAATAATAATAATAATAATAATTAACATTTATTTCTACAGCACCACAGGTTTGAGGTGGGTCAACTCAGAAGAACAAGCTACCCGTGAGACAACTTGGGATGGCACACAGAAGGAAGCTTTAAATGGGATTTTGATGCCAGTACAGTTGCCCCTCTAAGTCTGCAGACTTGAAATCCATGGTTCTTGAAAATACGCAAGGGGGCAACTACCATTAATCTCCAGTGAGTTTATCACATGGGAGGAATTTCTCCAAATTTCGAATGGAGCCAATTCGAATTCACATAAATTCGCTAAACTAGCGTTCGGAATGCGTTCAGAATGACTTCCCATTTCCTTAAAATGGCCCCCCATTGCCCGAAATTGTATGAGATACTTTAATACACAATTACGTGAAACCCTATGATTGCGTTCAGATTGCCATTGGATTATACCCCCAAATTCCGTCGTATGATAAACTCCTATGGGGCACTCACCTGTGCTGCATGCCCTGCATGGATGTATCTCATTCAAGCCTATGGGTCTTGAATATCCGCAAGATTTCAAATTCACAGGGTGAGGGTCTGGAACGGATCCCCCATGAGTTCCAAAGGGCAACTGCATTTCCATTTTCCTGCATTTGGTTATAAGAGTAAACAGTTTTGCAAGAGACAGTGTGGTCTAGTAGTTTGGGTGTTGAACGAGGGTTGTGGAGAGAAGAGTTAGAAGCCTGGCTTGGCCATCGAAACCCATTGGTTAACCTTGAATGATAAGCCACACTCTCTCAGCCTCAGAGGATGGCAATGGCAAACCCCCTCTGAAGAAACATGCCAAGAAAACCCAATGATAGGGTTGCCTTCAATCGCCATAAGCTGGAAACAACTTGAGGGCACACAACAACAACAACATCTGGATAAACATAATGGGGACGTTGGAGAGAAGGTCTGCAAGGCTGGGCTCTGGATTGAGATGGAGATGGGGCATAAACCACCTTCGCCATCCCAAACGTTGTTAGTGAAGCTCATCCCATTGGTTTTCCTGCACCACCAGCCATGTGTCCATGTCCATGCATCCATGTCCATGTCCATGCTGATGTTTTAGGGGAGGGAGGGAATAACTGGAATAGTTGTTGTATTGTATGGAGTTCTACTGTAAGCCTCTTCGATCTTGATGGAGAGGCAGGGTAAAAAAAGTATTATTTATTTATTTATTTATTAATTATTTCTCCTCAAAGGATGACTCTCTCAGGAGTCATCTGCCACTACATCCAGCATCAGAACAAAGCAGGGGGGAACTCCTGTCTCAGGAGTTGATCACATGGGAGGAATTTCTCTCAATTGTGAATGGAGCCAATTCGCAATTACGTTAATTCACTAGTTTAGCAAATTTACGTGAAATCTGATTGCATTTGGAATGCATTCAGAATGACTTCCCATTTCCCGAAAATGGCCCCCCATTGCCTGAAATTGTGTGAGATACTCTAATTACGTGAAACCCCATGATTGTGTTCGGAATGACTTCCCTTTTGCCCAAAATTGCGTGAGATATACTCATTCACAATAACGTGAAACCCCATTATTGTGTTCGGATTGCCATTGCATTATACCCCCAAATTCCATCGTATGATAAACTCCATATATTGGCTTAGATCTTGCTGAACTCCAGAAATTGGCTGAGGTCTTGCATTGCTTCAGTGTAGCATGAATATCCATCAGTGGAGCTGTGTTAAGCAGACCCTATTTGTTCGTTGTGTGCCTTCAAGTCATTTCTGATTCATGGTGACCCTATCATTGGGTTTTCTTAGCAGGTTCCTTCAGAGGGGGTTTGCCATTGCCGTCCTCTAAGGCTGAGAGAGTGTGGCTTATCACTCAAGGTTACCCGATGGGTTTCGATGGCCAAGCCAGGCTTTGAACCCTTCTCTCCAGAATCCTAGTGGGTCTAAGTGGGTCACCCAACAGGTTTCATGGCTAAACTGGAACTTGTAATCCAATTTACTCAAACCACTAACTATTTGACAATCGTAATGGACTCCTTTGCAAAATGGTGGACTCTCTTTCATCCAGTGTTTTCCAAGGAAGGCTGAATGGCCATCGCTCAGAGGTATTTCATTTGGAAATTTCATAGATGGACGCAGGGTTAGAATGGATGACCTTCCAACTCGGTGATTCTACGATCAGATTTTTGTGTCATTTCCTTGCTTCCTGCTCCATTTCTTTATGCCATATAAACCTATAAGAACTGTAACAGAGAAAAGTCAGAAAGCATAGGGTTCACCTTAAGAAAGGCTAGTGCCTCCCCATTCCCTGATTTTAAATGGATATTTAGTGAATAAAATTATAATAAAGCAAAAATGGGGGGAATGGGGAAGTGGGCACAGAAACCTTGGTTGCAACTGTATGGAGATGGAGGAAAAGAGTCTAACAGCAAACTAATAAATGACAACAGTAACAGCTCCTAATATTCCAGACCAAGAGTCCAAATGGCATCTGCTTTTCAGCTAGAGATTTTTTCCCCCCCTTCCCGTCCTTTTCGGCCATTGCATTGAATGGCTGTTCTATAAATATTCATGGCAGTAAAAGGATAGTTTAGCATTTTCCCTCCTGCGTTGTGGGTAATTCTCTTTCCTGCCCACCTTAGCATCTTTGTACATGAAAATGTGCCAAGAATCAGGCGCTCCATTATTCGGCAGAAAACAAGGAGGCGGCAGGGAAGGGTCACTCCGATGATCAGATCTGCACAAGATTGTGGATTTGGGGGGGACGAAAGGAGGGTGCCATCCCCCCGATACTAATTATGGCCCCCATTAAAATTCCCACCCACCCCCAAGTTTCAAGTATTGTGTAAAATCTCAAATATGGGGTCCATGCGGTCATTTAGAGGAGCCCCCCCCCACCCACATTGGAGAACATGAGTCGAGCAAGGAAAAGGTCCCCACAAGTGGTGGGGGATTGACGGAAAGACCCACAAATGTGTAACAAAGGTGTAAAGTCTCTGATGACACAAGGGACCTTCTCAGACGAGAGGAATTTCTCTTTATTGAGAATGGAGCCAATTAGAGCCAGTTTGAATTCATGTGAATTCGCTAGTTTAGTGAATTTACGTGAATTCCAATTGCGTTCGGAATGCGTTCAGAATGACTTCCCATTACCCGAAAATGACCCCCCCATTGCACAAAATTGCGTGAGATGCTTTAATTCACAATAAAGTAAAACCCATGATTGCGTTCGGAATGACTTCCCTTTTGCCTGAAATTAGGTGAGATACTTTAATACACAATAACGTGAAACCCCATGATTGTGTTCGGATTGCCATTATACTATACTTCCAATTTCCGACGTCTGAAAAGGTCCTTAGTGACAAAAAAGGGCGCCAGAGGCTGAGACTCTGTAGCAGGGAGAGTCGGTGGCATTGCAGAAATACGTTTGATAAGGTCCTATAAGGTCAAGAGCATTTGGGGAAAAGGAGTGGGGCAAAAGAATGGTCCCCTACAAGTGGTGGGGCATCAAGGGAAAGAGCTGCAAGGAGCAGCACTGTTGTTCAACAGGGAAGTGGAATGCATCATTACCTGGCACACAACTAGTTGTGCAGTGGTTGTGTAAATGCAAACGCAACTTCTGGCCTAGCGTATCTCCAACGCAGCCATGAAGGTGTAACATTATGCAACACAATCACTGAACACAGTCTTGACCCATGCCTCAGTTTATATGGCAGGGTCCCCTGCTTCAAGGGTGCGGTTGTGGCAACAGGGAGCTAAAGAAAGGCACTGACCCCCCAACAAGAATCCTGGCTTCCAAATTATACAGCCGCCCCTCCTAACTTGTGGATCTCAAATCTGCGCCCTCAAATATCGTCGGAGGGGTGACCTCCTTTATTTCTAAAGGCACCATGCCAGACACATTCAAGCCTATGAGAAGAAACCCATCCATCTCTTTGAACATTGAAAAATTAATATTAACCCACGCCTAGAATATTTCCATTCCCTGGGTCTATGAGGCTTGAATACGCGTGACCCTCCATTTTCATGGGGGGGTCCAGAACGGATCCCCACGTATTTTCCTCCAGTCCCCAAATTTCCAGCATGGCAATTTCACTTTAAAATCTGAGTGGAGCATTGAGCAAGAGAGTTTGGGCATCCAAAGCAAAAGGGCAGGCAGGGTGACCCAGGGAATGGAAACACAGCAAATAGAAATGTTCTAGGTATGGATTAATATTAATTTTTTGAATGCTCAAAGGGATAGCTGTCTATTCTGGAGGTTGCTAAGAAGCCTTTCTTTCAAACACAAACACACACACACACACCGGGGCTCAGAAATAAATCCTCCCCGATGTCCGGAGAGGGGCCAGACGAGGACACCTTGATGTCCCATCTTGACCTTCCTTCACCGGGAGGGTCATTGCCTCGGTCTTCGGCTAAAGCCGTGCCACGTGGAGGGTTTTTAGGGTGTGCTGCAGGGATCTATATATCAAGAAAAGTGGGTCAAGAAAAGTGGGAGCTTACACAGCAAGGGAAACACGCACCTATAGCCTTAGAATGTAGTTGTTTGGTGAAAGAGCTAAGCAGCATCTCCTTTATTTCAGTGTGTCTTTTTCTATAACAATTTCTAGGTAATGGAAACCAGCACGTCATTTTAGGAACATAAAACGTTGGGAACAGAGTTGTTATTAGTAGTAGTATTAGTAGTATCTCTCCCAGGATGCCCATCTCTCTGTTGGTTGATTGTCTGTTTTAATTAATTTAAATGCTATTTTGCTATTATTTTTGTGAGTTATAGGATGTAGTTGGAGGGAAGGATAGTGCTTTTTTTTTTTTTTTTTTGCATTGCTGCATTTTACTGTATCCTTTTTTTTGCTGTATTTTACTGTTCTATTGTCATATTTTACTGTATCGTAAGCTGCCTTGATCCTACAGGAGAGGAGGGGTAAAAATAAAATTTCTATTCTATTCTACTCTACTATATTCTATTCTATATAGAGGAAAGGCTGGGATGTTGGTTTGTCACCAACAAGATTCCAGCCATTATGTCCTGTTCATGGGCTTCCCACAAAGGTCACGGTAGGAAGATGATCCCTGGATTAGATCAGACCTTTGGCCTGACCCAGGTTGGCTCTCCTGATGCTCTTATCTTCTTAGGAAACCAGCTCCGTCCCTCTGACGCCTTCGCCGAGGAGCATCTGGGTTGTGCCTCCTACGTGCGACCAACTTGTCCCCAAAACACCTCACTAATAAGGCGGGCAACGGGCCAGAAAAAGTGCGCGGCAGCCAGGAAGGCGACGCTTTCCATCCCTAAGCGTTCCAGATCTACACGGTGCCGCACTTAATTCTGATTTAGTAGGACAGATCAGGTGTAATAGCAGCAGGAGACCATTATCTTGTGACAATGTCCTGTACCTCTGATGTTATCTCTTCATTAATTAAACACCAATTGGCTATTAATTGCAACAGATATTTATCGTGGTTAGGATCGGTTGCAGACGTAGTCGGAGGAATTAACCATGACTCCTTTCTCTTGCAGGCAAGGCTGGTGTTACACTTATCTTTGCTCCCTGTCATGAGCAAAGCCGCTTAGACGTTAAGGTAATTTTTTTCCTCTTGCAGGAACAAAGAATCTCATTTTTAAAAGAAAGGCAACAGGGAGACAGATGTAAAGTCGGTTGCATATTATTGGCTTCCTTCCCCTCTGCCCCATTGATTCTTTCATTGCCCAGTGATGAAGATGGTTGAGGACCTGGAATTGTGCCGAATATTGGAGCTCCTTTGCTATCCTGGAGGTGATGGCATAGAAATTAATGAATTAACTAACTAGCTAACTAATAAAATGAAATAGCAGCAATCAACATCTTCACATGCAAAGTCAAAGACTGCATAAGCACCATGTTGGGGATGGAGGCAACCACATCATCTGGCTTCAGGTCCAGGCAAACAGAGCTATCATTCCCAAACTTTGGTCCTCCAGGTGCTTTGGACTTCAACTTCCAGTTTGGCCAACAATCAGGAACTCTGGGATTTGAAGTCCAAAACATCTGGAAGAGCACAGTTTGGGAATGACTGAACCAAGGACTCAGTAAAGCTGGACTCAGGGAGGGAGAGACTGCAACAGAGAGCCCTTTCGTGAAAGAAGCCAAGTATTGATGGTTCATTATATATATTTGCCTGCCTTGGATTTTTAAAGAAAGAGAGAAAAGAGATGATTATTGACAGAATAATGTAATTCTATTCTCATCCTCACCCCACCCTCGCCCCCATTAGAGCACTTTGGCGCAATCCCAAAACTCACCGAGGTCAGCGAGAAGTTTTCTTATTGATTTCCATTGGGCTTTGGATGAACCCTTTGGCATCTCGATGGTGGAGGGAGGTACGGTTTTCAGGATGGGCCCCGTGACACATTGCATTTCACTTCTACATCCCAGGTTTTGTTATGGGGCGCACCTAAAAACACACATCAACCATAAGGTCTGTGTATAGAAGCAAAATTTAGAGTTGAGTAACAGCTTTTTTGGGGACCATTAAGATAATGAAGAAGCAGCGTGGTCATTTTGGACTTTCATGGCTGAAAGGGGATTTCAACCTTGCTCTCCAGAGTCATAGTCCAACACTCAATCATCATCATCATCATCATCATCATCATCATCATCATCATCTTTATTTCTAGCCCTCTCCTCTGTGAGTACAATCGGAGCGGGGTACAACAAGATTAAAACATACAAATTAAAACACTTCATTGACCCATTCCCAGCCACCCACCCCTTAAAAATAAATTAAAACCACTACACCACGTTGGATCCTTGGTTGGGTTCATTGGTTGGTGGATCCGTTGATCGGATTCAAATAACATCTCCTCATAAAGCAATTTTTGCAGTGGCTCCTGGTTCTACAGTGGCTCAACGTGTCAAATGGTCAAGCAGTTGAGCGATAATTGAATTCATTGACTGAATAATGTCGTCTCCAGACTCCAGAGACTGGCTTCCAAGGCTGAGGTTTGCACAAAGTGTAACACAATGCTCCTCCATACAGTTCTATGTCCTCAACTTTCCCAAGAAGAAGCCAGGTGCAAAGGGCTAAAGAATAGCCTCCAGTGTGCCATCCAAAAAGATACACACAAAGACATACCTTGCGTCGTATCTCTTATGCATTTTGGTCGGCCAATAACGGTATCACTGTTTTGTGGATTTGGGATGTTATTGTACTTTGCCGTATGGCCAACATGGCTACATCTGGATACATTTTCTTGATTTGAGGATAACACATGTTAGCCGCCACAGGGGAATCCTAAAGAGGAACTTAACTCTTTGAGTTATTTACCTCCTACAAAAATTGGGACTATGTTTTTACCCCAAACAGCATCTAAAATATTATTAAATGCAACAGCCCAGAGACTTCTTGGGCAATTCGATGTTCTCTGTCAAAGAAGGGGGTGGTTAACCATGGCACAGGACAGAGACAAGGCAGATCTCAATGGAGGTTTCTTTTGGTGTTTTAATGGACTTTAAATTCTATTTTCTGGAATTTACAACCTTTTGTTTGCCAGAGCCCACAGGGCCAAGAAGGAGGAATGGCATCTACCTACATAGATACCATAGGATACCATAACTGAAAACAAATGCAGCAAAATGTAGACTGAAGATGCCAACATCATCATTTTTATTATTTTCTCCTGTTTGATTTTTGCGACCTTTGCTGATGAAGAAGCCCATGGAGCTTCAGAAGGTTGCACCTTGTATTTTGTGCATTTTGGCTGGCTAACAAAGGCATCACTGTTGTTTTGTGCATTTTGGGTGTCATTGTAATACACACACAAATAAGCCTCACTTATGCGCCGGATATGTCAATGATAGGAAGATGTCCCAAGAAACCAGTTCCGGCTTCTCTTGGGGGAAGCTTTTGTGCAACTTTGTCATTTTGATGGGCCTTGCATAGGAGATGTTCCTCCTGGACTGTGATCCATCAATCCTAACACAGTTCAGTCAAAGAGACTTATGCTTCAGGTCTTCTAACCTGGATAATAATAAGGAACCATTGACACTCCACTCTCCCATCACCGGCCCATCACCGTGTTCCATAGTTTTACAATATTAATACAATCCGAAGACACTGGGGAAAAATAATCTCTGGGAGATATTTTTACCTGCTTTCAAACTATCAATCATTCCCGCTTGTCATCGCCACGTCTCTCAGCTCGTTCTTGTCTGCAGCTCTGCACCCAGTTAGAGCAAATGGAAAATATCATGTCATTTTAAAAAGTTCAACACAAAAGCCTTCAGCCACCAATTTTGGAGATCACTGTCATTTAGAAGGGAAAATAATAACATGTCACCGCATGCAAATATCAATGGCGTTATCGAGAGGTTGGGTTTGAGTACTAAGCGGAAGGAAAGCATGGAGACGGTAGAAGAAACGGACACAGATTGCGGTTCTAGAAGAATCATTTTAATTCTGTATATATATATATATATATATGCTGGAGGTGATATGAAATGATACACAATTCTCTCTGGGAGCAACATAGGTGCCCTGGCCTTGAGCGCCAGTCCCTTCCTAGCCTTAAGACAAGAATAAATTATGAATTACCATCCATACGCCATTTCTAATTTATCTCATCATATGCAGTATTGTGAAGGCTTGGTGATTCCAACATGGTGCAAGAGAAGGGCTTAATATGGAACTCGGTGCAGGATTTAGCTTCCACTGAAGAGCTCCATTTTTGAAAAACAATGAGCAAGACTCTCACAGCTGGAGACGATATGCTTGGAAACGGTGCGCTGAAGTGTCAGAAAACTGGAAGGATTGAGTAAATAAGATTTCCAGTTACTGGGGATGGGGTTTGACTGCCATGTATAGTGCTCTACAACTGGAAAAAAAGAAAAAGAACCTGGGTAAACTTTTTAATGCGCTTTTTAAATAACTCTTACCTGTTTTGGGATGATGCTGATTTGGTGGTGCAGAATTGGATGCACAACCTTCTAAGAAAGAGTCCATGACAGCAGCAGCAGCAGTTTGTGATTCTGCAGGAGTTAATAACAGCCGGTTGCACACCCACACACCGACCAACGAAGGCAGCACCCGCACTGCAGAAATAATCCAGCTTGACACCACTTTCACTGACATGGCTTAATGCTACGGAATTGCACCAGAACTCTCTGACAGAGAAGGCTAAATGTCTCATAAAACTACAGTTCCTAGAATTTTCTAGCCTTGAGCCATGGCGGTTAAAGTGGTCACAAAATGGATTATTTCTCCAGTGTGGATGCAGCCTTAGTTGACTGGTGTGTGAGTGTGCAACCAGCTGTTATTAACTCCTGCAGAACCACAAACTACTGCAGACCCTTGTGCATCCTGGCAATCCAAAACAACCAAAACGGCATCATTTGTGCATGCCTAAGAGCTTTAAACCTTCCCTATTTATGTGGTTGTGGCTCTGTATCCCACGATATCTTTGTCTTTGGCAAAACACTGTTGTAAATATCCGTATACCTATCACCAAACTTTGGGCATCATTACTGTTTTTAGTGAGCAAGTTGGGTATGTTTCCAGACTGCTTTTAATTCTATTAACCGTTCCATTGCATTTTAATATTTACATGTTTGATTGATAGGCTTTGCCTACTTGTTTTAACTTTGTAGACTCTCCTTTGAAGGCAAGCCTTTTTACTTACTTAATCTTGGATAGCTGGTGGGTAAAACGAAGAACAGTGCGATAAGATGCATGGGCAACCTGTTACCAATGTGCAATTGCATGGTAATGTAATAACAACTGTGGTTGTTTCAGGTGTTTAAGAAGCTGCAGTTGCATTGGGAAGGATGTTTTGTGTGATAATCTCACAATTCTTGGATTTTAGGATTCTATGAACATGAATTACATGAACATGAACTATGAACATAGGATTCTATGTCCCTGATATTGCACCGAGCGATAGCTACAGGTTATTTCTCAAACACTGCGGTGGATGACATTTTGAAAGTAACTTTTTCCAAGGCCTAACCAACCTGTCCCTCTTCTTTGAGTTTTTCCATATGTTTTGCTTCCTCTGCTGGAGACGGAACAAGCAAGGGGCCTTCGGAGCCTTTGCTGGATGACAAGATTCAGAAAAACAGATGTGATGCGAGTCAAGTGGGTGACTTCCGTGAGTCCGAGCCCAACTGCCCAGCCATCACTCACAGTGATTAAGGAGCCCAGGCGGTCCGTCATAAAACCCGCAGGTGGAACGGATGCATCAAGGTGTCATTTGAAACAGAGATGTTCTGATGGGACTGATGTGACAGACCCGGAGAATGTCACAAGCGAGGGGTGAAGGGAAGGCAACAATTCAATCCCATTTGTGAGTGTCTATCTCTCTCTCTGTGTTGCCTTGGAAGATGCTGATCTTTAAAACAGAAATAAGAGAAGCAGGGTCACCAAAGCAATCCCCTTTGAGCTGGCAGGCTCCATCTATGAACAACTTTAAATCAAAATAATAAGTCACCGTTTCGAGGGAGATCTCTTGGGCCCAGAGCGGCGCAGGAAAGAGAAGGAAGGCACCTTGATTCCGCTCATCCCGGCCTCCTGAGGCAGATCTGCTTAGTCAACTGGCAAGAGCAAACTATTGCTTGCTGTCAGCCTTGTAAAAGCAATATAGCTGTCGGAGAGTAGGCTGGAGGATTATTACACATTCATAATGTACAAGCAGGGCTGGCTCCCCGCCAAGGCAAGGAGGCCGCTTGCAGATGGAAGGCTGGATGGAGGGAAGGAGGGAGATGGCACTTGCGAGACCGCGCAGTGACAGGCGGGAAGGCGAGGACAAATGAAACGCCGGGCGCGTCTGGACATGATGCTCCCGGTGCCCTCTTAGGAACATACAAATGGCTGTCCTTCTCGCTGATCCAGGCCCTTCGGTTTCATCTAGATCCACATTGGCAACACTGGAGCCTGGCAGCAGCAGTGGCTCTCACCCAGGGATTCAAGCCAGGGATCTTCTCAAGCCCTAGCTGGAGATCTCTGGTCAGCCCTCTTGGTGGTCCCCCATCCAAGCACTAACTGACCCTGTCTAACTTCTGGAACCATATGAGATCAGGGACACTGGAAGCTGCCTTATAAACTTAGTCAGAGCCTTGAGGTCTATCTAGCCTAGTATGGTTAACGTTGACTGGCAGCAGCAGTGGCTTAGCAGGATTCGGGGCAGGATACTTTCTAGACCTGTCTGGAGACCCCTGGACCATATCCTATGGGTGATGTATGGGCACATGATGGAGGGTTATGCCTAGATGCTCACTTTGGGAAGCACTTAGAGAAATGGCATTCACTACTTCCTTGAACAAGGCCCCCACCTTGGCCTCCAGCAACAGCTGAAGGTGGGAGACTGCTGGGAACCCCCTACTATTGTTTAGCTGCCTCCCCCTCCCCCTCCTCCTCCTCCTCCTCCTCCTCCTCCTCCTCCTCCTCCTCTGCCTTCACTTTCTCCATCTTCTTCTCCTTCTCCTCATTTTTTGCTTCCCCCCTCTTCCTCCTCATCCTCCACCTTGGACCTTATCAGACATTGGAAATTGGGAGTATAATCTAATGGCAATCCAAACGCAATCATGGGGTTTCACATTATTGTCTATTAAAGCATCTCATGCAATTTTGGGCAATGGGGGGTCATTTTCGATGAATAGGAAGTCATTCCGAACACATTCCGAACGCAATAGGAATTCACGTAAATTCACTAAACTAGCGAATTCACGTGAATTCGAATTGGCTCCAATTGGCTCCATTCGAAATAAAGAGAAATTCCTCCTGTCTGATAAACTTCCTTCTCTTTCTTCTCCTTTTCTTTGTTCTCCTCCTCTTTTTCCTCCTCCTCCTTCTCTTCCTCCTCCTTTTTTCTTTCTCCTCCTTCTCTTCCTTCTCCTTCTCCTCCACCTTCACCTTCTCCTCCTTTTTCTTTTCCTCCTCTTCTGCCTTCACCTTCACTTTCACCTCCTTTTCTTCCTTCTCCTCCTTCTCTTCTCCTCCACCTTCACCTTCTTTTTCTTTTCTTCCTCCTTTGCCTTCACCTTCACCCTCACCTTCTCCTCCTTTTCTTCCTTGTCCTCTTTCTCCTCCTTCTCTTCTCTTCTCCTCAACCTTCACCTTCTTTGTCTCTTCCTCCTTCTTTTCCTTTTCTGTTGGAACACTGATCACTCATCAAGTTGACCTGAAGACAACAGCAAGAAGATTATCAGGGATCTCAATGTATTCAGCAGATACTCCAAGAAGGCATATGCCAAAGCCTTCAGAAATAGGTGATCACTCTCAGGATGGTTAGTTGAAAGCAAAGGTCTATGCTTTTAGTCCTCCAGGTATTGGTGAACCTCATGACCCAGAGACCACAGTCGCCAAGGTCAAGGGTGAGGGATGCTGGGAGCTGAAGTCCACCAAATTTTGAACAGCTAAGGGTTGAGAAGCACTACCTTACCATGAAAACCTTTGAGAAAGCTATGAACCCAATATGGTCCAGCGAGCGACATTTGTATTCAAACCCAGCACTGACAGCCACTGACTTTTAGAAAAACAGTGCAAGCATCCAAAGCAAAGTGGGAAGTACAGTTATCAAGGGAAGGTGAACACAGCAAATATCAATAATCCTAGAGGCGAACCATTTTCAGTGTCTCACTCTCTGCAATGCTGGAAATTTGACGACTGGAGGGAAATTTCATTTGGGCGAGAGCAGAATTCTTATCAGGTGGGGCTCCCAACATAGCTGTGTTCCATCACAGAAGGAAAGACGGAGATGCTTGCAACACCCGCTCTGCATCTCTCAACGAAGTCGACTGGCCAGGTCCTGCGTTCCTCACATGCCACCCCCCCTTGAAGCTCATAAATGACACTAGTGCTCTGCATTTGTTTACTCTGACACAGCTAGTCCTTCCTCTACTACTTGATGGCGAAGGGTCTGGAAGCCATGCCCTATGAGGAGCGACTTAGGGATCTGGGAATGTTTAGCCTGGAGAAGAGATGGTTAAGAGGTGATATGATAGCCCTGTTCAAATATTTGAAGGGATGCCATATTGAGGAGGGAGCAAGCTTGTTTTCTGCTGCTCCAGAGAACAGGACACAATGGAGCAATGGATGGAAGCTGCAGGGAAAGAGATTCCACCTCAACATTAGGAGGAACTTCCTGACAGTAAGAGCTGTTCGACAGTGGAACACATTTCCTTGGAGGGTGGTGGAGTCTCCTTCCTTGGGGGTTTTTAAGCAGAGGCTGGATGGCCATCTGTCGGGGATGCTTTGACTGGGAGTTCCTGCATGGCAGGGGGTTGGACTGGATGGCCCTTGTGGTCTCTTCCAACTTTATGATTCTATGATTCTGTGATTCTACTTATAGAATCATAGAATCATGGAGTTGGAAGAGACCCCAAGGGGTGATCCAGTCCCCAATCCAAGCCCTTCCCATGACAGATGATTTATGTCAAAATGAAGAATCCCATTAAAGGTTATTTCCAAAGAAGGAAACTCCAGCACACTCCAAGCGAACATCTTCTAATGTTTAAGTAGAATCTGTTTTTCTATAGCTTGAATCCATTGCTCCATTGTCTCTTATTCTCTGGAGCAGCAGAAAACAAGCTTGCCCCATCCTCCATCCATATGACGCCCCTTCAAATATTTAATGTCACTGTCAGGAAAGTTCCTCCTAATGTTGAGCTGGAATCTCTTTCCCTGTAGTTTGTATCTATTGCTCCATTATGTCCTGTTCTCTGGAGCAGCAGAAAACAAGCTTCCTCCCTGCTCAATATGACATCCCTTCAATTATATAAAAACATGGCTATCATGTCACCTCTTAACCTTCTCTTGCCCAGGGTAAACATGTCCAGTTCCCTAAGCTTATAGGGCTTTTCCCGACTTTCAGAGCCAAGATTTCGGCCAAGGAGACATCTTTGAACACAAGGTATTTTGTGGTGTTTCTATAGCACAACCTCACAAGAGCAATGTTACACAAAAGAGCAATGTTACACAACTGATTGTGCAACCAAACAGCCATGCACTTCTACCTAGGCAACACACCATGCACAATGTATACCTGGATACATAGCATGCAATGCAATCCATGCATAATATATATGCGCAGCCATGCAGAATGTGCAGCCATATGCAATGCGCCACTCCCACACGCAACTCTGCTCCTCATCCATGAACGGAATATGGATGTTTTGCATTCAATCTGCATTTCCTCTCACAACCTCTTTAATGTCACATCTCCCCTCCAAAGTACGAAAACAGAATATGTAAGAAAATTTCGTGTTTTAAACCAGCTCTAATTCTAATGAGGGCTTCACTGCTGATATTCTAGAATTCTTTTGGTTTTCAGATTGGTTTATGTCAAGATGAAGAATCCCATTAAAGGCTATTTGTAAAAAGGGAGAGAAAAGAAAGAAACAGAGAAAAGGTTTAAGAGCTGCTTAATAGCTCTTTATTAAAAGGTTGTACCTTTGAGGCTTCAGCTCCAGCATTAACATGGGTCCACCCAAATGAGATAAGCATACAAAATTGAAGATCTGTTTAAGATTTTCTCCCCATTTAACCTGGAATAAATCTTTGTACTGACAATCATCACCAACATCCTACATTGCCTATTTATCTAAGAAACCACAAAAAAGTGATACCTTCATTGGGTAAGCCTAATGATTCAACATCTATTCAACAGCTATTCAACATCTTTATTAATGACTTGGATGACAGAATTGGGGGCATACTTATCAAATTTGCAGATGACCCCAAATTAGGAGGAGTAGCTAATACCCCAGAGGACAGGATCAAAATTCAAAATGACCTGAATAGACTAGAAAGCTGGGCCAGTGCTAACAAAATGAAATTCAATGCGGAGAAATGTAAGGTTCTGCACTTAAGGTGGAAAATATAGGATGGGGGACATCTGGTTGAATGAAACTATGTGTGAAAGGAATCTATGAGTCCAAGTAGACCACAAGTTGAACATGAGACAACAGTGTGATGCAGCAGCTGAAAAGACCAATGCTATTTTAGGTTGCATCAATAGAAGTACAGTGTCTAGATCAAGGGAAGTAATAGTGCCACTCTATTCTGCTTTGGTCAGGCCCCACCTGGAATAATCCTGTGTCCAGTTCTGGGCACCACAATTCAAAAAGGATGTGGAGAAACTGGAGCGGGTCCAAAGGAGGGCAACTAAGATGGTGAAGGGTCTGGAAACCATTAAGCCCTATGAGGACCGCCTTAGGGAACTGGGGATGTTTAGCCTGCAGAAGAGTAGGTTAAGAGGTGGTATGATAGCCCTGTTTAAATATCTGAAGGGATGTCATATTGAGGAGAGAGCAAGCTTGTTTTCTGCTGCTCCAGAGAACAGGACTCGGAACAATGGATGCAAACTGCAGGGAAAGAGATTCCAGCTCACCATTAGGAGGAACTTCCTGACAGTAAGGGCTGTTCGACAGTGGAACACACTCCCTCAATGGAGGATGGTGGAGTCTCCTTCCTTAGGGGTCTTTAAGCAGAGGCTGGATGGCCATCTGTCAGGGATGCTTTGATTTGGAGTTCCTGCATGGCAGAAGGGGGTTAGACTGGATGGCCCTTGGGGTCTCTTCCAACTCTATGATTCTATGATTCTAATGCTCATTATACATTGGGTTGGCCCAATAAAAGCATCACTGTTTTGTGGATTTTGGATGATTCCGTACTTTGCTATAGGGCCTACACGGTGATCCCTGGGTATGTTTTTTTTTTTAACTTTATAAATGTTTAACTAAGGGACGTTTAGTACTATTTTAAGCATCACATTTTTAGCTACACCTGGGTTTGCTTGTACTTCTTTTTATCCTGCAAACCATATTGAGTCCCAGATTTGGTGGGAAAGTCGTCCTGAATAAAACCCTAAATAGAATGAAAAGATAGAAGAGCACCTCTTTGCAATCACCCTGCCCCCCCCCAAAAGCCCTTACGAGGGTTGCCAGAGTGAAAACTGGAGCAGGCTCCTGTGCCTTTAACATGTGTGTAGAAGATGGAAATTTCAACAGGTGTTGCTTGTTGTCATCCAACCAGGTACCAAGCCACATCTCTAGGGATCCCTGCTGCTATGCCATTGCTATGCTATGCACAGGGATCTTCTCCATTTTTCTATTTGGCAACCCAAACTTCCGCTGGAACAATCCCTGGAGAATCTGTCTGCAGTATATTTTGCAATGAGCCGAGCTTTCCAGGATTTTGCTCTGCTCCCTTCCAGCCCGAGTTACTGAAATTTTTTCCCAATCTGCAGTGGTTTCTCCATCCCAGGTGGGGAGGAGGGAAATGGTAAGCTCTGACAGCTTTCATGTGGCTCAGCCTTATCGGCCCAGATGACATGTTGCTAACACACTTATCCAGAGTGCCATGTGCTGCGCATATCTCACCTGGGCTAGGATTTAGCAGATTGAGTGACAGACGTCAGGGTCCAGGGTAGAGCCAGCCGGGGCCTGCAAGTTAAGAGGTCCCCGTCGTCTCCGGGGCACAGAAGAGAGAAGAAAGCCACTTGTCAGGTTGGGGACAGAGCCAAGATTTGCTGACTTCCAGGTCACACTCCAAGGCCTGACCGTTTCTCCAGGTCTTTCCCAAGGGGTCTTGTGTTACCCTTGTCAGCGAGGGATTGACAGCCCTGCAGATGGGTATTGTGTTTCCGTCTCCTTTTCGAAACACTCCAGCTGCTCAGGCTTAATGCATGTTTACACACCCTTCCTCCTCCAATTACGCTGTCCATTCACTTTGGAGGAAGGAAAAAGATTTTGCAATCCCGATGGCCTCCGTGTGTTGGTGAGTCATTTACATTTGCATTTTGTAGATGGAGGACTGGCGGGTTTACTACCTGCTTAAACTCAGCGGAGTGGCTTAGTTCACATCTCTGGACAAACCGTGGGTTGCAGGAACCTTTGTTAAGCACCATAGTTTGGGAGCATCCGTTCCATTAATATCTACATCTATAATTGTTGCAGAAGTAAATCTTTTTGCAGAGAGCAGGAGGGACTCACAGTGTTGGGGATTCGGTCCCCAAGAGAATATCTTTATATATCATGCACTGGAGATGGAGCAAAGTGATGTCTTATGTTAGGTATATATAGGCAAAAGGCCTCTTTCTTTCTTTCTTTCTTTCTTTCTTTCTTTCTTTCTTTCTTTCTCTCCCTCTCTCCCTCTCTCCCTCTCCCTCTCTCTCTCTCTCTCTTTCCCTGCACTGAACTGCAAAGGCCAGAGCACTCCCATGCTCCGATTGCAAAAAAATGTAGTGGGCAGTGTGCCGATTTTGGAAGGTCATGCGTACAACATTACAGAAGCCGTTTGAAGGGCTGTGTCATGTCTCACCTTGTAGAATCTGAGGAGCCCGAAGCAGAGGCATCAGACCTAGAAAGGCCTCAAGCATCAAGTCATTCCTCCCTCCCCGAATCTGACAAGTGGCAGGTGCAGCTGAGGAGGAACGCTGGAAAAACAAGCCTCCGCCTCGGCTAGAATTAGGGTACACTGAGGAGACACCTCCCTTCTTTTGCAGCACATTGAGAGGAATGGGAACAGCAGAGAAGGAGGCAACACCTCTTGCAGAGGATGAAATGAGAAACGTTGGCCAAGCAGCCACTTGGCGCTTCAAAGGCAGGCAGCTATAAATCACTCAGCAGTTGCTTGGAGTCCTCATGGTTCACAGCTGATCCACTGGGTTTCTGTACTCTTTGTGTTCATCCATTTATTTTGGATTCTTGACCTCTGGACTGGTTTAGACCTCTTTGTCTTCCCATTTTGGCTTTGGTCTTGTGCTTGCTGGTGCCTTGCAGTGTACTCTGGAACAAGTCAGAACTTGCGATGGCACCGACCTTCAGTTGCTCTGAACTAGCCATCTCGAGATTGATCACCTATTTCTGAAGGGTTTTGCATATGCCTTCTTGAAGTATCTGCTTAATACATTGAGATCCCTGACAATCTTCTTGCTGTCCTTCTAATGCACTCCCTGTGTGCAACCTTGACTCTCCTATAATTCTCTTATTGTTGCCTGCCTCCTTACACTTGCTTCCTTTAAGCACAGGATGGATAGACCATCCTATCCAAGCCTGGTTTAAAGGGAATGGCTTCTAAAATAGGAGAAAGGCAGGGGCCTGGTTAAAAATATGGCCAGCAGGAGGAGATGGAAATCTAGTCTCAGGGCCACAGCCTTCTCTTGATGAAGAGATGTGTTGTATTTCTATTTACATTCTAGATTTGGTAACATCTGACACGAACACTCGCATACGTAAATATGGCTATCTATGTCCTCTTTTGTCATCTTGAGAATTTCCACTTTTAAGGGGTCCTGCTGGCTTGTTTTTGCTCAATGTCCCTGTTAAAAACTCAGGAAATGTTGCTCCCTCTCTATCTCTATTCCAGTAGAGTGAATTTTAATATGCACACAAGGGCTCACAATGGGAAAGATGAGCGTTCCTCGTTCCCTCTCTCTTTGTTTTTGAATGGTGCCAGGGTGTGTGTGTGTGTGCCGGGTTACACTCTCCAGGAAAAAGGGGAGCTCTCTTTGCCAAACAGTAGCGGCAAGGTAGTTTCAGTGTGGACCTGTGATTGTGTCGCACGGAAATAAAATAAAATAAAATACACACTGCTTAATCAAAGGGCTGCAGACACTTTAAAGTAATCTGCTCCTGCTTTTGCATAGCGGCATATTCTGCCAGCAGCTGCTCTTGTCGTCCGCAAGAGACTGTAATATACATCAAAAATTCTCCTTTAAATTTATTTTTCTATAAAAGATTGGTCTTTTGAACTCCAGTGGCGAAGGCTTGCGGGTACAAAAACTTCTCTTGGCATCCCTCTCCCTCTTTCTCTCTCATTTCTTTCACTCATCTGGGGAGCGCTGATCGGAGGTTATCTGCGAGGAAAGAAGTGACCGCGATTCTCTGCAAGATGCCTGCATTCTCTCCACGAACCAGTCTCTTATCTGCCATTTAAGACACAAAGGGCACAATCAGATGCAAGGCTGTCTTGAACAAGATCCATTGAAAGGAACAAGAGCTTGTACGTAGGACTTTTAGCTACATTGAACTCTCTGGGACTTCTTTAGAGTAAGGATGATACTGATTGTAGGGTCCATGACAGCGGAGTGCTGGCGATTCCCAGTTCAGTGGGGAGATGAATTCACTCCAGGATTTGGGTAGCTTTAAAGGAGATCTCCAACCTGTTGGACCTACTTGAGGGGATTTTCAGCACCTTGGACATTTCCTGGAAAAGACTAGGATTTAAATCCATCCTAGAATCACTGTTCCTGAGAGCATTCAAAGATATAGCCTTGTTGGTCTATAGAATCAGTACATAGGAGTTTATCATACGACGGAATTTGGGGGTTTAATGCAATGGCAATCCAAATGCAATCATGGGTTTTCACGTAATTGCGAATGAGTGTATCTCACGCAATTTCGGACAAAAGGGAAGTCATTCCGAACGCAATCATAGGTTTTACGATAATGTGTATTAGAGTTTCTCACGCAATTTCGGGCAATGGGGGGTCATTTTCGGGAAATGGGAAGTCATTCTGTACACATTCCGATTGCAATCAGATTTCACGTAAATTTGCTAAACTAGTGAATTTACGTGAATTCGAATTGGCTCAATTCGAAATTGGGAGAAATTCTTCCCGTGTGATAAACTCCATAGAGAGATCTTGTAGCACCTTTGAGATTAACTGAAAGAAAGAAATTGGCAGCATGAGCTTTCATAGACAGCATAGACAGTTGTGGTTTGAAGCTGGACTAAAGCTCTGGAAATTGGGGTTCAATTCCACACTTGGCCATGGAAACCCATTGGGTGATCTTGGGTGAGCCATATACTATCAGCCCCCGTGAACCCCATGATAGGGTCACCTTAGAATCACCATAAGTCAGAAACAACTTGAAGACACACAACAACAACAATAACAACAATAACAACAATAACAACAACAACTGTCAGTGGAAGCCACTCATTCTGGTACAAGAGAAGGAAGATGAAAATCATGTAATACCAAGAAGCTTGGATGAGAAGCAGCTCCTTCTGAAACACTCCTGTATTTGTGAACATGCGGAAGGGGCACATTTACTTGTTGACACAAGGGAGTTTATCATACGATGGAATCTGGGGGTATAATGCAATGGCAATCCGAACACAATCATGGGGCTTCATGTTATTGCGAATGAGTGTATCTCACACAATTTCGGGCAATGGGAAGTCATTCCGAGCGCAATCATGGGGTTTCACATAATTGCGTATTAGAGTATCTCACACAATTTTGGGCAATGGGGGTCATTTTTGGGAAATGGGAAGTCATTCTGAATGCATTCTGAATGCAATCAGATTTCACGTAAATTCGAAAAACTAGCGAATTCATGTAATTGTGAATTGGCTCCATTCGAAATTGAGATAAGTTCCTCCCATGTGATAAACTCCAAGGACACATACTTGATGGCAGATATGCAGCTGGGCACACACAAAGAAGCAAGCTCCCCCGTGGTCCTTTAAGACACTGGTTCCCAACCTTTGGTCCTTCAGATGATTTGGGGTTCAGCTCCCATAATTCCTGACTGTTGGCTGGGGTTTCTGGGAGCTGAGGCCCAAAACAACTGGAGGACCTAAGCATGGGAACCATTGTTCCAGGAGGTCCAGGAAAAATGATGCCATCCTCCTGAAACCAACCGCACAAACACAATGTGATGTCCCCAGTCTCACCTGTCCACTAAATGGCCATGGATTGCTGCAGAACTTGAACTAAAGAGAGCAGGGTTGCGAAAGGGACTGTGGTTGTGTCTGGTGGGACTTTATGTTCTGCTAGTGAGATCTAGGACAGCGCTTCTTAAGCAATCTGACTTGGTGGATCAGCCATTTTCTCCCCCCAATATACCAGGAAATGGCACAATATCCACATCCATTGACTACAACAATCTGCTTCCATCCTAGGAGTTTATCACACGGGAGGAATTTCTCTCAATTGCAAATGGAGCCAATTCACAATTACGTGAATTCGCTAGTTTAGCGAATTTACGTGAAATCTGATTGCATTTGGAATGCGTTCAGAATGACTTCCCATTTCCTGAAAATGACCCCCCATTGCCCGAAATTGCATGAGATACTCTAATACGCAATTACGTGAAACCCCATGATTGCGTTCAGAATGACTTCCCATTGCCCAAAATTGTGTGAGATACACTCATTCATAATAACAGGCAACTCCATGATTGTGTTCGAATTGCCATTGCATTATACCCCCAAATTCCATCGTATGATACACTCCCTAGAAATCTGCTATGATTTGGTAACCGATGGCTTAGGGAATGGCAGTGGTCCATAGATCACCACTTTGAGCAGCACTGATTTAGGATATAATCCAGTGTTTTCTTAAGGCTTGGATCTAAATGCCCCTGTTTGTTTGTTGCAAACACTTTTATTAATCATTTACATTCAAACATAAAACAGACATATGTTTCCACAAAATATGCTTCCATACATTTGCATTCTCTTCTTTTCTTTATAGCCTTCTTCATGTTCTTTTCCTCCTTCTCTGATCCGCTCTTCTCCATCTTCTTCCTTCTTCTTCTTCCTCTTTCTTCCCTCTTCTATCTTCATTCCTTCCTCATTCCCTCCTCCCTTCCTTAATTCCACCATTCTTTCCTTTCTTTCTCTCCTCTTCCAACCTCTTCTCTACTTCTCTACCTACTTGTACCATCATCTCACTTACTCACACTCTCAACTAATTGTTTTCTCATCTTCTTTTCTTACCTCCTTATTTACATCTTTCATATTGCTTCTCCATATTTCTTCACTCCAGCTTACGCTCTCTTCCCAGGATGCCCCTGTAGATTTTGAGGGTAAGGGATCCTTCCTTTCAAGACACATATTCTGTGGAGGCAAGGCTATCCAGCACTATGGAGTTTATCATACTTTGGAATTGGGGGGTATTTTCGAATGGAGCCAATTCGAATTCACATAAATTTGCTAGTGTAGTGAATTTACATGAATTCTGATTGCGTTCAGACTGCATTCCGAATGACTTCCCATCACCCGAAAATAACCCCAAAATTGCGTGAGATATTCAAATATGCAATTACTCAAAACCCCACGATTGCGTTCGGAACGACTTCCCATTTCCCAAAATTGCGTGAGATACCCAAATGAGCAATTACGTGAAACCACATGAATGCGTTCGGATTATACCCCCAAATTCCAAAGTATAATAAACTCCTATGAGGATATTGCCCCTTTGGAACAGGAGGAAATCTGGCATCTTTATTAACGACTTGGATGACAGAATTGGGGGCATACTTATCAAATTTGCAGATGACACTAAACTAGGAGGAGTAGCCAATATTCCAGAAGACAGGATTGCAATTCAGAATGACCTGAATAGACTAGAAATCTGGGCCAAAGCTAACAAAATGAAATTCAATGCGGAGAAATGTAAGGTACTGCACTTAGGGCGCAAAAATGAAATACACAGATATAGGATGGGGGACATCTGGCTGAACGAGACTAAATGTGAAAGGGATCTAGGAGTCCAAGTAGACCATAAGATGAACATGAGTCAACAGTGTGATGCAGCAGCTAAAAAGGCCAATGCTATTCTAGGCTGCATCAATAGAAGTATAGCATCTAGATCAAGGGAAGTAATAGTGCCACTCTGTACTGCTTTGGTCAGGCCCCACCTGGAATACTGTGTCCAGTTTTGGGCACCACAATTCAAAAAAGATGTGGAGAAACTGGAGCGGGTCCAAAGGAGGGCAACTAAGATGGTGAAGGGTCTGGAAACCATGAAGCCCTATGAGGAACACCTTAGGGAACTGGGGATGTTTAGCCTGAAGAAGAGAAGGTTAAGAGGTGATATGATAGCCCTGTTTAAATACTTGAAGGGATGTCACATTGAGGAGGGAGCAAGCTTGTTTTCTGCTGCTGCAGAGACTAGAACGCGGAACAATGGATGCAAACTGCAGGAAAAGAGATTCCAGCTCAACATTAGGAGGAACTTTCTGACAGTAAGGGCTGTTCGATGGTGGAACACACTCCCTCGGAGCGTAGTGGAGTCTCCTTCCTTGGAGGTCTTTAAGCAGAGGCTGGATGGCCATCTGTCGGGGATGGTTTGATTTGGAGTTCCTGCATGGCAGGGGGTTGGACTGGATGGCCCTTGTGGTCTCTTCCAACTCAATGATTCTATGATTCTATGATTCTATGATTCTATGAGGCTGGATGGCCATCTGTCGGGGATGCTTTGATTGGGAGTTCCTGCATGGCAGGGGGTTGGACTGGATGGCCCTTGTGGTCTCTTCCCACTCTATGATTCTATGAGAGGAGACATCTCTAGTAGTTGCTGTGAGAATGAATTTAGATAGTAGAGTGTGGTGATTCAGGCTGGATGAGAAATGGAAGCGATGCGAGAGCATGGATGGTGCTCCATGATCCTTTTCCCCACATGAGGCTCCAGTCTCTTATTTACACAAGGTTTGCTAATGAGGAGAGAAAAAAACAGACATTTGCAATGCTGATCACTCAGTGCAGGCTTTACATTTGCCTCCGGCCAAGAAACCCCCCCCTTGCTTAGTTTTAAGCCTTAGGCATGAAGGCGTTTTAAGAGTCTGGCAACTGCTGAGTCAACTGAATCCCACTCTTGTCTCATTTCTCTTGCTATCTGTGTGGGATCTGAGAAGCGAAGACTCAGCACTAGCTCAGGATCTCACTTTCGGTGAAGTTTTATCCTCTCCCAGCATTTCTCGGAGGGAATTTGGCTCACCTAGAATCACTCCATGATATCTCACCACCAGCAGCTGGAATTTTCCATTTCAAAAGGATAGTCAATCTGTCCTAGACTTCAGCCCCAAAGGAGGTCTCCACTTTGCTGGCCGCTCATCCCAAACCAGGCGCTGCACCCTGGACAGCTCTTTTAAGGCTTGGGCCACGTTTCCACTTACAGATAAATCGGTGTGCGATCTGAATTGATGGTTCGATTTGACATCGGATCATGGTTCCCACTACACTTGCCCCCGTCGCATTTTCTTTCATTTTCTGACACCAGAATAACCCACTTGTGGTCCCCCTTCAAGAACGAATCGATTCAAAATGATTCGGTTCCAGCCAGGTGAAGGGGAAATTTGAATCGATTCCGATCCGCTTGTGGTTCACACTTGCATAGAATCGATTTATCGAAAAAGAAGCGGAAAAAAAATCAGCGTCAAAAAGACGTGGGTTAAATGGGTCTGGAGCATGGCCCTCCTCTCAGAATCGCTTCAGTGATTTGGATTAAGTTGGAACCAGGTTTGATTGAACCGGTTCAAACCGATTCTCAATCCGATTTAAAAGGTAGTGGAAATAAGGCCCTCGAAGAAAATCCAAGCTCCTCTAAGATGGAGAGACTGCAAGACTCCATCATTTAGTGCCTTGCAACGCAACGCGGCTCATCCACTCCCTTTCTGTTTCCTTATAGAGCCACCTCGGTGTAGTGGTTTGAGTGTTGGGCTACAACTCTGGAGACCAGGATTCAGTTCCCAGTTTAGCCATAGAACCTACTGGGTGACCTTGGGCAGGTCACACTCTCTCAGCTTCAGGGGAAGGCAGTGGCAAACCTCCTCTGAACAAATCTTGCCAAGAAAACCCCATGAGAGGTCGACCTTAGGATCACCATAAGTTGGAAATGACTTATGAACAAGTCAACAAATCTCCTCTGAACAAATCGTGCCAAGAAAACCCCATGATAGGCTCTCCTTAGGGTCACAATAAGTTGGAAATGACTTCAAGAGTGTCTCATCCCTGTTGTACTGTTAGCCACAACTATTGCAGAATCATTGAATCAATGGGATTTACCTATAAGTTGACTCACCCCCCAACCATTGAATCAACAGGTCTACTTTACTTGGGATAAACCAAACGGATTCAGGCTCGTACTATGGATTTTTCTGGAAAAGTTACCGAGTTGGATTTCAGACTCACCATAATGCCGTACTTTGCGGGAATTGTAGTTCTAGAAGTTACTTTTCCAGGCTCCGTTCCCCTCACAGCATGCATCAAAAAGCTCTCTTTCCTTTATATAAAAAATTGTGTAAAATAACTACAACAGGCAATTTTACACAATTTTTAAATGTAAAGGTAGGAGAGCTTTTTGTGCCTTCAAGTCGTTTCCAAATTTCAGTGACCCTAAGATGAATATGGAGCTGGGTTTTCTTGGCAAGATTTCCTCCCAGGGGGTTTGTCTTTGCGTTCCTCTGAGGCTGAGAGAGTGTGACTCGCCCAAGGTCACCCAGTGGGTTTCCATGGATGAGAGAGGATTCGAACCCTGGTCCCCAGAATCCTAGTCCAACACTTAAACTACTAGACCACACTCCCTCTTGTAATAAATAACCAAATGCAGGAAAACCGTGGAGAGGGAGAGAAGGGAGAGAACCCGGTCAATTAAATGCTTGAAAAGCAATAAGCATTTCAGATAGGTGTGTGTGTTTTAAACTTTAAAAATCCCAGTTTTAAGCTTTTCTGACATTTAATGCTACTTCATTACCAGTTTGTATTGGATAATTGGTGCAGGGAAATTGCACTCCCCAGATCCGAATGCTGCTAAAGGAAGATATTTTAAACGTCTCTCCATTCCTTGTAAGACAGGGCCATCACATTGCGACACACAAGGCACCACCGGGGACACGTGTGTGTTTGTGTATGTGTAGGTTCTCTCTGTGTGTGCAAGTGCTATATGCTGGGATATCCAGTCCACCGGCTTGCCATCCAGGACAAGCAACTCACCTCCTTGAATGTTTGCACCAAGTAATCCTGTTAAGCAGGAAAGGGATGAAGAGGGTGCAGGATTTCTCCAGCAACTGGTCGCTTTGGTCCCCTGAGCTTCGAGCATTTTAAGTCCTTTATCTGAATCTCTGGTCATGTTCCCATTAGAAACAACACACTGCATGAGACTCTGCCTCCCGTCTTCGGCTCCCTCTGCATTTGGCTCCCTCCTTTCAAGAAAAGTCCTTGAAAGCCCCTCTCTTGGCAAAATCCCTCTCCCCCTTCTCCTTTTCCTTCCTTCCTTCCTTCCTTCCTTCCTTCCTTTCTTTCTTTGGAGTTTATCAGACAATGGAAATTGGAAGTATAATCTAATGGCAATCCGAACGCAATCATGGGGTTTCACGTTATTGCGAATGGCTGTGAACAACATTAACGTCAACAACTTTGTCTTCTTTGTATAGTAGTTAGTATTACAATCCTCCCCCCATCCTTGCGGTCTTCAGACCTGCATCCCTCGATTATGCGCAACGGACAAACAGAGGGAGAATGAATGGGGCATGTGCCCATGCACCCGCACCTATATTCAAGCCAATGGGGCTTGGAAATAAGCGAAACTTCATTTTCGCAAGGGGTCCCCTGCAAAAAGGGAGGAGCGACTGTATTTCAGAGATGTTTTAATCATGAAATATTGTTGTTTCAGATTGTACACCGCTTGGCAGGGTTTGTTAAAATTCTTTTTCTTATTTTATTTGACCCCTGCCGTGCAAAGTGCCGTGAAAACTTTACAGCGCTCTGTAAATAAATGCTAACAATATAAATAATAATAACAACAACCACATCAATATTAATTCTGGAAATACTGAGCTATGGGGTGCATGTGTGCGGGAAGTGTATGTGTGTGGGTTTTGTGTCTCTCTCTGTGTGTATGGACCTTATCAGACGTCGGAAATTGGAAGTATAATCTAATGGCAATCCGAACGCAATCATGGGGTTTCACTTTATTACGAATTAAAGTATATCATGCAATTCTGGGCAAAAGGGAAGTCGTTCCGACCGCAATCATGGGTTTTACGTTATTGCAATGGGAGGGTCATTTTCGGGTAATGGGTAGTCATTCTGAACGCATTCCAAATGCAATGGGAATTCATGTGAATTTGCTAAACTAGCGAATTCACGTGAATTCGAATTGGCTCCCTTCGCAACAAAGAGAAATTCCTCCCGTCTGATAAGGTCCTATGTGAAGATTTGTGCATTGGAAATAAAACGCTCCAGTCCCCGACTCTGAGGCTGATCCTGTTGCCTCCGAAGAAGCATCCAGATGGAGTGAGGTTGGCTTTGCCCGTCTGGGTTTTGAGAGGAGGATTACACCGAGACATCTTTTAGCTCTCGGCGTGGACACAAGTGCCAAGCTCTTCTTACCAAGGGGGCAAGGCGCGCAGGCAGGTGGTAAGCTGGCTTAGCCGCTTTCGGAAAGCTCGCTGGTGCATTGTGCGCGGGTGCGTCGTGCGCGGAGGCTGGCAGCGCTGCAACCAGACGGTATGTGTTGATTATCTACTTGTGTCAGCAAGAAAGAAAAAGGGGGAGGAAAGAAAGAAAGAGGAGAAAGCTTTACAAAAATGGCATGCGTACCCCAGGCAACTCCATCACCTCTCACGGCTGTCTTTCAGGGAGATACTAAGCACAGATTCCTAAAAGGAAAAAGCAAATACACTGAAGAAGGATAATAGAAACCATAGAATGGTAGATGGGGAAGGGATCGCCAATCTAGTCTACACCTTGCAAGTGTGTAAGATGGAGCCCTGCACCCTCTGTCCAGAAAATTTCCAGGCAAAACTTAAGAAACAAGTTTTGAGGAACACTAATTAAACTGGATTTAGAGTTGTGCTCGTCCTCATAACACACGCACACATTAACTATGCAGAAGTTTATTTCTTTACAAGGATAGAAGGTTAAGAAGAAATAAACAGAAGGGAGAAATGTGATCAGAGAACTATAAGAGAATACAAAGGTGTTTATCATACGACGGAATTTGGGGGTATAATCCAATGGCAATCCAAACGCAATCATAGGGTTTCACATTATTGTGAATTAAAGTATCTCACGCAATTTCGGGCAAAAGGGAAGTCATTCTGAATGCAATCATAGGTTTCATGTTAACGCATATAAGAGTATCTCACTCAATTTCGGGCAATGGGGGCTCATTTTGGGGTAATGGGAAGTCATTCTGAATGCATTCCGAACGAAATCAGATTTCACGTAAATTCGCTAAACTAGATACACTCATTTGCAATTACGTGAAACCCCATGATTGCCTTTGAATTGCCATTGCATTATACCCCCAAATTCCATCGTATGATAAACTCTTTCCGTCGTATGATAAACGCCGTATGATAAACTAGTGAACTCGAATTGGCTCAATTTGAAACCGGGAGAAATTGCTCCTGTGTGATAAACTCCAAAGTGTTGGTTTTAACCTTTAAAGCCCTACATGGCCTGGGTCCTGATTTCTTGCGGGAGCGCCTCCTCCCATACAATCCACCCCACACTCTTCGTTCCGCTGGGAAGGATCTGCTTCAACCAAAGAGGACTAGAGTCTCCGCAATGACCCAGCGTTCCTTTTCAGCAGCCGCTCCTAGATTCTGGAACGACCTGCCAGACGAGATCCATCAAATTACCATCTTGGAAAGTCTATTAAGATGGATCTCTTCCAACAGGCCTTTCCAGACTAGAACATCTTTCTTGCCTACCCTGCCCCTCTATTTTCCGTGGAAACCTCATTGATATTTCCTTCTGTTTTAATTGTGATTGTATATTAATGGTCTTATGCGCTTTCTAGGTTTAATTTCTTTTAGCGTTAGCAGCTTTTGTGATTGGGATGAGGGATGGGGTTTTGTATTTTTAAGCATCTTTCAACTGTACTTTGGCCTGATCTAGATTGGCAAAAAGAAGTGTGTTCATGTCTGCATGAAATTCTAGCCTTTAGATGAGAAAAAGGGAAAGTGTGCCATGAAAATGCTTTTTTTGCATTTTAGGGGAGAAGAAGCGCCTTTAAAAAGGTGCTGTTTTTCCCAGCTTCTTTTTTAAAAACTGCGGAACAGTGCAGCTCCATCTAAAGGCTGCGGTGCAGCTGCTAAGCATTAAGGAAAAGGCAACTTCATGTCACACTTTCCTGCCAATCTAGAAAGCCCCTATATAGTTGCTTTTATTGTAATCTGCTTGGGTTCCTTTAGAGTAAGCAGAATATAAATTTATTATTATTATTATTATTATTATTATTATTTACACTCATCCCTCCATACATATTGGCAGCATTGATATTTGTGGATTTCATTACTCACGGATTTGATTAATATGTCCCCTCTAGGAATATCTAGGTCCTCCAGTGCAACTCTATGGTCAACGTTAACTAAAAGTTGCACTGAAAGACCTAGAGATTCCTAGAGAGGATACTCTACTAGGCCTTTGTAGCTCCTCCAGCGCAGTTCTAGGGTCAGTGTCTGTCAGACTTTGACCATAGAGTTGCACTGGAGGACCTAGAGATGCCTAGAGAGGTGTGATCTCTCAGGTCAATAATAATAATAATAATAATAATAATAATAAAGTTTATTTGTATACCGCCCTTCCTGCGATCAGGGCGGTGTACAGCATAAAAGTAAACAATAAAAACAATCAACTATATTACAACATTAAAACAATGTTAAAACAGTGTAGGAGTTATAGTAGCGGTCAATCAGGGTATAGAACCAATATGGGAAGGGGGATCAGAAGTGGGAGAGTGTCAGGGGTATGCTTGATTAAACAGATATGTTTTTAAACCCCTTTTGAATACATCAAGGGAGGCGGCCAGACGGAGCTCGGTGGGCAGGGAGTTCCAGAGGCTAGGGGCCGAGGTGGAAAAGGCTCTTTTTGAAGTTGTTGATAGTTTAGCCTCTGGAACTCTCAATAGCTGTTGCCCAGTAGATCTGAGTGTGCGGGGCGGATTGTGTGGGGAGAGGCGGTCCATTAGGTACCCTGGACCTAAGCCATTTAGGGCTTTATAGGTGACGACCAGCACTTTGTACTGAGCCCGGAAGCGAATCGGCAGCCAATGTAGATCTTTTAGTATTGGTGTTATATGGATGGCCCTGGGAGCGCCAGTGACCACCTGCGCTGCCATATTTTGTACCAGTTGTAGCTTCCGAGTGTGATACAAAGGCTGCCCCATGTAGAGCGCATTGCAGAAGTCCAACCAAGAGGTTACTAGAGCATGTACTACGGTTTCAAGGTCCCTCCGGTCCAGGTAGGGACGCAGCTGGCGAATCAGCCGAAGCTGATAACAGGCGCTCCTGACCGTCGCGTCCACCTGAGAAGTCAGATGGAGCGACGAGTCAAGGAGCACCCCCAGACTGCGTACTGTGTCCTTCACGGGGAGCGTGACCCCGTTCAGGACGGGTGGAACCACCTCCATCCCTGGACCGGGAGAACCTATCACCAGTACTTCCGTTTTCTCTGGATTCAGGCTGAGTCTGTTTTCCCTCATCCAGTCCATTACCGATTCCAGACAGGCCACGAGAGGAGCGACGCCATCCCTGGTCACTGCATCAGTCGGAGACATAGAGAAAACTATTTGGGTGTCATCAGCGTACTGATAACCCCGCGCCCCATGCCTCCGGATGATCTCTCCCAGCGGTTTCATGTAAATGTTAAAGAGCATGGGGGACAGAATGGCTCCTTGAGGGACCCCAGATGTAAGGGCCCTCTTGTCGGAGCAAACGTCCCCCAGCTGCACCATCTGGAACCTCCCAGAGAGGTAGGACCGGAACCACTGGAGCGCAGTGCCCCCGATTCCCACCTCTGCCAGGCGCTCCAGAAGGATACCATGGTCGATGGTATCGAAAGCCGCTGAGATGTCCAAGAGCACCAACAGGGACACGCTACCCCTGTCGATGCCCAGACGGAGATCATCGACCAGGGCGACCATGGCAGTCTCAACCCCATAGCCCGCCCGAAAACAAAACATGGATATAGAAGGAATAGAAGCTGTATCTACTTTTATGGAAAAAGCTGGTCACAGCTCAGATGGAAACCAGTCAGGAGGTGTGTAGGATGGAGCCATGATGGTTAAAGCAGTGACAAAGTACATTGTTATTCTTGTTGTGGTTGTTGTGTGCCTTCAAGTCATTTCTCACTCATGGTGACCCTTGGCATGTTTCTCCATTCTCCAAGGCTGAGAGAGTATGACTTGCCCAAGTGAGAGAGGCCAGATGGCCATCTGTCGGGGATGCTTGGATTCTTTCTGTGTGGCAGAATAGGATCCGACTGTATGGCCCTTGGGGTACCTTCCAACTCTGTGATCCTATGATTTTCTGGTGTTCCTTCCTTCCTTCCTTCAAGGACTACGGCTGCCCCCATGTTGGAAGGAAACCCATCTCACTTGGCCATGTCTGGACCTTATGGGTCTCCTCCCTTATGAAGAAAATTGAAGCACTCATCATCCATTTCCAGATCATAATCTCATAAAGAACATCCTCTGGGTGTGAAGTCGAAGGGTTTCATGGGCAGCATCCATGATTTTTTGTGGGTTTTTCAGGCTCTGTGGCCATGTCTAGAATTTCTTCCAGAACATGTCTACGGAGCCCTAAAAACCCACAAAAAATCTCGACGCAGCCGTCTTTGTGCCATGTGCTTGTAACACTTTTTGGGGGGAGGAAAGTCTTTTTTGTCAGGCCTTTGGAGCCTTTGTCGGTTTCGGAGCCCCTCCGACCTTTTAATAACCGTTCCCCTGCCTTATCGGGAGGCTTCCTAATTCATCCCTTGCTGTCCCTGCAAAATATCTAAATCCTATTTTAAGTTAATGCCCTTCATTTTCATTTATAAAGACAGATACAAAATAATTATTTCCTATCTCCACTGTTTCCTTATCTTCTGTCCTAATAATTCCTCGCTGTCTCTCTTTCATCGTCTGCCTGGCGTGCGCACAGACACACTACACACACACTACACACACACACACACACTTTTTTCCTGTTAGTGAAAAAATATTCCGCGTGTGTCGTCGCCTTCGACGGTGCCTTTAATCTGTTCTTCGGGCCCCGCGCCCCTCCCCTTCGCAAGACCCTCGGTAAGACCCCGGCATCTCCCCCTCGGTGTTTGTGTTGCAATTTTTTGCAAGTTGCGATGTAATTGCCAGCTGGCCACCTCTTCAAGTGTCGCCTTTGATGTCCAAGGAGCCCTACGCGGCAGAAAAAATGTTTTGCATAAACAGACTCTCTTCTGGAAATGAGCTCTCCTGCCTTCACCTCAGATGAAAGTGGCACTCGCTGATGCATCTCCTGGCCATCATTTGAAGTGTCTGATTAAAAGGAAACCTGGGAGGAGGAGCCCTGAACAGAAGAGCAACCTGCCAGCTCTGGAACAAAAAAAGCGAAAAAGGGAAAGAGAGGAGAACTGGTTTTGGCCGCTGCCTCTCTGAACTTCAGAGGACGAAGCTGGCACAAGAAAGAAAGAAAGAAAGAAAGAAAGAGCGAGCAACCTTCCCTCCATCGCCTTGCAAACAACCGGCATCTTGCTGGAGAGCTTCTCGATGCTCAATATCATTTGCAATCAGAAATAAATACAGAAAGGGAGCCGGGGGAAGATATCCAATTAAGATCCAGAAACACAAAAGTTAACTTTGCTTCCGCTCAGAGGCTTCCTCTCCGTCGCATTGGCTCCAGGAGGGTTTCGTTCCAATTATCCAAGCGTAATGCTCTTGAGTTTCTTACTGCCGGGGTTTGAGGTTCAAAGGCATGGCGAAAGGAGCCGCACGCGTTCGGAGTAAAACACACACACACACACACATGCATACTTTCACACTTTCCCATTGTGGGACGGGATTCTTTGATCCCTTCCGCCGTAGGATTACTGAGCCTCAGACAAAGGTCTAAGCCTTTGGGGGAAACGGTGGGCCCTTCGGCCTCCATGACACTCATTTTCTCTTGCCAACATGGCCTTGCTGTAAGGTTCTAGAAAAGTCCACGGGATTGCCAGTACAGTTGATGGTCTGGGTCCAACATCCTCAGATGCAACAAGGGCCTCATTCCCACTTATAGATAAATCGGTGTGCAATCCGAATCGATGGATCGATTCAACATGGGATCGTGGTTCCCACTACATTTGCACCGATCACATTTTCTGTCAGGTCATCGCATCAAAATAACCCACTTTTCGTTCCCATTCATGAATGAATCGATTCAAAAAGATTTAGTTCCAGCCAGCCGAAGGGCAAATGTAAATCGATTCTCATCCACGCATAGTTCACGCTTGCGCAGAATCGATTTATCGAAAAAGAAGCCGAGAAAATCAGCATCCAAAAGATACAGGTTAAATGGGTCTGGCACATACGCCCCCCTGAGAATCGCTTAAGCAATTCGGATTAAGTGTGAACCAGGGTCGTTTGAACTGGTTCGAACCGAATTTCGATCCGGTTTAAAAGGTAGTGGGAATGAGGCCCATGCCTATCTATCTTCCCTTTGACAGGTGTGCATACAGTAAGGCAAGGATAAAGCAAGGATTTTAAAAACCCTGGGCCGAAATGCCATGAAAAGTAAGAAAGTATAGTCTGGCGTTTCTCTTTTGAGCTCAAATTATGCAGAAGAAACACACTCGCCGTTGGCTCCGGCAATAATTGGTGATTTAGCGCAGCCTTCCCAGCTTTGCTATGCAAATGCAACACCTGTAATGGCACAAAACCAAACAAACGCTTGGGTTCCTATTGAGTCCTAAACGGACACAATCAGACCTGCTGGTCCAGTCTAGTTCTGGTTCCCCGCAGACCCAGGTTCGCCCCTCTCTCTACGGGTGTCGGATTAGCATAGCAAAGCCAGGAGGGCTGTGGGATTGCCAGCGACTGCCGTTGCCAATGGCCACTGCGCCGATCTTGTAAACATCGATGCTTTGCAAGGAAACATTGTTTGCTGTGCTCTGTGTGGTTCATGGCCTTCTGGCTCCGTTATCTGCAATTGTTTCCTCTCCGTCAACAAAGGCTTATATCATCCTGGGGAAGATATTGGTTGACATCCTGCATTGTCCTTGTGTTGGGTAAATCTATACACATATACTTACACAGTGGCTGCACTATGTCACTTGTCTATTGAACCCCAAGACTGTGTTTCTGCCAATGTGTCCCTCTAAGCAATAGGGAAGGTACAATTGTTGCTATTGCAATCCCTGTGAATAAAGCGATATATAGTGGTCCCTCCACATCCGCTGCGGTTCGGCGTAAAGGACCCCCATGAATGTGGACAAACCGCAAATAGAAAACCACTATTCTTTTTACCTATTCTCTAGGGATCTCCAGGTCCTCCAGTGCAACTCTATGGTCAATATCTGATAGAAGTTGATCATAGATTCAAACGTATGCCTAGAGAAGTGTTTTCACTAGGAACTTCTAGATCCTCCTGCACAACTCTATGGTCAACTTCTGGCGGAGTTGCGCTGGAGGACCTGGAGATTCCTAGAGAGAACATAATAATAAAATTTGCAAAAGCCAAAGCGGCAAATGTGGAGGGCTAACTGTACACTGAAGGTACTGACAAATAGTTGCGCACCATCCAACCCTGTGCAGTTTTGTGGCTGGAATCGTGTTGTTAATCCCATCTAGACTAAAGCCAAGCTTTAGACTACAACTCCCAGACCTAACAGGAAGACAAAGGCAAGCCTTTGCTAAACGGACCATGTCAAGGAAACTCTAGGAAACCCTAGGGTCCGAATTGTCTTGAAGCCAGAAACCAGCATGACTATGGAGTTTATCAGACGAAGGAAATTGGAAGTATAATCTAATGGCAATCTGAACGCAATCATGGGGTTTCACGTTATTGCGTATTAGAGTATCTCACGCAATTTCGGGCAAAAAGGAAGTCATTTGGAACGTAGTCATGGTTTTTACGTTATTGCGTATTAGAGTATCTCATGCAATTTCAGGCAATGGGGGGTCATTTTTGGGCAATGGGAAGTCATTCTGAACACATTCCAAATGCAATTAGAATTAACGTAAATTCGCTAAAGTAGTGAATTTACGTGAATTTGAATTGGCTCCATTCGAAATAGAGAGAAATTCCTCCCGTCTGATGAACTCCTTAGTGGACTGAATGTTGGAACAGGGTATAATCTGCACTCCAGAATTAATGCAGTTTGACACTGCTTTAATTGCCTTGGTTCAATGCTATAGAATTCTAGAACTGGTAGTTTTGTCAAATATTTAGCCTTTTCTGTCAGAGAGCTCTGGTGCCCCATGAAACTACAAATCCCAGAATCCCATAGCATTGAGCCACAGCAGTTAAAGTAATGTCAAAGTGCTTCATTTCTGCAGCACAGATGCAACCCTAGCAATAGCAATAATGGTAATAATAGAGTTTGGTGTAGTGGCTTGACTGTCGGACCAGAGTTCAAATCTCCACCAAGGCATGGAAACCCACAACCTTAGAGGAAGGCAAAGGCAAACCTCCTCTGAATGCATCTTACAAACAACCCTCTCATCCTTGGAGAGGGTTGCCATGCAAAGGCACACAACAACAACAACACACTGAATTGTACTCAAAAGGACTGAAAATTCAGGATCTTATCAGACATCAGAAATTGGAAGTATAATCTAATGGTAATCCGAACACAATCATGGGGTTTCACGTTATTGTGAATTAAAGTATCTCACACAATTTCGGATAAAAGGGAAGTCATTCCAAACGCAATCATGAGTTGTATGTTATTGCGAATTAAAGCATCTCACGTGATTTCAGGTAATAGGGGGGTCATTTTCGGGTAATGGGAAGTCAATCTGAACGCATTCTGAATGCAATTGGAATTCACGTGAATTCACTAAACTAGCGAATTCACATGAATTCAAATGGGCTCCAATTGGCTCCATTTGCAATAAAGAGAAATTCCTCCCGTCTGATAAGGTCCTTAGTGGGCATGTATAGGACCGTGCTGTTAGAGTAATGGCTAAGAAGTGATGTTTCCACCTATTTGGTGCCCTGCGCAGTTAACCTTTTCTGCGCGTTGTTTCCCTCTGAGATGATGCGAGCGGCCCTTGTTTGTTGAGAGCAGGAGAGGATTCAACAAGAATGGATGGCACTGCAAGATCCTCCTTCTAGATCCTCCTGCGTGATGCAAATTTAACACGATAGATAAACTTTTCACCCAGGTCCCTGAAGAGCAGTCGGGTAAAAGGGAGTTTACAGCTTGCCTCGATGTCCCTTTCAGTTCACTGCTCCGGCAGAAAGTTTTTACTCGTCCCTCTTAATTGCTGCATCTTCCGCCTTTCCTTCCTTTAGTAGGAGAGAAAAAAAAGTCTAGATGAGTCCTGTTGGCGTCTTCCGCATGTGAAGCCTCCTCTGCAGAAGTGTGCATTTCTGTCCAATGCAGAAAGTCCATGCCCAATTCAGGGTTGCAGAACCGGAGTTGCACCTGCGGTGCCACTGAACATTTATATGTGCATTGCATTTGGATGCAAATGATGCATATGTACACATGTGCATTTAGTTGTGTATTTAGTTGCCTATTTGGTGTCTTGGTTCAATTGTACAACATTGCCATTCAACATAAGAGGTGATGGTGTGCTTTGAGTGCTGGAGGCCAGGGTGCAATTCCCATCTTAGACATGGAAACCCACCTTTGGGCAAGTCACACTGTCTCAGCCTCAGGGAAAGGCAATGACAATCCTCCTCTGAACAAACTTTGCAAAGAAAACACCATGAGAGGTTCAACTCACTGCAAATCGGAAACTCCTTGAAGGCACGCAACAATGAACAACAAATACAATTCATGAATACAAGTGAATATTAAGAGTTCCCCAGATTTTTTTTATCTGTCTGGATAGGTTGTGTTTCTTCTCCATCCCTCCAATTGTTTGCATCACTTAGTCCGAGGGAAAAAAAATTCCACACCTTTTGGCTGGAGGTTGGTCCTAATAGAAGTATCGGCCAGTTGTGGATTTTGGTTTTGTGTGATTGGTGTGTGTTATGTGCCTCTTGTGCAACATTGCCTATTTGTTGAATTGTAACATTGCACAACTCAGTGCACAGCCAAATGCAGACGTGAGTCTGGAGGTGTGATGTACAATGTGCATCCATGCACGCCTGTTCACACACATACCCATGTGCAGTGCACACAATGCGCAGCAACACTCCACACACAACTCTGTTTTTGCAAGCTTCCACTGAACATGGATGTTCCCCTTTGGATGGAAGTGTCCAATGGCTTTCGCAGCATAATTTGTGCAATGCATAAGACACCAACATGATTCTGGCCAATATGTTGGTGGCTCTTGGAAATGCCACTGCCACCATTTGTCATGCTCCCACGAAGAGAAAAACCTGGATATCGTGCATTTATACCATGGTTTAAAAAAAGAAAAAGCTTATTGGCAATCCGCAATGCACATCTTGAACAGTGCGTCTGTTCCTACAAGCAAATAGCACCCACCAAATTATTCTCATTAACCAGCCAGATTTCTAGAGGTTCCATTAGCATACATGCCATTGCAAGCCAAGTTTTATTTTTATATGTTGGGGGAGGCAAGGAGGTGGTGAGGAATGGCTGGAAAAGTGGGCATGCTTAGCATGGAAAAGAGAACATAGGAAAGCCACCTTCAACTATACGAAAGGCTATGATCATGGGGAAGATGGGGGGAGCTTGTTTCCAGAGTCTAGGACCCATTTCACATTGCAAAAACAAAGACTGCACACAAATATTATGAAGAACGTCCTGACTATAAGAGTTGTTTGATGGTGGAGCAACCAACTTCAGAAGGTGGAGGACTCTCCTTTAAAACAGATGTCAGATGGCCATCTCTCAGGGAATGTTCTTAGCAGTGAATCCTTTGCAGGACGTTGGATAAAATGGCCCTTAGGATCCCTCCCAACTCAATACATCTTTGCAATCCTGCTCTTTCCATTCCAGAATCATACTGGGAGCTCCCATATATAATAGTCAGCCTTCCACATTGCCAAAGTTGACTTTTGCAGATCTGATTATGTGTGGATTTGATTAATATGTTCTCTCTAGGGATCTCTAGATCGTCCAATGCAACTCTGCTGGAAATTGGTCATAGAGTTCCACTGGAGCACTTAGAGGTTACTGGAGAAAAGACTTGCATTTACTAGAGAAAACGCAGGCATTTGTAGGTACTCCAGTGAGACTCTATGGTCAAGTCCTGACATGTGTTGTACTTGGATAGATAGTGGAATGGCAATGCAAGGTGTTCTCTGCAGTAAAAACATAGGCTTTGTGCAGACCAGCCATTAAGGCAATGGCGTCACATGATGCACTTCCCGACTCTGCCCCCACAGTGCCGTGACACCTTGCACAACTCCACATGGCGTGCAACATCACGGCGCTCCTCTGGCGCTGTATCCACATGACACCGTGCTAAAGGAGCACCTTAAAGCTGCAGCACCACATCTATTGCGCCGTTTCCAGGGCGAGAAAAGGAGCAGCTTTTTGTAGCTCCTTTTTTGCACCCTGGAAAGGCCTGATCGGGGCCATGGCATATATTTGCCGCTGCCCTGTTTTGGCACAGTTGGAGGCGGCTGCAGGCAATCTCTTAGGGGTGACCTGCAGATCCCCATAGTGGTTTTTTTATTTGCATTTGTTCCCACTTTCATGGGGGTCCTGCGCCCCAATCCTAAGCAAATGTAGAAGACCCACTGGATTTCTTCCCAGGTCTTATCTACCTGCTCCTGTTTGCAGCCTGGGAGCTTTATGAATAAACACAGCTTTGGTGGAGTTTGCCAGCATCAAGAACCACATCCCTTCTAGGGTTTATGGAGAGCAAAAGATGCAAACGAAAGGCCAGGAAGAGATTAGCTGGGTTGCACACGCTGCAGGCCAACTCTGAGAAACTGACCAGCAGGAACCAAGGAACCAGGTTATTGGGATAATTAAAAGTGTTTAAAGTGCCTTGCCCTTAAGCGTGGGTTTTGGAAGTGGACTCTGCGATGGCAGGTTTTTCGCCAGCCCAGCGCAGGCAATGCAACACTTCCTCTCCCTTCCTCTGTTTTCTGCCGTTAACAGCACAGCGTATGCAACCATTCAGATCATGTCAGTAAAAATCCATGAAGGCTGCAGGCTAGCAATCTATTAAACTTGAAAGTTGTGTGATTTCTAAATAATAAGCAGTTTCGTCTGTTGAAATCCCAAGCCTCCATTAAGCAAGGGTTTTTATTGTTGCTTCTTTTCTTTTTTAATTTTCTAACAATAAAGATCTTCCATGGAAAATTTCCCAATGTAAACAGGAATCATTAAAGGGACAGACATTGGTCAGTCGGTCGGTCAGTTCTGCTTAGCCAACAAGGCACTTTGGTTTCTAGTGGAAGGGTGGCACGGAGGACTTCTCCATCTTTTCTGGTGGGAGAATGCCACGATCATGTCCTCCAAACAATTATTTAGAACTGAGAACAAGCTTGGCTCAGTGTTGCAGACTTGTCACTCAATGTGGCTAATAAGGGACCTTATCAGATAGGAGGAATTTCTCTTTATTGCAAATGGAGCCAATTGGAGACAATTCAAATTCATGTGAATTCGCTAGTTTAACGAATTTACTTGAATTCCAATTGCGTTTGGAATGCATTCAGAATGACTTCCCATTACCCAAAAATGACCCCCCATTGCCCGAAATTGCATGAGATGCTTTAATCCGCAATAACATAAAACCCATGATTGCGTTTGGAATGACTTCCCTTTTGCCCGAAATTGCGTGAGGTACTTTAATACGCAATAATGTGAAACCCCATGATTGCGTTCGGATTGCCATTGGATTATACTTCCAATTTCCAACGTCTGATAAGGTCCAAGGGTTCTCATAGGAAAACAAAAGAATAGGCTAAAATCCTGGCATCAAGCAGGTGGAGCAAAACCTCTGTCCCTGCAGTGCTGTGTCCCCCCTTTAACTTGGCTGTTGTCAAACCTTGGAGACCCCTTTGTGCTGTTGTTAAGCAACATTGATAAGCAATGGGGAGGGAATGGAGATTAGGAGGACATTCAGAAGTAGAGGAAGCAGCTGGTCTCATCTTAGAGGGGAAAAGAAATGAGAATGTGTTCATGGATGTAGTGCACACCCCTTTCCCTTTCCCTTGCAGCCCAGACCAGTTGCATCTTCAGCATTTGCATTGTGTCTCTTCTCTTTTCCCTCTCCTTATGGAAACCCTAAGGAGTTTATCACACTAAGATCCCGTGGGAAAACAGGATTTAAACGAGAGTTAAACTATAGAAAACCCGGAAATGCCTGAAGTTTATCACATGATGTCACTGTTAACGTGAAATAGTGCAAAGTGAAACCGCAGTGGAGAAAAACAGCAGCTTTTTACATTCAGAACAACCCGAAAGGTGGCTTTTTCCCCACTATAACTTCAGTTTAACTTCATGTCATTCCACTTTTGCAGCAATTCGGTGTGATAAACTTCCTGAATTGGCGTCTTCTGTTTACACTTGAATTTAACTTAACTTTTGTTTAAATCCCATTTTTCCACGGGATCTCACTAGTGTGATAAAGCTCTAAGTTGAACCTGACAATGGAGATTTTCTTGGCATGGTTTATTCTGGGGAAGAAAGAGCATTCTCTGAAGATGCGAACCACAGAACCCAGAGGCAAAATGGCAGGAACAAGCTCTTTTGGAATATGGCCACAGAGCCCGAAAAACCCACAAAAACTATGGGTGCCGGCCACGAAAGCCTTTGACTTCACACTCTTCAGGGGAAAGCCACTATCGCCTTTCTCTCAGGTTGAGATGGTTCTTGACTGAAACTGGATAAGATGACAAAATATAAGGGCAGAATGACGGACAGTCTGCATCACTGCTCTCATAAGGAAAGGTCCAAACCATTGGGTTTTGCAGCTGGGAAAAACCAAGGTAATGGGTGGAAGCTGGAGAGGGAGACAAGGTTCATCCTTGTTATGTGCCTTCACGATGACTCTTAGGAGTTTATCACATGGGAGGAATTTCTCTCAATTGCTAAAGGTGCCAATTCGCAATTACGTGAATTCGCTAGTTTAACGAATTTACGTAAAATGTAATTGCGTTCGGAATGTGTTCAGAATGACTTCCCATTCCCCAAAAATGACCCCCCCATTGCCCAAAATTGCGTGAGATACTCTAATATGCAATTACGTGAAACGCCATGATTGTGTTCGGAATGATTTCCCATTGTCCAAAATTGCATGAGATACACTCATTCGCAATAACGTAAAACCCCATGATTGCATTCAGATTGCCATTGCATTATACCCCCAAATTCCCTCATATGATAAACTCCTTATTTATATAGCAACTCTAGCAAACTCCTTACTTATATAGCAACTCTATATAGCAACTTTTCCATGGCCAGATTTTTTCAGAAGGAGGTTGCCGTCACTGTCTTCCTATGAGGCTGAGAGTGTGGGACTTGCCCAAGGTGACCAAATGGGTTTCCATGGCTGAGCAAGGATTTGAACCCTGGTCTTCCAGAATCCAACATTCAAGCCACTACATTGGCTCTTTCACTGCATGCAGACCCCCAAATCTAAAGCCCTGCTGAGCAATTCTGAATCTAAGCCTTGCTTCCCACCCTGTTGCAAACTGAATCCTCAAGAATGGAGGGAACAAGAAAACCTGAGCCAAAAAGCCCATATTCAGCAGCCCAGACCAGGCTTGTTTGTTGACGCGATGAGTCCCGTGCTGGCATCCTATCTGAGAAGAGGAACCAGGGCCCTCGCTATATGCAAGATCAGGAGATCAGCAGCCCACCCCCAAAAGGAGTGAGGTGTGTATTTACCATAAGACGTTATATATCTTGCCTTCCCATACACATTGCCTGGCAGCCAACAACCATGAGAATGCAGCACAGCATATAAAAATGTGCGAACAGGAGCCACATAGCTAGAGGCTAGTAAACAGTGGAGGAGCAGCAGAATAAAAATAGACAACTTAGATTAAAAAAAATCAACCCAAACAGATCAGAACGCAAGTCCTCGGTTGCTGCCTGGAAGGTGCTGATGCACCAGCCTCTGCAGAAGACCTGGGCATGCTCTGGTTTCCTTTTGGGCAACTCCAGTCTTGCTCTTCATCAGGAGGTCCATGTATTGGTGGACAAATCTCCTGTCTTTCGATCTCTCTCTTTCTCTCTCCTTCACTCCAACGCTCAATGCAAGACTGGAAGGACAGGCTGACCAAATGGGGAAGCATTTTCCCCATTCGGGCAGTCCGTCGTTCCACTCTTGCATTATGTGGTTCACAGAAATGCAGTTTAAGAGAATACCTAAAGCACAGTCAGCCCATTGCATCCATGGATCCTACCATCCACGGCTTGAAAATATATATTTTTAAAAATGAAAAAGAAAACCTTGATTTTCCCCCCCTTCATTTTATACAGGGGACACCATTTTACTATGCCATTGTTTATTATATATTGTGGGACTTAAGCATCCATGGATTTTGGTATCCATGGAGGGAGGGGGTCCTGGAACCAAACCCAGAGGATACCAAGGGCCCACTGTAATAATAATAGTAGTAGTAGTAGTAGTAGTAGTAGTAATACTCCAATATATTTAATGGGACTTGAGCATCCACAGATTTTGCTATCCATGCAGGGGTCCTGGAACCAAACCCCAGTAGATACCAAGGGCCCACTGTAGTAGTAGTAGTAGTAGCAGTAATACTCCAATGTATTTAATAGGACTTGGGCACCCACAGATTTTGCTATCCATGCAGGGGTCCTGGAACCAAACACCAGTAGATACCAAGGGCCCACTGTAATAATAATAATAATAATAATAATAATAATAATAATAATAATACTCCAATGTATTTAATGGGACTTGAGCATCCATGGATTTTGGTATCCATGCAGGGGTCCTGGAACCAAACCCTAGTGGATACCAAGGCCTATTGTATCATCCACAAATACTACAAGACTTTCACCTATTGTCCAGTTGTCCCCATAGTTTCTATTTCTGGTCCTTTGGGACCTCAGTCCCCAGCTCAACCAATATCCATTGCTCAATGTTCTTAAGATAGATTTGTGAGTCGGGCCAGAAGATGCCCCTTAGTGCCTTTTTTCTGAAAAAGTCCTCAGTTGCCACCAAGGCTTGCCCTCTTTTTGCACACTTCCACACTGCGGCATCCTTGGCATCATGGTTAATCCAGATCTGGGTTGCTTGCCTGTCTGCTCCTCTCAGGGAAGGATGGGAAGGTGCTTTCCAGCACTGAGTTGTGTGTTTTTTTGCACGGCCATCAACATTGACAAGATGCTGGCATTTTCCCTGGAACACTTCAAATTGCCTTTTTTACACCTCGCTGCTCCGTGCCAACCCTGATGCATGTTGTTTGTGTGTGTTTGCTTAGCGTACATTATCTGATCCGTCACCCTGTGAAAGGTGGGAAGGGAAAAAGCACCGGCGTCTCACTACCGCAGGTCAGGCAGGAATATATTTCTGGAGCGGCCGATGTCCCTCGAGTCGCCTCTTCTTCTTGGCACAGATGCAAGGGGGCAAACACAGCCCCCCAAATGCTCCGGCTCAGATCCAGGAATAATGCAGAGGGCCCTGAACTCAAGAGACCGTCCGGCGTTTGGAGATCTCGGAGTGTTTCCATGCTGAACACCTTTCCAACCTCCTGCTTGGACTAAGCGGCGTCATGCTAACAGGAATGGACAGGTACGGAGGGGATGTCAGCAACACTCACTGGGCAAATAGGCATATTTCTTCTGACGTCCAAAGTCACAGAAGAACTCCCTTGGCTGGGAGAGAACCGAGAAGCAACGCAAGTCAATGTTGCTGCGAAAACAACACTGTTGTTTTGGGCCCTGCATTCGGGGCAAGCCTGCCCTGTTTAAAGATGGAGAGTGCCCAGGTAAGCACACATAGAACCCATCCCACTAACTTTTAAACCAGATCGCAAATCGGTTTGAACCGGTTCAAACGACCCTGGTTCCCACTTGAACTGAATCCCTGAAGTGATTTGGAGAAGGGGGCCATGCGCTAGACCCATTTAACCCGCATCTTTTTTTGATGCTGATGTTTTCCTTGTCTATTTGGATTAAGTAGATTCTGTGCAAGTGTGAACCAGATGCAAATCGGAATTGATTTAAATTTGCCCTTCGGCCAGCTGGAGCGGGTCCATTTTGAATCGATCCATTTCTAAATGTGAACCACAAGTGGGTTATTTTGCAGGAAAAAAAATATGTGATTACGGCAAACCACACTCCGCTGTCGGATTGATCCGTCGATTCAGGTCTTGAATCGGTTAAATCTGATTTAACAAGGTTAAATCTGACAAGGTTAAATCTGAGATAGTAATACATTCTCTCAGCCTCAGAGGATGGCAATGACAAACCGCCTCTGAAGAAACATGCCAAGAAAACTGCACAATAAACTCTTCCAGAACATGGCCACAAACCCCGAAAACCCCACAAAAAACTATGGATGCCAACCGTGCAAGCCTTTGTCTAAGGCCTCTCAATCGCCTCCATTGACTACCCTGCCTTGTCTGTTTGAATAATTTTAACGGTATTGTTTTATTGTTATTGTTTACAATTATGATTTATTGGTTATGGTGGGTGGATGGGTTTCTGGGACGATGTATTTTATTGTATTTTAATGTTTTAGTGTTGTTAGCTGACTCGATCTTAATGGAGAGGCATAAATATTATTTATATAAACATTATATTATTATTATTATTATTATTATTATTATTATTATCCACCATAAGTCAGAAACAACTTGAAGGCACACAACAATAACAACATGTAAAATGGGGTCCCTTATATGAAATAGCCAATCAAGATTTTCTTTTTGGAATATACAGTGTGTGTATATATATAGATATAGATATAGATATTCAAGACAAGGAAGATTGAATCCATGGATAAAGAATCCTTGGATATAGAGGGTCAACTGTACACTGGATCCACCTTTTGGAAGAAAAAAATATTCATTCTTCAGCTGAGATCCTGCATCATAAAAAGGGACCCATAACTTCATGCTTGCAAAGTACAATACCATCCAAAATCCTCAAAACAGTTCTAACTTTATCAGTTCAGCTAAAATGCACATTATTCATATTGCAGGTTTTCAAAGCTCCACTGGCTTCTTCATCAGGCAAAGATGTCAAAAACCATACAGCATTTTTAATGGGTTTTAATTTTAATTTTAATTGTACTTTGCCGTGTGGCCAATAGAGCTACTCCTGGATATGTCACGCTTGCAAATTTAGGCGACGGTTGTGCAATGCCACCTCATTAGTGAATTGTGGCATTGTGCGGTTGAATGAGCAATCCAATGTACATGGGCACCTGCTTGCGCATCCATGCACAAGGTGCATCCATGCATAAGGGCACTACATAGGTGTCTCTGCTTCTACAACTGACAGCTATTCTGTACAGGACAAAAATGTCCAACTGTTTCCACGGGGAAACATGCACACAAGTAAGACATCTGCGGGAAATGCCATTGTTTTCTTTCAAAATGTTTACCCTTTCCCTCAGAATCCACCTCACATCTAGAAATATGCCATCATTCTTTTGCTTCAGTTCTCTGTCATGTTCGGTGGAAAGGAAATCATATGATGGTTTGCATCCTGTGAGTTAGTCCCATTGGATCCACTCCTGACTAAGTGAGTCGAAATGTAGGACCTTGTTGCTGTTGCATGCCTTCCAGTCATTTCCGACTTATGGGGACCCTAAGGCAAACCTATCATAGGGCTTCAATGCCACATTTCTTCTTCTTCAACCATTGCCATCCTCTGAGGCTGAGAGAGTGTGACTTGCCCAAGGTCACCCAATGGGTTTCTATGGCTGAGCGAGGATTTGAACCCTGATCTTCCAGTGTTCTAGTCCAGTGACCAATCCCATTCATTCAATGGATCTACATGAGTTGGGATTAACAATGGAAGTCAGGCTAATGCCTTTAAAACTTGCAAATTTCACAACTGACGCGTACATTTAGCCATTTCATTATTTATTTCCACTGGAGGGGAAAAGAAAAGAAAGGTTAAACAATCATTAATACACTATTAATTACTCCATTATTTGTTAATTCGTCAAAGCCCCGTAGCTTGTTATTGGTTCTGGATTGATTTCAGCTTTAGTCTAATCCCTCTTGCATCCCAACTAAGCTCTTGGCCTTAGCGATTATTTGTGCAATAAATACTGTATGGTGGAGAAATCAGGTAATTTGTTCCTCGCCGTTTCTATCCGGAAGCGGTAGCCAGGAACGGGAGGCGGATGGTCCCCACAATTTAATCCAAGGAGCTGCAAAGGAAGAGGAAACCATGAGTAGAAAGCACTTGCAAACCCATGCTGTTGTCGGGGATATCCGTCCCCACCCAGCATTTCCGCTTGCTTCACTACAACATCTGCATTAAGCGCCTAAAACAAAAGGGTGGCAAGTGCTCAGGTGAGGGTTGTAAAACATATTTGCACATTTTCTTGAGAAGGGGAGTTGCAGCACGCAGGATACACTTGGTCGAACAAGCTGTCAGAGGCCATGAGATGCTTCATCGCAGCACGAGAGGCAAAAGTGTTAGGAGTCCTCTTTCTTAGGGGAATTATAATTAGCTCAAATATGCAGAGAGGAAGATCCTAACAGTCTTACTCCGAGACGGGGTCCCAAATTGTCTACTGGAGGTCCACTGACAAACCCCAAGAGAAGTGACACTAGTTCAAATAAGTCCAATAAAATACACAGTTTACTGGGGGGGGGGCATAAATATCACGCAGCAAGGGGGCACACACACACACATGTTCAATGCTAGAGAAAAGGGAGGGGTAAGAGTGGGGGTTAGAGCTGAGAGAAAGAGACCGCTGGAATGTCTACCAGAGAAGTCTTCTCCTGGAAGCCGGATTGAGATGGATGATGATGATGGACACGACCGCCGGAATGAGGAGAGATTGGCCGCGGGAGCTATAGGCAGAAGTCAAACTGGCATGGACCAGCCTGTCCTCCAAGAATAGCATCAGGGAGCGGTTCAAACTAGGAACCTTATATAGTGCTGAACATATCCAGAGGCTAGGTATTTGTGCTAGACAAAGGTGTTGATTGCTTGGGCTTTCTTAAACCAAGAGCAAATAATCTAAGTACAATGCGCTTAGGCTTGGGACACAATTCGGAGGGGAAGCTGGCTTAATGGCTGAGTAGTTAAGTCAATCACTGGCCCATCAAGTGTGAAGCCAGGGCTATTGTCTTTACTCGGAAGGCAGTGGCAAAACCGGTCTGGCGACTCCCTACTTCCTCTAGAAAGCTGCTTGCTATGAACTCAATTCTTCCAAGCGGGGCCTGCCTACGTGACCTTCTCACTTGGGACTTATGGAGGGTCTTGGAATGAGTCAAGCAGGGGTCATGATACAGTCCACATGTCTCCCAAAATTTTATATCAAATGTAGGTATCGTAACAAAAGGCCGGTGCTTTCCACTGCTACCCCTATAATAATATTTTGCTTCCATATGGTTCCAGTGCTATTCAACATCTTTATTAACGATTTGGATGACAGAATTGGGGGCATACTTATCAAATTTGCCGATGACACTAAACTGGGAGGAGTAGCTAATACCCCAAAGGACAGGATCAAAATTCAAAATGACCTGAATAGACTAGAAAGCTGGGCCAGTGCTAACAAAATGAAATTCAATGCGGAGAAATGTAAGGTTCTGCACTTAGGGCGGAAAAATGAAATGCACAGATATAGGATGGGGAACACCTGGCTGAATGAGACCACATGTGAAAGGGATCTAGGAGTCCAAGTAGACCATAAGTTGAACATGAGTCAACAGTGCAATGCAGCAGCTAAAAAAGCCAATGCAATTTTAGGCTGCATCAATAGAAGTATAGTTTCTAGATCAAGGGAAGTTATAATGCCACTCTATTCTGCTTTGGTCAGGCCCCACCTGGAATACTGTGTCCAGTTCTGGGCACCACAATTCAAAAAGATGTGGAGAAACTGGAGCATGTCCAAAGGAGGGCAACTAAGATGGTGAAGGGTCTGGAAACCATGCCCTGTGAGGAACGCCTTAGGGAACCGGGGATGTTTAGCCTGGAGAAGAGAAGGTTAAGAGGTGATATGAAAGAGCCCTGTTTAAATATTTGAAGGGATGTCATATTGAGGAGGGAGCAAGCTTGTTTTCTGCTGCTCCAGAGACTAGAACGCGAAACAATGGATGCAAACTGCAGGAAAAGAGATTCCACCTCAACATTAGGAGGAACTTCCTGACAGTAAGGGCTGTTCGACGGTGGAACACACTCCTTCCTAAGAGATTGTAGTGGAGTCTCCGTCCTTGGAGGTCTTTAAGCAGAGGCTGGATGGCCATCTGTCAGGGATGCTTTGACTGGGAGTTCCTGCATGGCAGGGGGTTGGACTGGATGGCCCTTGTGGTCTCTTCCAACTCTATGATTCTATGATTCTATGATTCCATTTTGCATGCAAAATATTTGCTGGAACTCTGTTGATGACATAGACATGAGTAGCTCAGGGCCTTAGTAGACCTCAATCTAAAAGTGAATCAACAACACTGCAAGGCAGCAGCAGCAGCCCAAGAAGTCAATGCAATGCAACAATAGCAGCCAATAACAAACTCTTCTAGAACATGGCCACATAGCCCGAAAAACCCACAAAGACCTATGGATGCCGGCCATGAAAGCCTTTGACTTCACAGCAGCAGCCAAGTAACCGCATTAAGGGAAGAAATGATACTACTGTATCCTGCTTTGGGGATCCTGTATCCAGTTGTGGGCAAGAAGGACGTTGAGAAGCTGGAGCATGTCCAAAATGGTGAAAGGTCTGGAAACCACCAAGTCCTAAGTGGAAAGACCTAGGCAGCTGGTGATGTTTAGCTTGGAGAAGTGAAGACAGAGAGGTGGCATGATAACAATCTTTAAATATCCAGAGGGTTGGCATGTAGAAAATGAAGCCAGCTTGTTTTCAGCTGCTCCAGAGACTAGGGAAAAAACCCAGTGGATTCAAATTACCAGGAAAGTGGTTCTACTGAAACATTAGATGCATTTCTCGACTGTAACAGACCATCTTTGAGGGTGGTGGCCTTGCCTTCTTTGGAAGCCTTGAAACTGAGATCGGATGAGCATCTTTTAGGAGTGTTTTTAGTTGTGTGTTTCTGAATGGCAGAGGATTGGATTAGATTGCTTCATAGAATCATAGAAGAGTTGAAAGAGGCCCCAAGGGCTATCCAGTCCAACCTCATTCTGCCATGCAGGAACTCCCAATCAAAGCATTCCCGACAGATGGCCATCCAGCCTCCGCTTAAAAACCTCCAAGGACGGAGACTCCACCAAAATCTCCGAGGAAGGAGTGTGTTCCACTGTCAAACAGCCCTTACTTTCAGGAAGTTCCTCCTAATGTTGAGGTGGAATCTTTTTCCTGCTTCTATGGCCCCTTCCAACTCTAAAAATGCCACTGGGCAGAATGGAAACCCCAGTTTGCAATGATTGGTATGTTCTTTCCAGACTCCAGAATGTTTACCCAGCTGTAAGTCCCATTGAATTCAATGGGATTTTGTTCTGCAGGATTACTCCCTGATAGATTTGCATAGGACTTCAGCTTTAATGTAGAATCCTGTTAATAGAGTTTATCACATGGGAGGAATTTTTCTCAATTGCAAATGGAGCCAATTCTCAGTTACGTGAATTCGCTTGTTTAGCGAATTTATGTGAAATCTGATTGCGTTTGGAATGCGTTCAGAATGACTTCCCATTTCCCGAAAATGACCCCCCATTGCCCAAAATTGCATGAGATGCTTTAATACGAAATAACATAAAACCCATGATTGCGTTCGGAATGACTTTGCATTGCCCAAAATTGTGTGAGATACACTCATTCGCAATAACGTGAAACCCCATGATCGCGTTTGGATTGCCATTGCATTATACCCCCAAATTCCGTCATATGATAAACTCCAATGAGTATGCTGGTGTAACCCTGGTTATGCCCAAAAAATACTTATGGAAATATTGCAGGAGGAGGTATATGATATCTGCTTTTGCAACACTCCTCATCTCAAATGCAACAAAAGCAGAAGCCCACCAGGGCAGATATGTGTGCATTCTTCATAAGATTGGTTTAAGGACGAGGATTGGATTTTTGCCCTTGATTTTGGGCAAGTCACACTCTCTCGGCCTCAGAGATTGGCAATAGCACACTTCCTCCAAAGAAACATGCCAAGAAAACCCCATGATAAGCCTTAGGGTTGCTGTTAAGTTGGAAATGACTTAAAAGGAACACAACAACAGCAAACATTCTTCAACACACTTATTAGACATTAAAGCCCAATGAACACAGCAGGTCCTATTTCCAAAGAAACATAGGAGTTGATCACACTGGGGCTAATTTCGGCATTAAAGAGAGATTAAAGAGCATTTAAAGCATCCCTCAAATGGAGCGGAAATAGCGAGTAATTGCACAAATGATTATCACATGCAAGTGTGCAAATAAAGTGATGCCAGGAATGCATTGTTGCTGAACTCCCTAAAGTAAAAAGATGTGCATTAATGCTTCTTTGTGACCACTTTAATGGTGGGTTTTGTGTGAAATTGTTTTGCTCAATTTGCACAGTTAATTACTCTGCCTGGTGCAAAATTATTATTATTATTATTATTATTATTATTAATAATAATAATAATAATAATATCATTTTTATCAACAATAACAACAACAACTCTTCAGGTTACAATGAGCCATTGGAGTTTATCAGACGGGAGGAATTTCTCTTTATTGCGAATGGAGCCAATTGGAGTCAATTCAAATTCACGTGAATTCGCTAGTTTAGCGAATTCACGTGAATTCCTATTGCATTCAGAATGCATTCAGAATGACTTCCCATTACCCAAAAATGACCCCCCCATTGCCCGAAACTGCGTGAGATGCTTTAATACACAATAACGTAAAACCCCATGATTGCGTTCGGAATGACTTCCCTTTTGCCCGAAATTGCGTGAGATACTTTAATTCGCAATAACGTGAAACCCCATGATTGCGTTCGGATTGCCGTTAGCTCATACTTCTAATTTCCGACGTCTGATAAGGTCCATTGTAGTGCAAAAGTAACTTCTTTCCCTTTTGGAAATTAAATAAATAAACCACGGTGCATGCACGCATGTCTCTTGGTTGTTATTCAAAAGGCTTGAAAAGCGAGGAGAAAATAACACCACTCAAAATCCCTGCTCCATGAAAAAGGAGCCAAGACATTTCTGTGTGTGACTGAAAGATGTATTTGAAATGAATCAGCCAAAGAGGGAGGGAAAGAGAAATGCATTAAGCAAAATTTGGTATTATTCACCCAAATTGCGGAGCTCTGGGTTTGGGCTGTTACTGTGGAAACCGTCGCATATAAGAAGAAAACAACTCATTAATTAAAGGAATTAAAAACTGATATGGAACGGTGGAGGCAAAAACGTGATAGGTTGCTCCCATATTTAACCCACTCTGTTTTTGGGGAGATTTTTAAGCCTTTAAATCGATGCATTCTGTGAAACAGGGGAGACGCCGGACCTGTGAGGTTGGATGCGGTCAAGAAATCGAAGTCAAAGGAAAATGAATGGGAAACGTCCAAGAAAACTGATGGGAAACTGAGACTAAGACTGCATCTGCACTAGAGAATTAATGCAGTTTGGTATCACTTTGGCTGCATTCACACTGGAGAAATAAGCCGGTTTAGGTGCCATGGCTCAATGCTGTGAAATTCTGGGAATTGTAAACCACGCTGAGGAAGCAAACGTCAGCACACTGATCTATGCGGAGATGGTTGTCTTCTCAGTGGCTGGCAAACCACACTGAAGGATGCAAACATCAGCACATAGACCCTCAATGCTTAGACAGGAGATCCAGCACGTAGGCAAGATTACATTGTTTGCTACAGGATCTCATGAACTATCCACATGGTTAATCATGAGCATTGTTTAACCACACTGTTACAAGTAAACTTTAATCAATAACTGTGAATACCAATAAAAGGGAACATCCCCAAAGCAGAGGTGTGCCTTCCCATCAACCTCATTCCTGCCTGTGTGTCTTTCTTCATCACCACGGCCGGTGACCGCGACATGATCTGAATCCCAACACTCAGGGTGCTGTCATCATAGAAACTTGGCGGTTCACTACACATATTTTGGCGGCAGCGTCGGGATCCGAAAAGTCCAGTTGCCATAGCTTTCAAGTGTCTGAGTGGAATACCAGATACTCATAGTTGATTTGGCATTGAGTAAGGGGAGCAATCTCTGAGGTAATATTAAAGGGTAATTGCAGGCGATTACTCGGAACCCAACCACGCCACAGTTATTTTTAAATACAGTGGTCCCCCAGTTTACAAAGTAATTCATTCCAGCACCCCTTTCGTAAGCTGAAAACGTTTGCAAACCGGGGGACCACTGTAAGTATAGGAAAAAACTTTGCGCCATTTGAATTTCGCGCCACTTTCCTTTCGCAACCCGGGGTTTTTTTTGTAACCCGGGGCCGTTTTTCCGGCCCCAGCTCTTTCGGATCCCGGGGTTTTCGTAACCCGGGGGACCACTGTACTAGTCTCTGAGGTAAACGCACTGGGTAATTGTAGGAGACTAGTGAATAGAAGTACAGTGGTCCCCCGGGTTACGAAGGTAATCTGTTCCGGATTACCTTTCGTAACCCGGAAGTTTTCGTTTCCCGGGTGACTGCATTAGGAGACGGACTGCACGGTTTTTCTCCTTCGTATCCCGGGGGATCCTTCAGATTCCAGGGGATATTTTTTGGTCCCGCCGGATTCGGGTCCTGGGGATTTTGTTCCCCGGGGGATTCGTAAACCGGGGGACCACGAAATCCCCGGGAGCCGAAACCGCGGGGGGGGGGGGGGAAAGCCCCGGGATACGAATGAGAAAAACTGCGCGGCCCCATTAAATTGGCCGCGCGGTCCATCAGAGAATGCCGTCCCCCGGGAAACGAAGATTTCTGGGTTACGAAAGGTAATCCGGAACGGATTACCTTCGTAACCCGGGATACCACTGTAAAGACAGACATAAAGCGATTCCTGAGGTAAAAGTTTGGGTAAAGTAAGGAATCACTGGTCTGACTTTGAGATTTGGATAGGATCTCTATATTTGGTGAAGGCACAGATAAGTCAAAGTGATTCCTGAGGTAAAAGTCTGGGTAAAGTAAGGAATCACTAGTTTGACCTGGAGATTTAAGTGAAATCTCTATACGTAGTAGAGGCACAGTTAATTTACAGTGATTCCTGAAGTAAACGTGATTGGTAAAGTAGGGGATCACTAATTTTATTGGCGGTTCACTACAGTCAGTCAGTCAAATTTTATTGCTTTTGGCCAATGGCCTTTGCATAAAACAAGATCACAATAACAACAAAAGTGTATACATACCACATTTGCAACATCAGCATTCAATCAGTAGTTGAATGGTGAGTCTGTAAGTAGATAAATTGATTCCATGGCTCTACTCCAGTTGAGATAACAAGATTTAGGCCCCCGTGAAATGGTTGCACTTCATTTGCAAAACCATGTGCTGAGAGAAGTGCAAGTGAAACAGTGCAATTGTTTTCACATGGGCCTAGATCTTGTGATTGGCTTGTTGCACCGTCGCCGGAAAAATACAACCGTGTGTGTAAGGGAACGGACAAGAGGTGTATGACACCAATTTTGCAAGACACAATTGAGACCATGCTGCCTCTAACAAGCTTTGCTACCCTGCCCTTCTGCTCAGTGCCAACATTGGGCAACCAGCTGCATCTCTGCGAATGTGCAATGGCTATTCCCACAATCCCAGCAAATCATTTCAGGGCTATCTAGGCATTGGAAGCAGCCGGTGTGATGCCCATGAAGAGCGGCAGGGACAATTGTCTCAAATGCTCACTTCCACACTCGGACCATTATTACCTGACTTGCAATCCTGCACTTTATGAAGCTGAAGACTCTTTGAAAATGACCATCTCTTAGGACTTTGTCACATGGGGAAAATTGGAAGGTTAACCAAAGGCTCATCCAGGGTCATCAAAGGTATTTCACGTAATTTTGCAAATGATTTTCAAACAACATCGCACACAATTGGAAGGCAATCCAGATGCAATCATGAGACATCCCAAGGATAGCTAAATTCAGAAAACGATCGAATTTATAAATCCTATGTGGAGTCAAAGGCTTTCATGGCCGGCATCCATAGTTTTTTGTGGAGCTTTTGGGCTATGTGGCCATGTTCAGAAGAGTTCCTTTCTGACGTTTCGCCAGCATCTGTGGCTGGCATCTTCAGAGAATGATAGCCTGGAAAAAGGATTGGAGATATATATATATATCCTGTGTGGCCCTGAGAAGGAAGGAGTGATTTGCAAATGTCTTGTTCTGTTGCTAATGGCAGTCCTCAGGGTGGGAGGATGTGCAAACAAGGATTAATGTCTGCTAACTGGTGCTAATGGTAGGCCTCAGGGTGAGAGGATATGAAAACAAGAATTAATGTCTGCTAACTGGTGCTCTTTGTCTGCTGGGAATCCCCTGGCCTTAGGCTCTTTCTCATTTGCATCGGTTGAGTCTTGACCTTGCTGTCCTTCAAGACTGGGAGCCAAGCCTTGTTTACTCTCAGGGTTTCCTCTTTCCTGTTAAAATTGTCCAGGTGTTTATGGATTTCAATGGCCTCCCTGTGCATTCTGACATAGTAGTGGTTGGCATGGTCCAGAATTTCAGTGCTTTCAAACAGCATTTTGTGCCCAGGATGGTTTATAGCATGTTCTGCTACTGCTGGTTTTTCCGGTTGACTCAGTCTGCAGTGTCTCTCATGTTCCTTGATTCTTGTCTGTACACTGCAAAACGCACACAGGATATATATCTCCAATCCTTTTCCAGGCAAACATTCTCTGAAGATGCCAGATGCCACAGATGCTGGCGAAATGTCAGAAAGGAGCTCTTCTAGAACATGGCCACAAAGCCCAAAATCTCCACAAAAAAATTATAAATCCTGTTCCACTGCGAATTTGCAGTCAATTCACATTTGCATTAATATGAAATGCTACTCCAGTTCAGCCATGGGATTCCCCCCGTTAGAAACAAACTACAATTCCCATGGATCCTCCATTGAGATTTTGCTTCTGATACTCCAAGTCTTCCATGGCTGCCTAGGAGAAAGCAGCTGTTTTGAAAGAGGAAAAAATAGACATTGGATGGTTGGAATTGTGAATGGATGAAATAATGTGAAATAAGAATAAGAAAAATGGAAGACCGTACGAACGGGAAGTGTAAAATGTTTATGATGCGATTCTGTCCTCCCTGCTCATGCGCAGAGATGCTAATTCGAAATCAAGAAGCCAATGGGAACATATTCACATGATAACTATGTTTGCATTCGCACTGCTTTCTCTTTTGGACGGATGCTGTGTTTGTCTGTCTGTGTGATCAGCTGCTACACAATTTCATGCATTTTTGCATTGGCCCCACTTTCTTCCTCTTTCGGGACAGTGATACATTCCTCCGTGTGAAAAAGTCCCTACTATCTTTGCTCAGAAACACTCGCAAAGTGGAATCTGATTGCGAAAGGAAATACAGGAAAGTATTTATTACAACCCTGCTCAGTCTGCAAGAGAAATTACAGCTCTGGATGGGAGGAAATTAGCAGAGGAATGAAGTGCCTGCGACCAGACTCCACTTTGGACTTCATCAGCATTCAATGCAGATTTATCACAGCCGGCAGAGAGGAATAGAAAACATGTAGGGGATGAGAAAGAGAAAGAGAGAGAACACAAAGCAAAAATAGTGACTGACTCACCAGTCTCATACTATTGGGGCAGAGGGATAAGTGCTTCCCATTCATAATTGACGTCCTGCAAGAAGGTTCCAGGTTGCAATTGAAGAGTGTGTCACCTCAAGTCAAGATTCCTCCAAGCCTCTGATGCATAATAGAAAAAGACATGCATAAAAACCGTTCTTCTCTCTGGCAGCTTCTTCTGCTCCAGAGTTAGGCGAAAACAATATGTCTTTGGTGAACCAGAGGGCGATGTATAGGGAAGAAGGGTTTCGAAGAAAGGAGTTGGGTGGAAGAGATGCGAAAGGTTGTGGCACATGAAAAGGAATAGAATGGAGAAGGAACAGAGAACGAGACAAGATCCTACCTCATATTTGAGTAGTGGAAAATATAGTCATATATAACGTGACTATATATATAATTATGGCTTTGCTACACCACCCTTCTGTTGAATGCCAACGCTGGACAACCGGCTGCATGTTTGTGAATACACAATGGTTGTTTCCATTTTGAAGGCTATTGAGTAGCTGCCCACCATTTAAGAAGGAACCATTGCCTGTGAAACAGTTACACTTGCAGAACTCTCCTTATGCAACCATTGGACTTATCGTGGGGCTGAATTTGGAGACCTAGCCATGCCAGTTTGAAAAATCAGTTTGCAAAGGGATCTTGTAGGACCTTTGTGACTAACCTAAAGAAGGAAGCTGGGAGCATGACCTGTTCTAGACTTGGTCTACTTCAAAAGCTTCTGCTACAACTTCTTTCTCACACTTACTCTCAAACGACTCTTTCACACTGAAGGAATTTCTCCCAACTTCGAATGCAGCCAATGCGAATTCACATGAATTCACTTGTTTAGTGAATTCACGTGAATCCCCATTGCGTTCGGAAGGCCTTCGGAATGACTTCCCATTACCCAAAAATGACCCCTCCTTGCCCGAAATTGCATGAGAAGCTTTAATTCACAATAACGTGAAACCCATGATTGCATTCGGAGTGACTTCCCTTTTGCCCGAAATTGCATGAGAAGCTCTAATTCGCCATAACGTGAAACCCCATGATTGCGTTTGGATTGCCCTTGGATTATACTTCCAATTTCCCACGTCTGAAAGAGTCCAAAGGTGCTGCAAGATCCCCTTGGTAGAATTCACAAACCTAGCCATGTCTTATGAAGTTGAAGGCTTTCATGACTGGCATCAGTGTTTTTTGGTGGGTTTGGGGGGGCTCTGTGGCCATATTCTAGAAGACAATATTCCTGACATTTCGCTGGCATCTGTAGCTGGCATCTTCATCAAAGATGCCAGCAAAACATCAGGAATAAACTCTTCTAGAACATGGCCACATAGCCTGAAAATACTCACAAAAAAACCTAGCCATGTTAGTTTGTAATATTACTATGCAAAGGGAACCGTCTAATTAAAATAATAATTGTAAGCCACTCTGAGAGCCTTTAGGGCTGAAGGGCAGGGTATAAATACCATAAATAATAATGATAATCCCTTGATACCTTTGAGACTGAGCAAAAGACATTGCAGCATAAGCTTTTGTAGACTTGCATCTGACGAAGTAGACCACCAAGTCTACGAAAACTTCATGTACAACTTCTTTTGTACAGTCAGTTTCAAAAGCACTACAAGGTCCATTGTATTTACCTATGCCCAAAACACCAACAGGGTGCCAACTCATGAGGGTGAGAAGCTTGGGGCAAAGTGATTTTTCAGATGCCCCTTGGGTTGCGTTGGCAGAAGGGTTGCCTTCGGTGAAGAGGCACATCATTCTTCCTTTCGTCCCGGTCCTTACAGTCAAAGTGACCAGTTAGGAGTTTTTCATTTGTGGGTTTACCTTGCAACAGATGCTGGACCAACTTGTCCCCCATAAAGTTTACAGGTGCATTTTGGCAGCATCCATAAGGTTTCACTGTTTCCTCCGCACCAATGGCTGTTTCTCAGCTGCACAAACATGACGATCACTACTCTGGAACAGAAGGGACGATGCCCCTGTTTTCCTTTGACCCACCCATTAATTTCTCTATGTAAGCTGCCCTGAGACGTTTTTGATACGGGCAGCAGAGTTTACAGCTATTTGAATTAATCAATGCAATGTCCTCCCAGGTTCTAGCTACGATAGGACACATTGCCCCCCACCCAAATAAGAACCCCCTCATTGAAATTTTATTTCATTCCTCCCTTTATTTTGTTGTTGTAATCCAATAACTGGCTCCAGATTCTGTCTGATCTTGGAAACTAAGCAGGATCATCCCTGGATAAGACTTGTATGGGAGACCATCAAGGAAGACCAGGTGCTACAGGGTATATTTCAAAGGAAGGAACTGACAAAACTACCTTTGAAATCCATGGTGCCTCCATAAATTGACAGATGACTTGAAGGTACTCAGTCCAGTACCATCTGAAGAACCACAAGCCATCCAACCTTTGCTTTCCGACAAATCGCACCTTTCCTGCCCTTGTAGGCCTGCCTTGCCAAGTGTGAAGCTCTGCCTGTGGCCTCAGAGCTTGGCCAAGTTACTTTTTTGGGACTAGGACTCCCAGAAACCTTCAGGGTCCATTGTGTCCAGAGGGTTCTGTGAGAGCTCTAGTTCAAAAGAGTAAGTTTCCAAAGGCCTGGGCCTCCTCTTGTGTCGCATGTCCCTCTTGTGTCGCAAACGCTTGCATGCTTTGTAGAAGGAGAGAAACTATCAGCTAACACCTTCTTCTTTTAATTGAATAATTTAAACTTGATTGATTTTTTTCCTGCCGGGTGGAAATGAAGCCTGAACCTCAGGCAGATAATAAATGAGGAGGAAGCAGTCAGGATCTCTGGGATGGGACAGAAAGGGACCAGATGAAGAAAGAGCCACAGCAGCAACCGACCCAGAGAAAAGGACAACCGAAGACCACTCGCCACGGAGAAAGACGAATGGATGAGGCATGCCAGTGCTGTGGCTGTATCCCTCTGTCTTGGAAAATGGATGGAGGATGAGGAAAAGGAAGATGCATTCCTGCCCACTTTGGATTCTAAAACACGATCATGCTGGCTACAAAAGGTGCCACCAATGGCAGAATTTGGGAAAGTTACTTCTTGGGACTACAGCAGACAGGTCCTAACCCTCCTCCTTCCTGCAGCAGCTTTAGCTTTCTCTCTTCTCTTGGGAGAGAAGTTGGCAAGTGTCTCCAAAAGAGGACCTGAGCTGGCTTCCACCAAATGTTGTGATCTGCTGGAAACAGGAAAAATAGGGCGAAAGCAAAGGGACCTTATCAGACGTTGGGAATTGGAAGTATAATCTAATGGCAATCCGAATGCAATCATGGGGTTTCCCGTTATTGCGAATTAAAGTATCTCACGCAATTTCGGGCAAAAGGGAAGTCATTCCGAATGCAATCATGGGTTTTACGTTATTGCGAATTAAAGCATCTCACACATTTTTGGGCAATGGGGGGTCATTTTCGAGTAATGGGAAGTCATTCTGAACATATTCCGAACGCAATAGGAATTCACGTGAATTCACTAAACTAGCGAATTCATGTGAATTTGAATTGTCTCCAATTGGCTCCATTTGCAATAAAGAGAAATTCCTCCCGTCTGATAAGGTCCAAGGAGAAGAAAGGTTCCTTCCACCCGATCCCATCACATTCCTCTTCCCATCCATCTTCTGATCCCTTCTCCTTTCTGTTCCTCAGAGGGGAGAAGGACGTGTCAGTCTTCTCCAAGCCAAGGGGGCAGAGATAGATGGTGGGATTGGGAAGAGCCCATCATCATAAGGTACAAAATGCAAAGTGGAATTAGCAGATGCTGCCTTGGATTTGAGCACAGGGCCTGGGGATGTTACTATTGGGAATCTGGAGCTAGCATGCCCAGTTGGATTCTCAGAATTGTAGTCCAAAAGTCATGTTTCCAAGCACTAGAGATGATGAGGAAGGACAGGAAAGCCACTGGGCAGCTTGTAGGTGTTGTGGGTCTGGCCTACATCATTGTCCAGCATGGACACCAGGTAGGATGCAGTTTGTTTAATTCCTTCCAGCAAATGTGTTCTGCACATCGTGCGTGCATTTGGTTGCACCTCAAATTGTGCACCATTGCAATCCGCCAGCAAAGTGACATTGCACCATCAGCACATAACTGCATGAGTGTCAAGTTACTCTCTAACTCATTGATGTAGGATCTTGGCCAATCTTTAAAATCTTTTTAAAAATGGAAAATATCACTTGTGCATCAAGAGCCTTGGAAAGGTGTAAGTCAATCTGAAATTCTCCTCAACCAGAGGAGAGGGCAAAAGTGGTTTGTCTGAAAGAGCGTTGCCTCCAAAGTCCAAGTCCAGGGGGCTCTAAGTAATTCTTGTCTTCCTTTCATGGAACAATATCTGTACCTTGTAAGTATTCTTTATAAATACTTTTAAAAATACTTTAAAAATAAAATAACATCTTCATCCAAAAAAAGTGACTTTTCCAAACTCTGGCTGATGCTAAGCCGTGTTCTCCAACATTCCCAGTTTGCAGGGATAGTCCCAATCAATCCTCGGTCTTCCCACCTTTGCAGGTGCTTTTGTCCCACTCCTCCCACTTTCCTCTTTTGCTCTCAGCTTACTTTAGTTGCTACAAACAGAGTTCACGGAGCAAAAAGAGTTTGCACCCAGTTATCTCAACAAGGGGACACTGCTGCAGCCTCTCCTAGCTTGTCTCTTGATCCCCGCTTTTGCCATCTTGACCACACTTAGGCATTGCTTGGCATCACGTGTCCCAGTTTTCACCTGGGATATATTGGCGGGTATGCCAATCCGATCCATTTGCATGGTACACAGGCTATCCAGCTTGGAAGAGAGCTGTCCCAAGACGCTCTGTTTGTAGACTGAACAGTTTGGCAATGAATCAGAGGTGCTAGTTCTGAGCAGATTCGAAAGCTCTGTACCCTCAGAATGAATCCCCTCCGTCTCTCCCCCGAAAACAAAACTCCTCCCCCGGGGCTATTTCCCCTCTAGATACATTAAAGGCATTTGATAAACAAATTGCAGCTCCCAAAAAGAAAGCAAAATGAAATAAAAGCCCAGCAAAGCTATCTCCTGTTTAAGAGCTATTTGCATAATTTAACGTAATTTGCCAGGCAGCGTTGTGGGGATGAGAACAAGTATTGTTTCCCCCCCCCCTCTCTGTCTCCTTCTCTCCGCACCATGCTTAATGCAGCTGTGCAATTAAGCGATTATATTTGTCAGATCTCCTTTTTATTATAATAAATATGAATCAGGTGAGGAATGGGTTGTGTTGGCCTCCTTCTGTCTGGGCTCAAAAATGTTTTGTTTTCTCTCCTGAAGAAAGATGTGATGATATCCGGCAAAGAAGGCTACACCAGGATGTCTGAATTCTCCTTCTCCTTCTCCTTCTCCTTCTTCTCCATCTCCATCTCCAGTTCCATCTCCATCTCCATCTCTATCTCCATCTATCTCCTTCTCCTTCTCCATTTCCATCTCATTTTCCATCTCCATCTCTATCTCCATCTCCTTCTCCATCTCCCTCTCTTTCTCTTCTTCCTTCACCTCCTCTTTCTCCTTTTCTTCCTCCTTCTCCTTCTTTTTCTACTTCTCCCTCCTGTCCTTCTCCTCCTTCTTCAACACTCTGTTTGGAAAACAGGATGGAGAAGAGAGCAAAGGCACATCCAAAGGCCAGAGGGACAATGCTTGAGTCTCCTTATGGTGTCCAAACCATGCCATAGTTCTGGCCCAGAGAGGCCGTCCTGGAAGAGAAATCTAAACAATTTGAATGACCTTATCAGATGGGAGGAATTTCTTCTTATTGTTAATTGAGCCAATTCGAATTCACGTGAATTCGCTAGTTTAGCGAATTCATGTGAATTCCCATTGCATTCGGAATGCGTTCAAAATGATTTCCCATTACCTGAAAATGACCCCCCATTGCCTGAAATTGCATGAGATGCTTTAATTCGCAATAACATAAAACCCATGATTGTGTTCGGAATGACTTCCCTTTTGCCTGAAACTTGTGAGATACTTTAATTCGCAATAACATGAAACCCCATGATTGCGTTCGGATTGCCATTAGATTATACTGGTACTTTCAATATCCGACGTCTGATAAGGTCCATAGAAAACCGTAAAAACACAGCCATGAATTAAAAAGGAGACTGGAGTCAAGAAATCCAAAGATGACCAGGATTTGGAAGGGCAGCTGTGAAGGACCTTTACAAGATCCTCAAGTATAAAGACAGATTGTTAAATCCCAAAGTCAGGCTCACCCAGGCCACAACATTTCTGATCTCTGGGTATAGCTGTGAAAGTTGGGCAATGAGGAAAGCCGACAGGAGGAGAACCAACCCACCTAAAATGGGGTGCAGGAGGAGGCATGAGATTGTATGTCCAATTTAGGATCTTGTAACTGCTGCAGAGGATGCAGACGAATTCTTCCACAATGCTCCAGGAGGCTCAAACATTGAGGAGACTGCTGGGGAAGGATGTTGGTTTTCTCCTGCTGCAGGAAGAAAACGACTGTAATTATGCGTCCCTCCATGCAGGGATGATACAGCCAAGGATTTACATCCTGGCTGCAAAGAGAGACTTCAGAGAAAAGCATTTGCATGCAGAGGGCTTTGCAGTGTACATGGCTGCTTAGGTGTGAAGGTTACTGCTGTGTACTGATATTGTACAACAGGCAGGAGCCAGCCTGCCAACAGCACCTATTTGCTGGCTAGGAAAGGCTCTCCTGTCTTGTTTGGAGAGCCGGACTGCCACGTACCTGGCAACGCTCTCCGTTTTGGCTGGCGCGGCGTTATCAACTGGGTCTCATGGACCTTGCAGGCATATGTAGAGAAGTTTGAAAATCCTGCGCGTTGTAGCCTTGTTGCGAAGCTAGAATAAAAACGACTTCACCAACAGCATTAAGGTGACCCAAACACAGTGACCTCCCCCATATATATCCTCCCCAGTGTACCATCTTTACTAAGGACTGAAATAAAATGCGGTCATCTGACTAACATCTCCAATTGGTATTTTCCCCCCTCCTATTTGGTTTGTAACATCTTGCCTGACGATGAAGAAGCCCATGGAGCTTCAAAAGCTTGCGGCAAGCATATTGTACCTTTCGGTTGGCCAACAAAAGGTATCACTGATGGATTTTTGTTTACAGTGACCTCTGTGTGCAGTTTCTGCATTGAAGATAGTGGACGGAAAGCTGCCAGAGTCATACACAGGTGCAAGTTCTCTTATACACACAGTTGTATTTTTGGGGCCGTTGTGCAACAAACGTACTCATTTCATAGCTGTGTACAGAGTTCCACAAATGTTACCATTTCACCGGGACCTAATTCCCATTGTTAGTCCTAATTAGGGCTGATTGAGAAGTAGGTTCAAATCTCAGTATTAATCTCAAAGGAGCGACAAGATCCCTTTGCGTCTTGATTTTCCAGGATAACATGGCAAGTAACGTTATCACATGGGAGGAATTTCTCTCGGTTTTGAACGAAATGAAAATGGGGCCAATTCGGAAATGAGTGAATTCGCTAGTTCAGTGAATTTATGTGATTGCATATCGACACCGCATCGCGTTCGGAGCTGCCCGAAATTGCCTCCCATTGCCCAAAATTGGGTGTGATAGTTTCTCACGGAATAACGTGAAACCCCATGATTGCGTTCAGATTTCCACTGGATTATACTTCCAATTTCTATATTCTGATAACGTCCTAGGTCTGGAGTTTGTGTCATGGTCAAGATAGCTATCCTTGCATTTTTGCAGAAGGGGAACGATAAACACCAAGCATCTTTCCCACCCCACCTGTCCCTTTGCTAAACTTTGCTGTCATCCCTCAGTTCTAATTTCTTTATCCGTTGCAAAAGCTTATTAACTTGGGAAGAGCTTAACATATGGCAGATTCTGTCTCTCTCTCTGTGCCATAATTAGGAGGTTTTTCAGTAATAGGCCTGCCTTTTAAGCTACAGTGCCTTGCTTCTTGCTAACATTGCAGCCTATTAAGGAGCGACATTAAATGCATGTAAAATGCACAACTTTTTTTGCATGTGCACACTTGCACAGACACAAGGATGGGCACACACACACACACTATGTAGATAGAGGAGTGTGGTTAAGTCACAATGCCAATATCATGGGGTCAAGCTCCCCCCTGCTGTGAAGGTTGGCTGATCCATCAATCAAACTCTATTCATTAAGTCAGCAATTCACACACACACACACACACACACACTTATCGGAGTGGAACATTGTCTTGACAGTAGCGTCCTGTCAGCACTTTTTCTGGGAGGGCTTCTTGCCTCTAAACAGGCGCACCGAAGTGAACTGGTTGCAATGCTTATGCGCCAGGATTCCCCACAAAAGAAAAGCTTGCATTGCCTGACTTGGGGTTTCTCACAGTTTGAATCCCTCTGCGGACCTCGGTACACACCGCTTCCCTGCCTCCTCAATAAATTTGAATAGCTGAACTGAGATCCCAGGGGACCAGGGTTCGAATCCCCACTGAGCCACGGAAACCCAGTGGGTGACCTTGGGCAAGTCACACTCTCTCAGTGTCAGAGAAGGCAATAGAGAACCTCCTCTGAATTAATTTTGCCAATGAAAGCCAGTGTGGAGTACTGGGTTGAGTGTTGGCCTAGTGTTCTGGGAGACCAGGGTTCAAATCTCTTGTTCAGAGATGGAAAACGGTTACATGACCCCTGGGCAGGTCCTACTCTCTCAGCCTCAGAGGAGGACAGGGACAAACCTCCTTTGGAGAAATGTTGTAAGGAAAGAGTCGTCTCAACTTGAAGCAACATAACAACGCAAAAGTCAAAAGGATGAACAACTGAAGAAATGTGAAGTCGAAGGCTTTCACGGCCGGCATCCATAGTTTTTTGTGGGGTTTTCGTCCATGTTCTGGGAGAGTTTATTCCTGATGTTTCTCCAGCATCAGAGAATGCTGGCATGGAAGAGAGTGGGGTATATATATGTATATATACGTATATACACAGATCAACATGGAAATCGCTCCTCCCAATCCAGGGTCAGACAGTAAGTGTGTGTGTGTATGTGTGTGTGTATCCCACTCTCTTCTATGCCAGCGTTTTCTAAAGATGCCAACCACAGATGATGGTGAAACATCAGGAATAAACTCTTCTACAACATGGCCACATACCCTGGAAAACTCACAAAAAAACCCTATAATTGGAGGAATGGTTTACATGGAACCATGCCACAGAGTTGCCCCCATTCTGTGCAGCTCCTGAAACCAAATGTAGCTCTGAGGAATTAAGAAGACAAGTGTTTTGACTGTGTGTTCCTGCATGGCAGACGGTTGGATTTGATGCCCTTGAGGTCTCTTCCAAATCTATGACCCTATGACCCTGTCCTCTTTGTTTGTGATGGTGAAGCTCCATTGGCGTTGGGTCTGGTGGGTTCTTACAGAAGGAAAGTGGTCCATCGTTCCCAGGAAGCACAACTTTTCCTGGTTCTCCCTCTGGCATTTCCTTGGCACAGCATAGCAAATGGAAGCAATCCTGTGGACAGAGAAACCTTGTGCTAAGTGCTTTTCCTCCACAGGCTGGTCCTTGCTTTGTAGTCCTACTCAATAAGATGGTTTTGTTTTGTTTTTGATAGCTGGAGACTAACAGATCCTGGAATGAAACTGATCTTAGAGAATCCTTTCTGCTCAGAGATGCATTTGCAGGACTCCCTTTGGGGGGCAGAATAGAAGGATTGTTGCTGATGTTGCAACAGCAGCAGTAAGACCTTGCATCAAAGCATTTGATGCTTTGCACCAAGACATAGCTAAAAGACGGTGCTTCTCTCCTGAGAAGCTGTTTCCTTACCCTTCACTCCATATTTGAGAAAATCTTTTCCCCTTCAGTCCAATGGCGTCATCATCCCCATCCTCACCTCCTGTTTTGAGCCCTGCCATCATCACCGCCGCTGCTGCTGCCGGATCCATCCCAGCCCCTTTGGAGAGCAGGCACATCCCTGCAAAGCACTCTAGAAGGGACCGTGCTGTGCTAATGTGGGTTAATAGCCACCTCGGATTCAATTTCAGCTCCCCGAAGAAGCAGGCCCCCTCCCTCGGCTCAGCGGCACAGCCTGTAATACTGGAAATGGCTTTAGATTTGAGAAATTGGCACGTTGTCGTCCAACAAGGCAATTTCTGAATTGCTCCACACAGCTGCAAGGCTTCGGCAGAGACACTACTTGCATCCTAAGCAACCGGGATGAGAGAAGCCTGTTGCCGTCGGAGGGATGGGGAGGGGACCGGTGTCATCTTCTGACTCAAAGACCCCCATGGCCCTGGGCCAACGAGGAACGCAACAAGCCCAGGTCCCCTTCCTCTCCTAGGACTCTTTCAAACCAGTTTGAGGCCTGACGGATGGGTTGGTCAGTCTGGACCACTCTTGCGCCTCATTCCCACTTACAAATAAATCGGTTTGCGATCCAAATCGATGGATTGATTCAACAGCCGAGCGTGGTTCCCCCTACATTTGCCCCGATCGCATTTTTTCCCTGTAAAATAACCCACTTGTGCTTTACATTCATTTGATCTGATTTGAATCGGATCAAAATGGACCCGCTCCAGCTGGCTGAAGGGCAAATTTAAATCGATTCCGATCTGCATCTGGTTCATACTTGTGCTGAATTGATTTATCCAAAAAGATGCTGAAAAAATCAGCGTCAAAAAGAGGCAGGTTTAATGGGTCTAGCGCATGGCCCCCCTCTCCGAATCGATTCAGCAATTCAGTTTAAGTGCGAACCATGGTCGATTAAACCAGTTCAAACTGATTTGCGATCCTGTTTAAAAGGTAGTAGGAATGAGGCCTTGGACTCCATAAGCCCCACTTGGATTCCTTCAGTGTCTAAGGGGAAAAGGCTACTTTCCTCTGTAGGCCAGCTCTACTATCAGGTAGCCTTAGGCCACTGCCAATCACAGTGTCATAAATCGGCATTATTATTTTTATTATTCTATTTACTTTTGTTGCTGTTGTTGTGTGACTCAAAGTCATTTCTGACTTATGGTGATCCCAGGGCAGCAAACCTGCCATGTGGTTTTCTTGTCCCGTTTCTTCTTCTTCAACCATTGCCATCCCCTAAGGCTGAGAGTGTGTGTCTTGCCTAAGGTCACCCAATAGGTTTCCGTGGCCAAACTGGAATTCGAACCCTGGTCTCCAGAATCATAGCACAAAGCTCAAATCACTACACCGTGCTGGCTCTCCATTTTATTTATTTACTTATATCCTAATAGTTGGTCTCAAGGCAGTGATATGTTAGCAATAGGTAGCAAAATATCAGCCATTTCGTTTGCTATCAATGTACTCTAGAATTTGGAAAAGTGACTTTTTCTGCATAAAAGCTCTCCGAAACAGGCCATGCTTGGCGAGGGAGTCTGAGAATGGGACTCCTTCAAAGTAACTGTTGTTTGGATGTATGCATTGGTTCGAATCCCTGCTTGGCCATCAAAGCCCACTGGAAGACTTTGTGCAAGTCACAATCTCTCGGACTCATGGCCATGGCAAACCCCTTCTAAAGAAACTTGCTAAGAAAACCCTGTGATAGGGTCATCTTAAGGTTGCCATAAGTTGGAAACAATTTGAAGGCACACAATACATATATATGTGTGTGTCTGTGTGTGTGTGTTTTACTGCCAGCAAATTATCAATGGTTCAATGGAAGTGGATGCTCCGTGGCATCAGTAGTTGCTGACTCCGCACAAATAGGCTCCCAGGCTTCTTGTATTCTAATGCCTCCAACAGAGAAATGGTCTTGCAGAGAGACAGGCTGCAGATTCTCTTCTTTGGATCTCTCCAAAGGGCTGGGAGCAGCTATCATCTGCTCTGGAGCCATGTACCAGATGTGGGTCCAGCAAAGCATCATAAACCCAAATGCAGAAGTATGCTGTAGTTAAGGCCATAAGATGGAGAAGCCAAGTGGAGGAGAAGGTAAGCAGACCTGGGACCTTATCAGGAATTTCTCTTTATTGTGAATGGAGCCAATTGGAGCCAATTCAAATTCACGTGAATTTGCTAGTTTAGCGAATTCACATGAATTCCAATTGAGTTCAGGATGCATTCAGAATGACTTCCCATTACCCGAAAATGACCCCCCCATTGCCCAAAATTGCGTGAGATGCTTTAATTCACAATAACGTGAAACCCCATGATTGCGTTCAGATTGCCATTTGATTATACTTCCAATTTCAAACGTCTGATAAGGTCCCTGGTCACTTGTAGTCAGTGCAGAATCCCAAGAGCATTTCGGTTGCTTCCGCTTCAGGAATACACTTCTTCGTTCTTTAATAGGAAGAAGAGGTGGTCAGTGGTTGCAGTTGGTGGTTGGGAGAATCAACTTTTTGGGAGGATGCCGGCGAAAAATCAGGAATAAACTCTTCTAGAACATGGCCATATAGCCCCCCAAAAACCCACAAAAAACTATGGATGCTGGCCATGAAAGCCTTCGATTGCACACTTTGGGGAGTATTTTCTCTCTTGCAGAATAATGCTGATGAACCTGAATTTGTTTTCCAGTGGAAAATGCACACTGACACATGGAAGCAGAGGTCCTACTTTGGGGTTGTGTAGGATACATCTCCATCCACATATTCACTGTGCTAAGGTGCCCTTGTGTTGAATGGCAACATGGTGCGATCCAGTTTGCAACGGAGCGTGAAAGCCAATGCTCAATCCATTGTGCATGTACACACACAATGGAACAAGAGTTACTTGTACGTAACTCTTCTTCAGCAACCTTGATCTGAATGTTCAGTTGAGGACTCCAGTGTTCTCCATTGGACCAGATTGTCTAACCACTTCCATAGGGGGCCCTTACACATACGTAAGAGTTTCATTTGAGTCCAGAGAGAACATTTTGCATAGCTCTCTTCCAAAGTACACACAGCCACAGCCACAGCCACAGCCACAGAATGTTGTGGATTTTATTATTTATTTATTTTTGTGTATTGTTGGTTGGAAGGAGGCCCTTTTCTTTTTGGTATTTTGCACTGAATATTGTATTTTTCATCATGCCCACATATTTTGAGAACACAGACTCCCCCCTCCCCATTTTATTGACAGAGCCCTATAATTTCATTCCTGTAGGAAGTCCTGATGGCACAGTGGTTAAACGCCAGTCCTGCAGTCACAAGGTTGAGAATTCGATCCCAGGGCTCCAAGGTTGACTCAGCCTTGAAATACTGAAGCCAGCCTTGCAGCCAAAAGGTTGAGAATTCGATCCCAGGGCTCCAAGGTTGACTCAGCCTTGAAATACTGAAGCCAGCCTTGCAGCCAAAAGGTTGAGAATTCGATCCCAGGGCTCCAAGGTTGACTTAGCCTTGAAATACTGAAGCAAGCCTTGCAGCCAAAAGGTTGTGAGTTTGATCCCAGGGTTCCAAGGTTGACTCAGCCTTGAAATACTGAAGCCAGCCTTGCAGCCAAAAGGTTGAGAATTCGATCCCAGGGCTCCAAGGTTGACTCAGCCTTGAAATACTGAAGCAAGCCTTGCAGCCAAAAGGTTGTGAGTTCGATCCCAGGGCTCCAAGGTTGACTCAGCCTATGATGTGGCAGAGGAATGTAAATGTTGTTGCAGTTTGCAAACATCACAGTGCCCAGACTTGTTCCCCAACACAACATTAGGGCCGCAACAACCACCCAACTTTGCAGGGGAACAAACCCTAGACTCCACAGGAAAGAAAGAAGGAGACATTTAAGTTTGAAATAATTAGCCAGCGAAGATTTAAATCTTGTCTTCTGGGGAGATGTCTACCGGCGGCACCTTTTTTCCTTTCCGTAATGGGAAAACCAATGGAAAACCGTTGGCTCTCTCTGGCCAGCATGCGGCCAATGGCCTCCATTGCCCGCTGGTCTTTTTGCAACCATGGGCTACTTTGACAAGTGCCATACCTCCTTCTTGCCAGGGATCTGGGCCCATGATTGATCGGGGATCAGGCGATTGCACCTTGGCACCCGGCTAATTGCGCCAGACAGAGCTGCTTAAATACCACCAGACAGAATATTACTCAAATTAAAATGAGGCCTTAAAATGTCATTATTTGTGTCATTATTAATAGCCCTTAATTGTGTTCTCTAATCATCACAAAATTATGTTAGTATTAATAACCACGTCAAAGCTGCCTAGGGAACCGCAAGAACTTCCTAACAAAAAATATGTATTAAAAACGAAATTATGCCATATGTCAGTTCCCATGAACGTGAAATGCAAAGCTTGGAGGGCTCCCCCTCCCCACCTTTTGATGCATCGAGATGATGAGAAATAAAACAGGGAAGTGCAGAGACCCATTAAAAGGAAATGTAGAGAACCGAGACCTGGCCCTGATCCTCCGTGTTGCGACGTCCTGCGTAGCGATGGGGAAACCTGCCAGCTTCAGTTTTAGTTGCTTTTCTGATAAGGCCACCAGTGTTGTTCCTATGCTGAACTCCATACAAAATACACACACACACACACACACACACACACTTGTCCCTCCATATTTGCCAGGGTTAGGGGCACAAGACCCCCGTGAATATGGAAAAACCACAAATACTAAAAACGCTATGTTTTTACCTGAGAGGACACCTTTCTAGGAATCTCTAGGTCCTCCAGGGCAACTCTGTGGTCAACATCTGCCAGACATTGACCATAGAGTTGCACTGGAGGAGCTACAAAGGCCTAGTAGAGTGTCCTCTCTAGGAATCTCTTGGTCTTTTAGTGCAGCTTTTAGTTAAAGTTGACCATAGAGTTGCACTGGAGGACCTAGATATTCCTAGAGAGAACGTATTAATCAAATCTATGAATACTCAAATCCACAAATATGAAAGCCAAAAAAAATGGAGGGATGAGTGTATATATATTTGAGCTGGGGGGGACTTTATTCTTCCTTGAGGTATGCAACTTATCTGTGCACATTTTCTTTAATACGCATGTTTTTCACACGTTTTCCGCATTAATTTTCAGCACATTTTTCTAATTACTTCTGCCCATTTACTTGAATGTACTCTGAATAAGAAAAAAAGAATGCCTGAGGGAGAAATCAAAATGTCCTTTGGCAGTTAAAAAGTACAATGGTCCAAATTACCAAAGTCAATGCACTTTCAATGACAACTCCAAAATGTAACGGACTCAAATCAAGATGACCTTCAACTTTATGGTCAGGCAAACACTATTGCAGATGATGATGATGATGATGATGATGTTCTTTCCATATTTGCACCCTGAAGAGAGCAAGGAAATCAGGAAGATCCTTGGAAGACTGATATGTTTTCCCCTATGCATTCCCCTATGCATTTTCTTACAAAATAAAGCAGTTTTCTGCTGACAAAGTATAGGTGGACGGAGGGTTAAGCAATTGCTTTCCATCCACCCGATCCCTTCTTCCCTAGGATGATTTTTTTTCTTTTTAGTTTTAAAAATAATAAACAAATAGTAACAAAAATTATTATTGCAATAAACCTGGAAGAAATATGAAGCACTTGCAATATTTCACCCAGGCCTTGGAAAGGGATTTATTGCAAAGGAGACCAGGCTGGCTCACAAGAGAGCCCTGCGCCATTTTACGTTCCCGCTGTCGGACTCCTTTTGGTTTTTAAAAAAGGCAAGCCAAGGAAACTTTCAACTCGTGCGAATTGGTCCAAAAAGCCACAGGGAAAGAAAAGCTCCCTGGGCGGGCCAAAGAAAACCCTCTCTCGGCCTCATCGACCTCAAAGGCTCATCGTGTGAGGGATATGGATTGTACGGCACTTTGTACGGAGAAAAGAAAGAGGCATAATAGGCGGAGGGTTTTATGGAGCAGGAGTACCTGGGGTTTAGCAGCACAGTTATCAAGGAGAAAATATATATTACACACATACACACACACAGAGATACACACAGAGAAGCTCAAAAAATCAAAAGGGATTAACGATTAAAATGGATAAAAGGCATGCTATTTAAAAGGAAAGCCATGCAACAGAGGCTTCAAAACAATGTATGCAGACATGCCATAATCTGGAAAAGTTGGAGAAGGGGGAAAAAGGCCTTATCAGGAAGTTGCAAAAGTTACTTGCGGGATTAGAATTTGGGTAATCTCCCAACCAGCATGGTATCCTCTTGTATCCACAGATAAATCGGTGTGCGATCCGAATCGATGGATCAATTTGACAGCGGAGCGTGGTTCCCACTATATGTGCCCCGATCGCATTTTTCCCTCTAAAATAACCCACGTGTGGTTGACATTCATGCATGAATTGATTCAAAATGGACCTCTTCCAGACAGCCAAAGGGCAAATTTAAATCAATTCCAATCCGTAACTGGTTAACACTTGCATGGAATTGATTTATAGAAAAAGATGTGGAAAAAAATCAGCGTGGATTAAATGTATCTGGTATCTGGCCCCCCCTCTCCGAATCGCTTCAACAATTCGATTCAAGTAGGAACCAGGGTCATTTGAATTGGTTCAAACTGATTTGCGATCTGGTTTAAAGGGTAGTGGGAATGAGGCTGTAGTCTCCCACCCTCTGGTTTTGTCATTGGGTGGAATTATTTTGGTATTTTGCTCTGGATGTGACTGTGGTGGGGATGGGGCATAAAATGAGGACATTTCTTCCAAGTCAGAATGCTGCTCCCCAAATGAAATTCTCCTTCAGGACCCAGATTTCTAGCACTTGGGACAGCGATGCGCCCAAAATCATTGTCTCCTTAAAGGATTTTACATCTGCTGCATTTGTATTCCCTTGGTATCTTTGCCTCCTCCTTTTCTTTGTATGCCTAAACTCCGTTCCTAAATGCTCAAGGGATGGTTTAAGCAACTGAAATGCTAGAAATGTAGGGAATGAAGGGTCGTTTCATGGGAGGTGGAAAGAATTCTTATCAAGGCTGGGGGAAGCAACACTCATTTTGCACCTGCCTCAAGACGTACCCCTAAGGAAGTGGTTGGACTTCTTTGTATCCAATGCAAAACATCCACATTCAGTTCAAGGTTGTGGAAGTGGAGTTGTGCTTGCAGTGCCATTGTGCACATAGTGCTTGCAGTGCCATTGGTGCATGCATTTGACTGAATAACAACCCCATTCAGCAATCAGTGCATAACTGAACTAGACCTAAGTTTACAAAAGCTCATGCTACAACTTCCTTTGCATATTCCAGACTAACACAGTTGTGTCTCCGAATTCAACCCCACATGAAGTCGTGTCACAGGAGCCACACAGCCACATGCTTCTCCGTCCCCAGAGTTAAATGCAAAAATAAATTGAGATACTTGGAGGCAAGGTTTCCGAAGACAAAACCATAAATCCTTGGAAGGCACCGCAGCCAAATGCTTTAGCTGCGAGAAGTGACACAGCGTTTTGCACTCCAAAATATTGTGACTTTGAGTTCGATGTAACTGAAGGCATTAAAATAACTGCAGTGCAGACAGAAAGAGAAAAGAGACTGAAGTTCATACTGTGAAGGCAGCATGAGGTGCGTCGTTTTTACCTGCCTTTGTCTTCCTGGAAATTATGGCCTCTGCAGCTGAAGCATGAACTTCACAGCAGTTATCGGCTTCTACTAGGGACACAGACCTTCCTCCAAATCCTCAGATCATGCCTACAGATGTACCAGAGCATCCATGTTCTGTGCGTTGGATTAAGGAGTTTATCACACTGGGGCTGATTTCGACAATGAAAGAGAGATTAAAGCGCATTTAAAACCACCCCGCAAATAAATTGAAAATGGTGAGTAATTGCGTGAATGATCATCACACGCAATTGCGCAACTAAAACAATGTTGGAAATGCATTGTCACTGAAATCCTGAAAGTAAAAAGATGCATATTAATGCTTCTTTGTGACCACTTCAATGGTGGGTTTGGTGAGATGTCGTGTGAAACGGTTTCACGTAATTACACGCTTTTCCCAGGATAAACTCCTTAATGCAATAAACTCCCATGACACCAGGAAACTGAGGTTTCAATCAAAAATATGCAAAAATAATACAGTTTGACACCACTTTAACTGCCAAGGATCAATGATAACTGGGATGTGTAGTTTCTTGTTTCACCAACGCACTCTGCCAGGGAAGGCCAAATGACTCACAAAAGGCGGCGCGCTCTCCTTCACTGGAGGCTTTTAAAAAAACAGCTTCATTTATATACCGCTTCATACCCTTAAGGAGTGGATCAGAATGTGGATGGCATCTTTTAGGGGTGCTTTAGTGGTGGATTCCTGTACAGGAGTGGATCGGACTATATGATCCTTGCAGTCCTTTGCGTCTCTCTCTCTCATTCTTCCAGCACAGGACCTCATCTTGCCAGCCGCCTTGCTTGCTTTCTCTTCCTGTGCTTAAGTCTTCCAAACCCGTTCAGAGCAGCAGCTGCCTCTCCACTTCTCTGCCAAAACTTATCTCTGTCCTTCCCGGCCTCCTCTTGCTTTCTTGACAGGAGGAAGAGGAGGAGGGAGGCGTAATGTTCTGCAGGTGTCGTTGCCAGGTTTCCCTTCCCAGCTTCTTCAGGGAGGCTTTCTGTTGCTAGAACTGGCATCCGAAGCCCCGTGGCTAATCCATTGCCAGATAGATGGGGATTCTTGTCCGGGCACAAAGAGTGAAGGGCTTCATAGGAAGACATGCAAGGCCAACCTCTGCTCTTGTGCACCAAATTTATCAGGATCCAAACTCCCTTCATTGCAGACCGATGAATGGATCCTAGACCAAATCAAGGCTGAACTCTCCCTCTGAGCTGAAATGACTAAATTGAGGCTATCATACTTTGGCCGTCAAGGGACAACGTGGCTCACTAGAAAAGAGGGTGATGCTTGGTAAGGTAGAAAGCAGTAGAAAAAGAGGGAGATGGCATTCCAGGTGGATGGATGCAATCAACGAAGACACAAGGGATATCCTGAGTTTGCAAGACCCATTGAAGACAGGCTGCCTTGAAGGTCTCTCATTGATAGGGTCACCATAAAGCACCTCTGGCTAAATACATCTGGACTAAGTTCTGCATTAACTGGCCCCTGTTCTGGGCAACACCTTGTAGCCCAGAAACAAACTTGCTCTTACTTAAGGTTTGTCATTTCTGTGATGCACCCATGGTTCTTCCCTAGGCTTCTCCCAGCACAAAAGGAAACAGGCTGCATCTTCACAGGAGGAACGCATGGTGCCATTGCTGGGGTTATCACTGCTCCTGGTGATGGCGGGAATGTTTGCCATAGGGATAATCCGACATCTCTCTGCTCTTACAAGCCATAACGTGAAATGCTTATAAGTCTTCCCAATGAAGAGGACACGCAGGACAGCAAGTGGGTTGGCTTCTTCTCCACACCCTCCACAGACTGGACTTTGGCCACTGGTTTCTTGCTGGTGTAGACAAGCCTATTGGGTAGGATGGCATGCAGGCAGTGTCCATCCGTATTACTGCAGTGTCCATATGCATTCCTGCGACCAGAAGGATAAAGACGACTTTGTCCTCCTAGATCTCATTTTCTCACCATGAGTATATATGTGGGAGGGGTTGTTGCAGATGATGATGATGATGATGATGAACCTAAATGAATATAAATCTCCAGGACCAGATGAACTACATCCAAGGGTATTAAAAGAACTGGCAAAGGTGATATCGGAGCCATTGGCAATAATCTTTGAGAACTCCTGGAGAACAGGAGAAGTCCCAGCAGACTGGAGGAGGGCAAACGTTGTCCCCATCTTCAAAAAGGGAAAAAAAGAGGATCCCAACAATTATCGTCCAGTTAGTCTGACATCAATTCCAGGAAAGATTCTAGAGCAGATCATTAAGCAGAGAGTCTGTGAACATTTAGAAGCCAATGCCATAATCACAAAAAGCCAACATGGGTTTCAGAAAAAGAAGTCATGCCAAACGAACCTGATCTCTTTTTTTGATAAAATTACCAGCTTGGTAGATGAAGGGAATGCTGTGGATATAGTATATCTTGATTTCAGTAAGGCCTTTGACAAGGTTCCCCATGACATTCTTGCAAACAAGCTTGAAGAATGTGGGCTAGACAAGTTAACTGTTACATGGATTTGTAATTGGTTGACTGGCCGAACTCAAAGGGTGCTCAACAATGGCTCCTTTTCATCCTGGAGAGAAGTGACCAGTGGGGTCCCACATGATTCTGTACTTGGCCCAGTGCTATTCAATGTCTTTATTAATGATTTGGATGACAGAATTGGGGGCATACTTATCAAATTTGCAGATGACACTAAACTGGGAGGAGTAGCTAATACCCCAGAGGACAGGATCAAAATTCAAAATGACCTGAATAGACTAGAAAGCTGGGCCAGCGCTAACAAAATGAAATTTAACACAGAGAAATGTAAGGTTCTGCACTTAGGGCGGAAAAATGAAATGCACAGATATAGGATGGGGGACACCTGGCTGAATGAGACCACATGTGAAAGGGATCTAGGAGTCCAAGTAGACCATAAGCTGAACATGAGTCAACAGTGTGATGCAGCAGCTAAAAAAGCCAATGCAATTTTAGGCTGCATCAATAGAAGTATAGTTTCTAGATCAAGGGAAGTTATAGTGCCACTCTATTCTGCTTTGGTCAGGCCCCACCTGGAATACTGTGTCCAGTTCTGGGCACCACATTTCAAAAAAGATGTGGAGAAACTGGAGCATGTCCAAAGGAGGGCAACTAAGATGGTGAAGGGTCTGGAAACCTTGCCCTATGAAGAACGCCTTAGGGAGCTGGGGATGTTTAGCCTGGAGAAGAGAAGGTTAAGAGGTGATATGATAGCCCTGTTTAAATATTTGAAGGGATGTCATATTGAGGAGGGAGCAAGCTTGTTTTCTGCTGCTGCAGAGACTAGAACGCGGAACAATGGATGCAAACTGCAGGAAAAGAGATTCCACCTCAACATTAGGAGGAACTTCCTGAGAGTAAGGGCTGTTCGACAGTGGAACACACTCCCTCGGAGTGTAGTGGAGTCTCCTTCCTTAGGGGTCTTTAAGCAGAGGCTGGATGGCCATCTGTCAGGGATGCTTTGACTTGGAGTTCCTGCATGGCAGGGGGTTGGACTGGATGGCCCTTGTGGTCTCTTCCAACTCTATGATTCTATGATTCTATGATTCTATGATGATGATGATGATTTTGCACCCACCTCTCTCCATGGACTGCGGTGGGGAACAAACAAATGACTTCTTACATAACAATCTCAAAACCACATCCGTTGTTGTTTGCTGTTGTGTGCCTTCATGTTCAAGCTTCTTCAGAAGGGATTTGCCATTGCCTTCTGCTGAGGCTAAGAGGATGTGACTTGCCCAAGGGCACACAGTGGGTTTCCATGGCCAAGCTGGGAACTGAACCCTGGTCTCCAGAGGTGTATTCCAACACTCAAACCACTACACCATGCTGACTCTGAAAACCAGGTAAAACCACATATACCGGTATAATAAGATTTCATGGCGGTGTAGGTCAGGGATGCCAGCCATGTTTTCTTCATGCGTAAAGAATCCTGTCTAATTCTGTTGCTTGTATCCAGTGCCATTGATCTTAGTAGGTTCATATGCGCACAGATTCTCTGGTTTCCTGACTTCCTGTCGCAGCAGCCAAGAACATCTCCTGGAATTGTGGTCTGAAGCTACAACCGACAAAGCCGTAAACCACTCTGCTTCCCGCCCCCATCAAAACAACATTACTTATTTACAATACATTGAGCTTATGGAAGGAACAGCAGGGGCACTTGCCTCTCCTCAGGCGTACATTGCCAAACGCACGTGCCGTCGCAGCAGGAGGCCCTTGCTTGAGCATCTGCTCAGCCCTTCATGAGGAGGTCAAAGCGTTCGCTAGGCAGATGTGGCAACGTGGCAGATGTGGGGCATGTGGGGTGAGAAGGAACCAGTCGTGGCAAGCCCAGGGGTCAAAACTCTGGGGGCAGAAATCTAGTAGCTCCTTACCTGGTGAGAGGTGGTCAAGTCACTGACCGGAGCACACAGCAGAGTCTTTTGCGATGACATTGTGTGTCAGTGGGGACTGGTGGGTCCCATGTCAAACAGAGAATCAGGTTCTCTTAGGCAAGCCTTTAAAGGAAATTTTCAAAGTTTGGATAGGTGGTAAGGTCCGTGTTGGAAATCCAGCATGACGTAGTGGTTTTGAGTGCCAGATTATGACTTTGGAGACCTGGATTCAATTCCCAGCTCAGCCATGAAACCCAGTGGGTGACCTTGGGCAAGACACACACTCTCAGCTTCAGGGAAGGCCATGGTAAACCTCCTCTGAACAAATCTTGCCAAGAAAACCCCATGATCGCTCCACCTTAGGGTCACCATAAGTCAGAAATGAATCGAAACAACAACAAACAAATGACAAGGTCTGGGTTAGTTCAAACTTTAAAGATGCTCTCCATGGTGCTGAACTCCCTTCCCCAAATAGGCTCGCCACTTTGAGTTTGTTGTCCTTGTGTGTGTTCAAGTTGTTTGCTGCTTATGGAAACCCTAAGATGACCTTATGATGGAGTTTTCCTGGCAAGATTTGTTCAAAGGGGGTTTGCCACCATTGCCTTCCTCTGAGGCCCAAAAGATGGGAAGTATCTAAGGTCATCCAAGCGGCCTTTCCTGGCAAATCTCCGATTTGAACCCTGTTCTCCAGAGTCATAGACCAATGCTCAAACCACTACTTTGAGTAGCTCTTATCTCCTTTAAATTTTGGACTTTTCACTAACATGGGAGTTACCCGCCATCACTAGTACAGATATGAAACAGCTTTCTCTTTCTCCCTCTCCCTTCCTAAATTTGAACCCGATTTCCTCGGATTAGAGTTCCAGGACCTCTTTTCACACCAAGGGTTCAATTCTGGAGGACATAAATGGGCAGCAATGTTAAGTGGCTGTGAATACACACACACACACACACACACACACACACGTAGGAAAAAAATTGGAGAAAGGGGAATAGATCAAAACTGTCCAGATGAACAGGGTGCCTCCTGAGCCTAATGCAACCACTCTTCTTTCCAAAATAGCTGCTAGGAAAACTTTTGCAAAAATCTTTCATGGACCTTAAAGACTTTTCCAACTTGCCTTCTGCTCACCTGCGGGTCACCACCTTCCAGTCCTAAAGATGCCCCTTTGGTTTTTTGCAGCCTCTTGCCCATTTCTTGATCTACAGCATCATCAGAGAGAAATTTAGATGAGAAGAGTCAACCCGGGAAGAGTCCTCCACCTCCGGCGCTTAATCCCTTGTCGAGGCGAAATGGAGAACTCTGTAAGCGGCTTAGAAGGACATTTTCCGCAGAGAGGCACCCAGTGAGAAAAGCTAGGAAGAAACCATCAATTACAGCCAAAAAAAATTTCAGGAGGTATATTTAAAATAAATGCAGGAGGTTCCTTTCCTTTTTTTATTAGAGCCGCTTTTCCCAAGGAGGAGAAGCAGCAGGATTGAGTGGAGGTTAAAGTCTCTCATTTATCACCGTTCAGAAAATAGGCCTTGTAGCCACACCGGGGGAGCGGCGGCTTTATCGGTTTTTGAATAAGTTCCCAGAGACCGAGGAAGATGCCGCGGATTCAGAGAAACGAGAGAGTGAACATACATAGGAGCTCCGCCTGGAATGACCCTGTATGCATTATTTACAAATTAACACCAAGTCCATGCCTATGTAGGCTGTGTTTTAGAGGTTTAGATAGGTATGTGTGTGTTTGAACACACGCTTGTATGCAAGTGTGTGTGTTTGTGCAGGAAGATGCCTGGTTTACCATCAGGAAAGAGAGGGATATATGTGTTTATAAGTCCCATTTGTTTTTATTCTTAGACCTGGAGCATGTCTAAAAGAGGGCGACTAGCAATAGCAATAGCAAGTGCAGTGCTATACTACTTATTGGTGCTCTTAAGCACTCCCTAATCAGTTTACAAAGTATAAGCTTTGCCCCCAACAATCTGGGGGCTCATTTTACTGACCTACAGAAAGATGCAAGACTGAGTAGACCTTGAGTCCCTGGCTGGGATTGAACTCACAACCTTGTGGCTGCAAGACTGGCATTTAACCCCTGACTAAAATGGTGGAAACCACCAAGCCCTACGAGGAACTACTTTAGGGAGCTGGATATATTTAGAGGAGAGACGGTTAAGGCGTGACATGCTATGTTTAAATATTTGAAGGGATGTCACATTGAGGATGGAGCAAGCTTGTTTTCTGCTGCTCCAGAAAATAGGAACCGGCGCAATGGAAAAAGAGAAAAAGAGATTCCAACTCAACCTTAGGAGGAACTTCATGACAGTAAGGACTGTTCAACAGTGGAAGATGCTTCCTTAGAGAGTGGAGGAGTCTCTTTCTTTGGAGATTTTTAAACAGAGGCTGGATAGCCATCTATCACAGAGAGGACATGTGCATGGCAGAATGCGGCTGGAATGGTTGGCCCTTGAGGTCTTTTCCAAGTCTATTATTTTTATTTAAAGAGAAAAGGATAGGGTACTTTTAGCTTTTGGGGTTCATAGGCTCAGCAGAGGACCCTTAACCACGCGGTTCTATGTTCTCTGCTCCACCACATTCAATTACAAACTGTGGATGTGGAGTTTATCTGTTATTTATTTATTATATGTGTTTGTACCCCACTCTTTCCCCAGGACTGGGAGTCAGAGAGGTTTCACAGCATTAAAATCAGTATGATTAAAACATTTTTTAAAAAACGATCCAACATCCCAGCTTGTCCTCATAACAATTCCTTAAAGGCCTGTGTGAACAGGTGAGTCTTAACTTGTTGGCAGAAGGCCATCCAGGAGGGAGCGCTTCTGACCCATTCCTGGGAGATCAGGGAATCCCAAAGTCCAGGGGCAGCCACCGAGAAGGCCCTCTTCTCTTGCTTTCCCATCAACCGTGTTTGTGATGATTTTGGGAACGGAGAGAAAGGCTTCTCCAGTGGATCTCAGAGCCCAGGCCGGTTCATACCAGGAGAAACGGTCTGTCAAATACTGTGGCCCTGAACCATGCAGGGATTTATAGGTGACAACTAGCACCTTGAACTGTATCTGGAAATAAACTGGCAGCCAATGAAGCTGTTTCAACCATATGGAGTTGCCCATACGGTGCCCTTGTAGACACAGTGCTACCCTGTTTCCCTGAAAATAAGACCTAGTAGAGATTTTGCTGAATTGCTAAATATGGCGCCTCCCCCGAAAGTAAGACCTAGCAAAGTTTTTGTATATAAATATATATACAGTATATAATAAATGTTCATTTTGTTTTGTAGAACAATAAATGTGAATTCTTCCTCATGGAAAAATAAGACATCCCCTGAAAATAAGACCTAGCACATCTTTGGGAGCAAAAATTAATATAAGACACTGTCTTATTTCCAATGAAATACGGCATTACACACTGGGCATGCAGACATGCAATGCACATTGCATATGAAGATGTGCATTGGACATTGCAACTGTACATTTCACATTTGTTTGCGCACTCAGTTGCTCAGCGCTGCAGTTCACTAGTGAGCAATTGCCATGTAACTCTGAGTGCAAAGTTACAATCCGTCTCTTTGATGGAGACGGATTTCTAACACCACAAATTAGTTAGAAAGTGGGAGAGCGGAAAGACTCGAGTTGAGCCCGATCGGATGGGCCTTGCGTGGGCAGGTGTCTCTCTTCTTCCGTGCCACCTTGCTCATTGTCGGCCAGAAATGGGTGTGATTTGTACAAATTGCTCCTGAACTCCAGGCTGGGAGAGACCTGAGAGAGAAAAGCCGCCGTCCTCCCTGCCTTTCATGTAAGCAAGTGTCCCTTTTACTCTTGCATTGAGAGTGCCGTCTCCGGGGAAAGAAAGCCAACCCTTGTCATCCTTCTGCACAGACAAATTGCTTCGCACATCTCTGGGTTATCTCTCCCGCCTCTAACTATCACCTGTCCTCAGAGGTGAGCAAAAGGGTCTCCGCTCTCTTTCTCTCCAGACTCAAAGCACTGCCTAGCATTTCCTCCTCATCTCTAGATTTTTTGCTTTTTAAGTCCCACGGCCAGGGCATGGATGGCTTCTCTTTCCGGGAAGGTTTCTTGGGCTTTTACATGAGCTTGCAATGGAAGAAACCACATCACCTTGGAGGCCCACTGCCTTGGAGAGCTGACTTGTGCCAATGTTGCTTTCTTCCTGTAGCAAGACAATATATATATATATATATACATATATATATATATATATACATACATACATACACACACACACACACACACACACATATATACATATACGCATACATACATACATACATACATGTAGCCTTTGGGAGTGATTTTCTTTGAAACATACACACACAGGGCTTTGAATTGTTGCAACTTTTAAAGTAGTTTTTACCCTTGACTTTTGAAATACTTTTTAAAAATCTTGTTTAGATAACAATTAAAACACTTCCAGATTATAACCATTAGTATTAGCCACTTCAATCATTTGGAAGAGAGGGATAATAATAATAATAATAATAATAATAATAATAATAAAAAATTTCCTAATGGTTATGATCTGGAAGAACTTTAATTGTTTATATTGTATGCTGCTTTGAAATGCCACAACAAAGTGTGGGATACAAATATTTTAATATTAAAGAATTGTATAGAGAGAGGCATAAATAGATAGATGAACAGATAGATGATACAGACAGAGACAGGGAACAGACAGGATATACCGAAGATGGAGGTGGAAAGGAGAGTGTTTCCAAAATGGAGCCCCAGTTTGGCTTTTGCCCTGAGATGTGAAAAAAGTTACTTTTGTTTTGTACTATAGCTCTCCCAATACGCCATCCAGGAGGTCCCAGGGCATTGCCACAAAAGCATGTAGTAGTGATGGATTTTCTAAAAGGGTGAGATAGGACAGTGCCTACAAAGACTGCTGGGTTGTTTTCGTTGTCCGTTGCTATGACACAAGAGCATCTGCGAGGTACGTTGTCTTGGTGTCTCTCTTTTTTTATGAATCCTGATTGGCGGTTGTTATATTCTGTATTTGTTTCTCAATGCCCCAAAGGCTATAAACAAACAAACAAACAAACAAACAAACCCATTGCTTCCAAATTTTGCTAGCTCGGCTGGGGTATGCTGGGAGTCACCGTCTCCATAAACAGCTTTTCCCAGCATTGCTTTTGCTTTTCTTCTGCACCTGATGGACAGCTGCCCTGTCATACTTTTTGCTTTGCAACTGAGTGCAGATGACAGCCATGGGCATGTGTGGGTGTTGTGTATGTTCACAAATCAAGGAGCTGTCCATTCTTGACAGCCAGGCAAAGGAGGTCCTGTTTGCATGGCCACGTCTCACATTGCTTTTGGGAAACCGCAGAGGAGCACGGCAAGCCTGGGCATCTCCATATGACAAAAGGAATCTGTTTGGAGAACAGCTTCCAACAACAACTGTGTCGCTGCAGACAGCTGTCCTTCTGGAGAAGTCGCTGGGAACTTCTGCTCTCTGCCATCAGGATAAGGCTTCTCAATGGGAGATCACATCATGGCCAACAGCTACTGACACACACACACATAGACACAAGTTCCCTTACACAAGCTTTTGTGTGTCTCTGGTTGTTGTGCGACGTATGCGCTCACTGAGGCAAAATTGGACAAGTGCAACCATTTCACACAACCCTAAATCCAGTTTTAGTCTTCAACTAGAATAGAGCTGAGCCAGTCTGATGTAGTGGTTTGACTACAATGTAGAGAGCAGGGTTCATATCCCTGCTCAGCCATGGAAACCCATGGGTTGACCTTGCGCAAGTGACACACTCTCAGTCTCAGAGAAGCCCACGATAGCTTCACCTTAGGGTTGCCATAAGTCGGAAACTACTTGAAGGCACACAACGAGTAGAGTAGAGCCATTGCCTCAGTGGGATTTACCTATGTGTTGATTCCTCATTCAGCCATTGATGGGGCTAAGCAACAGGATTCCATCCATGCAGTTGTGCTTCCTTGGACGATGTGTAACTATTTTCCAGTGCGCTCCACGTTCCAGTTGATGTGATGGGATTGCAGGGAGAGATACAGCCCAGACCTTGTCGCATAGTGGGTCAAGAAGCAGGCGTGATGGTAGATACCCATCTGTTGCCCAACATTAAACAGAACAGAGGTGTAGCCCAGCCACCATGTAACTATGTGAGTGTAGGTCTATACTAAAAGCAGACATGATGTAAAATGCCTGTCTAGTGTCATGGGGTGACTTCAAGGTCCACGCTCTCCGTATGCTCCTTAAAACCATCCCTGTTAAAGACAAGGGGGAATAATCCCACTAATACCTCTCTGATGCAAGGATTGACTTCGAATTGCATTATTCCCCACTGCACCAGGAGGCAATCTGCAGGGACATTGGCAAATATACCCATCGTCAGTAGCACAATGTTAGTACTGAGCAGAAGGTCAATGTACCACAACCGTTGTGTCCCTACGTGAGTGCAGATTTACACTGAGTGCCCAATTTGTAAAGATATAAGAAATGCCTTATCCAAAGACTTAGGGTTGATACCAAACAACTTTGACCCATATTTGATCTTTTTTTACTAGGGAATATCGAACCAAGCATTTCTGGAAAGGTAGCCTGTTTTGCCTTTAAAGCAACAATTATGAGGAGGATTATAAAGAAGTATTGTAAAGACGGGTCACAGGATAGATTCAAACCCTAACTAAATATCCTCAGCTTTGCAAACCAATGCTACATAATTTTAGTGTATCGGGTCCTTAGGCCTATTTAGATTCATCTGAGCCCTCAAGGGTTTTTTTAGAGATGATTTTAACTTTGTAATGCAATGTATTGTTTTTACGATGTATTTGATGTTTATGTTTTTACACTTTCTATGGATTACTTTTTGTAATCCATGCTTTATACGGATTACTTTTTGTAATGGCGTACGCTATGCAAATAAACTTATTTACTACTATTAGTACTATACTCCACCAGGATAAGAGCTTGGCTATGAACTCCAGTTCCCAGAAGTCTTTGGTGGCCACTAGGGACCCCAAAAGACCTGGTTATGGAAAGGAAGGTGGCATCCTCTTGCGTTCTTGCCAGGGTTTTGCATTCATAAGGCAACCTGGGCACGAACGGCGGCTGGCACATTGCCACCAAGGTCTCCCTTCCCAGCTGTCCGTCTAGACAGAGAGTTGATCCTGGCTGATGGTGGGGAGGGGTCCTGCCCAGCCCCATTTCTCTCCCACAAATGGCCTCATTACTTTGGGAGCCCAAATGGCTACATCGATAGCATGGTGGTGGCACGGCAAGGAGGGGAGGCATGCCCAGATAATAAATGAGCTTCTCAAAGCTCTCCTCACTCAGCAGCTGCAGCCGCATTAGACACTTCAGCGTGGGCCATGCATCAAAGTACGGAGAAAACACAGCCCCTCGTCCTCCGCATCCCACATCTCCTTTGCTCTTTATTCACGGATCCATGGAAGAGTTGGCATCCCCCTGATCCCACCTTAGTATGGCCAACGTCACTGGCAGAATCCCAAAAAGTAACTTGTCTGTGGTTAAGGAAGAGAAGAGTGCCTTTTTGATCCAAGATGGGAGCAAAAGAGAGAAGCAGAAGTGTGCCGTTCTGATGACCTAAATCCAATTGCTAGCCCCGAGCGGAATAGACCCATGGAAACTATAGCATTTCTTTAAGTGTGGATTGATCATCCTGCCGTTGATTCAATGACTCGACTGTGGTTGGGGCCAGTAATTGGATTTCGCCTTTATATTTATCCTCGGCATTACAAGAAGCTAATCTCTCTCCTTCTCTCTTCCTCGCTCTCTCATCTCTGTCTTTCTCTCAAGACTGATTCTTCCTTATTTTGCCCAGTAGGTTGAAGGAGAGAGGAAAAGTTCATGTAATACTCAGGAATCAACTGTGGAGGCACATTTGCTCCTATTTCCCATCTAGTTGCACACAATCTTTGCACCCAGATCAAAACTTGCATTTAGACTCCGCACAGCACTAACTGGCTAGAAACCAATGCCGTCACTAATCTACCTTTTCCTCTCTCCTTCAAAGTGGATTTTCACCTATTCTAAAAATCAATTCCTTCCCTCCTTGTTGTTTTTTTTAAAGACGATGAATGTAAAGTTAATTGAAGAAATGGCACGTGCAAAGGAGGACACGAGGGACAAGGGAGTCAGCCTTCGATCCTCTGTACAGTACCTCTGTCGAATATCATGCGAAGGGAAAGGGAAAAACTGGGTTTGTGATGTGAGATGGGGGCGAAATCCTGCAGCAAATCCTATTTTCTGTGTTCATTTGTACATACTTCACTAAGGCCATGAGGATGATTTTCTCAAAGACTGCAAAAAGTGTCCCTTTCCACTTTGGCAAGCCGCTGTTTTCCATCCCCATTCAAGGACTTGTTTTTCTGGGCCTTATTTTCTTCCTCCCCGTCATTTCTCCCCTTGCAAATTTGGTATTTCTTGCCCGCTTGTCATATTTCCTCCAGGATTGGGTGTTTAATTAAAATCATAATTAAAATTGATCTCCTCATTAGCATGCACCTGCTCCAGCGCTCACGTTCCAGAATCCCATTATCTGCTGAAGATGTCAAGTCTGAAAGGCAAAGGAGGGGACCCTTGCCCAACCACCTCTGCGCCGACATCTGGAGATCACAAAATGGTGCAAGAGGAGGCGGCAGGAGGAGCCGAGGAAATGGATTGCGCACCATTTGGCCCAAGAGAAAGAGGGTCAGAAACACCTTGTTGTTGTGATATAGACTCGCCAAGCTGGTAGAAGATGCGGAAGGCCCTTCCGGTCCAAAATTTGGACGGCTTAATTTTTTATACACTACTACTTCAACATCACCATGCTGGCTGGGGTTCTGGGAGCTGTAGAATATTTTCCTATGTTGTTGTTGTTGTTATATATAAAGCACTGTCGGTTTACACAGCACCGTGCATACAATCAATTAAAATAAAATAAAATAAAATAAAATAAAATAAAATAAAGACCTGCCAGTGGTGTACACTCTACAAAGAGCAATGGAGATTAATACATGTATCAAATTAGTAGTGATAAAATAAACAACACATGAGTCTAGTTTGAATGACGGTCGGGTTTTCCAAGAGCTTGAGAACTTCTGGAAGGCTCATTTACTGCCAAAATTCAATGACCAAGTTGTGATCAGGTTCCGTATATATTCGACTATAAGTTGACCTCATGTATAAGTCGAGGGCAAGATTTAGGGCCAAAATTATGGATTTTGCTATGATACGTGGATATGTCGAGGGGAAAACTTAGGGGCGTATAGCAAATGATCTAAAGGATGAATTAAAACAAAACAATGTCAAAACTTACAAAATTCCAGCAGACTTTGTGCTTAGTCTTAAGGCTGGATGGATGAGAGAGTAGAAGGGGTCGGTGCTTCACATATTATGCTCTTGCTTTTCACCAGGAGATGGTTCCTTCTTTTAAATAAGAGTTAAGATACAGTACTTACATTGACCTATGGGTAAGTCGAGTCAGGTTTTTTGGGTCAATTTTTTAACCAAAATTTCTAGACTTATACATGAGTATATACAGTAGTCCTGTGATTTGGATTGCACTTTAGCCATGGCAAAATTGACTAAGGGTCGCAGCTCGGTAGTGGTTCCCAAACTCTGGTATTTTGGACTTTCGGTGCCAGAAGCCTCAGCCATTTTTGGCCAATGGTATGGGATTTTGGGACCAGAAGTCCAAGACACCTGGAAGGTCAGAGTTTGGGAATGGCTGGTCTTCTGGACCGTATCTTCTCTTATGGACTAACCTGGATCCTGAGAACTTCAGACCTTTTTATCAGTCCCACCACCTTCACAGACATGGCTGGTGGGGACAGGAGACAGGACTTTCTCCAAGACTGTCCTTTCCTTCGCTATGTGTTCAAGTGTATTTTAAAATTTGTAAGTCCCCCGAAGTCCCAATTTTGGGGGAAAGATGAGGCATAAGATATTCATCATTGCTATCACCATCACCATCTGGACAAAAAGTACTGGAGGAACACCAAGGCAATACCAATGCATTTTGCTATGTTCCCTCCCCTTTCACTGCCAGTCAGAATTGACAATATTAGGCTCGAGAGAGCAATGGTCTCAGCATAAGGCAGGTTATATTTTGTGTCCTAAGGAAAATATTGCATCTCGAGACTCATGAGATGAACATAAAGGCACGGAGGGGGGCTATAATGGCTGGGATCCCCAGCATTTGATATTCATAAGTTCCACACTTGTGAACATGGAGGTCCAATTTATGGCATCGCACCATCATGGAGAATGAGCAGTCCAAGGCTTTTTGGATCTCCGCCCTGCCTTCGCTCAAGTGGGTTAGTTGTTGTTGTTGTGTATCTTCAAGTCACTTCCGTCTAATGTCAACCCTAACGTGTGTGTTTGTTTGTTTTTGGCAAGGTTCTTCAGAGGGAGTTTGCTATTGCCATCCTCTGAGGCTGAGAGAGTGTGACTTGCCCAAGGTCATCCATAGAGTTTCCATGGCTGAGCCTAGATTCAAACCCTGGTCTCCAAAATCATAGTTAAATCCTCAGACCACTGCAACACACTGGCTCAGGTTAGTTACCTTCTGGTAACAAATCTGGCCACCTTCAAACAAGGTGAGCAAGCCGTTGAGATTTCTGAACCGGATGGGGAGGTTTGAACCCACATCCAGGTGCCTGAATCCAAGGGAACGCAGAACCGTTATCCCAAGGTCGTTGAATTTGCTCCCAAAATGGGGCAAAGCCAGACAACTCAATAGCGAGCGCTTACAATGTTGTCCTATTGTCTTCATTGCCTCGAACACAGCCTGTTAATAATAAAACAAAGAGTCTGTCAAAGACGCTGCGCAAAGAGACACCGTGCTTCTCATAATGAGACATCAACCCCGGCGTCCCATCGTGGAACATCATTTAAGCGGCTTTATCGTCAGCAATCCGACTAGAAGTAACATTATTGTCAGCCTGAAAAGCTAGACCTCCCATGCCATATATATATATATATATATATATATAGTCTCTCTTTGCTGGTATGCACAAACTGGAACGTGCACATCGTGAGAAGAGCAGCGTTCACCCTCCCTCCCCATAAGTCTTGTTCATCGGAACAAGAGGTCATTGAATCCTACAGGCTTCTCTTGACCGTAATAGGATTTTCATGAGTAATTATGGATGGAGATCACTCGGAGGACAAGGGAATAGAGGCACAGGGAATAAAATGGTGGAGGTGGAGTGAGCAGGTACTCCAGAGCAATGCATCTCTTGATATAATAAACCGGAGAGCAGATCCTACGTTTGGAATTTGCATGAAAGGCAGCGTTCAGGGAGTGACGGCTTTCGGTCGATGTTGCTTTGTCTTAAGCCGACGCTTGATGTTTCGTTTGCAGTTAGAACGGTGCATAAACATGCCGTGTTTCTCAATGAAAGTCGAAAGGCCTCCTGTGAAGATTAACCCGAGTCAGTAAATATCTGGAAGTCATTAAAATTTTTGAATCTGGAGTTTGGGAATGTTTGGGTTTCCCTGCATTGAGCTCTCGCCAAGAGAAACGCTGCTACTACGGCAGAAAATGCAGAAGGCAATGCATCAAATAAGAACAGGGCTTCATCAGCGGAGAAAGGAGCTGAAATGAAAAACAAGAAACGCTTCATTCAGATATCCGCACTTCATTCACATATGCACACATCATTCGCATATGCACACTACATTTGTATATGTGCACTTCATTCGGATATGCGCGCTTCATTCGGATATGCGCACTTCATTCACATATGTGCACTTCATTCATATATGTGCACTTTATTTGGATATGAGCACTTCATTCACATATGCGCACTTCATTCACATATATGCACTTCATTTGTATATGTGCACTTCATTCAGATATGCGCACTTCATTCACATATGCACACTTCACTCACATATACGCACTTCATTCACATATGCGCACTTCATTCGGATATGCGCACTTCATTCACATATGCACACATCATCCAAATATGCACACATCATCCACATATGCACACTTCATTCACATATGTGCACTTCATTCGGATATGCGCACTTCATTCACATATAGAAGAAGAAGCCAGGTAAAAAACTGTTTGACAACCTCCAGAGAAGGAGATTGCACCAGCAGCACTGTCTTCCACTGTCAAACAGCTTTTAAATTCTTCCAAATGTTCAACTGGAATCTCTTTTCCTGTGGCTTGCATCCCTTGCTCTGGATCCTATTCTCTGGAGCAGCAGAAAACAAGCTTGCTCCATCCTCAACATGACACCCCTTGAAATTTTAAAACATATCTATCATGTCACCTCTTAACCTTCTCTTCTTCAGGCTAAACATGCACACCACTAGACATCGCCCAGGTTGTCTTATGAATGTAAAATCCTGGATTGGCGTCAAGAAGGAGGGGTTCTGGGGAATGCAAGAGGATGCCACCTTCCTCTCCATAGGACACCATTCACAGCTGGATCTCTTCTGGAGTATTTTGTGGGGGCGAGGGAGCCATAACAATATGTCTTTGTCCCTCAACAACCATTCTTACAACTGAACTTGTCACCTTATCACCAGAGCCACAAGTTTTGCATTTCTATGGAGTTTATCATACAGGAGGAATTTCTCTCAATTTCGAATGGAGCCAATTCGAATTCATGTAAATTCGCTAATTTAGCGAATTTATGTGAATTCTAATTGCGTTTGGAATGTGTTCAGAATGACTTCCCATTTCCTGAAAATAACCCCCCCCATTGCCCGAAATTGCGTGAGATACTCTAATTTCACGTAATACGCAATTACATGAAACCCATGATTGCGTTCGGAATGACTTCCCTTTTGCCCGAAATTGCATGAGATACACTCATTCGTAATAACGTGAAAACCCATGATTGCGTTCGGATTGCCATTGCATTATACCCCCAAATTCCGTCGTATGATAAACTCCCATGTCTGATCATAAAGGCCCTTGCTGGGCACCAGTTCACTCCATGCATCCGAGGAAGCAGAGCAAGTCTGCGAAAACTTGTGCTGCAACGTCTTTCACCCAGTTAGTCTCAAAGAGGCCCCAAGGTCCCTTTGCAGATGTGTCATCTGTGATCCCAACCTTTCCATCTCCCTTGTCCACAGAACAGCTCACTGTGTTTCAAAACCAAAGCTGTTCGGAAAGCTTGCAAGCCTGCTTGATGTTTGTCTGTGCAAAACGCTAAACGTCCGTCGAGCAATTGGCCTGTTCAGATTAGTGAGACGAAAAAGAAATTCTTGCCAATTATAAGGGTCAGTCTGTAACAACGCACCGTTGCAAAGGTAAAAGTGCACCACAGCTGCACTTGCATGAGTTCCTGTATGTGCATGCACACATACACACACACACACACACATTGTTCATGTGCACACGCACATTCATCCTTTTTGTCAAAAATTCAAATACTTCTTAAAAAAAAAAAAGACAGGGGGGAAGAGGAAGAGCCACCCTCTGAAATCCCCTAACACAATTACTTTAGATAATTAAATATTTATCACAGCTGAAGAAATAAGCCCATTTAATGTTTCAGGCAAGTCAAAAAATCTCTGCTTCTTAATTCATTTCTCTTTAATTGCTTTCCTCTCGCTTCCCCCTTTTGCTTCTCCGATGGAGGCAAGGCCTTCCCCGTCGCCTCCAAAAGGCTGTCCTTCTCCTTCACTCGGGGGACCTCTCCCTTTTAGTCTTAATTGAGAAGAACGTGTTTAAGGGGACTTTCACCACCCCAGTTTCTAATTCCACCTTCACCTCTTCACATATTTCCCATCCACCGGAGGTGCAGAACATTTAATCCCAGCGATAGACTGGAATTTAAATCCCAGAATGAAAATGTTTAAGAAAGACTATAAAAATTAAAAGATGGTGTGCCGCCGTTAATAGCCGCCAAGTCGATTTCGATTTAGGGTGACCCTAGGAGTGAGAGACGTCCGAGCTCCACTTTTGCAAACTCAGGGCCACTGTATGTAGAGAGATCTTGGAGCACCTTTGGGACTCACAGAAAGAAAAGTTGGCAGCATGAATTTTCCTAGGAGTTTATCAGATGGGAGGAATCTCTCTTTATTTCGAATGGAGCCAGTTGGAGCCAATTCAAATTCACATGAATTCACTAGTTTAGCGAATTTGCATGAATTCCAGTTGCATTTGGAATGCATTCAGAATGACTTCCCATTACCCGAAAATGACCACCCATTGGCCAAAATTGTGTGAGATGCTTTAATACGAAACCCATGATTGCGTTCGGAATGACTTCCCTTTTGCCCGAAATTGCGTGAAATACTTTAACACACAACAATGTGAAACCCCATTATTGCGTTCGGATTGCCATTAGATTATACTTCCAATTTCTGTCATCTGATAAACTCCCTAGACTTAACTCTACTTTCTCAGATGCATTTAGATTTAATAATAATAATAAGTAGAGAGATCCTGGAGCACCTTTGAGACTCACTAAAAGAAAGAAGTTGGCAGCAAGAGCTTTCCTAGACTTGAGTCTACTTCCTCAGATGCATTTAGATGTAATAATATTAATAATAAGTAGAGAGATCTTGGAGCACCTTTGAGACTTTTTGAAAGAAAAAAGTTGGCAGCAAAAGCTTTCCTAGATTTAAGTCTACTTTCTCAAATGCAAACTTTACAGCACTCTATAAATAAATGTTAATAACAATAATAGTAATTATTATTATTATTATTTGGACCAAATGCATCTGAGGAAGTAGACTGTCGAGATGAGCATGAAGTGCCATTGTGCTTTTGGATGTGCATTGGATACATATGTGCACAGATACTTGTTGCATATTGTGCATGATTGGAGAAGATTGGCATGCATGTACTTGTGCATTTGGTTGTGCAATGCTGCAACCCACTAATGAAACAGTGTTGTGCAGTTGTCCCATAACTATGCGGTGCAGGCTCTTGGCCTTTGCATACTTCCAGTGGTAAATTGGTTTGCGGCGTTGCTTTGTTTCCTTCCAGTTGTGGACAAAGTGCCAATCTGATAGAAAAAAAGGGGCAAGGGACCTTCTTTCCAAGAGCGTTGTTATCTTCGGTGTGGCCCATCATTCCTCTTGGGGTGAATCTGTAAACGTCGCATTGTCACAACCCAGCAGCTGCTAATCCACGCAAACTAAAAAACGGCCCAGAAAAGATTCTAATTATTAGGTGGCTAAGGCCGAGACAAAAATGGCCAGTCCCCTCTGCCTGCCCAGTGACCCTTTGGCTTTTTCCTTGGGACACAGATTTATTATCTATCGTGGTGGGAAAGGCTCCCGATGCCATTATCTTCCGAACGAACGCACAGCTCAGCGTCGCCTGGGATGGGTGGGAAGCCCTCCAGGACCCGGCGCGACCCTTGCTAGTCTGACAACACGTCTCTCTGCAGACTGCTGGTTGCGAACAAAAGGCTGGCTTCATTATTCACCGAGCGACATCCCTGTTCTCTCTGCAGCTATTTATAAGCTGCCTTGCACAGGTTGGCAGGTCACCAAGCCATCGCAGTGCTCCAAGTGCCCAAGCTTCCCTCTTTGGAGCCGGTCGTGCGGCGGGCACACAAACGTAGATGTGACCACTACCCAATTCCCACTCCAGTGGCCACCATTGGGTCAAACATGCTCCATCCAAGAACCTATAGTGGGCTCATAGAATCATAGAGTTGGAAGAGAGCACAAGGGCCATCCAGTCCAACCCCCTGCCATGCAGGAACTCCAAATCAAAGCATCCCCGACAGATGACCATCCAGCCTCTGCTTAAAGACCCCTAAGGAAGGAGACTCCACCAAAATCTCTGAGGAAGGAGTGTGTTCCACTGTCGAACAGCTCTTAATGTCAGGAAGTTCCTCCTAATGTTGAGGTGGAATCTTTTTTCCTGCAATTTATATCCATTGTTCCGCGTTCTAGTCTCTGGAGCAGCAAAAAACAAGCTTGCTCCTTCCTCAATGAGACATCCCTTCAAATATTTAAACAGGGCTATCATATCACCTCTTAACCTTCTCTTCTCAAGGCTAAACATCCCCAGCTCCCTAAGGTGTTCCTCATAGGGCTTCATGGTTTCCAGTCCCTTCACCATCTTAGTTGCCCTCCTTTGGACACATGGCTCCAGTTTCTCCACATCCTTTTTGAATTGTGGTGCCCAGAACTGGACTCAGGATTATTCCAGGTGGGGCCTGACCAAAGCAGAATAGAGTGGCACTATGACTTCTCTTGATCTAGACACTATACTTCTATTGATGCAGCCTAAAATTTCATTGGCCTTTTTAGCTGCTGCATCACACTGTTGACTCATGTTCAGCTTATTGTCTACTTGGACTCCTAGATCCCTTGGTGCTAATCTCCCCATGCAGAGGTGTGCATGGATTGCGCAATGCTCTGTGCACAACCTGAATGTAAGGTCAGCCTTCCACACTTGAGACTTTGACTTTTGCGGATTTGGTTGTTTGCCGTTTTGATTAATCTGTTCTCTCTGGGAATCTCTAAACCCTCCAGCGCAACTCTGCCAGAAGTTGACCGTAGAGTTGTGCTAGACGTTACTAGAGAAAACACCTTTCTAGGCATTTGTAGGTCTTCTAGCATCATTCTATGATCAGCCTCTGGCAGATGTTGACCATAGAGTTGCACTGGAGGACCTGGAGATTCCTAGAGAAGTGTTCTCTTCGGTAAAAAGAATAATGTTGTTGTTTTTTTAATTTGCGGTTTTCCCACTTTCCTGAGGGTCCTTCACCTGTATCCGCAGCGAATGTGGTGGGACCACTGTATAACCAAACACATAGCTGGATGCCTGTGAGCATCAGAAACCACACGCACATGTCCATTGGCATGAGCACCTATGCAATTTGCATGCATAATCGCATTGCTTGCACAACGCTGCTTGTGCAACTTTAAACTCAAGGCAGTGTTCTCCTTTGGGCAAAATTGTCCAGAGGAGCTTACACGTGTGTTGGGCACTTTGAGACTAACTGAGCCCTTTCGCATCCCATGGCTCCTTCGATGTTTCAGTCCACAGGAGTGGTCCCTTTTTGGGAAAGGGCCATGATAGGAATGAGAACTCCGTCCCCATCCATAGGTGCCCAAGGCACATCCAAAAGCACAATGGCACCACATGCTCAACTTGACAGTTAGGAGAAAAGTAGAAAGGGAATGGAAGCGAGCTTTATATTTTACAAGGATTTAAGATCAACTGCGACGGTGATATTTATGTCTTTAACTTAGATCCTACCTTCCTTCTGGTATGGGGCTCAAGGCAGCTCATATCAGATTAAAAACAAAATACAGCAAATAAACCCCACAAAAAACTATTTGATGCAGAGATTAAAAAAATGAATCAAATAAACAATTGCATGGCAAACACTAAATGATAACAGTTTAAAACATTTTTTTTTGGTATGCCATAAATTCTTTCCAGCTTATGGTGACTCTAAGGCAAACATTTCATGGGGTTTTCTGGGGCTGAGATGGTGTGACTCACACAGGGTCACCTGATAGGTTTCCATAGCCAAGCAGGGATTCGAACCCTGGTCTCCAGAGTTATGCTCAAACCACTACACCACACTGGCTTTCTTAAACACATTTAATAGATACTGGATGCAATTGCTCAGTGCTGCCAAAACAAGCCGAAGAAAAGACGTCAGGCTACTCAATGTTCTAGCCAATAACTTCAAAAAGCGAGAAGGAGAAACTGGGAAGGCAGCTGCCAACTCCCAGCAGTTCCTCAATTTCACCAAAATGAAATGTAAAGCTCTTTAATTTATTAAACAGCAACAAAGTACAAACAGATTAGAATGTTTGCATTGAGGTGTTTGCTGTTTTGCATGGAGTTTATGATTTATTTATTACCGGCATTTGTCTCTTTCTACCTGAGGCCCTTGCGGCGGATTCCAAAATTAAACGAAGCCAACCCCTAATTGGCATTTAGAAGCCCATAAATAGTGAGCTAAAGGGATTAAAAAATGAACCCGCACAAACAAATCCACAGCTGGGGAACTGGGCTAAAATATTTGACCTGAGATGATCAGAAACGCAGTTCAGGAATAAAAGCATTTTGGACTGGAAAATAGGAGGAAGCAGTGAAGAAGCCTGCGGGGAAAGGTCCATAGTTAGGGTGCTACCGCAGAGAAGGCCCTGCCTTTGGGAGTCACCTCCAGATATTTGAAGATTGAATCATAGACTCATAGAGTCATAGAGTTGGAAGAGACCACAAGGGCCATCCAGCCCAACCCCATTCTGCCATGCAGGAACTCTTCATCAAAGCATCCCCATTGACAGATGGCCATCCAGCCTCTGCTTAAAAACCTCCAAAGAAGGAGACTCCACCACACTCCGAGGCAACATCTTCCCCCATCTAACATCTCTTATGATCAGGAAATTCTTCTGAATGATTAGGTGGAACCACTTTTCCTGCAGTTTGCATCCATGTCCTATTCTCTGGAGCATCGGAAAACAAGCGTGCCCCATCCTCAATATGACACCCCTTCAAATATTTAATATTACTGTCAGGAGGTTCCTCCTAATGTTCAGGCGAAATCTCTTTTCCTGTAGCTTGCATCCATTGCTCCATTTGGGTCCTATTCTCTGGAGCAGCAGAAAACAAGCTTCCTCCCTCCTCAATGTGGCATCCCTTCAAATATTTAAAGAAGGCAATCATATCATCTCTTAACCATCTCTTCTCAAGGCTAAACATACAGTCAGCCCTTCTTATCCACGGATTTTTTTTAATCGACGGATTCAAGCATCCATGGCTTGAAATTATTCAATATATGAATTTCAATAGGCAAACCTTGATTTTGCCATTTTATATCAAGATACCATTTTACTCTGCCATTGTATATAATGGGACTTGAGCATCCATGGATTTTGGTATCTGAGGTACCGCTGTACTCAGCTCCCCAAATCTCTCCTCATAAGGCTGGATGGTTTCCAGACTCTTCACCATTTTTCGTCACCCTCCTTTGGACACGCTCCAGTTTCTCCACATCCTTTTTGAATTGTGGTGCCCAGAACTGGACACAGTATTATTCCAGGTGGGCCTTACCAAAGCAGAATAGAGCGGCACTATTACTTCCCTTGATCTAGACACTAGACTTCTATTGATGCAGCCTAGAATAGCATTGGCTTTTTTAGCTGCTGCATCGCACTGTTGACTCATGTTCAACTTGTGGTCTACTTGGACTCCTAGATCCCTTTCACATGTACAACACATGAAATACATAAGTTTATTTTCCATTCATGTCAAGCCAAGCACAAGGAAACACAGGTGATGTTGGAAGAAGTATTCCTTTGGTCAGACTAATAGTAACAACAACAGCAACAGCAACAATAACAATAATAATATTTATTTGTATCCTGCCTCTCTAAGCAGATCGAGGAGACTAACAATAATAAAACACCCTTAAAACACACTGGCCTGATATAGACAGGCCTGAAGAGGCGTCATTACAACGCCATTAGGGTTTGGAAGCACACATCATTTACACGCTCCTGAAACCTAGTACGTAATGGTGCCTGCGCAACTGCGCAGCTTCCACACGGAACTGCACAGTTGTGGTGGCTCAAAGGTGTCAAATGGTGCCTTTTTTCTAAATCGCGCTGCAACTGTGCACCTAAAAAGGAGTGCAGTTTCCTCACTCCCCTTTAGGTGCACCACTGTGCCATGGCATCTAGCTGCTGTGGCGCAGTTATAGCATTAAAAGGTGGCGCCAGACCACGCCAGTAAAACAGTTAACATCATTGTATCCCAACCCTCCCAAACCCACCCATCCACAATAAAATACAGTTAAATATTAAACCATCATTAAAACAACATCATTAAAACTACAGTGAAACACACTCCCTCGGAGGGTGGTGGAGTCTCCTTCCTTGGAGGTCTTTAAGCAGAGGCTGGATGGCCATCTGTCGGGGATGCTTTGATTGGGAGTTCCTGCATGGCAGAATGGAGTTGGACTGAATGGCCCTTTTTAGGGTCTCTTCCAAGTCTGTGATTCTATGATTCTTATGAAAACAAGGCATAGGCAGCTCCAGACAGTAGTGGATGCTTGATGGAATTTAGCATTTCCAGGAATTCCAGTTGCCCCAGGGACCAAACAATGGCTATGGAAATCTTTAAAACCTGGGTACCCTTCCCCATCCATTCTCAGACGATGCCAGGGCTCTCTGGTGCACATCAAGGTTGCTTGCATGATATGAGATGCTTGTGAAATGTTAGCGCACCAAAACAGTCAGAAGAGAGGAGCAGGGAAAGCAAAGAAGACTGCCAGGTGCATCCCACAATTTGGAGCGAGGAAGGAAATGGAGAAAAGCAACCAAACTCATGGTTGCCATATTGCCTGGTTAGCCCTGTTTGACCCAAATTGGCCTTGCGCTGATTTCCACCGTCAGCCGTCCAGCTTCGTCCCCTTGACCTTTTCTGACATTCGAAGGACTCATGCCTTCCTCTCATGTTCTGGCCCAGAAATATCAGGGAATGGGATGCTGAGGACCTGGCAGCCCTAATGACACCATCTGTTCCAATTACTTCTTAGGAAGAAAAAAGAAAATCGGCTTGGGCAAGTTTGAAAGAGTTAGCAAATGTGCGGAGTGCCTTTAGAAGGTTCCAGATCATTAATACCCGAAGCAGAGAGAGGCAGCCTGGCCACCGGTCAAAGGAGTTACAGATACAGACGGTTGTAAATTAGGATTATAAACAATATGTGTGGAGCTGGTGGACTTTATGGGGATCTATAAATTATTGATAAACAATCCAATAAACCTCTTAACTATTTATTAGTGGCGCAGTGGTTAAATGCCTGTACTGCAGCCACTCACTCAAAACCATAAGGTGGCGAGTTCAAGACCAGCAAAGGGCTGAAGCTCGACTCAGGCTTGCATCCTTCCGAGGTCGCTAAAATGAGTACCCAGATTGTTGGGGGGCAAATAGCTTACAATTGTAAACCGCTTAGACACTCCTTTAGGGTATGAAGCGGTATATAAATGAAGCTGTTTGTTTGTTTGTTTTGTTTATTAGCCTCTTCATTTTTTTATTCTTGCATCTAGCAATGGACAGCCTTTCCCTCTGTCCTTCTCTGTAGGCCTCCTAAAGTCCTCTACCAACATTTTTGGGGATGGGAATAATGTGGGCACAAATCCTGCTGGCATTTTACACAGGGGTAAGATCCCTGGCAGAAGTGTTCATCATTTTTGGTATGATGCAAGACATCTCCATTCAGTTCAAGGTTGTGAGAAGCAGAGTTGCACCATTGTGTGTGGATGCACATTGCACAGGGATTCATCCATTTGTATTGTGCATCCAACTCTGCTTCTGCAACCTTGAAGTGAATGGCGATGTTTCGGTTGTGCATTCAGCCGCACGTTTTGTACCTTGCTGACATTACACAATGTCGGTTACATTACCAATTTTGTACCTTGGGTTACGTTACACAACAGAAGAGACATCGAGCACCACTAAACTAAAATTCTGCATCCAGAAATTTAGGCTATGCAACCCTGATGCAGGATTGTCATGCTGTTGGGTGCTACCATTTTGGGAGGAGGTGATGCCTACAATTACCTCTCAAAGCGCTGACAAATTTCAAGAGCTGCGGCATTCAGGGAGATGAAGTTGGACCCTGGAGGCCCCCAATCCAATCCCTAACCATCTGTTTTCAGCTCACAACTGCTCCATAAGTCTCTTTGATGAACATTTTTCTAGGTCCCCAGCAGTAGAGGTTTAGCAAGAGGATGGGGCTATGTGTGACAGCAAATGAACAAAGGACCAGCACTGGAGCTATGACAATTCCAGAAAGCTTTGCGATAAGTTGAGTTTTGTGTCAGGTCCCTTTCTGGCGAGGAGGGTGAGTCTGGCTAGTCGGTCAACAGCAGGAGGGAAGCACAGACTCCAAGGGGTCCACCTTGTCATTTTATTCATAGACACTCCTCCCTCCATATTTGCAGATTTGACAGTTACAGATTTGCTTATTCACGGATTTGATTAATACATTCTCCCTAGGAATATCTAGATCCTCCAGTGCAAGTCTATCATCAACTTTAACTAAAAGTTGCACTGGAGGACTTAGAGACTCCTAGAGAGAAGACTCTACTAGGCCTTTGTAGCTCTTCCAGTGCAGCTCTATGGTCAGTATCTGTCAAATGTTGACCACAGAGTTGCCCTGGAAGACCTAGAGATTCCTAGAGAGGTGTCCTCTCAGGTAAAAACATGGTGTTTTTGTTATTTGCAGTTTTTTCATGTCCACGGAGGTCTTGTATCCCTAACCCTAGCAAATATGGAGGGACATGTATATTAAGTTATGTCATAGGTTGCAGACTTTGGATAGAACCATTTGGGGAAATCTTTGGAGTCCCATCTCAATCTTCTAGTGGCACAATGGTTAAAATGCCTGTCCTGCAGCCACTCACTCAAAACCATAAGGCTGCGAGTTCAATACCAGCAAAAGGGCTCAGGCTCAACTCAGTCTTGCATCCTTCTGAGGAGGTCCCTAAAATGATAACCCAGATTGTTGGGGGCAAGTAGCTTACAGTTGTAGACCACTTAGACACTCCTTAGGCGGTATGAAGCGGTATATCAATGAAGCTGTTTGTTTTTGTTTCTATAGACAGATCAATTGATCAGGCCGGATATCCAGCCAACCAGCCAGCAAGCTAACCTTTTTCTGTCGCTCAACAACGTCACGCATTTACGGAGCAAACTGAGCAAACGGTTTGTGGCGGGTTGTCTTACGAAGGACGCCTGCCACTCCATCTCCTTTGCCTCGTATCACAAGGAGCCTGGATTAGATGTGCAGCTTGTTGGAGAAGCCAGCTAGCGAGGCACAATCTGTGCGAGGAAGAGCAGCCTTGTTCCTCACAGTTTGCGTTGCCTTTTGTCGTCTGGAAACCTGGGGGCACATCAGAGCCAGCGCTGAAAGAAGCCAGGGCCTGTGTTGGGCAAGGAAAGTCAATGGAAAGGCAAGGCCAGCCAGTGAACAGAGGACCTGCAGCCTGGGAATATGGAGGAGACATCTCAATCAATGCGGTGCGTTCCTCTCCCTCCCAAACAACCAGGCGCAAGGCAGCCGGAGCATTTAAAAGAGATCTTGTAAACTAATTCCAGTTCATAAATGATTCACACTGGTATTTATTCTGGAGGGTTCTTTGTGTGTGTGTCTGTGCGTTTTGTTTTTATTCCAATGGGAACATTCACGAGAAAAGCCGCAAACCGGATTGAAAGAGCTTTCAGCCTGCTGGGAATGAGGAACTTTTAAGACCCAAGGACTTGTTTCTCTCCCAATGCTGCTTCTTCATTATTACGCACTCCTTCTTTTTCCCCTCGTGTGGCTTGGATTGTGAGCCGTTCCTGCCAAGGTCTCTTGCTTATTCCTCCTGATACGGAGGGACAGATGCCAGAGGTTTTGGGCAGGAATAAAATTAAAAGCCCAGATACAGAGCCTGGCATCCGTTCACGTGAAGATAAATCCAGGAGTTGCCATGTTGGCCATGCGGCAAAATACGACAAAATTCAAAATACACATTTACATTTATCACATGCAGGAGACTGGGAGTTTATCCCGTGAATATCCTGGAAAAATTGCATAGGTACGCGAAACAATTTCACATGACGTCACACAAAGCTCGCCATTAAAGTGGTCACAAAGAAACATTAATACGCATCTTTTTACTTTCAGGATTTCAGCGACAATGCATTTCCGATATCACTTTATTTGTGCAATTGCGTGTGATAATCATTTGTGCAATTACTCGCCATTTTCGCCTTATTTGAAGAATGCTTTAAATGCACTTTAATCTCTCCTTGATGCCAAAATTAGCCTGAGCGTTATAAACTCCAGTGTGATGATACTTCTATTAGAACAATACTTAGACTGAGACTTTACTCTCATGTTTGGGCCCTGAACTATCAGAGTTAACACCAATCCTGTGATATCTTTGCAGTTTTGAGGACTGGTTATAGTTCATGTAACACAAACCTTCTGTCCCTGAATTAAACACACATGCAGACACACACACAATGGTTGCAAACCCATACATGCTAGGGAGCATCCTAATGAATATTGTGGGATTTACTCCTGAGTAAATGCACCTTGGTTCAGGCTTTCACGCCGGTAATTTCCTTTTCTTCTACTTGCTGGCAGAAAACTGGGAATCGAGGGCTCATACAAATCGATGGGATGGTCGTTGGTGCATTAGAAATGACCTTTTATTTATTTAAGAGGCAGGGAGGAGGCAAGGGAATGCTACTCAAAGAAACACAAAAGAAAATGAGCCGCCACAGTCGCAGCGTCTTTTCTCTACACTCTCCCTGTCCTCCTTCAGAAATAGAAGTGCAAATTCCCTTACAGAAGCCGCTAAATGTTTAGTCCAATGCAAAAATGGCGATACTCAATTTAAGGCTGTAGAAGCAGAACCGAGGGCACACTGCCATTGTGCATGGTTGTAGACAACGCATAACGCATGGATGCCCATGGACATTTGATTGTACATTCTGTTCCACATCTGGTATCTTGGTTCAATTGCACAGCATTGCCATTCATGACACAATCAATGTCTAACCCTGCAGAGAGTCACACTGCACAATGAAGGAGATCGTAGGAGTTGCAACCCAACAACATCTGGAGGGTTGCATGATCACCTATCTCTGGGTTTGCAAGAGTGGGGAATGTGTGGCTCTCCAGATATTGTGGACTGCAAGCCCCATCATCGCCATCCAGCGTGGACAATGGGAAGGGATACAGAATCCACTAGGATGGAGCCATGGCTGTTAAGGCTTACGTTTAGCCATGGCTAAAAAACCTGTGTGGAGAGGATGTGCGCATCAGGTTTCTAAAGATGCCTCCTGGCCGAGTGGCTGCATGGTTGGGACATCCATGGTTTATTTTGTTTTGGGTCTGAGAAACCATTCTGGTTCAATGGGACTAAACATAAATCCCATCCAAGCAACCAACATCTGGAAGGAAACCAAAGGAAAGTGTCCAAGAGGCGACAACTTCCTTGGACAGACAAATGCTCCTGGTGTTCAGGTTGGGGTCTGGATTATCTTTGAGCTTTAAAACGTAGATCATCCAAGTTGCATGCCAGAGAGGAAATGAGCCCTGCTTGCTCTCTTTATCTGCCCAAACTCAACCTCAAGGACAACAGCAACAGATACATGCCACTGGCACAAGATGCCAAGATGCTTTTTAAGGTTGGCAGGCGCCGGAGCCTCCTTTTTGGAAAAATGGCAGGGATGCAACGCTAGGCAGCTTGTCTGTTGATTCCCCCAAGTCTCTTGGCACCTAATGCCAGAGGGCAAGTGCCTGACCAATTTGCAAGTGGGCCCTGGGCCAGGCCAACAGATGGGCAGCGGGGAGACAGCCAAGGGGAATATGGATTGGCTTCGAGCGTCGCTCCTCTTGGAGGGCAGAGTTCACAAAAGCAACGGACCGGCGGATACAGCCTAGAAGAGGAGATCCAGGCAGCCTCCGATCCCTGGCCCTGTGTTTCTTCCACACCCCGATCCTTACCCTGCTGTAATGGGTATAAATGTTTGAAAACAGATGTCTCCACCTCTTGAAAACAGGCCCATGGAGGCACAATGTTTCCTGGCTGCGAGAAGTGCCACAGAGCGACAGCGTTGTTCCAAATGAGTCTATTCTGAAAGCCTTCCTCTCGTTTCCTTCTGTCCATTTGGGAGAGGCCAAGTGGAAACGCTCTGCCTCTCATCTTCTTCTGCCCTTTCAATGGAGGCCCATTGCCAAGGACCGCTGGATGGAAGGGTGCCATTCGAAGGACGACAGTGCCATGACTAGACCAGAGAACGTGAGAGGAGGCAGGCGAGGAAGGATCTGCCTTGGTTGGCCATCTCCACAGCTGCCGACAAATGCAAAGGGACAGCAGCATGTATCTGCCCAAGAAATGAACTCATGCTAACAGCCCCATCTGAACACATGCCTTCCTAATCAATACTGCCTGTTTCCATTGATCCCGTTCCTCCCCGAAATGATGAGAAATTGAGCCGCATCAACCTCCCGGTGCCAAAAACACTGCTTTCTTCTTCCTGGCATGAAGAGACAACCTCCTTCCCGCATGGTGGGCTTGGGAAGGAACCAACATTTAGACAAATGTGGGATCTGGATGTTTTCTGCTCCCCAAAAGGTTGATCATGGGTCTAAAGGAACTTACATAGGAGTAGGATGCCAACAGGACTCCATTCAAACGCAACCAAATTGGACGGTCCAGCATTTGCTGTCCTTTCCAGAGACCCCAAATCTGCTACCTTCCTTTTCCTCTGCCCTGCATCCTTCTCCTTCTTCTTCCAGAATAGAGGGCAATGAGATGGTGCCATCCCTGGAAAGAAACAAAAAGTAGATGTCAGCCCTAGCTCAGCATTTGCACTTTCCTGATTCTGCTCATGAGTGAAATGATTTCACTAACTCAAGAATTTCCTAAGTATCCCTTCCATTTTCAGATGTGAGATTCTTGCAGCATCTAAATGCAGGAGCATCAAGAAGGCATCCACTATTCAGAAAATCAAAGCAATCTCTCTCTTTTTTTAAAAGCATAAAGAAAAAGACAGCCCAAAGTTTTTAAAAGGTACCCTTTTGATTTAGATAATGCAGCCAAGGCTCATGGGGCTCGGTTTATTTATCGGAAGCGCTGCATTTTCTTTGTTCAGCACTGATGTGTTTGTCTGGAATTTTGCAGAACGATGCCCCAGATGGCTCGCTTTTAAAAATGACCATTTTGTGGATTCATCGCACAGTTCGAGTGTTGGCACAGCGGCCGTTGTGTCTCTCTGCGGTGTGGAAGGGCAGGGACTGGGCCAGAGCATTAACACAAGAAGAAAGCACAATGGAGACGGACTGCATTCCCATCACTTATTATGGCCTAGGAACGAAAGAGGAATTTCATTGAATTCGGCAATCTCAACTAAAGTAACATTTATTGTTTATTGCTCCAGGAAAATGCACACCTTGCATTTGCACATATTTGCAAGGCTTACGTTCGAGAGAAATCTCTCTACCTAAAACAACGAAACATGGATGGCTAAGATGTGACCCTCCACTGGAGTTGTATTGTCTAAATGCAAAACCCAATGCCCAGCCATGAAGATGTCTTCATGCGCAAAAGCACTGTGTATATAAGTCCTTGAGTCAAAAGGCAAGGTATAATTAAAGAGACAGACAGATCAATCTCCCTGTTCTGCAACACACACAAAATGTCCAAGTTCCTCCTTAGGGAAAAGTTAGTCATGCGTAAGACATCAACACAAGTCCATGCCCGTGTATTTTGTCGTTCTGTAAAGAGATTCTATAGAGAACCAGCATGATGCAATCATTTGAGTGTCGGAATTGGACTCTGAGAGATCAAGGTTCGAATTCCTGTTCAGCCATGGAAACCCACATTGTCTCCCCCTTAGAAGAAGGAAAGGACAAGCTTCTTCTCAATATATCTGGCCAAAAAAGTCCCTAGAATAGGGTCACAATAGGTTGGAGTCAACCTGAAAATACATAACAAGAGAGTCAGCATGATGTAGTGGTTTCAGTGTTGGACATGGGCTGTGTCTGCATACAGAGATGATGCAATTTGACACCACTTTGTGGCTCACTACTATGGAATCCTGGGATTTGTAGTTTGTTGTGGCACCGAAGCTCTGTGACAAAGAAGGCTAAATGTCTCACAAACCTACAAATTCCAGAATTTCATAGCATGGAGCCATGGTAGTTAAAGCACTGCCAGACTGCACTATATCTGCAGTGCAAATGCAGACTAGGACTCCAGGACACCAAGATTCGAATCCCAGATCAGTCACAGAGACCTCCTGGGAATGTCACACTCTCTCAGCCGAACTGGAAGTCACAGGCAAGCCTCCTCTGAAGAAACAGGACAACCCTATAAGAGGCAGCATCTTGTAATGGGGTCAACTGCTGGACATTTGTGGGAGTCCAGGGTTCAACTCTCTCCCAGTCACAGAAATCTGCTGAGTGGCATTGGACAAGTCTCACTCTGGAGTTTATTACACTGTGGCTGATTTCAGCATTAAAGAGCACATTTCAAGCATCCCGCAAATGAAGCAGAAATGGCGAGTAATTGCACGAATGATTATCACACCCAATGGCACAAATAAAGCAATATCGGAAACACAATGGTGCTGAAATCCTGAAAATAAAATGGTGCTTCTTTGTGACCACTTTGACGGTGGCTTTTGTGCAACATCGTGTAAAAATCGTTTCATGTAATTACGCGATTTTCCCGGGATATTCGTGAGAAAAACTCCCGACCTCCTTCATGTGATAAAGTCCTCTCTTAGTCTTAGATGAAGACAAAGACAGAAATCTCCTCTTAATACTACATCCTTCCAAGAAAACCTTAGAAGAGGGTCATCATAAGTTGCCGTCAGCTTGAAGGCACCCAACAACAACTACCACAACAATAAAGAGTTCAGTGTGGCCTTTTGCAAAGACCGGAGACTTGTCAGTGTTTCTTGGCTGCCCAGTTGGATCCCATACCTAGCAAAAGCAAGTGGCTTCATGGTGTACAAATGAGGTCCAGACCCCAAATGGAGAGGAGAAGATGGGCCTGGAAGAGGTTTTCTCTTGGCCTCAAGGAGGACTTTGCCTTCCAAGGCAGGTCTGGTCTTCTTCGCATTGCTTTCCTCTTCTGGTTTGAGGTTCTCCTCTTCCAGGCAAGTGTGAATGCTCTGGACCCCGCTTGCAAAAACCCCAAAGGGCAGGGATCCCCCAATTTCCATCCATGGAGGGAGCATCTGCTTGGCCTTGGAGGGCTGAGCGCTTCAGGCGATGGCGGCGTTTCCATCTCCGCCATTTCTTCCTCGTTCCTCATCAGGTTGTCCTCCTCCTGCCCACAAAACAGACGCTGCTGTGTAATATCACAGGCCTGCATGGGGCATAACAAAGTGATGATTAGAGCTGCTGGGAGAAGAGCGGGAGCCGTACATCTGGAGGTGATTTGATAATGAACAGGCCAGGTTTCTGCCGGAGAGACGGTTATTAGCTCCCGGCTTAAATTGTAAATACAATCCACATGGAGGAGGAGGAGGAGGCGGCGGAGAAAGAGGAGGCTAAGCAAGAGGCTCCAGGTTTTGCTCCATCGGTACTAGAGGAAAGGAGGATGAAAAGAAGAGGGTTTGAGACAGGATTAGGGTGTCTGGAGAGAGTTTAGCTCATGCGAGGTCTCCTGATTGGGAAGGAGGCCAGATCTGTCCTTCAAAAACAAAATCACAAACCAGAGAAATGACTGCCAGGATCCTTCAACGGAAGAAGGAGGAGAAGGAGAAGGAGAAGAAGCTGTGTAACCTGAAAAGATGTTTTAAGTACTGTTTTCAACCTGTGTTTTTTACCTTCTTTTATTCTATATCCCCTTTTTGTAGGTGTCGATCTATGACTGTAATAAAGATTCTTCTTCTTTCTACACCGGAGATGCATTTAGGCACTGGATATGGTACGCAGCCCTTGGGTTGAATGAGAAAGTTGCCTCACTGAGTGCACAGCCAGAGGTGCAACCAAAGGCATAACGCAATGCGCATCTGCAACACACACACAGCTCCATGTCCACAACCCTAAGATGAACATGGATGTGTATGAACGTTCCCCATCGGACAAATATGGCCAGATTGCTTCCATGTACAAGTTGCAGAGAGCCAGCATGGGTTGGACTATAACTCTGGAGGATAGGGTTCAGTTATCTTCTTGGCTGCAAAACCAGCTGAGTGCCCTTGGGCAAGTCACACTCTCTCAGCCTCTGGGGAAAGGAACAGCAAATCTGCTCTACAGAAATCTTGCCACACACCCCCCCCCCATGACAGTTTCACCTTAGGGTCACCATAAGTCAGAAACAACCTGAAGGCCCACAACACACACATTCAAGTTGTTGTTGGCGGTGGTCATGTTATTTGCTGTCAAACTGGCTTCAACTTATGGTGATCCCAATGAACAGCAATAGCAATAGCAATAAAGCAAGAGCATATACATTTCTACCCTGCTTATCAACACTCCCTAAGCCAGTGGTTCTCAACCTTTGGGCCTCCAGATGTTTTGGACTTCAATTCCCAGAAGTCCCTGTCAGTATGCTCATTGTTCAGGGATTCTGGGAGTTGCAGTCTCAAAAATCTAAGAGGACCAAAGGTTGAGAACTACTGCTCTTCGCAGTTTACAATCTGTAAGTCAATTGCCCCCAACAAGCTGAGTATTCATTTTATTGACCTATGGAAGGATGGAAGGCTGAGTCCACCTTGGAGCCCTGGGTTCGAACTCACAACCACAAATGAGAAACCTCCAAGAGCTGAGCTATAGTTGACCTGCTCCGGTCTTGCAAACTCAGGGCAGATGTGGCTTCCTCAACTGAATCCATCCAGCTGCAATTGGGTTTTTCTCTTTTCTTACCGTCTTTTCCTCTATCAAATATCATTCCCACCATGCCAGCACATAAGATGTCCTAATCACAACAGCCTCCTTTTGGTCATTTTGCTTCCTAAGAAGCCTTCAGGCTTGATTTCCTCCCGGACACACTTTATCTGTCTTTTCGGCAGTCGACGGGTTCCGTAGGACTCCTCTCCAAAGTCATAGCAAACAGCAAAAGACAATAATGTGTCCATAGCACAATGGAAGTTTAGCATCAAGTCTTTGAGTCTACGCTTGGAAGGCAGGTTGAAGGCTGTGACAAATCCTGCCTCAGTTGCTGGATTCCCTGAAATCTGCTGTCAGCATTTTGGCAATCTTTAATTGTGCATCTGCTTTCTCGAGCCAGGGCTTCCTTTTTTTGCCAAAAATCACGCCTGGAACCAGAGCACAGATACACAAATTAAGTAGCAGAGAGACTTCTCAACCATAGTATATATATAGTTCTTTTACTTACCCAAGCTTCTGTATATAAAATCCATTGTACAACCAGAACTACAGATTATAAATAACACCATTAAGCATAGTTATTCATACCGACGCATAGCCGTTATGCAAATAAATCTCTTCTGCTCATAAAGCAGAATGCAAGTTTAACTAACACGGTCATATTTCTTCATGCAAGCTATAGCAGATTATTAGCAAATTTCTATTCCATAGGGTACCAACCAGATCTCCCTCTGGCTAGACATATTTCCCGGCAAGGAAAGACTTTGCATTTAAGGTTTGTTTGGGATTTTCATATAAGATTGCCGCCAGACGCATGCTTGGCTCTTGGGGACCTCAAAGCCCAGAGCCGTGCCCGAATTTTGCAGACTTCAAAGCCCAAACACCTGCATGGTTTCTGCAGACTTGAAAGCTGACCGTCCCCAGCTTTGATGTCCCCATTAATACCAATACAAATGTGTGATACATGTTCCTATAAGATAGGATCCAAATGTCTTGGCGGGATTCATGTGCGGACGCAGGGGCCTAAATTAATAGGTCTAGTGTCCTGTCTGCGAACCATGAGCACCCAGTGTCCCCTATATGCACTTCTTGAACCCTGGCTCAACTTTTAGGAAATGATTGCTTACCCAGACCTCGAAGTACCTGCTTTAGATCTTCCCCGCTCCTTCTTTCTCCTATCTTTTTTAATGAGGAGGGCCATCTATCTTGTCTGATAGTTTCTTGGCAGCAAACTCGGCTGAGCAGAGAAGGGAGCATGGTTTTGTGGATGCTAGAATGTGTGAGTTTCTCCAGAAAGTCTCATTCAGCCCATCCAAACTGGACATATTGGCCATAAGGATGTGTTGCATTCTCACTAGAATCCTTCTTGTGATTCAGGGCCAAAACATGCGGCAGAAATAATCCAGTTTGAGACTGCGTTAACTGAACTGGCTCAGTGCTAGTGTATATTGGGAATTGTAGTCTATCATGGCTCCAGAGCTCTTGGACAGAGAGGGCTCAATGTCTCACAAAACTACAGTTCCCAGAATTTCCTAGCATTGAGCCAGGGCAGGTAAGGCGGTGTCGAACTGGATTATTTCTGCAGTGTGTTTTAGCCCTTAGTGATGTTAATTTGGATGCATGCACAATTTACTATCGGACCAATCCAAATGCACAATTTTGAAGCTGTACTGGCTTCTTCATCAGGCAAGATGGTAAAAAACACGCATGGTTTTTAACACCTTTAGCCTGACGAAGAAGCCAGTAAAGCTCCGAAAGCTTGCAACATGCATGTTGTGCATTTGTGTTGAACCAACCAAGGCACCGCTGTTTTGTGGACTTGGGAAGTTATTGGACTTGAAAATCCCACTTTCCTTGCGTCATTGACTCTGGGTCCATCAAAAAAGGGATGGAGGGAAAGAAGGAGAAATATTTGCCGCCGTTCAGTAGCCTTGGCCTGAGCATCCGCATGGCTCCTCCTCGCCATTTGCTCATCATATTCCGATGACGGTGCAGGCCATAATGGAATAATCCTTGGGAGGAAGAAGTAGACACTCAGCAAAGGGCTTTCAGCTCCAGTAAACAGTTTTGTTTTCATCAGGCTGTTTACCTGCCTTGGCAGTTACTTATTGGCTCTTCTCTCCTCGCTTCCAAACATTATGGCTTAATTATATTTTAGAAACTCGGCACTCCGAAGAAACACTGACTGCCCGGCTGTGCCTTTGATCTGCCGTTGTTTCCATAAAGCGTAATATACATTTATTTGTCTTCTGCTACCCAGAGTTAAGGCGTAAAAAAAGAGACGCGGATCCCAAACGGAGGGCAGCGGAGGCAAAGCTATTGGGAAGGCGTTGCGATGTTTTAGGGCCGAGGGCTGAGCAACTCCAATAACTGGATTTCTTTGCCCCCGACGACATCTTGACATTTCAAAAATTAGCTCTTGTTCTGACTCATGACAAAAGGTCGCAATATTGGAATATTGCCTGGGAGGAAACATTCCAGAAACCTTTCAGGTAGACATGTGTGCCGTCCAATTATTTTCGTCTTTACGGGACAAACATTTCCACCGCAGACATACACTACAGACCGCTGACCCTATCAACATAAACTGTTTGCTCTTGGCTTTTGGAATTCTTTGAGCTGCTGTTATATATGTTCGCACCTCGAAGTGAATTTCAGCTCACCTTTGGTTATTAAAAAATTATTCCAATCTTGTGAATTTTGCCACATCCTCTCCCCAATGCCAACCGTCGTCCCCCCCCAAAAAAACCCAAACCCTTCTTTAGAATAAAACCACTTGCTTACAAAACTAGAGTTGTGTGACCCAGTGAATGAAGAAGAAAGTCGGTCTGCGTTTAGCTTTGGTTGCCAACTCCCATTTGGAAATCATGCCCGGATTCCTATCGCTAATCCAAACTAGAGTAGGCCCATTCAACCAGATGGATTTACCCATTTGCTGATTTGCCTTTCAATAATTGACTCGACGTGTCTACTCTAGTTGCGACTAACCAACAGGATCCTGGCCGATATTTTAAAGCCATCTTCTTTCTAAAAGCCAGATTATAGTACAGTTGGTCCTCAGTATCTACACATTCTTTATCCATGGACCAAGCATCCAAAGCTTGAAAATATTATACTGTACATACATATATATATATACCATTTTACCATCCATTAATGGGACTTGAACATCCATGGATTTTGGTATCCATGGGGGGAGGAGGTCCTGCAACCAAAGCCCCCTAAATACCAAAAGCCCAGTATAAATAATAATAATAATACCCCATTGTATGTAATGGGACTTGAGCATCCACGGATTTTGGTATCCACAGGGGGTCCTGGAACCAAACCCCATCAGATGCCAAGGGCCCCCACTTTATTTTGCAATGATCAAATTTAAAGGCTGGATGTATTTAAAGCATTTAAAGCAGGGGTGGGCAACACACAGACCCTGACCCATTCAGGCCCATTCAGGCCACCTCTGACCATAATCTCTCCCCCTTCTGAGGACTAGAAGGATGGGTAGTAAGTTAGGGTTGGAGACTTTATCCACTAGTAGGGTTTACAAGGTTGGATCCAATAAGGGCTCCAGTAACTTGGATCCTGAACTGATCTTGGTTCAGGATGAAGCACCATAAAGCTCTCTCAAGCTGGATGAAGGGATCTGTCCTCTCTTTCCTCCCAAATTCCATCTTTCAGCTACACCTATCCCTTCCCAAATGGCTCTTGGCCGCTTGACGGGGGCATTGCTAGGGGACTGCATTGGCTGACACTGGGCAGCAGCGAGATTTTTGCATGGCTTGCTCCCCCAAGCGGTGAGAGATGCCTTTTTGTCATGGCACATTATTTTCCTCCCCTGTGTATCTTGCATTTACCGTGCTTTGTTTCATGACCGGACATTGGATGTTAAATTCAGATAATTGGTAAGTCTGCTTGTTGGGGCACTTGACTCTAGGGAAATCTTGCTGCAGAACGAAATGAAGGTTAACATTACACATTCCTCTTAACATCTAGTTTCGTTCTAAGACAAACAGCGACCTCCATATCTAGTGTTGGTGAAACAGATAACTTACATGACCTGGAGAGTAAACTGGAGAGGCTCAGCATACTAGGTGTATCTGTAATACAACTGGCAATTCAACCCAGATGGACGAATATCATGCATTGGACGACATCCTAGGAGCAACTTATCTGCCTGTTAAGTTCACCTATAGAAGTGGCTGGATATTTTTACCCAATGCAGAAGTGCATATGCTGTTGAAGGTTGAAAAACCAGAGTTGCTTTACATATGTCGATATCCATTGTGTATTTTGCACAGCGCGTGCAGGTGTGCAGTGTAGATTGCAAGTGTACATTTCACATTTAGTTGCACACTCAGTTGCACAGTGTTGCAATATATGAAGAAACCACCCTTTCTTCTATTTACTCTGAATCAGATGCCCATCTGTTAGGTTCACTGGGTGCTTTTCCTTGCTTATCACCCCCAAAGCAAAGATGCGGACCCCTTCGTTGTTTATTGTCGCTCATGACCTGAGACCCACCATACTTCTCAGCAAGAGCCCAAACCGCAAAACTGTGCAGATTCAAATTCTACTTTGTGATGAAGTTTCTTCTTCGGTTCCCTCCGGGCCGAGCTCTGATCCTATCATTTTTACTTCTACGGGTGTCTGGAAATGAAAGCAAAGGAAGCATGAAAGCAAAGCTTTTTGCTTTGCAAGGCCAGTAATCGAAAACTCCTGACACTAAACAGAGATGAAAACATTAATGGCCAATACTCAGAGCAAATGTTTTCCATATGCACAGGACAGCGCCGGACTGAGGAATACAAATGTCGGCGGAGCTACAGTGTTGTGTGTGTTGAGAGTGTGTGCAGCGGCGTAAAAGGATGGGAGGGAGATGGAGAATGTGGTCAGAAAACAGATTTGCTTCCTGCAACTTGTTGCTTAGTTTGGCTTTCTTCCCTTCGCCAGAAGTCCGTGGCTGCTCAGTAGCATCAAGTGAGCAAAATCTGTATTTTGGAAGAAGTTATGGGACTCCCTCCCCAGGGAGAATAGCATAGCTTCTTGCTTTCTTACTCCATCTGGCTTTTAGGAATTGTCTCCAATGGCCTGCTGTTTTGCTTTTGAATATGCTGCCTTTTAATGAATTTGAATCGATTTCAACTCTACAGGTTATTTCGCTGTTTTTAAAATCACCCCCACACATGTATATACAGGTGCATTTCAACGATGCTTTTGCAAAGTTTTACATCTATTTGTGGTTGGGTGTCTTCAAGTCATTTCTGACTTTTGGAGACCCTAAGATCAAACAGCTTCAAAACAAACAGCTTCATTTATATACCGCTTCATACCCTTAAGGAGTGTCTAAGCGGTTTACAATTGTAAGCTATTTGCCCCCCAACAATCTGGGTACTCATTTTAGCAACCTCGGAAGGATGCAAGCCTGAGTCAAGCTTCAGCCCTTTGCTGGTCTTGAACTCGCCACCTTATGGTTTTGAGTGAGTGGCTGCAGTACAGGCATTTAACCACTGCGCCACCAGGGCTGATACCTATCGTCGGGGTTTTTTAGGGGGCTGGGAGTACGTGGCTCACCCCAGATGGGTTTCTACAGCTGAGAGGGGAGCTGAATCCTGATCTCCACAGTCGCAGTCTGATGTTCAAACCACTGCATGATGTTGGCTCTATACCAGTATAATCTATACTGGTTTTAATAATTTGTAAGCCACCTTGAGTCCCAGTGTTGAGGGAAAAGGTGGGATATAAATGAAAAGGAGGGGAGGAAGAATGTTGTTGTTTTTTTGGAGATCCTGCATTCTTTGGGGTTCTGTAATAATGGAGAAGACGTGCTGATAGTCTAACCAAAGACAACTGCACATGTTGCCTCTCCTTTTGACCTTCCATTGACTGCATGCGTTCAATACCCTTCCCAATTGGAAAGCAATCAGAAATGGCATGTGTCAGTGCCACGAGGCTGATCTTTTGCCTGGAACAGAACTTTCCTTCTGTGTCACTTACATTTCCCGTGTCTCCACCTAGAAGCTTGAACCAAGTGTAACAACTGCACCTATCTTAGGCAATGGAGAGGGAGGTGTAGTGTGTGGTATGCACCAGATGGCAACATTGGACCCAAATGTGCATGCGCAAAATGTGCAAGTGCACCCATGTGTAATGCAAGATCCTTCACAATGCAGTCTGCATACGCAATGGCACTGCACACACAACTCTCCTTACTCTGCTTTGAAACGAATGTAGAGAGTCTGTGTTGGGCATAAATGTCCAACTGCTTCCCCTGGAGAACTTACAGATGCATGAAATGGCAACAGGCTTTCAGCCCTGGTGTTGTTTGCTCTAGAGGAGTTTTGTATGATGTGTGGTGAGAGCAAAACCTGTTGCTGATCGTCTCTTGTGTCTATTTAAACCATGCCTGGGGAGCGTATCCCATTGAGCATAAATAGCAGTGAGACAGTCTTAAGTCATGGCTTTCATTTCCGTGGCATCCAGCCTTTAAGAACACCGCCACTCTCTTGGGAAGAACACAAAATCCCCTCCATCTGACTCAGAAAACCATCAAGAATAAAGCCCAGATGGATAGTTTTTTGCAAAATTGACCATTCTGGCTGTCTCACAGACTTACTCAAGGTGACAAATAGCTTCCTCAGAAACTACATCCCATGGAGAGTTAATGCAAATGTTACGCTTATTACATGAGTAGAAGAGACCGTCAATCTATCACAGAATTCCTGGAGAGTAAACTAAAGAGGATCAGCATACTAGGTGCATCTGTGATACAACTGGCAATTCAACCCAGATGGAAGAATATCATACTTTGGCCGATATCCTGGTAGCAACTTATCTGCCTATAAATTCACCATAGAAGTGGCTGGACATTTTTGCCCAATGCAGAAGTCCCTATTCTGTTGAAGGTTGAAAAACCAGAGTTGCATTACACATGTCGATATCCATTGTATATTGTACACTGCACATGCAGGTATGCCCTGTGCATTGCAAGTGTGCATTTCACATTTAGTTGCACACTCAGTTGCATGGCGTTGCAATTCACTAATGCACAATCACCAACTCACTCCATTCTTTCTATTTGGTGTAGGATCACAGCCATTGCTAATTGTAACATTGAGACCTGAATAATAATAATACCCCATTGTATGTAATGGCAATTGTGCATCTGCAGATTTTGTTATCCATGGGGGGTCCAGGAACCAAAACCCAGTAGATACCAAGAGCACAGTATAGCAATAAAATAATAATAATAATAATAATAATAATAATAATAAGGCTTGAACATTTATAGATTTTGTTATCCGTGTGGGTCCTGGAACCAAACCCCAGTGGATACCAAGAGCTAATAATAATAATACCCCATTGTATGTAATGGGAATTGAGCATCCATGGATTTTGGTATCCACAGGGGTTCCTGGAACCAAACCCCATCAGATAGCAAGGGCCCCCACTTTATTTTGCAATGACCAATTTAAAAGCTGCGTGTATTTAAAGCATTTAAAGCAGGGGTGGGCAACACACAGACCCTGACCCATTCAGTACCCCTTTAGGTCAAATAGCTGGTGGCTCTAACTGATATTTGGATTGCAAAACTGATATTTGGATTGCACCTTTGAGACTGTGCAAAAGAAGCCAAAGTTATAGCCATGTTAGTGATACGTGGATTGTGAGTCCGTTCGAATTGTACGGAGATCATCAAGGGGAAACTAAGAACATGACCATCTTCATCTTTGGAAGCTTGCAAATTCTGGATGAAAGTGTCTTTATCATAGAGCCCTGGTGGCGCAGTGGTTCAATGCCTGTGCTGCAGCCACTCACCCAAAACCATAAGGTTGCGAGTTCAAGACCAGCAAAAGGGCTCAAGCTCAACTCAGGCTTGCATCCTTCTGAGATTGCTAAAATGAGTACCCAGATTTTTGGGGGCAAGTAGCTTACAGTTGTAAACCGCTTAGACACTCCTTAGGCGGTATGAAGCGGTATATAAATGAAGCTGTGATTATTGCCCCACGAAATGGCATGGCTTCCAGTGCTCTGTGTGGCCCCTCTTGCGTTTCTGCTCACCGTGTCCATATATTCCTCAGACGTGGGAAGAGTCATGTTGAAGTCTGTCCCCTCTCCTCCAGCAAAGTAGGGAAAAGCCTATTTTATCCATGAACAGATCAGGAAAAACCAGCCAGACAGAGAGAGACAAAAATGAAGAACGCTCAAATGAAAGCAATATCCATTAGCTCAAAGCATTCAACACTAGCATGGATTATTGTGTTGATTGGAGGAGACAGGCCATAAATTCCTCTTATTAAACTTCTTGACTCACAATATGAGGCAGAGACTAATGACTTAAAAATAATATGCACAACTGTAGGAGGAATACAGATTGTCTCCGTCAGAGAGCCCCAGGGAAATTAGCGTAATGCTTGGCTAAGGGTGGGCATAGAAGGGAGCATGTTGTGTGGCAAGATATATATATATATATCGTATATATTAATCCTTTCAATGAGGCGGCCTTTGGGACAGTTTAGCACACTTGTCATCCTCTGATCCTCCACTGTTTTTCTTTCTTCGTGAGGATCCATCGAACCACTCCCTCCTTTATAAATGGTGACTTTCCCTCTGAACGTCTCAGGTGCTCCTTGGTCTGGACTTGTGGAAGTTGCTTTTTCTTAAAGCTGGAACCCTCTCAATGGATAGCTGGGATCTATAGATCACCACACAAGGCACTAGTGATCGAATTGAAATGGAATTACAGCCTTTGATTCCTCTCCTTTTCACACGACTTCTCATCTGTTGCTAATCCGTTGTTATACCATTATTATCGCGCAATTTTGCATTGATGGGTATCTCTTGTTAACGCGAAATTGCACAATAATAACGGTATAACAAAGGATCAGCTACGGATGAGTGACAACGCTGCGAGAAAAGGAGAGGAATAATAGGTTGTAATTCCATTCCAATTCCATCACTCATCCCCTAAATCTAGATCAGCGGTTCTCAAAATTTGGCCCTCCAGATGTGTTGGACTTCAACTCCCAGAAGTCCTACCCAGCTTGGGCAACAGTCAGGAATTCTGGGAACTGAAGTCCAGAAACTCTAAAGGACCAAAGCGTGGGAGCCACTGGCCTAGATCCTATTTCATGCTTCTACAGTCATGTGTTTTTGTAATGGCTGGGCAACACCATTCTCCTGCTGGTCACATTGGAGCATGGTTCTTCATTGAAACGTACAGGTGAACCTGACCTGGAGGAGACCTCTTCTGATGAGGATGTGGAAGAAGAGGGATAAGATGGTCAGACCTCACCTGTGTCCAGTTTTGGGCACCACAATACAAGAAGGACGTCGAGAAGCTGGAGCGTGTCCAGAGGAGGGTGACCAAAATGGTGGAAGGTCTGGAAACCACCAAGCCCTATGAGAATTGGCTAGGAAGAGAAAGTAAAGAGGGGGCATAATAGCCTTGTTTAAATATTTGAAGGGGTGTCACATTGAGGATGGAGCAAGCTTGTTTTCTGCTGCTCCAGAGAATAGGACATGGAGCAATGGATGCAAACTACAGGAAAAGAGATTCCACCGCAATATTAGGAAGAACGTCCTGATGGTAAGAGCTGCTTCATAATGGAAGACACTGCCTGCTGAAGTCTCCTTCTTTGGGGGTTTTCAAGCAGGGGCTCTATGGCCATCGGTCACAAAGAGGGCTTTGCTTGAGTATTCCTGCATGGCAGAATGGGATTAGACTGGATGGCCTTTAGGGGTCCCTTTGAATACTATGGATACTAGGATTCTATAACAGGATCCAGTCAGGGCCATGCAGACCTTGAAAAGCAGAAGTAAGAGAAGCAACACTCTTCCGAATGTCAGAGATCAGAGCGACGGCGACAAAAGGAGCAAGACCTGCCTTGTGTTGCTTTAGAAAGGAACTGCTGAACTAATTAGGCCAGCTGTGCTGGATTACAGCCGCTATGAATTAGCACTGCCAGGCGGTCTTCTTTGTCGCAAGTCGGCAACTCCACTCTCTTGAGCATGGTGTGCTTTGTCTTTTCTTGACTTTTGGCTTGTTGTGTGGACTGTGCCCTATAGTGGCTCCCGCGTGGCTTTGGACCTTCCTCATGGTGTTTTTCACGCTCCGATCCTGGATTGCATTAACCATGCCTCTGTTCTCACAAGACATCTGCATTTTACCTTGTTCTGGCTCAGTTTCGCCAGTGTTTGCTCTCTTGCATCAAAGGCGCATCCTATGGAAACCCACTGGATGACTTTGGGCAAGTCACACTCTCTCAGCCTCAGAGGAAGGCAAAGGCAGACCCCCCTCTGAACAAATTCTTCAAGGAAAACCCTGTGATAGCATCGCCATGCGTCAGACTCGAGAGTACAGAACAATGTGGAATACGTTGAAACGGAAATCCACAATTAATCCGACAATGCTTATTGGGCTCCAAAGGTTGTGCTTAAAACGAAATCGTAATGTTCATGAGCTTTGTCTGCTACCAAATGGCTACAGCTCTCCAGAGTTTCAGACAAAGGTATTGTCTTGAGATGTTGTGCAGCAAACCTGGGACCTTTTGCAACTCTGTTGGAGGATTACTATTGCCTTTCCCACTTTATCTATCATTGTGTGGCTCAGGAATTACCTCCTTCCTCCCCTTCTCTCTCTTCCCAAATCTCCTGCTAATCCAATTTCCTTTGGACGGCCCTGCAATCTAGCATTAGGAGAGAGGCAGAAAATGTGATTAATTATGCAGTGCTTGTCTCTGTGTTAAGGACTTCCTCTTGGCTCTCCTGGATTTCCTGTCAATCCATTTGTGAATCTGTAGAGCGTCGTGCGATGTATGTATTTCAAATGACGGAGGTGACGCAACGATATGGCCATCGATATAGCAGAACCAGACCATTGCAGCTATTGGGTCGCTGTGAACGCCTATGGAGCGGAGGATCAAAGAGACAGAGAGTTGGGGAGCTGGAAATCCTAGCTCAGCCATGGAAACCCACTGAGTGACCTGGGACAAGTCACACTCTCTCAACCCCAGAGGATGGCCAAGAAAACTCAATGATAGATTTGCCTGTCTGGCTGTTGTGCGACAGATGTACTCATTTGGTTCTTGGTTGTGGAGTTGCACAAGTGTAACCATTTCACACGACCCTAAATCCAGTTTTAGTCCCCGTCTAGAGTGGAGCTGAGGAAGCCTTGTGTAGTGGTCTGGCTACAACTCTGGAGACCAGGGTTCAAATCCTTGCAAGGAAACCCCCCCACGGCTTGGGCAAGCGACATACTCTCAGCCTCAGAAAACCCCATGACAGCTTCACCTTAGAGTTGCCATAGGTTGGAAACAGCTTGAAGGCACACAAAACAACAGCAACAACAACTTTGGACATATGAGTGTGAGGCCAGTTAGGAGGAACGGATGGAAGAACATCCAAACTGGGTTTGGACAATGTGAGGAGAATTCAGGAAGAAACCTTATCTGGTTTGAAAAAGGAGGGTTACTATGTTCTCTGTGTATGAAACTGCCACAAGGCTGAATGTTTATTTGTTATAAGAAAAAAAAAAAAAAAAGACCCATTGTGGCAGGAATCCTATCCACGATGCTCCCAGGTGGATGTTATTTGATGGATAAAAAAGGTTTTGCTGACTCCATAGAAGGAACTCCTGCCCCTGTAAGATACCAACAGCTAATAAACCCATTTTGCAATCCTAATGCAAGGATTCAGTGACTGGGCAGTTTATCACATGGGAGGAATTTCTCTCAATTGCAAACGGAGCCAATTCACAATTATGCGAGTTCGCTAGTTTAATGAATTTAGGTGAAATCTGATTGCGTTCAGAATGCATTCAGAATGACTTCCCATTTCCCGAAAATGGCCCCCATTGCCCAAAATTGCATGAGATACTCTAATACGCAATTACGTGAAACCCCATGATTGCGTTCGGAATGACTTCCCATTGCCCGAAATTGTGTGAGATACACTTATTCGCAATAACGTGAAACCCCATGATTGTGTTCAGATTGCCATTGCATTATACCCCCAAATTCCATCATACAATAAACTCCTGGGAAAGGTTAGCATGAGACACAAGCTTCTCTTGACGGCTAAAACGATGGCCTTCCACCAAAATAGTCCTCTTCTGCTGCCTGATCTCAGGGTAAGAGGAAAATGAACATACATCCGTTTCCCAACTGGGATGAAATTTGGAGTTTCTGATCCTGCAAGACACTTACGAGGGAAGAAAAACTGAGAGTCCCCCAAAATCGTGGGGCCATTTTTGTTGTTCCTGGCACCACTTAAACTGCATGCTTTTTGAGAACCTTTTGCAAGAGTTTGAGGAACTGTGCAGCTTTGCGGCAAAGGCCTCCTACCCTTCCAGCTTCTATGGTTGCCTTCACCTGCATTAATAGCTTGGAGGCAAGTCGACCGGAGGACCATTTTCTCCAGCGGCAGTCTATTACTTACTCAAAATAATCTTCTCCTTGTCCCTTTGCCAAAGAAAACAAGGTGGACAGCTACTCTCCTTTTTGGGCCTTTTTGGTGGTAACACCCTCCTTCCGAAGTCCTGTCCCCAAAGACACTTAGGAACACCGCGTTCTTCTATTTTTATTGTTTGTTCCGATGCCAGGTCAAAACCTATTTATATTCTCAGGCTTTTAAACCTAAAAAAGGGAGGAAAATGTTAGTCAGCTATAGATTTTTTTTTTTGGCTATTTTTGGTTTTTTAAGACCCGACGCATTTCGCAACTCTTGTTGGTAATGCTATTGTGAGTTTTGTTGCATCGATTTTTATTCACTGCGGCTTTGGGTTTTGTACCGCATTAGATGTTACGCTTTTCTGCTTTTATCCTTGTTATCGGGCCGGGTTTTGCTTTTATCGCAAGGCGACCAAGGACCTTGGGAGGCATCTAAATGTTGCAAATAAACAAAAGGAACGACCGATAAATAAATATTCGGAGCCAGCCTGCCTCTCCAACAGAAGGTGCTGGAGGCAGCAATGGCCTTTGCGGTCTTCTTCAGAGTTTCCTAGAGGCTTCTTGCAAACATGGTGTTGCAAAGAGGGACTGGATTAAATGGACTAGTGGTCCGATCCAGCTCTGATTCTTGTGTTCATAACCCAAAGAAAATCTCATTTTGTGTGTGGAAATATTCCCCAAATATACCTAGCCATGCTCCTGTTGGACCAAGTCTCCTTTCTTCTTTGGAGCAAGCCAGCTGGAGTATTGAAGATGAGGCAGACAAATAGGATTTTCTTTTTGGTTGCTCCTCTTCAGGAAAGAAAAATGGAGGCAGCGACGGCAGCCGGGGAGGGTATCTCTTTTCTCCGTCTTCTATTTTTCTTGCTATTAACTGGAATTAAAGTTTAAATGCAAGCTCAAAACAATAAAGGCATGAAAAATCTCAGAAAATAACTTAATTAAGTTTTTAAAGATTTCCATGCTTGAATAAATTAGCCTTCCTGGAAATGTCATAACAGTCAGGGAGGGGAAAAAAACACACACACGCGCACACATATGCAATCAATGGAGTATAATGCGATTTTGCTTTTTTATTTAAATGAAAAACGCCAGTCGCGCAGAGGGCTTCGCTTCCCCCTCAATTTTCTGGGCAGATTTTTGCAAGGTGAGGAGGCCCGACATCAGCAAGGTTTCTTTTTCTTTTGCTTGTCGCGGAGGGAAATCTATGGAGATTTCACTCCTTGCGACTGAAGCCGCTTGTTTAACAAATCTAGATTTCCCCCTGTAGCTCTGCAAGTCAAACAACCCAGCAGAGAAAATGTGCCAGGTAATTGACAGCGAGGAGGCCAAAGCAAAGTGCATTATAGGGAAACCAAAGGCTTTGCAAAAAGATCGATCGCGGAGCAGGCTCCAGACATTATCTTTTTACTTTATTTAAAATATTTATGCATTGCTTTCCGACAAGAAAGGCTCCCAAAGTGGTTTGCATGGCAAGCCATCAAAAACTGGGGGGCGACGCAAAAGGTGGCAACGCAAAATTGGGTGGCGATGCAAAATTCCCACCATGAACGTCTTTTTAAAAACATTATTAAACATTACTCCCCCCTCCCAAGTAAAACCATGGATGCGAAGTAATGTTTAATAATGTTTTTAAAAGGGTTGTTCTTGGTGGGAATTATGTTTTCCCCCCAGATGTTGTTGGATTGCAGTTCCCAGCATCTCTGGCTTGCATTTGCACTACTCCACACTAGAGCTCATAGCCCATGATAAATAATGATAAATGATAAATAATGATAAATAATGCTGGGAGCTGCAGTTCAAATACACCTTGAAGGCTTCACCATTCCCATCCCTAATCTGAAGGAACAACTTCATATAAGCACCTCTTTAAAAAAACCCTAACTGTGTTTTGGCTTCATAGGCTTTGTTTGAGATCCAGTGTGGTTTCGTGGTTCGAGTGTTGGACAACAAATTTGGAGACCGGGGTTCAATTTCCAGATTGTCCATGAAACCTACTGGGTGACCTTGGGCAAGTCACACTCTCTCAGCCTCAGAGGAATGCAATGGCAAACCTCCTCTGAACAAATCTTGCATATATTCACCTTGGAGTCTCCATAAATCAGAAATGCCTTGACGGCACACAACAACAAGTGAATGCTTTGTTTGTTTGTCGGGGCACCAGAGCTCTCCGATTGAGAAGGCTAAATGTCTCACACAACTAACAAATCCCAGAATTCCATAGGATGGAGACGTGGCAGCTAAAGTGGTGCCAAACTGCGTTAGTTCTGCAGTGTGCAAATGAAGCCAAAGTCGGTGAAGCTGCTCTGGATTTCAGACACAGGGGGATCCTATGGAAAGAGCCAGTGCACTGGGATCTTGCCATCAGAAAGCAATATATTCCTAATATTGGGGCCGATTGGTACGCTTTGCCTCTAGACCACCTAAAGTTTTCCTGATGCAAAAGATGAAGACATCTTGAGAATTTCAGTGTTCTCTACCTACCTGTAGCCTCACAAAGGAAGGAGACATGATGGATTCCAAGGAAACATCTTCTTTGAATTGCAAATGGACACTAAATTTCCTTGACTTTGAAAATCTTCCAATGATCTCATGGCCAAAGGGTTACATGCCAGCCTGCAAATAGCCCTCCTTACCATCTGAAAGCTAAGACCAGAAACAGAAAATGCAGGCCTAGGACTAACATCTTCAATTTCTTCCTCTTGTTTGCCTGATGAAGAAGCCAGTGTGACTTTGAAAGCTTGCAACATGTCATTGTGCATTTTGGTTGGCCCAATAAAAGCATCATTGTTTGGAGGTTATTGGATTTGCTATATGGGCAACAAAGCCACTCCTAGATCAATTTCAGCATAAACTATTCAAAGAGCTATCCAAGGTACTGAACTTTACAGTAGAGTCTCCATTATCCAACCTTCAGTTATCCAACATTCCGGATTATCCAACGTCACGGCTGCTGTGATTTCTTTAAATTTTATGTGATTTCTTTAAATTTTCAGAGGACTGAACTGTTTATACTGTACATCACAATGTTGATCATGATTTCTTTACATTTACATTTACTGTTATTGCAATAAAAGCTTCAATACATTTGCAATTCGTAGTGATTTCAAAGCTTTTCTTGGACCTTCCGGATTATGCAACATTTTCGGTTATCTAACTATCAGCCGGTCCAGTTTATGTCAGATAACCGAGACTCTACTGTATTTCTATTTCCCTATAGATTTAGCACTTTGGGGGGTTCCTTGACAGATTAACTGCCCCAGCATCAACCGCTATCTCCCATGGCTTCTTCCTCGGAGCTGATGCAAAACACCAATTGCAGAGGTGTGCCATACCTTTCCATTGGAGACCTCCACCTTCTTCCCTAAAAGAATCGAGCTCCAGGTTCATTCACAGGCCTGAAGGCAGAGTTGGTTGCTCTGAATCTATTTTCCATACCGTGCATTGTTTCTGGGATGCTGTCTAATAAATAATGAACTATGATGAATAGGATGGCTCCAGGCATTCAGCGGAGCAGAGCTGCCCTCTGCTTGCCAGGAGGCATGGCTTGGGGATGAAAGACTTGGGCTGAAGCTCCCTGATTCCTTTCAGCTGCACCAGGAAGCTGCCCAGGGAGAGGATTAGAAGGAAGAAAAACAGATCTGCTCAGATCCGAGTCCAAGGATCTGTCCTTGGCACAGCGACATCGGGGTACGTGTATGTGTTAAAGTTGACCGGTTCAAATTTTAACGTGAACGTACCTCATCCCCACTTCTTGAAGCAACAATGGATGCAAGCTGCAGGAAAAGAGATTCCACCTCAACATTAGGAGGAACTTCCTGACAGTAAGGGCTGTTCGACGGTGGAACACACTCCTTCCTCGGAGTGTAGTGGAGTCTCCTTCCTTGGAGGTCTTTAAGCAGAGGCTGGATGGCCATCTGTGTCTGTGATGCTTTGATTGGGAGTTCCTGCACAGCAGGGGGTTGGACTGGATGGCCCTTGTGGTCTCTTCCAACTCTATGATTCTATGATTCAATATTAGACCTGGAATACTGTGTCCAGTTCTGGGCACCACAATTCAAAAAGGAGGTGGAGAAACTGGAGCGGGTCCAAAGGAGGGCAACTAAGATGGTGAAGGGTCTGGAAACCATGAAGCCCTATGAGGAAAGACTTAGGGAACTGGGGATGTTCAGCCTGGAGAAGAGAAGGCTAAGAGGTGATATGATAGCCCTGTTTAAATATTTGAAGAGATGTCATATTGAGGAGGGAGCAAGCTTGTTTTCTGCTGCTGCAGAGACTAGGACGCGGAACAATGGATATAAATTGCAGGAAAAGAGATTCCACCTTAACATTAGGAGGAACTTCCTGACAGTAAGGGCTGTTTGACAGTGGAACACACTCCCTCGGAGCGTAGTGGAGTCTCCTTCCTTAGGAGTCTTTAAGCAGAGGCTGGATGGCCATCTGTCAGGGATGCTTTGACTTGGAGTTCCTGCATGGCAGGGGTTGGACTAGATGGCCCTTGTGGTCTCTTCCAACTCAATGATTCTATGATTCTATGATTCTATGATTCTAGAACCCATCAGAATAGTATCACACTTACCCACATTTTGCAATGTTGCAATGGCATCCTCACAAACAAACAACTACGTAGGTTTGAGAGGTAATGCATTCAAACCCCATAAAAAGGAAAACTGGAGGGGTGGATAGAAGGACTCTAGGACCACCTTTGAGACTAACATTTTTCCCCCCCATTGGGATACTTCATAGATATTAATCCAGTTCTTCAGGCGCACTGGTGGAATACAATATTATAGCAAGGCAGCCTGGTGTCATGGTTTGAACAGGGTTCAAATTGTAGTTTTTTTGTGGGGTTTTCGGTCTATGTGATCATGTTCTGGAAGAGTTTATTCCTGATATTTCACCAGATCTGTGGCTGGCTTCTGCAGAGAATGCTGGCATGGAAGTGAGTTGGATATATATATATAGTGTGATTCTAGGTTGGGGGGAGTGTTTTCCATGTTAATCTGTATATACATATATGTGTGTGTGTGTGCATTATATGTGTGTGTGTACACACACACACCCAACTCACTTCCATGCCAGCATTCTCTGAAGATTCCAGCCCCAGATGCTGGAGAAACATCAGGAACAAACTCTTCTAGAACACGGCCATATAACCCAACAAAAAACTATGGATGCTGGTCATGAAAGCCTTTGACCTCACAGGGTTCAAATCCCTGCTCAGCGATGAAACCCACTGGGTGAGTCACACTCTCTCAGCCTCAAGAGGATACAGTGGCAACCCCTTCTGAACAAACATGCAGTTTTCTCCCCTTTGGCGACCACAAGGCAGAAATGTGCTTCTCTTAATAAAGAAATGTTTAGGAAGCCAAATCCAGGAGTGGGATTTTGCTGCTATGCTGGGTCATGCGTTTTCAGAGCAGCTCCATCTGAAAAGTGTGTGTGTGTGTGTGTATATACACACACACACATGCACACACACACACATTTATGCACACTTCAAAGGAGTGATGCGGCAAAATAAATAATGCAGAATCCGGTTGCAAAAGCAAAGAGTCTGAATTCTCCAGAGCGTCTGCCAGAGAGACGCAGCCCGTGGTTCCTTCCCCTTCAGCTTCTCTGGATCTTTTGCTTCTGTTTAGACATTCCAGCATTTCTCCCAAGTTCTCCCCACGGACCCCTGACGGCTGCATTACAGAGATGAGCTCGGCATCAACGGTAATGGGATCGGCGACAAGAGCCATTAGTCATATGGTTTGTCCTTCACTTTTATTCTTCTGAAAAAAACCTAATTGGCGGCTGATTTGGAGAAGAAATAACCTTTTTCCCTTTTCTTCTCCTGCAAGCGGGCTGCCAGCTTGATTCCGCCAGGGATTTCCAGTCCTCAGCGCAGATTTCTGGATAAATTTTCCAATAGGCCTGATGATCAGGGGTTATTGCTACAAAAACAGCAGATGTCTATCTGTAAACACCGCGGCTGCGCACTTTCCCCGCCCGCTGAGTTTCCGCAACCTTTGTAACCAAGAGAAGATCGATAACCTGAGCTTGACAGGGGAGCAGCGATGTTGGACAAGGATCGCAAATCTGTACACAGCCAATGCCAGCTTTTGGTGATGATGATGATGATGATGGTGGTGATGATGATGATTAAATAAGTTTTATGGGTACTTCCAATATCTGGCTTTGGTCAGTCAGTGTGATGCCCTGCATACGTTTCGGGGTGTGCTGTGTGGCAATGCATCATTATTGACGACAACAATGACGACGACGACGATGATGATGATGATCTTTATTTATACACCATTTTCCCCGAAAAAAATCTGAGGTCCAACCTACACTGCAGAAACAATGCAGTTTAACTGCCACGGCTTCATACTATGGGATCCTGGGATTTTTCATTTGTTGTGGCAGCGGGGCTCCCTGACAGAGGCGGCTAAATGTCTTGCAAAACTACAAATCCCATAGCACTGAGCCATGGCAGTTAAAGCGCTGTCGAATTGCATTGTTTCTGCAGTACAGGCCATAATGGCTGCTTCTGCCCTCCGAATGAGCCAAGGGAGAAGAATCTGGAAGAAATGTTGGGATGTCTTTGTTGTTAACTGCTTTCAAGTCAATTTTGGCTTATAGTGATCCTATGAATAAGAGACTTCCAAGTCATCCTGTTCAGGTTTTGCAGATTCACGGCTTTGCAAACCTGCTCAGGTCTTGCAGATTCGTGGCTGTGGCTTCTCCGATTGAATCCATCCGGTATCCATTTTGTGTACGGTTTTCCTCTTTTCCTACTGCACTGCACTTTGCACAACATTGTTGTCTTTTCTTCTCCTGCTACGGGCCAAGCACAGCAGCCTCAGTTTACCCATCTTGGCTTAGGGAGAGATCCAACATGATTTGTTCTTGGACCTATGTATTCCTCTTTTTAGCCATCCATGCTATCCATAGCAATCCTCTCTGGCACCACATTTCCAAGGAGTTGGTTTTCCTCCTACCAGCCTTCTTCACTGTCCAGCTTTCACATCCATAGACCGAAAATGGGAAAAGTCTAGATAGAAGTAAAAGACTCTGTGAAGCCAAGGGAAAGAGCCATAGCCAATGACAAATGCAGTCAGAACCCACAGATTCAACCATCCACAGCTTGACAGTATTTTTTAAAAAATCCAAAAGCGAACCTTGGTTTTTCCATTTTATATAAGGGACACCATTTCACTATGCCATCGTGTTTAATGGGACTCGAGCATCCATGCATTTTGGTATCCATGGGGAGTCCTGGAACCAAACCCCAGCGGATACCAAGGGCCCACAGTTTAATCATCATCATCATCATCCATTGCATATAATGGCACTTTAGCATCCATGGATTTTGGTATCCACAAAGGGTCCTGCAACCAAAGCCTAGCAGATACCAAGGACCTACTAAACTTGCAAATCACCCAAAGATGTGCAATTACATGTGAATTGGTTACGCTACACACTCCCAGGAACAAAAAGGATGCAAAAATGCAGACCTGAACGTGTAAAGAAATTTACTCTTTTTATGACACCAACAAGATCCCGACCAAGTAATCTAACTTTTTGAGAGACTTACATAAATTACTCCTGCAGGCCTTTTTTTTTTCCTCCCAGCCTCAGTTTCTTGTAACCGAGGGCCCCCGAGACATATTGCTTGCAGCAATATGACTACGGAGGTGTTACTACATTTAGCATCCAGGCATCCATTTTGGATTGGAGGCTGCGCTCCAAAATAGCAACTCTTCCAGACTTGCGTTTTGAAGCTTTTTGGCTGTTTTTCACACTCTTAGCGTCGTCGTTCTTCACGGTGCCGGACCATACAAGCTGTTTCAAGTCTAGGAGTAAAACGTCTGAAGTAGGTATTTCCCTCCCTTCTTCCATTTTGCTTACCAAACCGAAGAGCAACTGAACCAGACCTTCGCTATTAAAGGCATTTCTTCCCCTTTTGGATCTCTGCCCGACGATATCATTTGCTGATCTTCATAACAAGGCAGCTGCTGATCCTGAACAAATGATGAAATTATTTAATAATTATTTGGTAAGGTCCTTTGATGACCTTTTCGTTTGTCAGCGGCCTCTTTATCATTAGCAATGCATGGAAGGACTTGATTGTTTTAGATCTGCTGAAGGCAACCTTTTGACGCTGCAGGAGGCTTGGCACCAAGTTCTCCAACTTGATGCAAAGAATGGAGATGATAGTCGGGCCGCAGCATCTGCTTTGTCTTTTGCGGACCAAAGAACCTATTCTGCTAGGGCATCCCTTCCAGGCGTCCATCCGAAGTCATAGAATCATAGAGTTGGAAGAGACCCCAATGGCCCTGATCCAGTCCAACCCCATTCTACCATGCAGGAACTCTCCATCAAAGCACCCCATTGACAGATGGCCATCCAGTCTCTGCTTAAAGACCTCCAAAGAGGGAGACTCCACCACTTTCCAAGGAAGGAGTGTGCTTCACTGTCGAACAGCCCTTACTCTCAGGAAGTTCCTCCTAATGTTGAAGTGGAATCTCTTTTCCTGCAGCTTGCATCCATTGTTCCGAGTTCTAGTCTCTGCAGCAGCAGAAAAGAAGCTTGCTCCCTCCTCAATATGGCATCCCTTCAAGTATTTAAACAGGGCTATCATATCACCTCTTAACCTTCTCTTCTCCAGGCTAAACATCCCCAGCTCCCTAAATTGCTCCTCATAGGGCATGGTTTCCAGACCCTTCGCCATTGTCAGGTCTTGCTTTCTAAAGGCTCAGGTTGCCTTTTTGACCAGGTTCCCAGGTTGGCTTTTCCAACCTCATGTATAAGTCGAGGGGGGCCAAAATTATGGATTTTGCTACGACCCATGAATAAATCGAGGGTAAACTTTAGGGGCACAAACTGTATATACTCATGTATAAGTCTAGAAATGTAGGTCAAAATCTGACCCCAAAACCCTGAGTCGACTTATTCATGGGTCAACATAAGTGCTGTATTTCAACTCTTATTTAAAAGAAGGAACCGTCTCCTGGTGAAAAGCAAGAGTATGATATAAGAAGCACCAGCCCTTTATACTCTCTCCTCCATCCAGCCTTAAGAATAAGCACAAAGAGTTATGTCTGCTGGAATTCTGACATTGTTTTGCTTTGCTTCGTCCTTTAGGTAAGCAGTCCCCGAACTGCACCCTTTAAGAGATTTTGGACATCCGTTCCCAGAAGCCTCAGCCATGTTGGCCAATAGTCTGGGATTCTGGGGGACGAAGTCTAAAATCCCTTAAAGAGCACAGTTTGGGGACCACTGCTTTAGATCCTTTGGTACATGTCCTTAAGTTTTACCCTTGACTTATCCACGGGTCATAGCAAAATCCATCATTTTGGCCCCCAAACCTCCCCTCGACCTATACATGAGGTCGACGTAGAGTCAAGTATATACAGTAGTTTACCAGATACTAAGTTCCAACAATGCGCACCCCGTCGGGGATTTCCCGTCTTTATGTGTGACTTTTCTGGGCATGCATGTGCCTTGCAGGCTGCATCCCTTGTCATAGGGTTGCATGGCAGCCATGAGACACATGACACATACCCCGCTGTCCTGTTTGTCAAACTATTCACAGGCCTCTTTTGCCTTTCATTTCCTTAATCTCAAATTGCATCAAAAAAAAAAAAAAAAAGAGAGGCTGAGATTACAGGGAAAACCTCAATAAAAGAGACCGAACAAAAGCTGGTGCCCACATTGCATTCTCTCTCCGTCTCTCCCTCTGCTTTCTCTTTCTCTTCCTCTCCTTGTCTTTGACAGACAGTGTTGGAACCTCTAAAATATATATATATATATATATATATATATATATTTTAAAAAGGGAGAGGATCTTTAGATTAAAACACTATTTAGAAAAGGCCCTGCCAGTTTGAAATCACCTGTGGTTCATACATTAAACATCAAATGTACATTAACTCTGAATTATGGACATGAAAAGCAAATCCTTTAATACCATTTTCTGTGTTCCAGTGGCTGCAGCTTAGCATTTAATGGGCCTCTTTGCAACATGGTTGTCAATGGAGAGCGGTGGCATTCGTTCCCTTCCCGGCGCTGGTTGCCATGCAGCCTTCTGCCCTCGAGGAAGATGCCCCGAGGACGAAAGACGGTGAGCACCAACACCTCTTGGGATACCGAGACTCCTCCTCCCTGGATTATGTTAATCTCAATGAATAACTAACCACACAAAACAGGAAGACGGCAGAGTAAATTGTGCAGAGTATGCAAACGTATGCTGTTTGCGTATATATTCCATACGTTTGCAGCTGTTCCTGGCACAGAATCTGGTTGGTTTTGGTGCCGAAACGTGGAGTGGGCAGGTACTGCCATGCAACAGCCCTAGATTGAGATCCTATTTTGTGTGTGTCTCGTGCAAATCTATGAACAAGTAGTTGCACACCGGTTGCATTACAACACCTTCCTATTGACTGTTAACATTCTGCAATTGATTGTGTACTTGGTTTGGTTTCCTTTGCCTATTGAAGGCATTTGATGCTGTAACCCACCTTGATTCCTTGGGAAAAGGTGGGCTACAAATAAATCACTTTATTTATTTGTTTGTTTGTTTATCACAGTGATTTTTTTTTAATTGATGTAACCCGCTCCGATTGGATACAGAGGAGCGGGCTATAAATAAAATTATTATTATTATTATTATTATTATTATTATTATCCCCAAACTGTGCCCTTTAAGGGATTTTGGACTTCAACTCCCAGAATCCCAGGCTATTCACCAACATGGCTGAGGTTTCCGGGAGCTGAAGTCCAAAATCTCTTAAAGGGCACAGTTTGGGGACCACAATTGATAAAAAAAATGCTTTCAAAACATTAAATAAAATAAAATAAAAACCAGTGGAAAACATTTGGAACTCTTCCTTTAAGATAATTCCGAGGCTAGGCATTGCATGCCGTCAAGTCGTTTCCAGTTTATGGAGACCCTGAGGCTTAACGTATTACAGGGCTTTCTTGGCAAGATTTGTTCAGCTGGGTTTGTCTTTGACTTTCGCAGAGGCTGAGAGAGTGTGACTTTCCCATGGTCACCCAGAGGCCAACTGGAGATCTGAACCCTGCAGTCCAGCACTCAGACTACTACAAACCCAAATGCCCTGGATGAACCTACATTGAGGTCAGCTTAACTTCAATTTTTGCCGTGTGATAAAGTCCTTAGTTAACTAGTTTATATTCTGTGTTTCTCCTAATATAGAATCCAAGGCCACCAGGAATTAACCAGTAGAACTTATCCTGATGCTAGGTCTATTGCCATTACATAATATCATAGAGGACTGGCTTTTTAAACTATATTGGCATGGGATTTCTAAAGCGAAAGGTATGTCTTCCAGCCTCTGTGTTGTGTCTTAATTCACAACAGCTGACATACAGGACACTCGCTCGCTGATACCCTGGACCCAAGCCATTTAGGGTTTGGTAGCCCCTCGAATTGGGCGTCCAAGCAAAACCGAAGCCAGAGCAGTTCTTATAAAACCGGCTGGGTGTATCTTCCAGGCAGTGCTCTTGCTTATTCTTCCCTTGCACAACGGGGGATATGCAACAGCTGTTTTTGCAATTCATGTGAATCAACTGAAGGCACCGACAAGTCATTACACACCATCCAAGAATCAGGCTTGCAGAACTCTGTTTACACAACTGAACCGAATGCATTCTCGTCATCGTCCAAGAAAGTCCTGCCACCTCTGTATGCACACATCTGCATGTCACCTGCAGGATTCTGGCCAAAATATTCCATGCAGGACCCCCTGGCCGACTGGCCTTTGCCGTCTCCGCTTTCATCCCTTGAGACCCTGGCTCATGCTTTCTGAAGAAAAGATGCCTGATCAATCCTGCCAGGTCACTAGGTGCATTTCTGTTGCTACCAGCTCAGTGCCGCACGTCTTCCCTTTTCTGTTTTGGCAACATCTCTCTCTCTTCAGCGCTGAGATTATTTTCTGCCTAAGGGCCTGTGACAAGTGAACTATAGACAACACAGTCATAAATAATAAATACAAACCACGCAGCCTCCCCAACACAACCTGACAATTAATTTGAAAGAAGAGCTCGCTTCACAATGAAACCGCATGATTCAGATTGGGAAGCCGCATTTGTCCACGTTTCGGAGACAAAATGGAAGGGGCTACAGTTGCCCCAAAACAGTCCTTACGAGAGAGGATGCAAAGCGTCCCCTACGAAACGGTGCGTAATTAACGCCGGCACTGGTATCAAGTGCGCGTGAGTTGGTTTTATGTTGAATAGTTGTCACAACTTGTCCTGGTTTATTATTTAAAAAATATTAACATGTAAGAAAGTGTGGTAGAAGTGGCAGCCTGAAATCCAGGGAGATTAATCTATCCAGGCAGCGCAGCACAAAGGGAGATGAGTCCTTCTGCAAATCCTCACTATTTCAAAGCAAAGAAGGTTTTCCAAAGCTAAGAGTGAGAATGGGGAGCCAAGCATAACTGTGGCCAAGCAGTCATGTTGTTGTTGTTGTTGTTGTCACTGCTGTTGTTGTTGTTAACTGCCTTTGGGTCTGCATGGTGACCCTGCCAGATGAGACATCTCCAAGACCCCTGCTCTGCTCAAGTCCTGCAAATTCGGGTCCTGTCCTCCCTTACTGAGTCTATCTGTCCAGCAGGCATTCCTCCTTTCTTTCTACAGCCTTCCACCTTTCCTAGCATTATTGCCTTTTCGAATGAGTCCTGCCTTCTCATAATGTGGCCAAAGTATGACAGCCTCAGTTTTGCCATCTTGGCTTCCAGGGAGAGTCATAAAATCCTAGAGTTGGAAGAGACCCCAAGGGCCATCCAGTCCAACCCCAGTATGCCATGCAGGAACTCAGTCAAAGGACCCACGACAGATGGCCATTCCAGCCCCCAAAGAAGGAGAGACCCCAAAGACATCCAATGAAGGAGACTCCACCATCCTCCATTGAGGAAGTGTGTTCCACTGTTGAACAGCTCTTAATGTCAGGAAGTTCCTCCTAATGTTGAGCTGGAATCTCTTTTCCTGGAGCGTGCATCCATTGCTCCATTGTGTCCTGTTCTCTGGAGCAGCAGAAAACAAGCTTGCTCCCTCCTCAATATGACACCCCTTCAAATACTTAAACAGGGCTATCACATCTCTTCTCCAGACTAAACATCCCCAGCTCCCTAAGTCTTTCCTCAGAAGGCTCTGTGGTTTCCAGACCCTTCACCATTTTGGTCACCGTCCACTGGACGATCAGGCCTGATCTGCTATGGGACACATTTGTTTGTCTTTTTGGCCATCCACAGATATCCTCAGCACTCTTCTCCGGCACCACATCTCAAATGAGTTGATTTTCCTCCTATCCAGCTCTCAGCATCTGTACATAGTGATGGGGCATACGATGGCTTGGACAATTCTGACTTTAGTGCTCAGTTGTATGTTTTTATTCTTTAGGGCCTTTCCTAGTTCTTTCATGGCTGCCCTTCCCACTCATAACCTTTCTTGGATTTCCTGACTGCAGTCCCCTTTCCGGTCAATGTTGGATCCAAGGTATGGGAAATCTTTTGTGGTGGTGTATATGTGACACCCAGAGTAGATCATATATTTAACATCCTTCTGAGAGAGGTATGGGGAGCAGTGCTCCAGGTTTCTCAAGCTGAACTTGAGGTTCCTCCTTTGGATGCTCGAATTGCCGCAGGAGGTGATCTGCCCTGGGTCCAGGCCAAAGTCCCACCACCGTCATCACCTCAGGCCTCCATCTGTATTGTCCCATTGCTGCTGTTGCTATTCACATCACAGTGAACCATGGTGCTCCATGAATGTGGTGGAAGCAGCGCAGTAGTCTGGGTGGTCTGGAGTTGGGTTTTTGGCACAGTGCAGATATGTGGGAAAGCAACTGACTCACCTGACCTCTCCAAATGATCAATGGATCCACAGGAGCTTCACATGACCAAGTCATCTGGCCTGCAGGAACCTCACTTGGCTAGGATCCACTGAGTGTTGTCAAGAGAAATCAGGTCTGCATAAGAAAGACATAAAGGGGGACATCTCATTGTGAACCATAGCATGGACAGTCTCATTGGAAATATATTTTTTCTCTGCCCAAGATACAGTTTCCTGAAAGCTTTGTATTTGAGCAATCTGAGGCCTCATTCCCATTTACAGATAAATTGGTGCGCAATCCCAATCAATGGATCGATTAGGCATCGGATAGTGGTTCCCACTATATTTGCCCCAATCTCATTTTCTGTCATTTTCTATCACCAAAATAACTCACTTGTGGTTCCCATTCCCCAATAAATAACTGTCCGGGAAAGCTGCCAACACGTGGCTGATAAAGGAGTCTTTAATAAACACAATAAAATGGAAACAAAATACCAGTAATTGCTGGCCGTCGTCAAATACAAAGTCCGCAAGGCAAAAGGCAAATTCAATGAGTGTTCCAAGGTCGAGGGTTATCACAGACAGAGATTCCAAAGCTGTTCCAAAGGTCGCAGGTAATGAATAGTCTGAAGTCAAGCCGAGAGTCAAGAGCTTTCGCCGGGAAACCAAGATAAGCTTTGACAAAAGTTTGTCTTCCCTGATCTCTTATATAGGCCCCAGCTCCTCCCCTCACAGCTGTTTTAACTTGGCTTTCTCTAACAATCTCCGAGAGCGTCTCAGCCCCTCCCGATCTGCTCTCCTTTGAGTAAAGGAAGGGATTTCTGTCTCTTGCTCCTGTGTCTCTTCCAGGCCTGCAACCTCTGCTGGGGAAAGGCTTTCCTCTGAGGAGACCCCAGGCTGCTGAGGTAGGGGCTGTGCCTCCCTGTGTCCCATAGAACTAGGTCCAGGTTCACCCAAGTCTCCAGGATCTAGCAGCACCATGCTAGGACCTGACCCAGCATACTCTTCCTCAGAATCCTCCATGTCCTCCACCTGGCTGTCCCTGACAATAACTTCAAAATGAATTAGGTCTAGCTGGCCAAAAGGGAAATTTGAATCAATTCCGATCCGCTTGTGGTTCACACTTGTGCTGAATTGATTTATTGAAAAAGAACTGGGAAAAAATCAGTGTCAAAAAGATGTGGGTTAAATGGATCTGGAGCATGGCTCTTCTCTCAAAATCGCTTCAGCAATTCGAATTAGGTGGGAACCAGGGTCGTTTGAACCAGTTCAAACCGATTCACGATCCAATTTAAAAGGTAGTGGGAATGATGCTGGAATTTGTTAGTGAAGCCTATGGTTTCCTTCAGATGACCATTCACAAAACAAAAACACAAGCTAATATGCAACGTGCAGAGCAAGCTAAGTTCATACTGGGACAACCAGACATCTTTTACCTCTTTTAAGGCATGCCTCTAATAACATTGTAACTGGATTTTCTAGCTGGAGCGTAAGATTTGGAGCTTAGAAATCTATGTTCCAGAGCAATGAATAATATGGCATGTGGAAGCCCAACGTACCTGAACAGTGGTTTGATGGGAGGCAAAGACCCAGGACATCATTTTATCTCTACTTAGTTATGGGTGTCATGCAGTCATTTCCCTTCATTTCTTTCCAAAGAAAGTTCCTGAGCTCTACTCAAATTGAAATTAAAAGTTTTTCTTAAAATATGGGGCCAGCAAAGCACTCGCCCAACTGTGAGCCATAGATATGAGCACAGTGTAGATATTCCTCCAGTTCCTTTAACAGATGGCTCTGAAAACTTGTTCTGCAGGAAAAGAGGCTCCCGCAAGTCCGCTCCTGGCTTCGGTTTCTCCTCTTATTGCCTTCTCCTCTCCAGTATTCCCTTTTGCTAAATTGCAGCCTCCTTGGTGGGACTGTAACTTAATTTATCTATCATAATGCTCTCCGTATTTGTTTTCCCATGTATAAACGTTGGGTTGGGTGTGTGGGTCGGAGCCAGCCAGTCCTTAAGTTCGGACAAATTGCAACCGCCGCGCTCCGACTGGATTGATTTTTAAATACAAATGTGGACGGGAGGAGAAACCCAGCCTGGCAGCTTTTCCAGAGTTTCCTCTCCAGCTTTTTATTTTTCATTCATAATGGACACGTATACAAATTTGCGCTGGAATGTTCCGCCGCAGCCCCCTGCGCCGAGTGGTTATAGCGCCTGCCAAGACAGGAAAAGAATGATTAGTTATAAAAGGGAGAAATGTTCGCGCCGCGCACTAGGCAAGCAGCCCTTGAGCCGGTGGAATTCACAATAAAATATTACCTTAATAATGTACTCAGGGAGACCAACATGTAAATGGGAACAGCTGCTTCTGTGATGACCAGATTACAAATGGTTGCGGCCTGCATCATTAATATTGCATTTCGACAATAATATCTTGATTTGCCAAAAGAGCTATAGCCTTGCGCTATTTCGCCAAATGGGAATTCGCTCGCCTTTTCCTCCCTCTTTAAAGGAAGTTAGTAACATTACAGTTATATTTCACCAGTCACCAGTTAAGTGCCAAACAGAAATAAAGTCCATTGCAGAAGCAACTGTTACAATCGCAGGAGGGCTGCAAATCAGCATTCAGTCTGGGCAAGAGGAGGAGGAGGCGGCAGTTTGGATTGGCAGAAGAGAGCATGGTTTGCCTTATTGAGAAGTTTGGGCAGAGCTCAATTGTGTGGGTCAACTACAAGGGCACCAGGGATGGCATCCAGCGATCTCACTGCGCTAGTGCAAGGCCTGTTGCACAAACAGTGGGCTACTTCCAAAGTCTGCAGGATGGGTAGCATCCAATGCAGTATATTTCAAAAATTCCACAAGCAAATTAAGCGATTGCACAAGATGTGGAAACACGGTTCCACAATCAGTTGTGCAAAGAGTCACACAACCAGTTGTTCAATGCCAGCATTCTCTGAAGATGTCAGCAACAAAGGCTGGCAAAACGTCAGGAATAAACTCTTCTAGAACATAGCCACACAGCCCAAAAACCCACAAAAAAACTATAGATGCCTTCCATGAAAGCCTTCGGCTTCATATTGTGCAATCATTCTGCACAACTGTTTGTCTAAGCAATCCAGCAGAACAACCTCTGCTGAGGCAGGAAGAACCAATGCTCACTGGCCTTCCAACATCTGTTGTTGTTGTTGTTGTTGTTGTTGTTGTGTGCCTTCGAGTCATTTCCAACTTAAGCAACCCTAATGCCTATCATGGGTTTTCTGAGGCTTGAAAGTGTGTGACTTGCCCAAGATCACCCAATGGGTTTCCATGGCCGGGTGGAGATTTGAACCCTGGTCTCCAGAGTCATAGTCCCATGCTCAAACCACTATGCCTCATTGACTCCTTTCACCATCTATACTAGCTCCTTGCCCTTGCAGAAGTTGTGAAGTGAGTTGTGACTGCATCACAAAAGAATGAGCTGTCCAGCCATTTCATTCTTGCAGTGCTCTGAAAGGTGGATGACTTGCTGAAGGGAAGCCATCTGAGATATCCTTCATGCCATGCGGCACTAGCTACCTCCTTCCCCATGAAGCATCTTTTGGAAACAATGGAAACCTTCAAGGATTAAAACATGGCAACATGAGATGTGGCGACATGAGATGTTCCAGCTCCTCTTGCCTTCTGCGTGGCTTCCTGGTTGCCCAGGAAAGGCCAAGGAAAGCACATGGATAAAGGTGGACCTTGCGTGCCATAGTTTTAGCAGCCATTTCCCATATCAGTGGATGCTTCATGAGAAATAACTTCCTAGAAATAACTCTTTCAACATGGATGCATTTCCATTCTCCGTTCATCAACAAGTCTCATCTCAACCAGGGTCATTCATCTTACTGACAACAGACACTTCAGTTTTGTTCTGGAGGACTGAAAGCTGCTTCATATAGAGTCAGACCCTTTGTCTCATCTAGCTTTGCATTGTCCACATTAGTAACGGACATCTTCCAGAGGCTGGGAAGCATCACTAGCACACTGGGCTTCTCCAATTTCTTCTTACTTTCCAATGGCCAGTGAATGGCCATGGGAGAGTTATCATAGTGCGACAGTGAGTCCTGGGATGTTGTGGGAGGAGGACAAGTATAGAAGCCTCTAAAGCAACAACACAAAGGCATGTGATATTTAAGGTCCTCATTCCCAGTATCTTTTAAACCGGATCGCAAATCAGTTTGAACCGGTTTAAATGACCTTGGTTCACACTTGAACCAAATCGCTGAAGCAATTCCAAGAGGAGGAGCATGCACTAGGCCCATTTAACCCACATCTTTTTGACGCTGATGTTTTCCATGTCTTTCTGGATAAATCAATTCCATGCAAGTGTGAACCAGATGCGAATCGGAATCGATTTAAATTTGCCCTTCGTCCAGCTGGAGCGGGTCCATTTTGAATCGATTGACTCGTCAATGTGAACCACAAGTGGGTGATTTTGTTTTATTTTGCAGCAAGAAAACGCAATCGGGGCAAATGTAATGTGAACCACGCTCTGCTGCTGAACCGATCCATTGATTCAGATTGCAAAGTGATTTATTTATATGTGGGAATGAAGCCACAGTAAACTTATGCTTCTGTACACCACTAACTGGATGCCACCCTTTGTCTGCCTTGCCTTGGCACTGCATTTGCACGACCCTGATGAAAGGGCAATTGCAAACATCATGCGCCAACAGAATTTGGCCATTAGATTCCCACCAGGCAGGCAGAGGACAAGGTTAGGCTCGCAGTGTTAAATTCAAATTTTCTGTGCTTTGTCTTGAGTGGGTCACATACCTGCATCGTTCAGTTACAGAAGTGCTTTTGATTCTTCTTTCTGTTCTGAGAACATGCCATTCAACTCCATTGTGGGCCACATGGAGATAGATAGATAGATAGATAGATAGATAGATAGATAGATATATGCTTGTTTTCACATGAACAAGTTCCACTAACAACAACCGAAGCACACACTTTTGTTTGTTAGAGGGTTGCTGCTTGATCAGGTGCAAAGGTGAATGTGGAGAAGGCCATCATGGGAGATGGAGGTCTAATCCACATTACTGCTTAAATTGTTTGTTGTGAGTCATATCTTGGGGACCTGGGAATTCTGGGAGAGGAATGACAGAAGGAGATAGATAAAAAGCTCAATACATGCATTTTGCTTTTGCTGGGGATCCTTGACCCCCCCAAAGAATAGCTCTGTGGCACTCAAAAGCTTGCGCTTCCAAGCATTTTAAATCATTAGCAAGCCCAACAAAGGGGGCTGTTTTCCTTGGTTTCGTGCTTCGGTGCCTAGAGGAGGAAAGGGTGGCAATGCAGCTGCTAAGATCCTGACATTTGAGGAAACAACTGAAGAACGTCTTTGCAATGTTTTATTTTTAAAGATTGCCATTCAGAGGGAAGGCGAGGGGAAAAGGCAGAAAAAAAGCACCAGGCAAACAATGGCTTTCTCACTTGTTTGTTTGTTTTTGTATTTGTGCCTTAATGAACAGCAGTATTTATTATCAATGGTGTTTGCGCCTCTGAGTGATACACTCCGGGAATTTTGTCTCCAGCCTGTTGTTTCCTGGGTACCACCAAATGCTTTGTAATTGCAGCTCATAAATGCGCCGGACAGTATTGCCATGGAAAATAACTCCTGGCTGTAAATCTTCATAATAAAAACCACCAGACCTTTTCTTTTCTATTTGGACACAATGCCCAGGAGAAAGCGGCTGGGCTGACGCCTTGCTTTTAACTCTCCCTTCCATCCTTCTTCGGTGTTCCATTCATTGGAATAAGAATCCAAAGGGTTGGGAGTCTTTTTACTACAGGTGCAAAGGAATGAGGAGAAGCTGGGTAGGCACACACCTTCCTAGTTGTTGGGTAACCACCAACTACCTATTCTGGGTTGGAGGATCTGATACGGTAGTTAGCAAAGAACTGTAAGGTGTTTCCTTCCTTCTATAGACCAAACAGCACCAATCCGGTGGCAACTCATATCTTCAATGTCAGTGGAGCAATGAATTGGACTCCAGATGTCACTGGCCCCATTCCCACTTACAGATAAATCTGTTTGCGATCCCAATTGATGGATCGATTCGACAGCGGAGCGCAGTTTCCTTTACATTTGCACCGATCGCATTTAATAAAGGATAAAATAAATAATAAAAAATTTATTTATATTATCCTGCCTCTCCCAGGTACATAGATCAAGTCAGGATTACAACCTGATATAAATAAATAAAGCACAACAATAAAATATTGTATATACTCATGTGTAAGTCTAGAAATTTAGGTAAAAAAATTGACCCAAAAAAACTGAGTCGACTTATCCACGGGTCAATGTAAGTACTGTATCTTAACTCTTATTTAAAAGAAGGACCCATCCCTTGGTGAAAAGCAAGAGTATAATCTGTCCTGGAAGCACTGACCCCCTTTATTCTCTCATCCATCCAGTTTTAAGAATAAGCACAAAGAATTATGTCTGATGGATTTTTGGAAGTTATTTGACATTGTTTTGCTTTGCTTTAGATCTTTTCCTATATGCCCTAAGTTTTACCCTCGGCTTATCCATGGGTCATAGCAAAATCCATAATTTTGCCCCCAAAACTTGCCCTCGGCTTATACCTATGGTCGACTTATAGTCGAGTATATACTTTATATAGATATTCAACAATTAAAAACAAGACTATCAGAAAGCAACGGTGGGATAGAAAAATCCCAATCCTAATCAGAGAGGTAGAACAGTGTGTCTTATATAAGGTCGAGTGGGTAAGATCACTGGAAAAGATCCGTCTTAACTGCCCTCTTAAAGGCCTCCAAGAAGGTGGTAAGATGGATCTCTTCCGCAATCTTGGAGCCACTGCGGTAAAGGCTCTTTGGGAAGTTGAATCTAGTCTAGTTGTTTTTAGTTCCAGCAAATTCTTCCCCGATGTCCTGAGAGTGTGGGGCGGATTATGTAGGGAGAGGCATTCCTGCAAGTAACTCGGGTCCAAGCCATATAGGGCTTTAAAGGTAATAACCAACACCTTGTATTGCACCCAGAAGCAAATCAGCTGCCAGTGAAGAACTGGTGTCATATGGTCAAACCTTGAAGAGCCAATGACCAACCTGGCTGCCATATTTTGAATAAATTGCAGCTTCTGGACTTGGTACAAGGGCAGCCCCATGTAAGAGCACATTACAGAAATCAACATGAGAGATTACCAGAGGATTGTACCACTGCTTCAAGGTCCTTTTGCCGTCGCATTTACTTGAGATGACAACGGTAGAGATGGATCCAGGAGTGCATTTGCACCGATTGTGTTTATTCCCTCCCAAATAATCCACTTGTGGTTCCCATTCACAAATGAATCGATTTAAAACGATTCAGTTCCATCTGGCCGAAGGGGAAATTTGAATGAATTCCGATCAGCTTGTGATTCACATTTGTGCAGATTCGATTTATTGAAAAAGAAGCGAGGGGAAAAATCAGTGTCAAAAAGATGGGGGTTAAATGCGTCTGGAGCATGGCCCCCTTTCGGAATTGCTTCAGCGATTTGGATTAAGTGGGAACCAGGGTTGTTTGAACTGGTTCAAACCGATTCACGATCCAGTTTAAAAGGTAGTGGGAATGAGGCCACTGTAGACATTAATGGAGCCGTCCATGGTGTTGAAGCTAATTTAGACTTAGGGATTAATACTCTGAAGATCTCCTTAAGCCTAATTCAAAGTCCAGCCTGTGAACATGGTGGACACCAGCCACCACTGCCCCAATCTGTCCTGCAGCTCTGTCTGGAAGAAGACAAAATTGGTTTTGACTCTTCTGAAGAGAGTTGAAAGTCACATGTGTGAAACAGCCTTTGCAACTTATAATCACACCTAGATTTGAGGAGGCCCATCATAAAGCACTTTTTTTGCAACATGATGACATATGGCTAGAGAATCATAGAATCATAGAGTTGGAAGAGACCCCAAGGGCCATCCAGTCCAACCCCCTGCCATGCAGGAACTCCAAATCAAAGCATCCCCGGCAGATGGCCATCCAGCCTCTGCTTAAAGACCTCCAAGGAAGGAGACTCCACTACACTCCGAGGAAGGAGTGTGTTCCACCGTCGAACAGCCCTTACTGTCAGGAAGTTCCTCCTAATGTTGAGGTGGAATTCTTTTCCTGCAGTTTGCATCCATTGTTCCGGGTCCTAGTCTCTGCAGCAGCAGAAAACAAGCTTGCTCCCTCCTCAATGTGACATCCCTTCAAATATTTAAACAGGGCTATCATATCACCTCTTAACCTTCTCTTCTCCAGGCTAAACATCCCCAGCTCCCTAAGGCGTTCCTCATAGGGCCTGGTTTCCAGACCCTTCACCATCTTAGTTGCCCTCCTTTGGACCCGCTCCAGTTTCTCCACATCCTTTTTGAATTGTGGGGCCCAGAACTGGACACAGTATTCCAGGTTGGGCCTGGCCAAAGCAGAGTAGAGTGGCACTATTACTTCCCTTGAATAGGGATAGAGGTTACACTATCCCTATTGGTAGCTTTAAATGTTTTCTGGGAAATTAGATAAATGGTGACCCCTGTTCACCTTGAACTGTGGCCCTTCCATTGTGGTCAAACATCTGGTAGGACCAAAGAAAAGTGAGTGGGACCGGGTTATTTATGTGCAAATCTAAGGCTGAAAGTTCTTCAACAGAGAGAACAGTGTTCACACACCATAAAGACAAATTCAGTCTAGTGCTCCCCATTCAGCGCCATGAACATAAATATCATCTTTGAGCATCATCTATGGGCCTCTCTGGAGACATTTCAACCAGCCATCTTGACCAATGGTCTGGGATCGTGGGAGCTGAAGTCTGGAAAGCCACGGTTTGGGAATCGTCAATTTAGACTATGCTAAACAGACCGGTGAACCTACTCAGCGTGAGATGGCTTCCTCCCAGATCTTGGGAAAAATTTACTTCTTGGGACTTGTTGCTCTTGTTGTGTGCCTTCAAGTCATTTCTGACTTATGGCGACACTAAGGTGAACCTATCACGGGGATTTCTTGGCAAGGTTTTGTTTCATAGGGGGTTTGCCATTGCCATCCTTTGAGGTTGAGAGACCGTGACTTCCCCAGAGTCACCCAATGGGTATATATGGCTGAGACAAGATTCGAACCCTGGTCTCCAAAGTCATAGTCCAAGGTTCAAACCACTAACCATGCTGGCTCAGTTCTTTGGACAACAACATCCATAATCGCTCAGCGGGCAAGGGAACACTTCTCTGTGATTTCATATCAAACCCCAACACACACATTTCTTAAACCGATCAATTAAGGGCCCTCTCCCTTTCTCTCTCTGGATTTACCACTATCCCTACTCAAAAAACGTAAATATTTGAGAGGCTGAAAATTGTCTGGAGTTCCACCGAGGAAAGTGGAAAGAAAAGTTCCCCACTCTGGCAAGTTCCTCTCTGCTGAAATGACAGCTTGGCAAGCACTCAAGATGGCTCTTTTGATTATATTTAATGTGCCATGGAAATAATGTCATCAGGACCGATGCCGGATCACTCGGGAGGGAGGAGGAGGAGAAGGCGATCAGGTGTCGGATGGGAACGAATTATGACTTTTGACAATGGGCACCTCTCCGCCTACGCAAGCGCCGTTTCTCAAATTCCCATAGAAGATTAGAGGGGTATAAGAATGTAATGGTAGCAGCAGTCAATAATTCAAGGGTTATTGATTGAAGCTTGCTCTATTCTTCTTCTTTTTTAATTTATATTTTATCCAATTTTTTTCCCTCTCTGTGTGTTTCATATATTATTTTTTTTCATCCAAAGACTTGAGAGTTTTCTGCCCAGACAAAGGCATCTGCTGGAGAAGATTGGATCCTATTCAACTTATTTTCTCTCTCTCTCTCTCTCTTTTTCTCTTTTTCTCTAAATTGCTGGGGTAATTTATATAGTGGCTATGAAAGTGGAGGAGGGATGGTGACAGAGAAGGAGGAGGAGAAGAAAATGAAGAGGAGGAAGAAGAAGGAGTATGAACCATCGCTATCAATACACAACTTGATTTTTCCTCTCTACCCTAAACTGACTCTCTCCAAGTTTTAATTATTTTAATCTGTATTTTTATTGTTATTGTTTTGTTTATGGTGGAGGGATAGGTGTATTGTTGGTTTGTTTTTATTATACATTTTATTGTATTAATTGTGTTACTGTAACCTGCCTTGATCCTCAGGGAGAGGCGGGATATAAATACATTTAAATTATTATTATTATTATTGCCTGGAATTGTGGGAAAAGCCATTGCACATTGCCATTGCACATTCCCCGTTACACGACGGAGCAACATGCAGCCACAGTAGCAGTTACTCAGCTGGTAGCAAAAGGGTGGTGTATCACAACCATTGTGTCCCTGTGTAAGAGCAACGCTACGCTCCACAAACCCTCCGCAGGATCTTGGCCAACGTCCAGGCATCCCTAATGAACTGCTAATAACCCAGCCGTCATCGTCTCTACGCAAACGGACGCCGCGTCTCTGGCGGCAATGCGTTGGCGAAGGGGAGCGATCCTGCCTCCCTTATCCTGCAGCTGGTGTTAAATCACTCCGAGGTTATCGTCGGACAAATTATCTCAGGCACCTTTTCAGGCTCTATGATAAACATCCCTCTTTCCTCCTTTAGCCCATAATCACGATCAGAAACATTAAATCAGAAGCAGCCCGGCCCGGCCTCAATTCCCGATTCAACGCAGGTAGGAAGATGGAACTGCTGCCAGTCTTTCTCTCATCAACAATTCCTCAGGTCCACTTTCCTGTGTTTTGGCAGAAGGCTGGACTCTGTCAGAAGGAACGAGGAAGGAAGGAAAGTGCCAATTACGGAGCAACGCTGGGCCTCTGTTTCATGGCATCTCCATTCCCTTTGTCCCTCTCCACTCCCCCCTGCTTTCTTTACAGTACCGTCTTATTGGTACAGGGACAAGATAGCAATAGCAATAGCAAGTACATATCTATGCCACTGATATGTACACTAATACTCCCTAAGCAGTTTACAATCTGTAGTTCACTGACTCCAAAAACTGGGGACTCATTTTAGTGACCTACGGAAGGATGCAAGGCTGAGTCCAACCTTGGAGGCTTGCCTGGGATCGAACTCACAACCTTGTGGCTCTGCAGGACTGGCATTTAACCACTGCGCCACCCTGGTGTCATGTACCACTGTAATATTTGCAAAAATAGGAATACATAATCTGATTGTGTATATGATAGGATGACTTGAGCCATGCATGCTGGGATTGGCCAACCACTCCGCTAGAGAAACACAGAGCTTGGATAAGCTACTTACTCTCAGCCTCATTTCAGGAATGACCCTGGAAAGTCTTTCCTGTTTCCTTTTGTTGGTTGTAGGTATTCTGGAGTTGTTGTTGTTGCTGTGCGCCTTCAAGTCACTACCAACTTATGGTGAACCTAAGGCAAACCTATAATGGGGTTTTCTTGGCAAGGTTTCTCCAGGGGAGGTTTGCCATTGGCATCCAGAGGCTGAGAGAGTGTGACTTCCTCAAGGGGACCCGGTGGGTTTCAATGGCCAAGCTGGTTACTCCAGAGAGCTAGTGTGGCATAGTGGTTTGAGCATTGGACTATGACTCTGGAGATCAGGGTTCGATTTCTCGCTCATCCATGGAAGCCCACTGGGTGACTTTGTTTCAGTCACACATTCTCAGCCCCAGAAAACCCCACAGTATGCCTTAAGGCCACTATATGTCAGAAATAACTTGAAGGCAAACAACAACAACAACATACTAGGTGTCCCCATAAAGAATGCCAGTGTTGCACTATACATGTTTAGGAATGGTTCCCATTGCTAAATGGGCAATGACAGGAGCAGAGCAATTGAATACAACCATTGTGCCATGTTAAATCAATACAATGGACTATGCCATGCATTGCAAAACTTACACTTGCACATGTCAGCAACGGGGTGCCAGCCAGGTTATGCCTGCTTTCATGGAAGCAGTTAAAGAAATAGCCGTGTTAGGATCAGTATATAGAGAGATCTAGTAGCATCTTTGAGACTTGCAGAAATAAAGAAGTTGGCAGCATGAACTTTCATAGACTTTGGCCTACTTCCTCAAATGCATCTGAGCAAGTAGACTTAAGTCTACAAAAACTCACGCTGCCATCTTCTTTCATTTAGTCTCAAAGGTGCTACAAGATCGCTCTACAGATCTGAAAGTGAGTTTGCATGGATGCTTGTTTGGGAACCACCAGATTCATTGAGAGTTACTCCAAAGTAAGCATGCCAGCAAACATCTTGAGCTCATGCGTGTTTACCCAGAAGCAAGTCCCATTGCGCTCAGTGAGGCTTCTTCCCTTGCAAGTGTCTTTAGGATCGCCGCTTTAACAGCGCACTCTTTGTAGCTCTCCGTATCTCCCTTTCCCCATATCTCTTTGGTGCCAGCTGCACCGTACCTTGCAAAACGTTCCAAATTCAAGACAATATACTTTACAAAAAGACATGCACAGCTATATGAATTGAGTTCTCCCTTTTCTGCTGTACACAATGTATTCTGATCACACAACCTGAAGTTACCAGGTTTAAAAGACCCAAAAGCACTCCTTTAGTGACGGTGGCCAACCAGGGAGTGGAGCTGGATGTTGTTTGGGAGCGTGGCACCTGCCAGTTGGCATCCTTCCCCTTATCATCTCTCCGCTCAGCTCTCTTTACAAATCAGATGGGCACCCGACAGGCCTGGCGACGGTCTGCGCCAAGCCTCCGTCCGCCTCCGAAGCTGGCTGCGTCCTCGGTGTTCCTGCCTAACACATCTCTCCTCCTTGTTCCTTTTTGTTGGGTTTAATTAAATATCTGTTTGTCTCGGAGTCAGGCCCTGACAGCTACGAAACCTCCAATGATTTATCAATAAACACAAGGAGATAATTGCTCAGACACTCACCTGACCTTTCCGCTGCTCACGGCGAAGGGAATACAGGCATGGCGCTCCTTTCTTCTTCCTCTTCTTCTCTTTCCCCATTTCTACTCTGGAGGCTTTCTTGTGGCATGATGGATACTTTCCTATTAAATATATATCTTAGATATCATCGGAGACTTAGACAGCCTCCAGTTCTGGACACTGGCAATGTCCGCCGGGAGCCAAGAAGGTCAAGTTTTAATGATGGGGTGAGAATTAAAGAGAGGTAACCATGATGAAGTATCTTCTGACCAGCGTCCAGAGGTCTACCTTGGCCCCACTGACCTTAGAAAAGCAAGGACCCATTGTGTATGTTAAGGGTTTTTTTTTGGAGGCTGGGTGTTTTTCTTCATTCGCAAGGCTTATGAGACTTCTTCAAAGATTTCCTTGCAGAGTTTATCCAAGGCCTTGACCGCCTTGCCCTGTGCGATGCCCATTTCGATATCCGAAGAGTGGCATCCAGGATCCGACGGCTGGTTAGAAGTCAAACTTTAAATTCAAAAGCTTCACCTGTTGTGTCACCAAAGGTTCAGGACAGGGCAAACGACAACTTTTGCAATAATAACATAACAAAGGAATGGGGCCAGGTGGTTAAGAGTCGCTTTACGGCCGAGTCTGTGTTGTGCTTGTTAATATCCAAAGGGCTTGGGAAACATTATTTCAGCAGCTCCAACAAAGTTGTGGGCTTCATTGGCTTGTGTGATCTCCATTTGAAGATGGAGGGGCGAGGGCCTGCATGGCGCTTTCCCCAGAGCTTGGGGAAATTACTTTTCTGAATTACAATGTCCAGAATCCTCCAACAACTCTTCACGTTGGCTGAAAGGTTTTGAAAACAATTTTTTAAAAGTTATTTTTCCCCTACTTCTGGGCTTGCTGAAGGCTAAATAATTAATCTTTGGCAGGAACTTTCTGGTTCGTATCCCTGCAAGACACGAGGGTCATTCAAACGCTAGGATCCAGGCCCAACAGTTAGTCCCAGCTAAAATGGACTTCCTCTCCAATAAGATCGAGGTGGCTTACATCAATAATAACATTCATAGGGGCTTTCTAGATTGGCAAGAAAGTGTGAAGTTGCCTTTTCCTTAATGCTTAGCAGCTAGACTGCAAGCCCCAGGTGTGCATTTAAAAGGTACAGGGCAGCTAGACTGAGGGGTGTGGGAACAACTTATCTGAAGTCTTTTCTGTGGCTCAGCAGCTACATGGGAAGCTGTCAGAATGCTACAAACACAGGCGGAGCAGCTGCACCAGCGGCAATGAACACGGCTTTTAGCCACGCTGAACCTTTAATTATTTTTTCCTTGCTGGCTGCGAACTGCGCAGCTGTGCAGGTTTGCCGGCAGCCGCTGAGAACTGTGCAGCTGTGCAGGTTTGCCGGCTGCCGGTTGGGAACTGTGCAGCTGCGCAGGTACACCATACAGACAATTATACAGTTATGAGGATCGGTCAAATTATCATTGCGGTTTCTCTGCTTTTTTAAACTGAACCCCTTTATTTTGTGAATGAATTGACATGTTATGCGCAGTAGAATAACAGTTACAGCATCCCAGAGTCCCTTCTGCGCATGTCTAGGATTCGGATTAGGGCTGGAGCTAGGGTTTGGGAGCTTTAAAAAACTGCGCAGTTAAACCCCAGCTTTTACACCTGCAGGGCATTGAGCGTTTTAATTAGAAGTGAAGTCCACACCACGCATGCTCCCAACCCACGATCCATTATGCTCCGCACCTGTATCTCTGCCTTTAAATTGGTGCTTTAAAGAGACAGTGGCCCTTTTAATTGCGCAGCTGCACTGCAGCCTTTAGATGGAGCTGCGCTGTTCCACAGTTTTTAAAACAGAAGCTGGGAAAACCAGCACCTTTTTAAATGCGCTTCTTCTCCCCTAAAATGAAAAAAAAAAAGCGTTTTCATGGCACACTTTCCCTTTTTCTCATCTAAAGGCTAGACTTACATTCAGCCATGAACACACTTCTTTTTGCCAATCTAGATCAGGCCATACAATATAAAAATAAGTCTCACTATCCACTCCTTCTTTAAACAGACAACATAATAATTCCAGCATAACCATAATAAAATATAAATTAGACCATTAAAACAATCAGAGACAGGAAAACAATGTTCTTCCCCGTTGATCTCTTTTAGTGTCTTGACCACAGTCTGGTCACCTGCGTCCTGGTTTCCCATCTGAGAAATGGGAAACGGTTCTTCTTCTTTCTCCTGATGGACTTTGTTGCACTGGTCCTGTACTTGAAATGCTAACTCCAGGTATCTCAGAGCACACCAAAATGTGTGCAAAACACATTTTCTCTGTTATGTGGCATGTGCCAGCTGCAGACACAGGGAACAAACCCGCCGTAATGGAATTATCCATTTCAGTTCCCAACTTAATGGCGCTCTGCCCTGTAACTTTGAACAGGGCTGCCTTTGCTCATTAACCCCCTTGCAAGCGACCGAAGGCTTCGCCATCACTTATACATGGATCCAAAGGTTAGTTTGAGAAATACCTGTGCCACATGATTTATCATGTCTGGGAAGGGGAATTTTTTAAAAAGACAAGTTGGAAAGCAAAGCCCACCCCGCCATCTCTCATCAGAAAACATTGCCTCCTTCTATAGAGGTAAATTTCATCTGCATTGGAGATGAAGCCGGGCGATTGTAGATTTGATCAATTCTTGTTTATCATAAATACAAACAGAGTTTTTAATGTGCGGCAGGGTATAAAAGACTCTCGAAGCAATGACACCGTGTGAAGTTGGGATGCATTCAGGTCCGACGCCTCGCCTGTCTTTTGTTATCGGCGAAGGCTATCAACTTCAATCATATGCATCCTGAAAAGGCTTTTACAAAGTCAGAAACAACTCTTTTTTTTTTTTTTTTTTTTTTGCCAGCCAAGTTTCATCCAGATTGGGAGTTTTAACATCCCTGGCGGACTTTTGCAAGGAAGATTAACTGTTTGGATGGAGATGACGGGCTGCATTCTGGCCTTTAAACCATCCTCCCCCTTTTCACAAAACGGACACAGAAGATGTACTTTAATGTAGCGTCAAGAAAAATACTGCGATGTAGATCAAATCCTGGGGATCGGCATGGGCTCATTAGAAACCGCTTTTATCGGTAGCGTCTGCGCAGAACCTCCTGCCTTTTAAGATTTCCTTTTGTGCAACTTGGACACCGGTCATCCTTTGGACTTACCTCTGGGTCTGCGACGATATTGGAGGTCTCCGGACAATCTCCAGCCAATTCAAAGGTTACTACAACCAAGTGCAACCACCGAACCGTGTCAGAAGCCACCAGGGGTAGGAGTCTTAATGAATCTTTTCCTTTCTCCTCCTCTGCTTTCACTATTAATATTTTCTCCCCCATCTGATAGTGTGCCTCAGTTAATTGTTTCTGGGTTTATAACATAATGGAAAAAAAGGTCTTCGCTCCTCCAGGCACCTTTTAATTATCCAACAGAGCAGGTAAAATCACTTTATATGTGTGTGTGTATATATATATATATTCTTTCTTCATCTCTCCACTTCCTTGCATGGTAATTAATGGGAAAGTCTGGTCTCTTTCCTTGTAGATGATGATGGCAATTGACAAAGCCAAGCCAAGCCTTCCCTCGCAAGCTCATTGCGCAGGAGCCGAGTGTCACATTGAGGCACTTCTACCAAATAAAAGATGAGAAGGGGGTCCTTTAGGGAGAGATGATGAGAAACGCTGTACCCAAAAAAAATGTGGCAGGGAAGAGCTACCAAAAATAGCAAAGGCGTACAATTTGGAGGATCGTACGACGCATCTAGAAATAATGCCGGTATAATGCAGCTGGCTATTTCTGTTGTTGTTGTCCTTTGGAAGGCACCATATGGACTGGTTGTTGTCGTTGTTGTGTGCCTTCGAGTCATTTCCAACTCAAGGTGAGTCTTGCAGGGTTTTTCTGTCGAGATTTGTTTAGAAGGGGCTTTGCCGCATGGCTTGCCCATGGCCATCCGGTGGGTTTCCATGGCTGAGTGTGGATCTGAACTCTGGTCTCACAGGTCCTAGTCCAACGCTAAAATCACGACTCCATGATGGATCTGTAGACTGATGTGACTGTGTTAATAAATGGTAAGGAGAGGAATAATTTGTTGGGTTCACATGTATCCCCGGGGCCAAAATCCCATTGCGTGTGGAAATTCCCTATCGAAGGAGTCGAATATTTTGGTCTGACGCTGAGCAATTGCGTTCATATCAAGGTTGCAGGAGTGGCGTTGAACAGAGAGCACCATTGCACAAGCCTCTGCGTTGCACATTTGGCTGTGCATTCAGTTGCACATTTCACTGCCACAACTTTGCCATCCAACAGAAGGGTTGCGCAGCACAACCATTGCATACCTGTGCAGGTGCAGATTGATACTACTCTAACCCTGACGTGGGATCTTGGTGGAGATGTTGACCTTTGCGCCAAGCAGGAGTTGCATATTCCTTTCGATCATAAACTTCTGGGAAAGAGCTGCAATATAATAATAATAATAATAATAATAATAATAATAATAATCAGCTCAAGGATTAGAAAGATCACCAGCACTACCCCCACTGCTATCATCCCTAATGTTTTATATATATATTAGTTACTTATGTATTATGTATTTATTTATGTATTCTATTGTAACCGGACTCAATCCTTTTGGAAAAGCGGGCTATTAATAATAATAATAATAATAATAATAATAATAGCAAGGATTAGAAAGATCACCAGCACTATCACCACTGCTACATCCCTAATGTTTTATATATATATTAGTTACTTATGTATTATGTATTTATTTATGTATTCTATTGTAACCGGACTCGATCCTTTTGGAAAAGCGGGCTATTAATAATAATAATAATAATAATAATAATAATAGCAAGGATTAGAAAGATCACCAGCACTATCACCACTGCTACATCCCTAATGTTTTATATATATATTAGTTACTTATGTATTATGTATTTATTTATGTATTCTATTGTAACCGGACTCGATCCTTTTGGAAAAGCGGGCTATAAATAATAATAATAATAGCAAGGATTAGAAAGATCACCAGCACTACCACCACTGCTATCATCCCTCATGTTTTATATACATATTAGTTACTTATGTATTATGCATTTATTTATGTATTCTATTGTAACCCGACTTGATCCTTTTGGAAAAGCAGGCTATAAATAATGATGATGATGATGATGATGATGATGATAATAATAATATAATGTTATTGTTATTGTTACTGTTGTTGTTGTTGTTGTTATTCTGTTGCTGCTATTCCTTCCGCCTGTGTACCCATTAGCGCCTAACTTGATCACAACAAAGCGCCAACCCAAGAGCGAGGCTCCTTTATCTCCCACCTTGGCCAAATCAATAATTAAGCGTATTCTAAGTAGTTGGATTTTGCTTGAAATTTTCCATTTGGCTTGTGCATTAGTCCAGAATGAAATATTTAGAGGACAGGAGAGGAGTGTTTCAATTTTTGTGCTAATAATTAGAGGCTGCGGCGCATTTCAGGTCTTAGTTAAGCCTCGCTTTTTCCTCCTCCTCTCCCCCCCAACCATGACAGCCCCCCCCCCAGCCCTTTTCTGCTGGGAAGCAAGAGATCCGATTCCCCCCCTTTTTGCAGAAATAATAAAGCCAAGCATGTCTAACAAATTGCCCGGCACTATGCTTTTCAGTTGCGGATGTTCAAAGAGTTTTTCCCAGAAGGCTCTGTCAGGAAAAGGAGGAATTCTAGCCCAGAATCCTTACGTCTCTTTTATTTGTTTGAAGACCAAAAGCTTTCCAAAGTGTGCAGAGTCACACACATCGATGGGGTCAAGGTGGGTCTCCAGGCATGGAAGATCTACCTTCAAGGGGGAAGCGGGGCTCAGCTTGCCAATGACAAAGTTCATGCGTTCATCTATACCCTCCTATCATCTTGTCCTAGGACTCAAGGACATTTTCTGGAATGTCTAGTTCTGGGCAATTCAGTTCAAAAAAGATGCTAAGAAGCTGGAACGCCACCAAAATGGTGAAGGGCTTGAAAACCATACCTTATGAGGAAAGACTTAGGGATCTGGGTGTGTTTAGCCTGGAGAAGAGAAGGTTAAGAGGTGAAATGATAGTCTTGTTTAAATAGTTGGAAGGATGTCACGCTGAGGATAGAGCAAGCTTAGGTTTATCACACTAGAAGGCAAACAGGATTTAAACAGGAATTAAACAGGAATTAAACAGGAAATGCCTTATGTGCTGCTCCAGAGAAGAGGACCCAGAATAATGGGCTCAAGCTCCAGGAAAAGAGAGTCCACCTCAACATTAGGAGGAACGTCCTGACAATAAGAGATGTTTGGAGGTGGAAGGTGCTGCTTTGGAGAGTGGTGGAGTCTCCTTCTTTGGAGGTTTTTAAACAGAGGCTGGATGGCCATCTGTCGGGGTGCTTTGATTACGCATTCCTGCATGGCAAGGATGGTTCTTGGATTCTCTTCCAACTCTATGATTCTATGAGTCTATGCCACTGTGAGAACAGAATATGGAGAACCAGAATGGTTCCCAGTTGCCAAAGGGATCAGACAAGGATGCATCCTTCCACTCTACCTTGCTCAACTGAACATATTAAATACAGAGAAGGTTTAGATATGGCTCTAAATTTGGTGGTCATCTGTCAGGGATGCTTTGATTGAGAGTTCCTGCATGGCAGGGAGATGGACTGGATCAGGGCCCTTAGGGTCTCTTCCAACTCCATGATTCTGTGATTTCCAAAGAACAACAAACAACGAAACAGAGGACTCTTTCAAACGGGAGGAATTTCTCCCAATTCTGAATGCAGCCAATGCAAATTCAGGTGAATTCGCTTGTTTAGCGAATTTACGTGAATCCCCATTGCATTCAGAAGGCGTTTGGAATGACTTCCCATTACCCAAAAATGACCCCCCCATTGCCCGAAATTGCGTGAGAAGCTTAAATTCGCAATAACGTGAAACCTATGATTGCATTCGGAGTGACTTCCCTTTTGCCCAAAATTGCATGAGAAGCTCTAATTCGCAATAACGTGAAACCCCAGGATTGCTTTGGATTGCCCTTGGATTATACTTCCAATTTCCCACGTCTGAAAGAGTCCAGAGAAAAGCACCTTAACAGACCTAAGTGACAGCATATGAAAAGTTTGTGTTGCAATGCAAGGAAGCACACTTTTGTGCAGTACTTGAAGCCATTTCAATTATATGTATATATGTATGTATAGTGTCAGCACAAGAGAGATTGGGAGGTTGTTCCTAAAAACCCATTGGAATGGAAAAGCTTTCAGTTGTTTGTTTTTCAGATTGTAAAAGCCTACAGGGCAGGGATAGTCTGAATGACTATCTGTAAGCCGCTCTGAGAGTCTTTAGAGCTGAAAAGCGGGGTATAAATACTGTAAATAAATAAATAAGCAAATTAATACATTGTCTTTTTGGCCATCCAGGGTGTCCTCAGCCTTCTCCTCCAGCACTGTATCTCAAAAGAGTTGGTTCTCTTCTTCTTCGCTTTCTTCACTGTCCAGCTCTCGCATCCATACAAAGTGATGGGGAATACAATGGGTTGGATGATTCAGACTTAATGGCCAGTCAAGGTGCCATCATTAGGTGATATGATAAGAGGTGATATGATAGAGCCCTGTTTAAATACTTGAAGGGATGTCACATTGAGGAGGGAGCAAGCTTGTTTTCTGCTGCTCCAGAGAACATGACTCAGAACAATGGATGCAAACTGCAGGAAAAAAGATTCCAGCTCAACATTAGGAAGAACTTCCTGACAGTAAGGGCTGTTCGACAGTGGAATACACTCCTTCGGAGTGTAGTGGAGTCTCTTTCCTTGGAGGTTTTTAAGCAGAGGCTGGATGGCCATCTGTCAGGGATGCTTTGATGGAGAGTTCCTGCATGGCAGAGGGTTGGATTGGATGGCCCTTGTGGTCTCTTCCAACTCTAGGATTCTATGATTCTATGATTAGGTGAGATTATCACACTGGGGTCAATTCCAAAACCATCCCACAATTATCCCATTGCCAACAATGGGATATTCATTGCCAATAATGGGATGATTATGGGATGGTTCTGGAACTGACTGACCAAGAAGACTACGGAGGCCATGAGCTTGTGGCCCCAAAACGACTTTCCATGCATCCAGTTCAAGCAGTGAAACAAGGAGAAGAACCTGCCTATATTGCTTCTGGACCCCAGGATTCCCTTTATTTCCTCTTTCGTGCTTCTCTCTGAAGCTGTACTTTTTTCTTTTGCACAGCTGAGTTTTCTGATCTCCAGTAGATTTTACATGGGTGTCAGGAGACATTTTCTGCTGATAATATTGATCTGGCCCTACTGCCCACCGCAAGCCGCTTAGTCACAACATCGGTTCCACAAAGATGTGATTAAAATAATAATAAATTGAATAAAAACCCGCCGACGACCATTTCGTTTCAGGTGTGAAACAGCTTTAAGATAACTAATTATTTGCACAGCTTGGCGCTGCGTGCGCGGCTGTATTTTCAGATAAATATTTTGGGCATGTTTGAACTTGGAAATTAAGAAGAAAGTTGAGCTTCCAAATTCTGCGTTGCTGTTTACTGTCTCAGAGCAGCCAAGTCTGTTTTGCTGGAGAAGATGGAGGCTGGTGGAAGGAAGAGAGGAAGAAACTCAGGGACTTTGAGAAGACAAAAAACAAATGAAGCTTTTTCGTAAGATGTTCTTAGCATTTACAGTCTTCAGCAGAGGCTTTGTTATGTGTCCCACCACAATAGGGATTTTGGTTGGTTCAAAACACAAGATGGGGCCTTCTCCGTAGCAGCACCACATCCATGGAAGTGCCTTCAAAGAAAGACAGATATGGCTGGCTCCATCCCTTTTGCATTTCTAGCAGACAGAGACGACTTTGACATTTCACTTGGCCTTTGGTTCTTGATGTTAGGAGTGGCTGTTTTGGGTGGTTTTTATGAATTGTCTTTGCTATTAGAACTTCTTCTTGTTGTTTCGTGCCATTTCTGACTTATGGTGACCCTAAGGCATTCGGCTATCATAGGATCCTTTTAGCATGTTTATTCAGAGGGGTTTTGCCATTACGACCTACCTAGGCTGAGAAAATGTGACTTGCCCAAGGTCACCCCATGGGTCTCCATGGCCAAGCCAGGACTCAAACCCTGGTCTCCCAATATCCTCGTCCAATGCCCAAACCACTACACCACCCTGGTTCTCATTCTCTCTGAAGCTGAAGGCCTGGAGAAGACTCTACTAGGCATTTGTTGCTCCTCCAGAGCAGTTCTATGGTCAGTGTCTGTCGGACGTTGGCCACACAGTTACCCTGAAAGGCCTAGAGATTCCTAGAGAGAAGACTCTACTAGGCCTTTGCAGCTCCTCCAATGCAGTTCTAAGGTCAGTGTCTGTTGGACGTTGGCCACAGAGTTGCACTGAAAGACCCAGAGAATCCTAGAGAGGTGTCCTCTCAGGTAAAAACATGGTGTTTTTGTTATTTGTGGTTTTCCCATATTCACGGGGGTCTTGTGCCCCTAACCCTAGCGAATATGGAGGGACCAGTGTATTTGTTAATCTGTTGTTGTTCTCCACCTCAATCCATGGAGAGAGGCAGGTAAGAAATGACAACAACATCAGCAACGTATTCAACATCAGCCAATTGCTCTGAATATACCTTTCGAAACAGCAACCCATTAGAAAAAGACAGTACGGTGCAGTGGTTGGAGACCCCTATCGTTTTGGAAGCAACATCCCTTTGTTTTGGGGGTGCAAAGGGTTAGGAAGCCATTCAAGATAGGACTGGAACAGTTTCAGGAAACTTTGGAACAGCTGCAGGAAACTTTGCTTGCAACAGCTCTGGCTTTCTGTGCATATTGCACACTGCTTGGCACATCCAAGACTCTGCAGCAAGCCTCCATCCAGGCATCCAGTTCGCCAAGGAAATTCCTCCACGCCAGCCACAACGTTAAGCAAGCCCAGCAGAAGCGGCCCAGGATCCGGGTTCATTAATAAAGCTGGCTGGCAAGCGGCGTTTCCTTCGGCCCGTTCGGTCCCCCGTTTGCGAGCATCCTTTTCTCATTGTTCGCTCGGCAGCTGTACCCCTGCATCTGCGCTGAGTGAAAGCTAATTATAATAATTAACAGAGAACTCGTGAACTTGTCAAACTGGTAATTATAAACCACAGGGACTTTTATCATTAATAGACACTGCTCAGGAGTAAAATAATGAAGTCGAACCGACACGCAAAGCCCACTTTTGATCAGAAAACAGCACTAGAGATGATTGCCAGCTCTGGCCATTTGTCATCTTCGGAGGGGGCCTGAAGCCTCCTCTGTTTAGACCCCGAAAAGGCCAGATAAACAAGGCTCTAAATTTGCAATGTTTTGCAGCCTGCTTTGCATAGCCAAAAAATGAGTTGTTTGGGAAATTAGAAGGATGAGCCCCTGCTGGCCGGGGCAGCTGCCGGCGCTGAGGATGCTCAAGGTAAATCTGAATTTGCTGTGGATTTGACTCCCTCTTTAGATTCTGGATACTGGACCAGACTGACTGAGTGACTATGGACTCTTTCAGATGTGGGAAATTGGAAGTATAATCCAAGGGCAATCCAAACGCAATCATGGGGTTTCACGTTATTGCGGATTAGAGCTTCTCACGCAATTTCGGGCAAAAGGGAAGTCACTCCGAATGCAATCATAGGTTTCACGTTAATGTGAATTAAAGCTTTTCACGCAATTTCGGGCAAGGAGGGGTTATTTTCAGGTAATGGGAAGTCATTCTGAACGCCTTCCGAATGCAATGGGGATTCACGTAAATTCGCTAAACAAGCGAATTCACGTGAATTCGCATTGGCTGCATTCGAAGTTGGGAGAAATTCCTCCGGTGTGAAAAAGTCCTATGGCAAGGAGAATCTATATCTCTAAAGGAGGCAAGTCACACTCTCTCTGCCCCAGAGGAATGCCATGATGGAAGATCTTCTGAACATATCTGGCCAAGAAAACCCCAGGATAGGTTTGCCTGAGGGCCGCCGTAAGTCAGAAACAACTTGAAGACACACGACAGCAAAAAGAACATCAACAACAAAAGCAACGTACAGTCGGCCCTCCACATTTGTGGCTTTGACTTTTGCGGATTTCATTATTATGTTATCTCAAGGAATCTGTAGGTCCTCCAATATGTCTCTGTGGCCAACGTCCGCCAAAGTTGTGCTGGCAATTCCGAGAGAGAACAATTCTCTAGGCATTTGCAGGTCTTCCAGTGAAATTCTTTGGTCAACGTCTGGTTTATATTGACGTTGAAGAACCCAGAGATTCCTTGAAAGACGTTCTCTCAGGCTTTTAAAAAAGTGTTTATTATATTTGCGGTTTTCCCACTATGGTCCTGAACCCCTAACCCCAGCTTTACATCAGTATCCCACACATTACATCAGTGGTTCCCAAACTTTGGTCCTTCAGGTGTTTTGGAGTCCAGTTCCCAGAAGCCCCAGACAGCTTGGCCAACAGTAAGGAATTCTGGGAGCTGAAGTCCAAAAACATCTGGAGGACCAAAGTTAGGGGACCACCGCTTTACATCATCACTTCTGCAAAGGGCTCACTGTATAGGCATACAAACGTTGCTAAGCCTAACAGTAACAATTCAAAGAAGGTGCGACCACGGACGTCCGGCGTATGGGTGCCACCTGGACCCCTAAGAGCCACAAAGGTTAGTTCCTTCCAATGCATTTTACTCTAAGGGAAAGAAATGGGTTTGGCTCAGCTCATTCCCAGAGAGAAGTCACTCTCCTTCCTTTCTTTTAAAGCTCATCCATCAGCTTACATTGAGTTATTCTCCAAGTTTTCCCCTGCTCCTATTGTAAGCTTTCTCTCCTGGACGGTAAACAACAAATGGCTCTTTTCACCCAGGAGATAAGATTGTTCATCTTCCAAAGTCACCGCCGTGCCGATGCGAGGCCCGGGATTGTTTGAATAATGAGTCTCCGGTAGAACGTATGTTTCTTTTTGTGTGTCCTTCTGGTAACAAAGATCCGAGATCCCCAAAGGCAGCAGACGCTTCACCTACCGAGGAAGCGCAGAGGCTTTTTCTGAAGGGCACAAGTTGCAACAGAAGGGATCTTTGCCTTCACAGCCTTCTTCTGCCAGGCTCCAGGGCTGAACAATGAGCGCTTTTGTGCCCAAATCCCCACAAGAAATGCAAGGAAAACCTTGCTGGCTGCCGTCCTTTCTCCACTCCAGCAACGTGAGATGATGCATTTGGATGGATTAACTATAGATTCACAGTTGTTGTTGTTGTTGTATAAAAAGGAAATGAAATGCGAATCCTCAAAGTTGTTGTTACTCTAGATTTGGCTTCCAGTTTCCTCAATGGGGTGAGGATAGCTGCAGTCTAAAAGGCAGCTTGTCCACATTAGAGCCAGAATCCCAAACTGTCCCAGGCCTCATTCCCATTTACAGATAAATTGGTTTGTGATCTGAATCGATGAATCAATTCGACAGCAGAGCGTGGTTCCCACTACATTTGCCCTGTTCGCATTTTTCCCCTGTAAAATAACCCACTTGTGGTTCACATTCACGAATGAATCGGTTCAAAATGGAACCACTCAAGCCGATTAAAGGGCAAATTTAAATCGATTCCAATCCGCATCTGGTTCACACTTGTGCAGAATCGATTTATCTGAAAAGACACAGAAAACATAAGCATCAAAAAGATGCCGGTTAAATGGGTCTGGAGCATGGGCCACCTCTCCAAATCGCTTCAGCGAATCAATTGAAGTGGGAACCAGGATCATTTGAACTGGTTCAAACCGAACTGTGATTTGATTTAAAAGGTATTGGGAATGAGGCTGTAGTTTGGTAATATCAGCCCCGATTAATTCTCTGCCATCCCACTTTTTCAGCTGCTTTTAAAATGCCCCAGTTTCTCTCTTCTCCTTATCCTACTTCCTTGTCCTCAGTTTATTTCAATTGCTGCAAACCGAACTCCAAGTACAAAGATAGTTTGCACCCGATTCGCAGCAGGGAAGAGGGGACAGGGCTACTACGGGGAATGCTTTGTCACAAGTGTACAAACTCCTCTTCGCCTTATCATTTATTTATATAGTCCCATCAGCCTATGGAGCCAGTGTGGCATAGTGGTTAGAGCGACTAGGACTTGGAAGGCCAGGGTTACTACAGAGAAAGCTCTCTCGCATGTGCACAAATTCCTCTTCTCCTTATTTATTTATAGCAGTGAGTCCAAACTCTGGCCTTCTAGGTGTTTTGGACTTCAGCGCCCAGGACCCCAGACCATTGGCCAAGAATACTGAGGCTTCTGGGAGCTGAAGTGCAAAACCATCAGGAGGACCAGAGTTTGGGAATAGCTGTTTTATATAGTCCCATCAGAGCCAATGTGGCATAGTGGTTTAAACCTTGGACTAGGACCTGGAAGACCAGGGTTCAAATCCATGCTGAGCCATGTAAACCAAATGAGTGACCATGGGAAAGTGACACCTTCTCAGCCTCAGAGGAAAGCAAAGACACTGAGCTTGTCAAGAAAAGCTATGATAGATTTGCCTTAGGGTCTTGACTTGAAGGCACATGACAGCAACCAAAGCTACACCACTGACTGGGGCATTATTGGTCTACAGCAATGATTCCCAAATTTTGATCCTCCAGACGTTTTGGACTTCAGCTCCCAGAATTCTTGACAGTTGGTCATGTAACAGTTACCTTGTCTAGCCCACATTTTACAAGCTTGTTTGCAAGAATGTCATGGGGAACCTTGTCAAAGGCCTTACTGAAATCAAGATATACTATATCCACAGCGTTCCCTTCATCTACCAAGCTGGTAATTTTATAAAAAAAAAAAAAAGAGATTGGGTTCGTTTGGCATGAGTTGTTTCTCTGAAACCCATGTTGGCTTTTTGTGATTATGGAATTATCTTCCAGATATTCACAGACTCTCTGTTTAATGATCTACTCTAGAACCTTTCCTGGTATTGATGTCAGACTAACTGGACGATAATTGTTGGGATCCTCTTTTTTCCCCTTTTTGAAGATGGGGACAACGTTTGCCCTCCTCCAGTCTGCTGGGACTTCTCCTGTTCTCCAGGAGTTCTCAAAGATTATTGCCAATGGCTCCGATATTACATTTGCCAGTTCTTTTAATATTCTAGGATGTAGTTCATCTGGGCCTGGAGACTTATATTCATTTAGATTAACCAGGTATTTCTGTACTATCTCTTTACTTATTCTGTGCTGAAATTCCCATATTCTGTCTTCTTCCCCATTATCCTTAGGTTGAGCACCCTTTGCCTTTTCTGAGAAGACTGAAGCAAAGAAGGTATTGAGTAATTCTGCCTTTTCTCTGTCCCCTGTTAGCATTTTTGCCATCTTCTGCAGTGGTCCAACTGTTTCCTTCTTCCTTCTTTGGCTGCGGACACACCCAAAAAAGCCCTTTTTATTGTTCTTAACCTCTCCAGGTCCTCCAGGTGTTTTGGACTTCATTTCCCAAAAGCCCCAGCCACCTTGGCCAACAATAAACAATTCTGGGAGCTGGAGTCCAAAACACCTGGAGAACCAAAGTTAGGGAACCTCTGTTTTGCATCATTGCTTGTGCAAAGCACGGAGGTGCACTTGCCTTTGTAATCTTTATGGACCCACTTTATGGACCTTGCCCACCTGTCGGATGCCCTGTTGAATGCTTGCTCTGAAAGGGACCGATTCCGCTTTGGAAACTGTTGAAAGCCGGGGAGAGAAGAGCTGTGCCCTTTGACATCCTGGAAGTGCCAATCAAAGCGATGGGACAAGCGTTTGGAGCATTTAAAATACATGAAAGTGGTGCCCGCTTTGAAGTGGGAAACTCTCTCTGTTTAATCAGTGAGGAACAACTTTTCAAAAGGAGTCTGGGCTATTATTATTATTTGGGTTGTTTTTGCCTTCCCTTTTTGGTCTTTACCTTCAGCGGGCTGGTTCCTCCTGTGGATACTAGCATGAATAAAACATCCATCGCCCAATTAAATCTTGATTTAATTTCGTCTTCTTTGTAAAACTGATGAACTTGAGTGGTTCCACAAAAGGCAAGGAAGATTAGTATTCTTTTGTGTTGCAAAATCCCCTTCGGAGGGGACTGGGGACTTTGCATAATCCCCTGGTAGTCTGCTGATCCCCCTCCCCAACCTTTCGGATGATTTAGAGGATTAAATGAGGAGGACCAAGAAGGCTTTCCCTGGAGATAGACAGGGCTTTGGCCACCAGCCCAGGACCTAAGGGTGGCCACTGAGCCTTAGAGAGAAGGAGGTGTCCCTGAAAAAGGAAGCAGAGGTAAAAGAGAACAGTAGTTCGAATTGGAAAATTTCCCTCTTTAGGATCCAATGTGTTGGACTAAGGAGTTTGTCATAATGCAGAAACTAAAGTTAAACTGAAAACAACCCACATTTGTGGGATGTTTATCACACAACATTCAGTTAACCTGAACAGAAAGTGGGGGGAAAAAAACAACCCACATTGGCAGAATATTTATCAGACGTTTGCGTGAAAGAGAAATAACGCAAAAATAACCCGAATGCAAAGTCATCAAAACCAGCACCTTTTCGCTTTCGCTAAATTCTGAAAGTACAAATCGGCTTTCCGTTCGGATTATTTTCACGTTATTTCTCTTTCATGCCAACACAACCGACAACCCAGATTTTAAAACACAGAGATATTAAAATCCTGTTTCCATGCAGGATTTCACCAATTCGCTCTCCATGTGATAAACTCCTATGACTACTGGACTCCTGGCTTGAGCTTTGGACTATGGCAAACCTCCCTCTGATGATGAAACTGGCCAAGAAAACCCTGTGCTAGAATTGCCATAATTTGGAAATGACTTGAAGCACACAACAGACACACACGCAATGACTTTGTAGACCAGGGTTCAAATCCCCATTTAGCCATGGGAACCCACTGGGTGACCTTGCGCAAGTCACACTCTCTTAGCTTCAGAGGACGCCAATGGCAAAACCCCTCTGAACAAATCTTGCCAAGGAAAGCCCATGATAAGGTTGCCATAATTTGGAAACAACACAAAGGCACGCAACCTTGATTTGGCCCATAGCGGTTTGCTTTTGGGGGAAACCAGGTAGTGTCCTGCAAAATATTTGCCCAGATTCCAGAGATGTCATAACATCTCCAGATAGGGGTCAATTGTTGTCACTTCTTGATGGAAAAAGTCATCAAGAAAAAGGACCCCAACGGTGCCAAAACTGTGCCGAAATCGTCACTCTGTCCTTCGGGGGGCGGCATTTTTGGGAGCATTCTGAGCCAAAAAACATGTTACCCATATATATATTTAATAAAATTTATTTATATCCCGCTTCTCCAACGATCGAAGTGGCTTACACTAAAAATATCCAAACAATAAAATAATACGATAATGTTTCATTATATCCCAAACCCTCCCATCCACAATAAAATACAATTAAATGATTGGGCAGTTATTAAAACAATTATTAAAAACAGAGCAACGGCAGTTAGGGCAATTGTCAAATGAATAGATACAAGATTACTGAAGTTTATCACACGGGAAGAATTTCTCTCAATTTCAAAAGAAATGGAAGTGAGGCCAGTTCGGAACTGAGTAAATTCGCTAGTTCAGCGAATTTATGTGATTGTGTATTGACTCTGCATTGCGTTCAGAACTGCCCGAAATTGCCTTCCAGTGCCCGAAATTGCATGTGATAGTTTCTCACGCAATCAAGCGAAACCCCACAATTGTGTTCAGAAGGACTTCCCTTTGCCCGAAAATGTGTGTGATCAGCTTTCACGCAATCAAGCGAAACCCCATGATTGCATTCAGATTGCCATTGGATTATACTTCCCTTCGTGTGATAAACTCCTAAGAGTATACAGTGGTCCTCCGGGTTACGAAGGTAATCCGTTCCGGATTACCTTTCGTAACCTGGAAATCTTAGTTTCCCGGGGGACCGCTTTAGGAGATGGACCGCGCGGCCGATTTAAAGGGGCCGCGCGGTTTTTTGTCTTCGCAACCCGGGGTTTCCTTCAGATCTCGGGGGCTGTTTTGCGGTCCCAGCGGGTTTGGGTCCCGGGGATTTCGTTCCCCGGGGGATTCGTAACCCGGACAGGCTGCCCTTTCTCTGCCCCTGATTTGCACAGTCTTTCTCCAGTATGACATCTCCAAAATATTTTGCAGGAGATTTCTTCTTGAGAAACACAAGAGGGTGGGCAATTCTGACACTAGCAAGTTTCCCCCAAAGCAAACCAGTATGGGCCAAACCAAGGTGAAAACACACACAAGCATTCACACACGTGCGCGCATTTTTGCCTGCATGCATGCACAGAACCAGCTTTAACGCAACACCTGCAAGGCCAGAGGCTCACCCGCAGGCTAATTTAGGGGACCGCATTAAATCGGGGCTGCTGTTCGGTAGCTCAGGTGTCAGGGCTTCCGAAAGCAGCTTACCAGATTTCAGCTTTGCTTGAACTAACCGCTTGGTGTTTGCTTGGGTTTTTCCCCCCCTACTTTAAAGCAAAGTTACTTGTTTTAATGCCTCATTAAGCGTTGCAAGCCAGCAAGCTAAGCAGAAGATATCCTGATTGCCTTTTCCCCACCAAAACGCAGCAAAATAAGGAAGGCTTATCCGCCATAATGCTTCGACTTAACTGTTTGCGGCAAAAGAGGAGACTTTTTAAGGTGGTGGGCGCTCTGTATATTTTTGGTCGCTTACTGCCGGAGACATCTAAATGCCTTAAAGACACCAGAACCCATCCCATCTTGTAAGTTAAGCAGGGTCATCCCTCGGTAGCCCTTGGATGGGAAGCCAACAATGACGACCAGGTCCTGGAGGCTCCATTTCAGAGGAAGGAACTGGCAAAACCGCAGCTGAGGATTAGAAGAACTCTATGAAAATTCATGGGCTCACCGTAAATCATTGAAGGTACATATCCACAAATACACAAGGCGCCAGATCCTGTTTGATCTTGGATGCTAAACAGGGTTATCCCTGGCTAATACTTGGATGGGAGACCACCAATGAATAAGCCAGGTGCTGCAGGCTCTGTTTCAGGGGAAGAAACTAGGAAAACCACCATAAGAAAACCCTATAAAATGCATGCGGTAGCCAAAAATTGACAAGTGACTTGAAGATACAGACAGAGGGAGAAAGAAAGAGCGCTAGATGTTGAACGCTCTTGGAAGCTAAGCAGGATCATCCCTGTTTAATACTTAGATGGGAGACAGCCTTGGGAACTGGTCTACTTTAGTTGGGAGTGACCGACAGCATTCCACTTGTTGGAATCACATTGTTTAATCCCAACTAAATAGACCAATTGTGCGTTCTTGGTTGGTAGGTAGCGATATAATCCCAACTAAAGTAGACCAACGTTGTGCATTCTTGGTTGGTAGATGGCAATTTAATCCCAACTAAAGTAGACCAACATTCTTGTTACTAACTTTTTACATTATTATTTATTGTCGGTTTGTATATTTTGTATCCAGCTTTCTGTATCTCATTTGTAGATTGTACGCCTTCGGCAGGTTTTGTTTATATTTTATTGATTTGATTATTTGTACGCAAAGCGCTGAGTACATGTACAGTGCTATAGAAAATAATAATAATAATAATAATAATAATAATAATAATCCCAATTAAAGTACACCAATTGTGGATTCTTGGTTGGTGGCTAGTGATTTAATCCCAACCAAAGAGACCAATTGCACATTCTTGGTTCTTGGCTAGTGATTTAATCCCAACTAAATAGACCAATTGCGCATTCTTGGTTGTTGGCTAGTGATTTAATCCCAACTAAAGAGACCAATTGCACACTCTTGGTTGTTGGCTAGCGATTTAATCCCAACTAAAGAGACCAATTGCACACTCTTGGTTGTTGGCTAGCGATTTAATCCCAACTAAATAGACCAATTGCGCATTCTTGACTGTTGGCTAGATTTAATCCCAACTAAAGTAGACCAACTGCACATTCTTGGCCGGTGGCTAGTGATTTGGTATCATTTGATTCATCAGGATCGCAACAACCGTCCCTCATGCCCCAATTGTACAAGGGAACAATAGTCAAGAACATTGGCAAATACCTACTCAGTAGCACAACGTCATTACTTAGCAGAAGTCTGGTTCATCATAACCACTGTGTAACTACACAAGTGTTGGCTGATGCTATGAAAGCCTGACGTAGGATCTTGTCCAGCAAATGGCCAATAAATTAGACATTCAAATGTCTTTGCCCCTTTACCTGAACTTGCTGCCACCTCTTTCTCCCGAGTCTCCCATTGCCCATACATAAATAATCCTTCCCTCGTTCCCGGTTTCCACCTCTCCAAACCCTCTGCCACAAAAAAATAAAAGGACTGTCTGATTTACAATCTGGAGTGATTGATAAGCATTTCTTGTGCCTGATTTATAAGAGGCAGCTGATGATTTAAGGCAGAAAGGCTTAGGTGTGTGATTTGCTTTTGATGAATGGCATTTGCTGTTATAAACGCGGAGCCTCGTAAAGGCCCAATTTTGAGGTTAACCGCCATGTGACAGTCCTGGGAACAGAGAGGGAGCTTTTCTTGGACTGAGGGGTATGTGTGTTAGACTATTCCAAACCATTAAAGCTGTTTGGGGACAGAAACACCAGATTGGAAAAGTCAGAACCTGGCCGTAAGGGGAGCCGATCACCAATGATAAGAAAGAAATTGCATGTTTAATTCCTTTCCCTTTGAATCATAAGAGATGTACTAGATTGCACGCCATAGGCAGGCATTCTTGATTTTATTTGGTTCTGGTACAGCACCATGTACATTTACGGCGCTTTATAAATAAAGCTAATAATAATAATAATAATAATAATAATAATAATAGATGAATACAACAACAGGAAGGAGGAGGAGGAGAGTGATGACGATGATGATGATCATCATCATCATCAAAAATCTAAACCATATATTCCATATAGGTGAAAGGAACCTTACAAGGTGTTTTGCTTTCTTGTCAGTCGAGACACAATGGCTTGAATTCATTATTGAAGTTGCAGCCAACTTGAAGGCATACAACAAGAACAAAATGTGTAGACGAGAGTTGAACCGCTATCGCTGATTTGCCTTTGTGATCACAAAACTATTCCCATAGTTGTATAAATCTTCCAATCCTGCTTTACAAGGCAGCTGCTGCTGTGAGCAGCTGAGCTCTATTTTCCTATAGTTCAGGGAACAGGAGACTGGTGTTTTCCATTCCCGTCCAAATAATCTGGAAGAACAAAGATCTAGAAGAAGAGTCGATCTAGAAGAACCAAAGATCTAGAACCCATGGAACCCACTTTTTGACCACCCTTGAGCATTTCCAAGTATTATTTCTGTCCCCGGTACTAGGGGCAGAAATAATTTTTGGAAATGCTTAAAAGTGGTCAAGAAGTGGATTCTATGCAGGGTTTCATCCACATTCCATCAAGATCGATGGCTCTTCTAGGTATTTGGTTCTTCTAGATCGATGGTTCTTCTGGGTCTTTGGTCTTCCAGAAGATTAGGCCTTCAGCTCCCATAATTTCTGAGTGTTGGCCAATTTGGCTGGGGCTTCTGGGAGGTGAAGTCCAAAACAAGTGAGAGACCTCTAATGAAAGAAACCTTCCCAGAGAGGTTTTTGCTTGACTGTTGGTCAAGAGATAATAGTTAGGTATACTGAGGTAGTATCTCCTGGCCTGAGTACCACTAATTCTGCCTTGTACAAATGTACATGAAAATTCCCTCCTGCCAATGCCAACCAGCATGGTTCCAGGATCTAACCGCTCTCTGTCGTTTTAATTTGTCATTGACTTCTTCTTTACTTTTACTTGCCAGGCTGTTTCCCCCCAAAATTCACCAGGAAGGGCCTCCCTTGATGGTCAAGATAGGTTGCCGAGTGAAATAAGGGACCAAGTGTTGCATGCATAAGAAGCAAAACCTTCTCAAATTCCCTCTTCTATCCAGCTTTTTGGAGCCCTGTCCCTTATTTAGGGCTAAAGCTAACAAAATGAAATTCAACACGGAGAAATGTAAGGTTCTGCACTTAGGGTGGAAAAATGAAATGCATAGATATAGGATGGGGGACACCTGGTTGAACGAGACTAAATGTGAAAGGGATCTATGAGTCCAAGTAGACCATAAGCTGAACATGAGTCAACAGTGCTATGTGGCAGCTAAAAAGGCCAATGCAATTTTAGGCTGCATCAATAGAAGTATAGCGTCTAGATCAAGGGAAGTAATAGTGCTGCTCTATTCTGCTTTGGTCAGGCCCCACCTGGAATACTGTGTCCAGTTCTGGGCACCACAATTCAAAAAGGAGGTGGAGAAACTGGAGCCATGGGTCCAAAGGAGGGCAACTAAGATGGTGAAGGGTCTGGAAACCATGAAGCCCTATGAGGAGCGACTTAGGGAAATGGGGATGTTTAGCCTGGAGAAGAGAAGGCTAAGAGGTGATATGAGAGTCCTGTTTAAATACTTGAAGGGATGTCATATTGAGGAGGGAGCAAGCTTGTTTTCTGCTGCTCCAGAGAACAGGACCCAGAACAATGGATGCAAGCTCCAGGAAAAGAGATTCCACCTCAACATTAGGAGGAACTTCCTGACAGTAAGGGCTCTTTGACAGTGGAACACACTCCTTCCTCAGAGATTGTGGTGGAGTCTCCTTCCTTGGAGGTCTTTCAGCAGAGGCTGGATGGCCATCTGATGGGGATGCTTTGATGGAGAGTTCCTGCATGGCAGAATGGGGTTGGACTGGATCAAACCCTTAGGGTCTCTTCCAACTCTATGATTCTATTATTCTATTTCAACCCTATTTCATGGGTGGTAATGTCACCAACATGGTGTTGCGGTTTGAATGTTGGACCACAACTTTGGAGACTGGGATTTGATCCCCCGCTCAACCACCAAAACCCATTGGGAGACCTTGCGTGAGTCACTGTTTGAGTCACCAAATGGTGCTTCGATTCTGTGTCCCTGGATGGCAGAAGCAGGTTGGAATGGATGGCTCTTGTGGTCCCTTCCAACGCTATGATTCTCAGCCCCAGAAAACCCCATGAAAAGTTCTCCTTAAGTCCCCTCTCTGGGCTTGCACGAAGTTATTCCTGGCTCAATCCTATGAAATCCTGATATCTGTAGTTTGCTATGGCACCAGAGCTCTCTGACAGAGAAGGCTAAGTATCCCACAAAACTGCAAATTCCATAGCATTGAGCCATGGCAGTCAAAGTGGTGTCAACCTGCATTAATTCCTCAATGTAGATACAGCTTCTCCCTGTCTCTCCACGAAACCTGGCTTGCCTTTCATCCCAATCGCTCCGTCTACCTTTCCATCGTTCGTATTCCTCCATCTGCGCTTCTGTTTATCTACCCGCCATCTCTTTTCTCGGGTTCCTCACTCAGCCCTTAGTTCCTCATTAACCCTCTGCAAATGGCGAGACCTTCTGTCATAATTGTTTTGTTTTTCTCCTCCCGGCTGCCTTCATGTCGCCCAGGTTTAGCTCAGAGGATGAGAAGAGGAACAGACCTCCCGGGGGAGATTTCTGTCTCTCTAAAAATGCTCCACGGAGTCATTTAGGAAGGCTTGAAGGAGGAAGGCCCGTGTTTTTTGAGACGGAGAGGGATCTAAATATTTATAAGCGGCTTTTGGAGAACGCCTGACCCCCTTGAACCTCTTCTGATGAGCTGCCACTAGAAGGAGCGCAAAAAACAGGCAGGGTTCGGCTACTATTACCTGCGCAGCCCCGCAATGGAGAGAGGGATGAGCGCCGTGGAATTTAAACAAGAAGGCACCTCTGCAATTGGGATGCTGGGCGCAACGCGGTGCGACTCGAGACGAAAGAGGGAAGCGTCACACCGGCGTAGATTCAATTAGAAATTTCACCAAAATTTCAAATTACAGCCTCTCCTTCCTTCCTTCCTTCCTTCCTTCCTTCCTTCCTTCCTTTTTAAAGCGACAGAATTACGTGGCATTACAGAGCAAGTGACAGGTAATTTGGGACACTGATGATTTCTTGGACTCTCTAGTTAATGGGGAGTTTAGCACCAATTCTGCTGTAATTTGCACTTCTGAGAAACGGGTGTTATTATAAAGTCAGAAATCTCCGACTCTTTCAACCCCGGGATCCGCCGGGCTTTAAGATGACCAGGAATTGAGAAGGCCCAAGTTCGAAGGTCAACAATTTCAATATCTGAGGGCCGTGCGGCTTCCAAGTGCTGGCATTCCAACTGAAGACTTGAAAATTGGAGGTGACATTCAGAAGTCTCTGAAAATTATAACCCTGGCTCCCTCCTTGAAAAGCTTATCCGAATCCTAGCAAATTCTTTGATGAGGTTACTGAGAAAAAGCATTCTGTTCAAGGGACTTGAAAGACAGCAGGGGATGCAAAAACCTTCTCCGCTTCTACCTGGGAAAGGAAAACGCCGGGATCGAAGGCGACAAGCAAAGGGCAGCCATAAAGGAGCGGGATTTACGCCGGACCTCTTGCCCTGTTTTATTCCGGTGTCTCCTTGCTCCTTCTCACTCCGGATCTTGCGTCAGTTGTGGAGTCCAGACCAGAAGAGGAGCCACGTTCAAGTCCTAGGGTCTGTAGCTCGACGGGGAACGAATCCTGGATCAGTCGCATCAAAAGGGATGGAAACACTGGGCTGGAACCTGGGGAAAGGTAGATCATGAAACCTGGCTCCATCTATTATTATTATTATTATTATTATTATTATTATTATTAATTGATGGCCGAATTAGATAAATTAACATGTATTTTGAATGATGGAAAAAAGCAATACACTCATCTCTTCATATTTGCAGATTTGATTATTCACGGATTTGATTAATATGTTCTCTCTAGGAATACCTAGGTCCTCCAGTGCAACTTTATGGTCAACTTGAACTAAAAGTTGCCCTGAAAGAACTAGAGATTCCTAGAGAGAAGACTCTACTAGGCCTTTGTAGCTCCTCCAGTGCAGTTCTATGGTCAGTGTCTGTCGGACGTTGGACACAGAGTTGCCCCGGAGGACCTAGAGATTCTTAGGAGTTTAGCAGACGGGAGGAATTTCTCTCTATTTCGAACGGAGCCAATTCGAATTCACGTAAATTCGCTAGTTTAGCGAATTTACGTGAAATCTGATTGCATTCGGAATGCATTCAGAATGACTTCCCATTGCCTGAAAATGTCCCCCCATTGCCCAAAATTGCATGAGATACTCTAACACGTAATAATGTAAAACCCATAATTGAGTTCGGAATGACTTCCCTTTTGCCCGAAATTGCGTGAGATACACTCATACGCAATAACATGATACCCCATGACTGCGTTTGGATTGCCATTGGATTACACTTCCAATTTCCATTGTCTGATAACGTCCCTAGAGAGAATGCTCTACTAGGCCTTTGTAGCTCCTCCAGCACAGTTCTAGGGTCAGTGTCTGTCGGACGTTGACCACAGAGTTGTCCTGGAGGACCTAGAGATGCCTAGAGAGGGGTGTCCTCTCAGGTAAAAACATGATGTTTTTGTTATTTGTGGTTTTTCCGTATTCACGGGGGTCTTGTGCCCCTAACCCCAGCGAATGTGGAGGGACAAGTTGTTCCCCACCTCAGTCGATGGGGAGAGGCAAGTAAGAAATAACAACAACATCAGCAACGTATTCAACATCAGCCACATTTGCTCTGAGTATACCTTTCGATACAAACAGCAACCCATTAGGAAGAGACAGTATGGTGCAGTGGTTGGAGACCCCTATCTTTTTGGGAAGCAACATCCCTTTGTTTTGGGGAGCAAAGGGTTAGGAAGCAGTTCAAGATAGGACTGGAACACCTTCAGAAAACTTTGCTTGCAACAGCTCTGGCCTTCTGTGCATATTGCACACTGCTTGGCGCATCCAAGACTCTGCAGCAGACCTCCATCCAGGCATCTAATTTGCAGATTTTCAGATTGTCCATATTCACAGGGATCTTGTGCCCCTAACCCCAGTGAATATGGAGGGACAAGCATAGTTTTGTAAAAGTTTGGGAACAAGTCATAGGATATATTAGCAATACATGGGGTGAATGGTCAGTTATTGGGTCTTTTTTAAAACTAATAATAACAGATCATGTGTACAGTTGGCCCTCTTTATCAACTGATTTTTTTTGCCATGGATTCAAGCATCCACGGCTTGAAAATCTTCAGAAAAAGCATGAATTCCAAATAGCAAACCTTGACTTTTCCACTTTAAATAAGAGACACCATTTTGTTATGCCACTGGATTGAGTGGGACTTGAGCATCCATGGACTTTGTTATCCACTGGAACCCCAGTGGATACCAAGGCCCCACTGTATATCTCTTTAGGGTTGTGGAAATCGATTAATCATTTTAGTAAAGACCGGATTGGTTGAGTTACTATTGGAGAAAGAAGAACAGTCCCAAAATTATTATTGCAAATAAGCGACAAGAATAGTTGGATAGGAAAGTGAGGTTGAATGTGGTGGAGAATGTGGATCAGAACGCAACTTGGAGGTGACAACTCAGTGGTCTTGAGACTTGGGACTCTTTCAAACGGGAGGAATTTCTCCCAATTCCAAATGGAGCCAATGCGGATTCATGTAAATTCGCTTGTTTAGTGAATTTACCTGAACCCCTGCTCCGTTCGGAAGGCATTCGGAATTACTTCCCATTACCCGAAAATACCCCCCCCCGCCCGAAATCGAGTGAGAAGCTTAAATTCGCAATAACGTGAAACCCATGATTGCATTCGGAGTGACTTCCCTTTTGCCGAATTTGCGTGAGAAGAATTAATTCACAATAACGTGAAACCCCAGGATTGCATTTGGATTGCCCTTGGATTATACTTCCAATTTCCCACGTCTGAAAGAGTCCTTGGAGTGCAATCCATTGCATGTGTTTTTGCCCGTTGGCTTGTTCTGGTGAGGGCCATCATTCTTGTTGTAGTGGTCCTTCAAGTACCCATTGAGCTACAGACCTGAGGACCTGGATGTGGCTCTTCTGGTCTGGACTCCACAACCGATGTATGGTAAGATCCGAATTATAGAGACCCTAAGATGAAAGTATAATGGGGTTTATAGGTTTTTGTGGATCTTTCGGGCTATGTGGCCATGTTCTGGAAGAGTTCCTTTCTGACGTTTCGCCAGAATCTGTGGCTGGCATCTTCAGATTCTGAAGATCTGTGGCTGGCATCTTCACACTCTGAAGATGCCAGCCACAGATGCTGGCGAAACATCAGAAAGGAACTCTTCCAGAACATGGCCAGAGAGACCGAAAGCTCCACAAAAAACTATGGATGCTGGCCATGAAAGCCTTCAACTCCATAATGGGGTTTTCTTGGCAAGTGTCTTCAGAGGGGGGCTGAATTGCTACCCTCTGAGGCTGAGAGAGTATGACTTGCCCAAGTGGGTTTCATTGACATGCTAAGACCTGGTTCAGATTCCCAGCTCACCCATGAAACCCAACCGGTGACCTTGGCCAAGTCTCACTCTCTCAGCCTCAGACCATGAAAAACCTGCCTCTGATGCCAAGAAAACCCCATGATAGATTCACCTTTGGGTCCCCATAAGTCAGAAAGGACTTGAAGGCACAAGATGACAACGACAACAACAACAACAACAAGCCAACCAAAACCAGCCACTCGGCAAAGGACGATGCGTAACACAAGTGAGCCTCTAGCGAAAGCAATCCTGTCTTGTATTTCTCATGCTTAAATAGTTGCACAATGGCCAAGCCATGGGGAAAAGCAAGAGAAGGCTTGCTTTTTTATATATATTTAAAAAGGATATTATGATAAAATCGGTATTAATTATTCGGAAGGAAGCATGGGCCCCTCAAGGCAGTAAATGATTTTAATACTGCATGAGGAGAGAACTCTTGTAAAAAAAATAATGAAATGAAATGAAAATAAACCCAACTCCCAGCTTAATCGCTCTGCTCAAAAAGCCTTTCCTGGAAAGGTCCATGGTTGCAAGAAGATCTTTTCCAAACAAGTCACCAAGGAACACACTGTGATTCATGCTCATTTGGATGGAATGAATGGATCATGATGGAAGAAGCGGTGGAAAAAGAGGGGTCCAGACATTTGCATTTTCTTTATGATAGTACATTATTTCTCTCGCACAAAAGGCGTTTCGTAAACCTCTCCAGTTGCTGTCAAACTATTTTTTTCCCTTTTCTCTGTCTCTTTGCTTTTTTGCTTTCTTTAAAGCCGCAACATTTTTTATTGTTTGTTTGCTGCTTCTTGCAGTTTTGCAAAAGCTCCTCACCTCTTCCCCACTTAACTTTCTGGCAACATGGAAAGACTTATTTTCTCTCTCTGTGTGTGTAGGCAAATCACCCGTGTGCAAATCTTGCACAGAATAAGTCCCCGACGACAGCGTTTTCTGCACGAGAAGTAATATTGCTGCACAGAAAAGTTAGTTTCTGCCTAGAAAATGTTGTTTCTGCACTGAAAATGTTGTTTTGTCTGCAAAGCAACCATATGTGAATTGTTTACCAAATGAGTCCCAAACTGGAAAGATACGGGATTGTGCTTATCAGTGCTAAAAACGACAATGTGTTTTTCCAACAATTTTTCCAATGTTTTTGAATATTGTTTCCACCCCTGGATTCACTCGATTGACTCATGAGATGGCATTGCTCAATTGTTGCCTGACTCCATAAAGAGTAAAGTTACTCAGCGGAGGATCTCAGCCAAACATGCCGTTCTCTTTGCAAATTATTCCCCTGGAAAGTCCCATTTATTTATTCCTGTTAAAAGAGATGCCAGTTTTTGTTTTTTTAATGTTTAAGAGGCACGTCTGTCTGCTAAATGATTTACTTTATACCTGCCGGTCCTGGCCCCACAACTAAAACACCCCTAATTGTTCCTTGGCTTTGAATCCCATTCTTCCACCAGCCCCTTCAGCGTTGCGCTTCGTGCCGAGAAAAAGATTAGCTGCTAAGTTATTTTGAGTGCTTTACATCAAAGGGATTGTAATGCCATAAAATTAATGGTGTATTACCCAGGTGTTCATAAAAATGGAAAGCAATATGAAGATTTTCAGAGCATGGGGGATATCAGCTTGGTTAACGTATCATCCACGGGGAGGGAACGTGGGGAAGGGAAATGCCTGAAACGGAGGCATTTTTGGTGGGCGAAAGACTGTTGGAATGAAGCAAGCCATGAGAAGAGTTAAACAAAAAGTTGGAGCGGAGTTGGAAAAGCTCAGCCGCTGTTGGAATTGCAATGTCTCCTTCCTGATGTTGTCTGAGCGAAGCAGCGGCTTCAGATACCATATATACTCAACTGTAAGTGACCTCACATATAAGTCGAGGGCAAATTTTGGGGCCAAAATTATGGATTTTGCTGTGACCTGTGGATAAGTCGAGGGTAAAACTTAGAAGCATATAGCAAAGGATCTAAAGAATGAAGCAAGTAAAACAATGTCAAAGAACTTTCAAAATTCCAGCAGACATAACTCTTTGTGCTATTCTTAAGACTGGATGGATGAGAGAGTAGCAGGGGTCGGTGCTTCACATATTATACTTTTGCTTTTCACCAGGAGCAAAACGTGTATGCTCGAGCCCCATTGAATATAATGGATCCTGGGTGTGCCATTCATTGTGCTGCTGCATGTCTTCAGCATAAACTGAAAGCCGCGTATAGTGCGCCCTCGTATGGCACAGGCGCACTGTATTATGTTAAATTGCATATTTAGTTTTTGGATTGGTTGGGATAAGGGGAAAGAGGGTTTTCCTTGTACGTTTTTTGTTATTTTATGAACATTATTTTATATGTTCCATGTATGTAAGCCGCCTCGATCCACTGGAAGAGGCGGGGTGCAGATAAACTCATTATTATTATTATTATTATTATTAATAAAAACCCAGCAAGGAGAAGACGTCTCGCTATAAACGATTTTCTCACCTTTTGCAATGCTAGCAATTTGGGGATGGAAGGGAAATTTCATCTTGGGGGGAAAGCTTTTAGGGGAGGTCAGTGCCTTCATGGATGGAAGAGAGAAAGGCAGGCCATGTGCCCTCTCCATAGCCTTCTGCCCCTGTCTCTGCTTCCTCTCTTTTTTATGGAAGTCTCCCTTTTGCAAGACTTCAGTGCCTCCGGTTTTCAGTCGGGGAAGAAGGCCGGCTGCCGGCTCCCCTCCATTCCTGCTGACCCCAATCAGCTTCCTTCGAACCAGAGACGGGCCCCGAAGCCGACCCCCATCAATTGGGGTTGGCTGGTCAGGAGCTGGGGAACTGAACCTATTAACCCTTTGTGAGATTTGGAGTCCAGCGGCCCAACACCGGCCTCCACTCTCGTCGTCCTCCTCCTCCTCCTCCTTTGCAGAGAGCATATAGTTGTGTTAGGGGTATATATATATATATTTCTATGCTGAGGCAGCACCTTTGCAAAAGATGGAAGGAAGCAGGCAGGAGGAATCAAAGGATTTGGTGATGAAAAATGAAGAGGGAATGACAAACGTGAGCGGCTCAAAGGTTAGGAAAATGTTCTGGAAATTCCCCCCGACAAGCTGCCATCTTTAATAAATCTCTTTCTTTGGGTCCCCTGCCAGCCTTATGCTCAACAGTTCCCTTTGTCAGCCATTGTCAGCCAAGAGGGAATTTGCTCATGGTGGCCAAAGCAACAACAACATCACACACACACACACACACACACACACACATATATATACAGTATACACACACACACATACATACACAAGGAGGACATTTTAGGGTGGAGGAAAGGACTCCGTGGAAGTCTCCCTCCCCATCCATAGTTTCGGAGGGCCATTTCCATGCGAGCTCTTATAGAGAATTATGCATTAGTCAGCACAGAGCAATCGATAGAGCGTTCCAACAATTTATACATTGACTCTGTTTACCCAGCGGACCCTCTTTGATAATATTATTTATGTTTTGAAATAACTCCATCGGTGTTCAATAGCGCCATGACGGCCCTCGGGGATCTCGGCACAATCAAATTACAAAGATGTACGGTTTTCCTCGGAGCACGGCGAGGCGCGCGTGGCCGTCAACGCCGCGGCACGTTGTGGCTGGGCTTTCCGGAGGCTTCCTCCTCCTCCTCCTCACCCTCCAACCACCAGCCATTACGCCACCTTCTTAGTAGCCTTTATAGGGCAGGGAGGAACAATGGCCTCTAACTCAACCAAGTGAGACACCGGCCTCCAAAGGGAGCCTGACTGCAGCTGTTTCAGGAGCTTTGGAACAGAAGAGACTCAGGTCGCATCTCGCATCTGGGGCCAGAGCTCCAATTAAGCTCTTCTGTCGCTTGTGATCCTGGAGGAAAGGAGAGCAAGAGAGAGCAAGAGAGTAAGCAGGGAGGCCTAGTGGGCTGGCAGCTTCACTCCCTTTGAAAAATACGGGAGGAGGACAAGTGAAGGAATATTATATTATACCGGCTGGGAAACAGCCAAGCCACAGAGTGCATCTCCGACTCTCGATGAAAGGCTTTGCGTTCCCATCTCTGCACATTGCACATGTATGTCCGGAATGCACACCTTGTTGTGCATATTGCCGGAAATATCCACAGACAGCCAATTACTGGGAGACGTAACTATTGACAGAATATTCCAGACAGAGCATACTGTGGGATGCATAACGTGAGTAATGACTCGGATCCTGCAGAGGAATCATTAACGCAATAAAATAGGAAGGGGACAAAGCCACTGAAATCTATAATCTCGCACCAAAACAAAAAAAAAATTAATAAAAATGAGGAGGAGTATGAACCAGTGCCAGCAGGATCCCATCGATGTCATATATAGCCATAGGTTCCCTTGTGCATTGTTGGCATTTCTTGGCACAAGGGAACCTATGGCTATATATGACATCGATGGGATTCTGGCAAGTATCTCATCCATGCACTGCATAGCTCTTATCACACTACTGGCACTGGTTAATCCTCTTCACATTTTGGGTGTCATATTATCGATATCAGTGCCTTTGTTCCCTTCCTATTAAGTGTTTGCATCTCTTGGCTGTTGGGCAGTGGACATGCTCTGTTTATGGGTGCATAACTAAACTTAATGTACCCATAATGTAAAAGTTTCACATGCAGTTCCACATTCTCAGAAGGTGCATAACTAGTCAACAGTACCTTCAATGTGCCATTTAGTTCACTAGGGCTGCATCCACACTGGAGAAATAACCCGTTTTGGCACTGCTTTAACTGTAATGGCTCAAAGCTATGGGATTCTGGGTGTTGGAGTTTGTTGTGGGGTCCAGAGCGGAGCAGAGCTCCGCTCTGGACCCCACAACAAACTCCAACATCCAGAATCCCATAGCTTTTGAGCCATTACAGTTAAAGCAGTGCCAAACCAGGTTATTTCTCTAGTGTGGACGCAGCCTAGGATTGCAGGAACTGTGAACTGGGCATTGCTCCCCATTGTGCAAGGGAACCAAAAGCAGGAAGACCGGCAGAAAATCAATGGACTGAGCAATGCAGATATTCAGCAAAAGGGTGGTGTAGCACAAACCCTGCGCACATCCACAAGTGTAGATGTACACTGTGCAAGCACGACACCGTCTCTCAGGCTTCATGTTACACCTGACATTAAGCGGATGACAGAAATGACAATAGTAACAGATTAATAACAGATTTTTTCTGGTCAGGAATGTCTACGTTGAAATAACCACCCTTGCGACCCTGGCTGCAAGAGGCTAGCATAGCTATCTCTGTGAGTGGTTTAAAAATATAAATAGTCAGTTCACTCGTCGCTTTGGCCTACATCTTAGAAAAGTCACCTTTTAGACTGCGGCACCCATAATCCACCAACCGGCTTGTCCACAGATTGGGCTGGCTTTGGGTTTCTAAATCCTATTGCTGATCCAAACACAGACGACCCACTGAATCAATGCCGACTTCACACGGCGACACTTAGCCGTGGTCCATGGACTCATGGGGTCTACTCTAGTTGGCACCAACAATGTGGGCTCAAAAAGAAGACTTTGTCAGCTGTTGCAATCTTGGCCATCCTTGGCTTAAAATGACCCATCTTAAGATGGCCATCTGTCAGGTATGCTTTGATTGGGAGTTCCTGCATGGCAGGGGGTTGGACTCGATGGCCCTTGTGGTCTCTTCCAACTCTAAATTTCTATGATTCTATGATTCTATGATTCTATGACCCCCCCCCCAAAAAAATCCAATGACGAAATGCCTCCACACTTCTGAGAAAACATTTGTGGAAAACAATTTTGTTTAGTCAATCCTTGAGGGGTTCTAGGGACCACAACAATGACCGCAGGGGCCACATGCAATTCATGACGCACACTTTGCTCACTCCTGGTTTAGGGTCTTGCCAGGAGTGCCTTTGTGGGGTTTTTTTGGCTGCATTGTTGGCATTGCATTAATTCCCCATCCCTCCCTGTTTGCGATGCCCACATCCCTTTGCAGAGCTGGCAGCCAGCCTAGCTGGGCAATGCCATTCAAATCCCCCGGGTAGCTGGTGTTTGCTAAGCTCCCTTCTTGACTATATTTGCAGAGTAAACATTTTGGGGCACCGTGGATCGATCGACAAAGACTAAATAAATAATAATGCAACAAAAAGCCTTTTGCTGTCTTCTCTCCCTCTGCCCCCGCCTTTCCAGCTTTCTTTCCCAGATGGTTTCAGATCCTCAGCATTGGCTTTGCTGGAAACAGAATGCGGCACAATAAATTCAGAAAGCAGCACTTTTACATCCGCCGGGGCCAAACTCTGATGCGGAGCCCGAGTCCGAGTCCAAATGGAAACGACTGAAGAAAATTCAATCCAGTTAAACCAAGCAAGAGCACCGGGTTCTCCGGCTGATGGATCTGTCCTAGTTATTGAGAAAGTTGTTGCAACAACAAGGGAGAAGAAACCGTTACGCCAAAGGAAATGAGTTATATTTCAAGAAAGGGCGTTGAGTTACAAAAGTAATGTAATGAGTGGGAATGAAGTTACCTTGTTGGTGTGATGGGTCACATTTTCAACTGACTTGTAAATACTGCTTTTGGAGCTATTTTAATGTGGGTTTTATCACATTTTGTGCCATTGCCAGTCCTAAGGTTTATCATTCCTAAGATTTCCTCTCACTTCAAAAATAAAATAAAATAAAATAAAATAAAATAACAAGCAGTGAAACTTTCTGAACATTATAACAAATAACACCAATGAGTTACTTTTAAAACTTTAGGGTGGAGTCCTATTGGTTTCATGCACATGTGTGATATTTAATGAAGAACAACCACATCCTGATAGAAGTGTATCAATGGTCTGTGTGTTGCCGTTGTACATGTGCATGCATTGCGCATAACAGTCGAATGCTGGTATGTATCGTCGCTGTGCTTGTGGTTCCAAGTTTGGCATCCTGGCTCGGTTGTGCAATGTTGCGCCTTCCATGCCAAAACTGCATGGCACGGTTAACTCTTCAAGCAGAGGTTTATGGCAGGTAATCGTGGTGTAGGATCTCCGTCTATAACAAGTGAAAAATAAAATAGCCCAATTTTAGTGAAGCAGCACCAGTTCCAGGATGGCAAAGCAGCAAGAAGGCAAAGCATTTTCAGGACTCTGGACAGCACCCAACACAAGACTCCTCTGCAGAGCATTCCCTCTTCAAGAGAAGCTTGTCTGAGATGTTGCGTTCTTCCACGCGAGCCGTAGGGTTTCCCATGGAGAAAATGACAGATGATGAAGATTATCAACATGAGGGAATTCTCCCCTTGTTCAAATATGATTTAATAGTCATCCTCTTTCTTACCAGGGCCATCTGTGAAGGGTTCAAAGTCCTTCTTGAAGTGGAGCAACCATGTGATGGTGATATGATAGGGCTTTAAATACTTGAAGAGATGTCACATTGAGGAGGGAGCAAGCTTGTTTTCTGCTGCTCCAGAGAACATGACTCGGAACAATGGATGCAAACTGCAGGAAAAGAGATTCCACCTCAACATTAGGAGGAACTTCCTGAGAGTAAGGGCTGTTCGACAGTGGAACACACTCCTTCTTCGGAGACTTTGGTGGAGTCTCCTTCCTTAGAGGTCTTTAAGCAGAGGCTGGATGGCCATCTGTCAAAGGGGGTGCTTTGACGGAGAGTTCCTGCATGGCAGAATGGGGTTGGACTGCCCTTGTGGTCTCTTCCAACTCTGTGATTCTATGATTCTATGTGGTGGGTCACATTTTCTTCTGAACCATTGATTCATGATCATTGTTGTTGTTATCAATACAGTGCCATACGCAGGTGCACTGTACATCAAAAGAATGAATGGCATGTGCGACTGTGGTACGTATGCTCTGCCACGCCACGAGCACAAGTCCCATTATACTGAATAGGGCTCAAGCATGCGTGTTTTTCGCCTTATGCAGGGGGGTCCAGGACAGATCCCTCATGTAAGGTAAGGGTCCACTTTAAAATCAGTAATAATGATAATAATAATAATAATAATAATAATGTTTTAATGTTATTATGAAAATATTTATACCCCACTCTATAGCACTTCCACTGTGCTTCCACAACCACTTCTGCAGTGTATCAAAAAAACTGAGCCAGTGTGGTGTAACGGTTTGAGCATTGGACTATGACTTTGGAGACCAGGGTTTGGTTCCCCACTTGGCCATGGAAACCCATTGCCAAGTCACACTTTCTCAGCCCCAGAAAACCCCATCATAGGTTCACCTTAGGGTTGCTGTACATCGGAAATGACTTGAAGACACAACACTAATACGCATTTATTAATGACGGTGGTCCCCCCGCATTCGCTGGGGTTCAGGGCCTCCATAAATGTGGGAAAAACACAAATTAAAAAACACTATTCGTTTTGCCTGAGAGAACACCTCTCTAGGCATTTCCAGGTCCTCCAGTGCAACTCTATGGTCAACATCTTCCAGGACTTGATCATAGAGTCATGCTGGAGGACCTATAAATGTCTAGGGAGTTGTTTGCTCTAGGAACTTGTATAAATACAATAAAATAATTTTAATTTAAATAGGCCTTTAAAGATCTTGCAGGCTTGGTTTTACTGGGGGACGAGGGGGTTGGTTTTAGATTATTATTTTAAACTTTGTATGTTTTTAATTTTTAAATATTTTTAACCAGTTTAATTCTACAATTTTAACTGTTGTTTTAATGAGTTTTAAGTATGTTTTTAGCTGCTTTGGGTCCCACTTTTATTTTGGGCAAAGAAAAGAAAAGAAAAAAAATATATAAATGAATAAATAAATGTCTAGGTCCTCCTGCACTACTCTATTATTGCACCTAATAATAATCAAATCTGCAAAAGTCAAAGGAGTTTATCATACGATGGAATTTGGGGGTATAATCCAATGGCAATCCGAACGCAATCACGGGGTTTCACGTTATTGCGAATTAAAGTATCTCACGCAATTTCGGGCAGAAGGGAAGTCATTCCAAATGCAATCATGGGGTTTCACGTAATTGCGTATTAGAGTATCTCACGCAATTTTGGGCAATGGGGGGTCATTTTCGGGAAATGGGAAGTCATTCTGAACGCATTCCGAATGCAATTAGAATTCACATAAATTCGCTAAACTAACGAATTTATGTGAATTCGAATTGGCTTCATTCGAAATTGAGAGAAATTCCTCCCGTGTGATAACCTCCACTGTGGTAAATGTGGAGGGAGAACTATATTTCCTGACTCAGGACCTAACAACTGCACATGGGGCTGAGAAAACTTTATTTCTCTCTCTTTGAGACTCAAGAGAGCCATTGCTGCCAGAACCAGGGAGACAGAATGGACCCCGACCCTAAAAATTCTCCCTCCTGAAAACCCCTTAAGACTCCCACACACATTGCAGAGGATTTGCGATGGCTTGGTCTCAAACATGTAGTTAAGGCCCCACAGCTTTACAAAGGGCTTATGGCTAGCGAAGGCTAAAACTGCTAGAACAACTTTATCGAGGGGGGATCAATACGGCTGTCTGCACGGCTTGGCGGTGAGAAATGCCACAACGGGAATATGTGCAAGCTACGCAAAGGGTCCTTGCAAACGGGCTCCTTCAAGCAAGGTCTCCGTTCGTGAAGACGCCTCACCCTTAGTTGTCAACTGCTGCGAGATTTATTCGCCTAGGGACAAAGTGGGAAAGACCTTTCACATTTTTCACTTAGGTCTTCCTTCCGGCCTGCACCGGCAAAAGTTTATGTGAAAATGCATTGGGTTTTTTCTTTGTGAAAACAGCATTGAATTTTGCTCAGAACCAGGTTAAGTGTGCTTTAAGTAGAGATGATGGCCAAGAGCCTACATCAGACTCATAGCCGCAATGCCAGAGCCACGCTTTGAGTCCGCATCTGACCCTTGAAATCTGCCTCAAAAGCTAGTCAGCCCCAAAATTTCATGGCCTGGGATAGTCTGGACCTGGCAAACTCTATCTATGGGTTTTCCATTGCCATCCTCTCAGACTGAGAATGTGCAATTTGCAGTTAGCTCATGTGGCCGAGTAGGGATTCGAACCCCACTCCTCATAGTCATAGTCCAATGCTCAAAACACATTGGAAAGGGGCTGTTATTGCTGGGTTGCCATTGCATTTCCCACGAGTGTGATTTAGTGACTGGATTTCATGCCTGTCCAGGGCTTAATGGATTGAAATATCTGCAGCGAGGAAGCAATATTTCCAGGTGGGAGACTGGAGCAGAGCAGAGGAAGCCTGCAAATGGCAGGTCCCAGAAAATAGCAGGGAAAAGAAGACGCATCCAAACCTCCTTCTCTTTGCTCATCCAAGTCAGACTTGTTGTTGTCAGCTTCGTTCCAGTCTGGGGCGGAGGAGCGAAAGCCAGCCGTCTGCATCTTCTAGCCTTGGTTGCACAAATATCTTGGGCAACATGTTCCTTGGTCCTTCCCATGTAATACCCTCTGCTCCTTAAGTGGTGCTGAATCTAACTGAGTGGTGGATAAACATTAGTTTCACAGCTCACAAAGCAGAACCGTTGGCAACTGGCAGGCTGGCTGTAATGAGTTCTTCTGGGGACCCCTGGGAACATTTAAGATGGGGTTCTTCTCTCCTTCAAGCAGCCAGTCAAGACGCCGGGGAGAAAGTGGCGAGGAAGACCTGGGGAAGGGAGGAAAGAAGGAAGGATCCATTTCCTCCAAACCCATCTACAGTACCAGCTCCTTCCAACATTCACGTTTCTATCATCATCATCTTCATCTTTATTTATTGTCATTGTGTGTCTTCAAGTCATTTTTGACCGATGGCAACCCTAAGGCAGACCTATTGTGAGGTTTCCTTGGCAAGGCTTGTTCACAGGGGGCTTGCCTTTGCTGTTCTCTGAGGCTGAGAGAGTGTGCCTTGACCCATGGGTTTCCACGGCCAACAATATGACAGCTCACATACGCTTTGAGATAGCCTGGGCCCAAAACATGTAGGGATTTGAAGGACTTCAAAACTCTTGGTTGGGAGTAACCAACAAGATAACAGCTAGCATGGTATACCTGTAATGGTTTGAGCATTGAACTATACAGACCCAAATCCCAACTCAGCTATGTAAAGCCATTGGCTGACCTTGGGCAAGTCACACTCTCTCAGCTTCAGAGGATGGCAATGGCAACCCTCCTCTGAAGCAGCTTGCCAGGAAAACCCCATGATAGGTTCGCTTTGGGGGTCATCATACGTTGGAAATGAATCGAAAGCACGCCACAACAACCAACAACCAACAACAAGATACTGGCCCTTGATTTCTTTTTCCCCGGACCAGTGGCTGCTGGCAATGGATGGTGGCTTCCATCTTCGTAGGGCTACGATCACATTTTGGATGTTAGTGTGACCCATAAAGAAACGATCCTAGTTGCTGAACCATTCGGCACTTTGGACAGCTCTGTTAATGTCCCAACAAAGAACCAAAATGGAGTCAATGCCCGGCTGACACGGAAGCCGCCAGCTGCCGGCTATGGCTGCCAAATTGGATCTGGCTCCTAGAGCCACTGTAGCAAGCATCCATTTGTATATTTTATAGTCGCCATCGTTTTCTTGCTGTTACCTCCCGCTGCCGCCTTTTGTCATTCTTAAGGGTGACTGTGCATTTGGTTAAATGCCGTGATTTTACATCTCATCTTTTATATAAGTCAGCTAGACTTAAAAATATAAACGGAGCAAAGGAGCAAACACTAATAGGAACTGGAGCCGGTTCTGCCTTTGCCATCGTTGTCTCACTAGGACCCACGCTAAACCCTGACCAAGTTCAATACAATTAAAAATTCACTTAATTAAAAGCAAGGGAAGGCTGGATCGGCGTGTCCCTTTAGCTCTATCACTTGTTTAACCTCCACCACTTAAGCCCCAATCTCTGTTTCTGTCTCCAGTTGCTGATTTAGAGAGAGATAATAATAAATGTATAATGATCGTTGATGGATTAAGATGTGTATTCATGAATCTCAATTTTTCTCCTTCTCTCTCTGTCTCTCTCTGTCTCTGTCTCTTTCTGGCTACAATTCCCACAAGTAACAAAAAGAAAAAGAAAAAACTTCACAGATGTTCATTTTATTAACAATTTCGTTTGATGAGCGCCATGTTCTCTTCCCTGGCTTGGCACACACACACCGACATCCTCACCCAGAAAAGCAATGTACTTTTGCTAGCGTTCTGCGCAGCGAGAACACAGCGTACAACATGGTGGTTGCAAAATAACTTTAAAAAAAATAAATTATCCTATAGCAAATTAATTTCCAAACTCTGTTCCTCCAGATGTTTTGGACTTCTGCTCTCAGAATCTCTGTTGATTGAACTTACTGGAGTTTCTGGGAGCTCAAGTTGGAAACATCTGGAGGACTGGAGTTTGGGAATCTCTGCGGAAGAGTCCCTTCTTTTTCTTCCACCACATTTTGGTTTTCCTAGGTTTAAGTGTTAAACAATTCACAGAAATTCAGAGACTAGTGACTGCGAGAAACAATTTGCTGTTGTTGTTTTTGTTGTTGCAGGCCTTTAAGTCATTTCTGACTTATGGTGACCCTAAGGCAAACCGATCATGGGTTTTCTTGGCACGATTCGTTCAGAGAAGGTTTGCCATGGGCTTCCCCCGAGGCTGAGAGAGTGTGATACTGTAGTTATTCAGAAAAAAAAAAGAAATACATGTCTAGCCAGCACTCACTCAAAGAATAATAGAGCTAGAAGAGACCCCAAGAGGACATCCAATGCAACCCACATCTGCCATGCAGAAAGTCACAATCAAAGCACTTCCAAGAGATGGACATCCCATCTCTATTTCAAAACATCCAAAGAAGGAGACTCCAATAACTTCCAAGGTGGTGATATCTTTCGCTCTCAAACAGCTCTTACTGTCAGCAAGTTCCTCCTAATGTTGAGGTGGAATCTCCTTTCCTGGAGCTTGCATCCATTCCTCCATTGTGTCTTATTCTCTGGAGCAGCAGAAAACATGCTCCATCCTCAATAAGACACCCCTTCAGATATTTAAACAGGGCTATCATATCACCTCTTAACCTTCTCTTCTCCAGGCTAAAAAACATCCCTAAGGACCTTATCAGACAACGGAAATTGGAAGTATAATCCAATGGCAATCCAAACGCAATCATGGGGATTCATGTTATTGTGTATGAGTGTATCTCACGCAATTTCGGGCAAAAGGGAAGTAATTCCGAACGCAATAATGGGTTTTACGTTATTGCGTATTAGAGTATCTCATGGGTTTTACGTTATTGCGTATTAGAGTATCTCATGCAATTTGGGACAATGGGAAGTCATTTTCAGGCAATGGGAAGTCATTCTGAATGCATTCCAAATGCAATTAGAATTCACGTAAATTCGCTAAATTAGTGAATTTACGTGGATTCGAATTGGCTCCATTTGAAATAGAGAGAAATTCCTCCCATCTGATAAACTCCTAAGTCTCTTCTCATAGGGCTTGGTGGTTTCCAGACCTTTCACCACTTTGGTTGACCTCCTCTGGACATGCTCCAGATTATCCACATCCTTCTTGAATTGTGGTGCCCAGAACTGGACACTGGATTATTCTAGATGTGGTCTGAGCAAAGCAGAATAGAGTCAATTTATAGAGTTAAACTATGACTTCCCTTGATCTAGATCAGTGGTTCTCAACCTTTCTAAAGCCATAACCCTTTAATACAGTTCTGCATGTTGTGGTGACTCCCAACCATAAAATTATTTTCATCTCGGTTCCTAAGACCATCGTAAATATGTGTTTATTTCCGATGGTCTTAGGTGACCTCTGTGAAAGGGTCGTCCGACCCCCAAAGAAGTCGTGACCCACAGGTTGAGAACTGTTGATCTAGATGCTATACTTCTATTGATGCAGCCTAATAGACTAAACCACAGTTTTGGGATCCTGTAGGACAGATATTCCCAAACACGGCCCTTCCGGGGCCTCATTCCCACTTACAAATAAATCAGTTTGTGATCCAAATCGATGGATCAATTCAACAGCGGAGCATGGATCACACTACATTTGCCCCGATCGCATTTTTTCCCTGTAAAATAACCCACTTGTGGTTCACATTCATAAATCAGTCAATTCAAAATTGACCCACTCCAGCCGGCCGAAGGGCAAATTTAAATCGATTCCGATCCACATCTGGTTCACACTTGTGCAGAATCAATTTGTCCAAAAAGACGTGGAAAAAAATTCAGCATCAAAAAGATGCGAGTTAAATGGGTCTAGCGCATAGCCCCCCTCTCCGAATTGCTTCAGCGATTTGGATCAAGTGGGAACCAGGGTCATCTGAACTGGTTCAAACCGATTTGCGATCCGGTTTAAAAGGTAGTGGGAATCAGGCCCAGGTATTTTGGACTTCAGCACCCAGAATCCCAGACCACTGGCCAAAATTTCTGGGAGTCTGAAGTCCAAAACACCTGGAGGAGCAGAAGCTTGGGCATCATGGCTGTAAGTAGGACATCCTGAAAATCGCCGGATGCTTCTCTGCCTCTCTACCTCCTTCCAAGGCAACACTATGCATGCATTGCACACACACATAATATTTCAGAGAAGAAAGGAAGGGAAATGTCCCCCTTCCTCTCCATGGCAGGGAAAACTCCAGGGCCAGTTAGCATAACATATACATAGCAATTACATTGTTGGCCTCTTAGCACTTCTTTTGAAGATAGGAGCAGCCATTAGCTCCCCGCTGAGTCCCATTGCTCTGGTTGGCAGGCAGGCAGGCAGGCAGCCAAAAGGCTTCTCCAGGTCAGCTTGGACTTCCTGCTGCCACCTTCGAAATTTGCAACCATTTTGATCAAGCCGATAATGATCAATAAAAACAAGTGTTTTGTTATTATTATTATTATTATTATTAAAGGGAAAGGAGATGGATTTGCAGAGGATGGGAGAATTGCTTTCCATTAAGAATGGGCAAACGTATTCCTTTTGGCTTCTAATTTTAAGTTGGTTCCATAGGATTGTTTGCATTAGCATGCAACCGGTTTTAGGAAAGTCTGCTGGAAAATGTGTATGTTCCTGTATGGGTCCCCCCCCCCCCCATACATTTAGGGCAGTCCTCTGAAATTGATCACAGCCCCTGCCTCTGCGTTGCTTATAATAAAATTTTAAAAATGCCCAGCAGTCAGAACCAGAAGCAGGTTGGATCCTTGTTTTTCAAACACGTCCCAAATGTACTCAATGCAATTTGGGGGACTTAACCTGGGATATTAGTTACTGGGGTTTTTCCTGAGTTTTCCTGAAAGATCCACATCGTCGGCAGCGTGAATAAGCTTCCGAAACAATCCACATTGCTCTGCATCATTGCTTCTCCTTGAAAGAAAGGTAAGTAGCTCTATTTTAACCTGAAATTGTGACATGTGTGAATAACATGGGGGTTGCAATGACTCGGAGAGATTTGCTAACCCAAAACAAAATAGGAACACCAAACCGGATGTGCATCGGCACAGTGAGCCGCATCTCCTTGCGACAAAAAAACGAGAGTGAATGCTCCCATGGTTGCTCCATGGAGCAGAAAAGGGGCACTACAAAGCTCTGTTCTTAGTTGAAATGGCATGGCTTCTAGGAGGAAGAGAAGCCACTCAGATATGCCAAGAGAATTGTCTAGGGCTAATGTGGAGTCAAAGGCTTTCTTGGCCGGCATCCATAGTGTTTTGTGGGGTTTTCAGGCTATGGGGCCATGTTCTAGAAGAGTTTCTTCCTGACGTTTCGCCAGCATCTGTGGCTGGCATCTTCCACCCAAAGGGAAGGTATTTTTACCATACATCCAAGGAGTCACAGACAGAATAGGGAAACTGATGAGGAAACACAACCCTCAAATGGTTTACAAACCAATGAAGAAAATCCAGCAAGGACAAGAGAGACCCTCTCACATCCACAGGAGTCTATCACATTCCATGCAGCTGCAGACAGGTCTCCATAGGGACCACCAAACGCAGTGTGCAGACAAGAATCAAGGAGCATGAGAGACACTGCAGACTGGGTCAGCCGGAAAAACGAGCAGTAGCAGAACATGCTATAAACCATCCTGGGCATAAAATGCTGTTTGGAAGCACTGAAATTCTGGACCATGCCAACTACTACCATGTCAGTATGCACAGGGAGGCCATTGAGATCCATAAACACCTGGACAATTTCAACAGGAAAGAGGAAACCCTGAGAGTAAACAAGGCTTGGCTCCCAGTCTTGAAGGACAGCAAGGTCAAGATTCAACCAATGCAAATGAGAAAGAGCCTAAGGCCAGGGGATTCCCAGCAGACAAAGAGCACCAGTTAGCAGATATTAATCCTTGTTTTCATATCCTCCCACCCTGAGGCCTACCATTAGCAACAGAACAAGACATTTGCAAATCACTCCTCCCTTCCCAGGGCCACACAGTATATATACCCAACTCTTTTCCAAGCAAGCGTTCTCTGAAGATGCCAGCCACAGATGCTGGCAAAACATCAGGAAGAAACTCTTCTAGAACAAGGCCGCAGAGCCTGAAAAACCCACAAAAAACTACGTCTAGGGCTATTTCTCACTTCATCTCAAAACTCCTGGCTGTCCCTGGATTTCAGGACAAAGCAAGGTTCTTGATTGCTTAACAAACAGAGTACCTTGCAAAGGGAGGGTTGCTTGTGGATTCAGATTATGGAAACTGGAGGGTTCTTGACTCTGGGTATTAATCTGCACCAACGCAGCACTTAATGCAATGAATCTCAAGCTATTGGATAGTAGTGGACTGGCAGGTGTTTCCCTCCAGTGTGGTGTAGTGTAGTTCAGTGTGGTGTCATGGTTTGGGCAGTTCTGTTGTATGATCAGTACGCAGAGAGATCTTGCAGCACCTTTGAGACTAACTGAAAGAAAGAATTTGGCAGCATGAGCTTTCCTAGACTTCAGTCCATTTATAAATGCATCTGTGGATATAGACTAAAGTCTAGGAAAGCTCATGCTTCCACCTTCTTTCTTTCCGTTAGTTTCAAAAGTGCTACAAGATCTATCTACATACTATTCTACAGACTAACACGGCTATATTTTTGAATTCTGAGAAGAAGAGCTTAGAGGTTTCTCTTAAATTAGCAATTTTTAAGTGGAGTCTCTCGGTGATACTTTAGACATGGATTTCTGCAAAGCAGAGGGGTCAGAATGGATGAACCTTGGGGTCCCTTTCAGCTCTGAGGTTATTATTCAATGGCTCTGACTTGCCCCACTGGTTAAGCCTAGAGGTCCTATTATTGTTTTAGCAACCATTTTAATGATTTTAATTGCATTTTGTTATAGTTATTGTTATGTTACACTTATTGTTGTTGATTTGGGGTGAAGGAGGGAGGGAGATTGTGGGATTTTATTTTGTTGTATCATATGGATTTTACTGGCGTAAGCCACCTCGCTCTTGTTGGAGATGTGGAGTAGAAATAATAATTATTATTCATTAGAGTTCCCCATCTGATTTTGATCCCGGCAGCATCTTTTTCAAGTAACCCTATGGAAAAATGTCCATCTCTCCTTTGAAAGCAGAGGTGAATTGGTCTCCTTTTCTGGAGGAACAGCAATGAGAAAGCTAAGTTAAAGAAGAAAGGAGCCTGTCTCATTGTGGGATCATGCACGTTTCGGTGGGGGAGATGTGGTGATATTATTTTCTCAAGCAAAGTGACACATTCCTTTTATTTGATCAGGGTCACCATGACAGGAGTGCTTTTCTCCCTCCACTTTGGCCATTGTCTGTGACCAGTGGCTCGGCCAGCGATGGTTTCTTTTTTTTTAGGGAGTGATATCACTTTGATCAGTCAGTTATTCAATGGCTAGGAAGCCTTTAATGGGCCAAGAGGGGCCACTCCAAGTGCAATTAAAAGCCTGGCAATTTATTGCCAAATGTTAACCAAACACACAGACTGGCGGGGATGACGCCAGCGTCTGAAGAGCAAGAGGCAAGAAAGAGGCCTTTGAATGTTCCCTATCTCCACTCAGCCTCTGCGATCATTAACTCCGTCTGCTTGAGATTCCTAAAGGTCACCGCACAATGCACATTGTTGCTGCCTTTAATGGATTTTCCCAAGATGTGATTATTTCTCGACTCAAGAGTCTGGCGCTGATAATACAGAGGTAGACAGAGCAAAACCCCCAGCTGCCCTTCTGATGCGGTGCATAGAAATTTCTTGAGAAACCCCCAGCTATAGCTCACAAGGATGCCAACAGTTTCGAGAAGTTCATAACTTTGCATTTGCGGGCAACTCTCTGTGGATGGATGGCTTGGAACCAGCATTGCCTAGCTGAGAAACCAGCTCTTCCAAGTCACAGGCTGGAAGAGATTTTGGAAATCAGGACCGGCATGGCATAGTAGTTTAAGGGTTGGGTACAACCCTGAAGACTAGGGTTCAATTCCCCATTCGGTCATGGAAACCCACTGGGGTGATCTTGGGTGCAAGTCACCCAAAGGACTTGAAGGCATACAACACCAACAAACAACCAGCTGTGCACGCCTCTCACATGTCTGGGACATAAACAGACACATACTTGTGACTCCTCTCTCATTGTGTAAACACCACGCAACCACTATTACACATGGATGAAGGTTGTGAGTCTGAGGTCTTACACTGGAGGTGGATAGAATGAAACTCGGTGTGCTATATTACGCACTATTCGTGCCGTGCCCCTTTTTGTGAGGAATGCAAAAGTTGGGCATGACACCAAACGTGGAACCAAAGGCACAAACAAAACCACAATGTGCGTCCATGCACCACTTGTGCAACCCCACTTCTGCAGCCTGAGGCTGAATGTAAATGTTAAACAAAAAGGTTCAGTGACTTCCACAGAGGAACATAATGCATGGGTAAACACCAGCACCAACAAATGCATCCCTGGATATCCATGCAAAATGCATCATAATCCTTCTTCATCAGCCTCAGATCATACACAGGCATTTATGCTAAACAAAAAAATTCTAGCTGCTTCCATTGGGCAACTTATATATGCATAAACACCAATAGGATTCTAGCCACAGTGTTCCTTGGCTCACCAAAAACACTGTCCTTTGCATACTCTAAAGCCAAGGATGTTGGATTTTTTGGGTCAGGAACACTGGAAGCACTGACTTTCCATAGTGACCAGCAGGATCCTTCTCCAAGTCCAAACAAACAAACAAACAGCTTCATATATATACCGCTTCATACTGCCTAAGCAGTGTCTAAGCGGTTTACAACTGTAAGTTACTTGCCCCCAACAATCTGGGTGCAAGTAGCTTACAGTGACCTTGGAAGGATGCAAGCCTGAGTCGAGCTTGAGCCCTTTTTCTGGTATTGAACTCGCAACCTTATGGTTTTGAGTAAGTGGCTGCAGTGCAGGCATTGAACCACTGCTCCACCAGTAACTAGACCTTAACCAACTCGCTTCTGAAATCAGACACATCTGACTGTGTTACGGTGCTACTAAGAAAAATGCAACTTGTTCTATGGATTGTTATACATTACGTAACCAATAGCTTAAAAATATCCTTCAGTTCCTGTCGCATATGAAAAAATTGGTTGTGTATTATGTAGGAGTTTATCACACAAAGGAGACTGGGAGTTTATTCTGAAAATATCCTGGAAAAATCATGTAATTACATGAAACGATTTCACACAACGTCACACAGAAGCCACCATTAAAGTGGTCACAAAGAAGTATTCACATGCATCTTTTTACTTTTGGGATATCAGTGAATCAATTCATTTCCGACATCACCTGTTTGCACAATTGCATGTGATAATCATTCACGCAATTACTCGACATTTTAACTTTATTTGCAGGATGCTTTAAGTTTACTTTAATCTCTCTTTAATGCCAAAATTAGCCCCAGTGTGATAATCTCTTATTGTGTCCATGAACATGGGTTTGAGCGCATGTGTGCTAGAGAAAAGAGGCTTCAGCTTCGCACTCAAAAGATTGCCTTCTAGAGGCACCTCCACTTCCATCCCAAATCAGAAAGAAAGATAAAGTCCATTAATGTTAGGAGACAACAGCCAAACAATGCTCTTAACTGGTTGTTCCAGAAGGCAGAAAGTGGTCATAACTGAATGCACAATCCACATGCAATGTTCAATGTGAAACTACGCTCATGTTTGCAGCTTTGATATTTGCGGATTTGATTATCCATGGATTTGATTACTATGTTCTCTCTAGGAATAGCTAGGTCCTCCAGTGCAACCCTATGGTCAACTTTAAGTAAAAGTTGCACTGAAAGACATAAAGATTCCTAGAGAGAATGCGCTACTAGGCATTTATAGCAACTCCAGCGCAGTTCTATGGTCTGTGCCTGTCGGACGTTGACCACAGAGTTGCCCTGGAAGACCTAGAGATTACTAGGCCTTTGTAGCTCCTCCAGGGCAACTCTATGGTCAGTGTCTGTCGGACGGATGTTGGACGTTGACCACAGAGTTGCATGGGAAGATTTAGAGATTCCTGGAGAGAATACTCTGCTAGGCCTTTGTATCTCCTCCAGTGCAGTTCTCTGGTCAGTGTTTGTCGGATGCTGACCACAGAGTTGCACTGGAGGACCTAGAGATTCCTAGAGAGGTGTTGTCTCAGGCAAAAGCATGTTGTTGTTTTTTGTTATTTGCGGTTTCCCCATATTCATGGGGGTCTTATACCCCTAACCCTAGTGAATATGGAGGGACAAATATATAAGAAATTTATTCAGCAGTGCCACATGTGCAACTCCACTTCTCCAACCTCGAAGTGAACGCAGCCATTGCCTATCGGAAAAACAACACATCCAACCTTTTTCACAGAGGAAAGTGTGCGCGCAGAAGACACCAACAGGAGTGCTCAAGTGCTATCCGAGCAACACTGTTAGATGTTGCCTTGCAGAGGACGGTCTGCTTTTCTCCTTGGCAGAGGGCACTTGGCACCACTTCTTTGAATTTTGTGGCATTACAGAGACGCATGCACTGTGTGTGTGTGTACTTCACACTGCTTAGACAGATCTCTGGCCCCTGCATGGTGGCATACATCACTCCATTTTCTGCCGGCTGCCCATCCCGAGAGCACTCTCAAGGCTGTAAACAGATGATTCATAAACCAGACGCAGAGAGTAAAAGCGGAACAGGTCACAACCCCGAAAGCAACGCCAAGTTTCTAAGTGGGATGTAGGAACAACATAAAAAGAGAGAGAGAAAAAGAGAGAGGGTAACAGTTTGCAAACACAACAGAAAGGAGAAGCAGCATGCAAACCTGAAAAAAGAGAGTGCCCATGCGCTCTGTCCATATCCTTTGGTGCCTTCACATTCCTTCCTCCAAATTTTAATTTTGAAAGAGGTTTCCAAGCATCAGGCAAGGCGTAGCCAAGTGAGGGCTTGCCTATTTTCTTCTACCTAATTTACAGGTTAACATGCCTGGGTGCATTTTCTAACAAACCCTTTGGTTAATACTAAATTTCAGGAATGGACTACAGCGCTCAATGCCTTTGGATTAATTCTCTGGTTTGCTTTATATTTCATTGCAAACTCCCAGCACAGAAACACACACAAACGCACACACCCCACGATAATGGAAATAATTGAACTGAATACTCGGAACACATTCTGACATCCGCTCTGCGCTCTTGGGATGGATGGGGGAAATCTAGCAAAACCATGAGCGCCGCTGTACATTACAACCTGCCCTCAGCCGGAAGGATAGAAAATACTACAAATATGAACAAACCAGCTCATTTTCCCAAACAAGGAGCCTAAAAAAGCTATAATGGAGATTTGCATGTTACTTGCATATTTCATAAACATATCCCCAAAAGCTTGGAATCTGCTCCACAAAAGCATCAATTCCACTGCGCTATTTTTCATTTGTGGTTTGCTTTTCTGAAGTCCATGCTCTATATGCAAGATTGTCAGGTGCCCAGAGCAGAAAGAAAAATTAGGATACAAATCAAATCAATCGATAGCTTTCTTGCACAAGGGAGCTACAACTAAAAGTTGCAGTGAATTTTACATTGTGCTTGTGTGGTGTAAATTTATTCTCACACTGTTCCATAGGGAGTCACTCTTCTGCCAAACTTTGATATTGTGCAACCAACTACACACCTGCCACTGTGCTTGCTTATTGTCCCAATGTGCAATGAGGATCATACAATGGATGTTTTCCTGAAATCCCGGTGAATCAAACTGAACACTGGAGGCATCGATGAATGTCCAACTGCATCCAATAATGTGGAGTCGAAGGCTTTCATGGCCGGCGTCCATAGTTTTTTGTGGAGCTTTCGGGCTATGTGGCCATGTTCTAGAAGAGTTCCTTCCTGACATTTCACCAGCATCTGTGGCTTCGAAGAAGAAGATCCAGCAAATGTTTTGCTCAGCCAAGGACAAGAGAGACCCTCTCACGGCCGTTGGAGTCTATCGCATTCCATGCAGCTGTGGATAAGTCTCCATAGGGACCACAAAGCGCAGTGTGCAAACAAGAATCAAGGAACATGAGAGACACTGCAGACTGGGTCAACCAGAAAAATCAGCAGTAGCAGAACATGCCATCCTGGGCATAAAATGCTGTTTGAAAGCACTGAAATTCTGGACCGTGCCAACCACTACTATGTCAGAATGCACAGGGAGGCCATTGAAATCCACAAACACCTGAACAATTTCAACAGGAAAGAGGAAACCCTGAGAGTAAACTAGGCTTGGCTCCCAGTCCTGAAGGACAGCAAGGTCAAGACTCAGCTTATGCAAATGAGAAACAGCCTAAGGCCAGGGGATTCCCAGCAGACAAAGAGCACCAGTTAGCAGACATTAATCCTTGTTTGCATATCCTCCCACCCTGAGGACTGCCATTGGCAACAGAACAATACATTTGCAAATTACCCCTTCCTTCCCAGCTTCACACGGGATATATAACTCCAATCCTTTTCCAGGCTATCATTCTCTGAAGATGCCAGATGCCACAGATGCTGGCGAAACGTCAGAAAGGAACTCTTCTAGAACATGGCCACAGAGCCCAAAAGCTTCACAAAAAACTAAGTATCCAATAGTGTCCAACTGCATGTGAAGTCAGGAAAATCTCAAAGGAATTACTGCATATACTCGACTATGAGTAATTAATGACCCAAAATTGACCCTAAAATCCTGGGTCGACCTATATATGGGTCAATATATTAATACTGTTTGGAAAGGTCCCGAAACAAGCACCCCTGTGATGCTACACTCTTCCCCACTCAAAAGGCGGGATATAAGAAAATAAAATGATGATGATGATGATGATGATGATGATGATGATGATGGATGATGTTTGTGTGTGTGTGTGCATGTGTGTGTGCGTGTGTGCAAAAGAGTTCCCCAGTCCGATCTGAAAGCATTCTCTTCCCATTGCAAGGCATCCTCCTATTTCAGTTTTATGGCATGGCTGCTTTCTAGGAAATTTCCCAACACATTTAATGTTTGGTATCAACGCAAGTGACTTGTTGATCCTATCAACATGGGCTGAGATCCTATATGTTGGTGAGATATAAAACTATACTCACATAGTTTTGCTGTCCAAGAAATAACATTTTAACTCCATTAGCAAAGCAAAAGGATATCCTATATACACTCCATTTAACTCCATTTCCTTCCCTTCTCTATCCGATGTTAAAAACTTCTCCAGTGCCAGGAAAGTGGTGTTTGGTGGTCAAGAGGGGTCCCAAGAAAGAGGAGGAGGAGGCACAGAAATGGTGTTTTCCCTTTCCATCCTTTGTTATAGCCTCATAGATTTTACCCTCAACTTATCCACAGGTTACATCAAAATCCATGATTTTGACGCTGAAACTTTCCCTTGAAAGGTCAACTTGTGCATGAGTATATGCAATATTCTTTTTTGTGTTGCTAATGGAGTTAAAATTTTATTTCTTGGACTTTATGAACCCACACGGTCAGACTGGGAGAAGGAATGGCCTGCCTGCATAAATATCCCTTATACTATTTTAACTGAAAACAACAACATCTGGATAAAATGTTGGCCTGTGACTCTATCATAGCCACATTTTTCTTTCTCCTGTATGATTTTTAACACCTTTGCCGGATGAAGAACCCAGCAGAGCTCCTAAAGCTTGCAATAGTTTGTGCATTTGATTGACTTATTAAAAAATATTCTGTTTTGCAGACTTTCTTTGGATCTTACTGTACTTTGCATGCAAAATGGGTACAATTGTGTACAGCATCAATGTTCAGCAGAGGAGCAGAGTAATGCAAGAACAGCGAAACTATGTGAGTATAGTTTTATATCTCACCGACACATAGGATCTCATCCCATGTTGATAGGACCAACAAGTCACTTGCTTTCACATCTAAAATTTAATGTGTTGGGAAATTTCCTAGAAAGCAGCTGTGCCATAAAACTGAAATAGGAGGATGCAATACAATAAGGAGTAACTCCCTTTCCCCCGGGCCAAGCATCTCCAGCTCTTGTACAAAGATACCTTGGACTCTCTCTCTCCATATATATATATATATATATATATATAGAGAGAGAGAGAGAGAGAGAGAGAGAGAGAGAGTTCCCTTCCCAACTTCAACCTGCCTTTGAGCACCTCCGAATTGGCCTTGCTTTTTGCATAAAAACCTTCTTCTTTTTTTGGGCAGGTGGGGGAACGACTTAATGCAAACGCTGAAAGGCCTGCTCTCCCTCTGCGCTTGTGGATAAATAATTCCACTGCCTCTCTTTATTAGAAGCTCGATTCCTATTATTCCTCGCTGCAAGGATGCTTAGATCACAACCACTCCACGGGAAATAGCCTCCATCTATTTGTTTATCATCAAAACTTTGCATTTCTGCCGTAAGTCAGCTCGACGACGCCTCGCTCTTTTCAGCTAGCTGGATATGTTAAAAATAAATGTAGTTTATTTATCCCACCCACCCACCCCGGCACAGCGTAGAAGTGATGGTGGAGCCGTTCTCTGTGTTGTACTCAGCAGTGTAAACTAAATTTAAGGTGAAACTAAGAGGAGAGATAATTAAAACCCTGCTGGTTTCTACTCAGTAACTCAAAGAGCATCTTGTTGGATTCTGTTGGTATCTAACACTAGCATAAGCTCTCCTACAGAGACATTTGGACACACATTTTTTCCCCAACGCCCGACATTATTTGTTTAATTTTGTTTGTTTAATTCGTATTCTGTCTTTCTCCCATCAAGGGACCCAGAGGTAAAAGAAGATACAACTAAAACCGTGATCATACTTTTAAAAAAGAAAAAGACTTGGCTATAATGGAAAGCGACCATAAGCACTCTTAAGTCTGGGAATCTCAGGATTTTTAATATGGGAGAATGAACAGGCATCATAGTCATCTTTTAGGGAATTTATTGAAATGGACATACAGTGGTCCCCCGGGTTACGAAGGTAATCCGTTCCGGATTGCCTTTCGTAACCCGGAAATCTTCGTTTCCCGGGGGACCGCTTTAGGAGACGGACCGCTTGGCCGATTTATAGGGGCCGCACGGTTTTTCGTCTTCGCATCCCGGGGTTCCTTTCGGATCCCGGGGGCTGTTTTGCGGTCCCGGCGGTTTCGGCTCCCAGGGATTTCATTCCCCAGGGGCTTTGTATCCCGGGGGACCACTGTATATATAAAGAGGAACATCGATTAGTTATTTTCTAGGCAAATTTGTTATTTGTTTATTTATTTTAGATGATCACTTACTTTACGTTTCTCTATAAGTTTTGGTCCTTGGGGAGATGAAGTCTAAATACATCAGGCAGACCATCATCATTTAAGAACCACTGATGAGAGACGTTCCATATCCTATATAGCATATTACTTCATAAAGGTTTTATTGATAAGGAAACATGCCTGGAACTAGTTGATAAAGCAGGCAGCAAAGTCCTGATACTCTTGATGCTCAAACATCCTGCCTTTTTAGTAGGAACAGATATTTCAGGGGCTTGGATTTGTGAAACGTATTTCTAGAATAAGAAGAGACCCAGTGTGATTTAGTAGTTTCAGCGTTGGACCATGACTTTGGAGACCAGGGTTCAAATCCCTGCCCAGCCATTAAAACCCACTGAGTAACCTTGGGCAAGTCACACACTCTCAGACTCAGAGGAAGGCAAAGGCACAAACGTACACACCCAAAGAAATATTGACCCCCCCCCCAAAAAAAACCCCCTGTAATAAGTTCCCTTTAGGCTCGCCGTAAGTCACAAACAACATGAATGCACAAAACAACTGTAACAGAAAACTCCCAATTCAAGGTAGTGGCACCCAAAGATGTGGCACAAACTAAAATGTAAAAAGAGGCCATTATGGTGAGGATGGATGTTGCCAGAGAAAATAGAGAGATGTAGACAGTGGCAGCAGGAAGGAAAAGGCCAAGAAGGAAGGAAGGAAGGAAAGAAAGAAGGAAGGAAGGAAGGAAGGAAGGAAGGAAGGAAGGAGAGAAATAGGCCACTTGGGAATGGCACATTTTGCTTATTTCTTCTATAGTTAGTCCTAAATAGAGTATTATTATTATTTATATAGTACTGTAAATTTACAAAGCACTGTACATAGAGTAGTATTGTTCCCAGAATGTACACCTCCTACAGATTTTATATATATATATATATATATATATATATATATATTAATTTGATTATTCTGTACAGCGCTGTGCAAATTTACAGCACTTTATAAATAAAGTTTCTTCTTCTTCTTCTTCATCATCATCATCGACCCTCTGAACCAATGGTGTTTATCCAAGTGTTGCCTTACCATTCAAGGTGTAGTCATACTGGAAAACGACAACTGGTTTTACACCCGACATGGGAATCATGCAACCTTTCATTGAATGAAGTGCAAATACTAGCATTTCTCACTGATGGATTATATGTTGGCTGGGTGTGATGGGTCTTGCAGTCCAAAAATATCCGGAGTGACAATATGATTCTCACCCTGATATAGATGTAAAGTACAGCTCCCATACAGTCTGCAGGATTATGGTCAAGAAATGTCTCATCTAAGGATAGGTGCTGCATCTATGCAGCTCTTTTTAACTAGAGATATCAAGGATTTTGCATTCCTTGGCATGCAAAATATGGCAATGGATGATAAGCCCTTCTTGATTCCACTTATACTTGCAATGGCCAATTCCACTTTCCTTTGGCCTTGTTATGTTTAAACACTGCAATGGCCCGGACTTCCTTCGCATTGAGAGCTTTCCTCCAAAGGCCGACGAAAGAGCCCTTGGCCATCCAAACAGCCAGCTTCTCGACATACAAAGGGAAAGATTTGTCTCTCTTTAAGAAAAAGAAAGGCAGTGTTTGTGTGTGTTTTCTGTCCACTTGGCTCTCCTGGGCGCCTTCGAACTTGGCACTGCAAAGGGAGCTCATCCACCTTCCTGACGAATTGTGTATGGACACAACCTGGGTATTCAAGCAAATCCACACTTCGGAGTCCAAGATTCAAAGACTTTCTGGCGGCGCCCTCAGCGCTCAGCGGATAGGCTGCAGAGGATGGCCCTGCGCATTTGTGAATCATTATTGTACACGGTCTTTTTCCTCTGCTACACTTTTTCTGGAAAACATTTTTTCCTTGCAACGAAATCCATTCAGCTGCACTGGAAATGCTGGCACTTTATAGAAAATCTTTAACAGCACCTGCACAAATGGATGGGTCTTATTTCCTCTCCGCAGAGCGGAGATTTGCAAGGATGTCAGTAGCAAATGTTTACCAAGAAAACAGGGGAAGACTGACGGAGATGGAATCCATCACGGAACACCCGCCGAGATGCAGATCGGTCCAACCGCACACAAACATTGCACAAAAGCACACAGCACACACATATATACAAACCTACGTCCTCCTCTTTCTCTTATAATATGTTGAAGCTGTGTTCATATTTATATAAAATTCATATATTGTTGTATTGTAAGTAGACCACGGGGAAACAATAGCTGGATAATTTCAAAGAGCTAGGAACCTCTCTTCTCCCAGACTGTTCAGGAAAACAGTGGCCACAATCCTGTGGAAGTGGTTGATCATTTTGTCTGATGCAACACATCTATGCTCACTTCAAGGTAGTGGAAGCAGAGTTACAAAGCTGTTGCCATTGCACATGGAAATGCACAGATATAGGATGGGGGACATCTGGCTGAATGAAACTATGTGTGAAAGGGATCTAGGAGTCCAAGTAGACCACATGAGTCAACAGTGTGATGCGGCAGCTAAAAAGGCCAATGCTATTCTAGGCTTCATCAATAGAAGTATAGCAACTAGATCAAGGGAAGTCATAGTGCCACTCTATTCTGCTTTGATCCGGCCCCACCTGGAATAATCCTGTGTCCAGTTCTGGGCACCAAAATTCAAAAAGGATGAGGAGAAACTGAAGCGGGTCCAAAGGAGGGCAATTAAGATGGTGAAGGGTCTGGAAACCATGCCCTATGAGGAACGCCTTAGGGAGCTGGGGATGTTTAGCCTGGAGAAGAGAAGGTTAAGATGTGATATGAGATCCCGGTTTAAATATTTGAAGGGATGTCATATTGAGGAGGGAGCAAGCTTGTTTTCTGCTGCTGCAGAGACTAGAACGCGGAACAATGGATGCAAGCTCCAGGAAAAGAGATTCCATCTCAACATTAGGAGGAACTTCCTGACAGTAAGGGCCGTTTGACAGTGGAACACACTCCCTCGGAGGGTGGTAGACTCTCCTTCCTTGGAGGTCTTTAAGCTGAGGCTGGATGGCCATCTGTCAATGGGGATGCTTTGATTGGGAGTTCCTGCATGGCAGGGGGTTGGACTGGATGGCCCTTGTGGTCTCTTCCAACTCTATGATTCTATGATTCTATGATTCTATGATCATGTATGGATGTGTACATGCCTTACATGTGGATATCGATCTGCCTTCTGCATAGCACACGTGTGTGCATGTGCATTGTGCATGAATGTGCATTCACATTTGGTTGTGCATTTGGCTTCAGATTTTCGGTTGTGCAAAGTTGCCTTTCAACACAAGGTTTACATAGCACAATTAAAGTGCATATGAACACAGACGTTTATGCACCACAACTGCAATGAAGGAGCTTAGCCATCAATTCAGGAGCGTGAGGCCAATTCACAAAGACACAGACTGAATCTGTGGATCTGGGTTGTGAAAATGGAGGTGGGATCATAAAATAATATACACAGCCTGAATCCTGTTGGTTTGCCCTAACTAGAATTGGACCCACTGAATCAATTGTTGGATACTGAGTCAACACATATGTAAATCCCATTAATTCAATGGTTTACTATAGTTGGGACTACAAATAGGATTCGGACCCACATGTACCCCTTTCCCCAGATGATACAAATATTTTGCACACCTACATTGCCATTTACTATGACTTAGCGTACACAGACTAAGTCAAAAGGCACCTGAGTCAGTCTCCGGAGAAGCAGAAATATCACTCTTTCCTTATGCAAAGGGATGGAGAGAATAATTTTTTGGCTGATGTGCTTTGTGAGCCTACAGTTGCTGCGGGATCGTAAAGCATATCGGAATATGGCATAATAGACCACATCCTAAGCCACCCGATGGGTTGTATCATCGCAAAGGCAATTCTCCCTTTTTCCAAAGGCAGAGGAGAGTTCTGAAAAGATTAGACAAATTCACAGCTATGACTGTGACAAATCCACGGAACGTATAAAGCTGACTTCTCCTGAGTTAGACCTCAAGATGGACAAATGGCTCTATTTCGCCTCACTTTTTGCCGGCACTCAGTCATAAGTCCATTCAATCCAATTTTGGCAACAGTCCATGCATTATTTTATTTATTTATTTATTGCCTTTAAAAAGTGCACACAGATGCATGCATTTTCTCATGAAAAATTTCCATACTGTACACAATAGGCAATATATATATATATATATATATATATATATAAACTGTAGAGGTTGGTGTTCGCTTCCTTCCCGCTTGCAAAACGTTTCTCCCCCAGCCCTAAAGTCAATGTATTCTCCATTGTGCCAAAGCTTAGATTTTAATGCTCTTGATTTGTTTCCATTGTGCTTGTTAAGGTGGAGTTTTTGGAGCCGTTTGCTTTGCCCAGATGATGCCAACCAAAGAGAGATTCTGGATGCCGGCCTGGACTTGGATGAGAACAAATGCACAGTCCCCCTTTTCATCCTCCCCATCTGGAATATAGATGAAAGTGACCTTACAGTTTGCAAATTATTGTCCTTTCGAGGTTGGGATGGAGACCAGAGGATCCACCAAGCGAGAGAGAGAGGTTTCACTCAGGAAGAGCGGATTATGCGAAGCCTTGTGCAACCTATATTTGTTTTTAAAAATGGGCACGGTTGGTGGCTCTTTGGTGAAGGGAAATTGAACAACTTACTAAAAATATGTGAAGGGAGGGAGAGCTATACAAAAGCATATGGATAAACCCATATAATGTTGGCTCATTCCAATGAGATTTAAACAGGGGGGAAATGGGGGGAAATTACACCTCCTATTATTTTTTATTTTTATTGTAAGGCTGGGGGAGGAATGATCCAGCCCTCCAGATGTCATGGGATGGCAAATCCCAGTAGCCTTAGCCAGCATAGCCAATGGCGAGGGAATGACTTGACACCTCAATCCAACTACTTTTCTAAAGTCAGTCTCATTCCCAATCCTGTGGCAATGCATCGCTTCCCAGTGTTGCTCATCCTTTCTTACAAGGAACTTGTTGAAATTTTTTTTTGTAAAATTTTGAGGTCCGGATGATCAATTCTGGTGCAACTGCTCCAGGATCCTCATCAGCTGAAGGCTCAGGGCTGGAGAAAGAAAGGTGGAGCTCATTCCTCCATATTTTGTCCCCAGTCACTTCCTAAATGTCCCGCTGTTTCTGTTATCACCATTGTTTTGTGTGTTACATTCTACATTCACAGCAGTGCATGTCCAGAATAGGGTTGTTGTTGTTGTTGCTGTTCTTGTTGTTCTTGTTGTGTTGCCTTCAAGTCCAACTTATGACAACCCTAAGGTGAACCTATCATGGGCCTTTCTCTGCAAGGTTCATTCAAAGGGCTGTTGCCAGTGCCATCCTCTGAGGCTGAGACTATGTGACTTGCTCAAGGTTAGCATTAAGGCAGTGTCAAACTGCATTAATTCTGCAGCGTCGATGCCACCGAAGATCTATTTGGTTTTCAACTGTAAACTTCCTTAGGTTCCATAGTAGAAGAAAGACAGGAATAGATTACATGAAATAATGCCTAAATTATTAAATCATTAGACCGTCTCCTCTCCAAACCGTAGCCCTTTTTTCTTGCGACGCACTTGAAAGCTCTGACCTTAGGTGCTCCTGCGTCTGAGCTCCTATACCTCCTCAGTGAACATTTTTTGGTCTGTTCTCATATCTAAAGCAAAGGCTAACATCGTAGCATTTATTTATTTGCTTGAGATGACAGTAAAGTGAGGGGAGAGAGGCCAGCTCCTTTATTTCAGAGGGGAAGAAAAGAGAAACCCCTTTTGTCCTTGAATAAGAGGGGATGGACTTGACTCGGGTGACCCGCCTGCTGCCCTGGGACGCTTGATCTTCCCCTCCAGTGTCCCCCCCGTTTTCTTTCCCCGCACTTTGTTCTGCTCATCTTCCAGCAAACTCACCTCTCTTCCTTCCTAAAACTTCACATCTTCAAGGCTGCCTTTCATTCCCGTCCCCCGGGGTCCCTCAGAGGGGCCTGAGGACACAAATGAACAATAGACAAGTTGGAAATGGAGATTAGAGGAGGAGGCAAGAGAAGGGGAACTTGGCCACTGGCAACTTCTTTCTGCTTCCTAACTGCTCAGCCCCATTGCCCACTTCTGCAGGACCAGAATAGGGCTGCTGCTGATGATGATGATGTCGGGTGTCCTCAAGCAATTTCCGCCTTATGGTGACCCTAAGGTGGTCCAGGGTTTTCTCTGCAAGATTCACGCAAAGGGGATTTGCCATTGCAATCCATGAGCACCATAGCATTTGGGTGTCATGCTCTGGAGGACAAGGAATCTTGTGACCCTAAGGGGATCCTATCATGGGGTTTTCTCTGCAAGATTCATGCAGAGGGGATTTGCCATTGCAATCCATGAGCATCATAGCATTGGGTGTCATGCTCAGGAGGATAAGGAATCTGAGGCTTTTCTCCTCTCCTTCCTCCGTCTCCTCAAAGCCTTGCTCCCATAAGGCCCATGGAGAACCACCATGCGCTGATGGGTGACAGGGTTGACAACGGCACTTTCTCACTGCCAGAAAAGACCAGCGAGTGAGTGACAGGACTTGACCATAAGGTCTCACCTGAGCATTTTGTTTATCCTGCAGAGCATCTCTCCTCCAGTCCCCCATTAGTCATCTCTGGACAGTTTCTCCCCGGCTGCAATGGTGCCCTGGCAGGCGGCTCTCCCCAGAGGCATTGTGTAGCCATCTCTTGACTTTCCTGCTTGCCCTTTGGTTGTAACATACGTGTGCATACATGCGCCAGGCAAGATCTGCTGGAACAGCCAGTCCATGAGGGTTGTAGCCTCAGAGGCTTCATGCTCAGGAGGACAAGGAACCTGGAATACACGGCACTGAAATCATAGAATCATAGAAATTTAGAGTTGGAAGAGACCACAAGGGCCATCCAGTCCAACCCCCTGCCATGCAGGAACTCCCAATCAAAGCATCCCCGACAAATGGCCATCCAGCCTCTGCTTAAAGACCTCTGAAGAAGGAGACTCCATTACAATCTCCGAGGAAGGAGTGTGTTCCACTGTCGGACAGCCCATACTGTCAGGAAGTTCTTCCTAATGTTAAGGTGGAATCTTTTTCCCTGCAGTTTGCATCCATTGTTCCGAGTCCTGTTCTCTGGAGCAGCAGAAAACAAGCTTGCTCCCTCCTCAATGTGACATCCCTTCAAGTATTTAAACAGGGCGATCAAATCAGAAGAGCTCAGTTCCCTGCCCACTTTCTCCATCCCCAGAATATAGGGAAGATTCCTCTTTTGGACTACAGCTCCCCAGAGTCTCTTGCCAGCACAGTTTCTGTGGATTCTGGGAGTCAAAATCCAGACAGGGAGAACTTTTTCACAGCTCTGCTGGGCACCGTTTGCACCTTTCCTCATAGTTGTTCCCAGGCCCTCTCTACCTCTTCCAAGCTGTTCAGCATTTCTTCCCTCCTACACACCCCTATAGATGAACACCCACACTCCTGTCTCCCAAATGTCTGAGCAAACAGTGATGTGAATGAGGAGAGGGGCCTACAGACAGCTGACAGGCAAATGTCAGCATTAAGCCGGCGTTATATATGTAAGATATCGAGCGGGAGGTAGGGCAGGCAATCGCAGCAGATTTATCCTGTGCCCAGTCTTTCGGCCAGCTGCCGGCTGACTTCCGTGACCCCGGCTCATCAATATGCATCTTCTATAGACACCCTGTACCCCGCGTTTTGACATGTATTATGGGCAAAAATAGCACCAAGGGATTTTTTTTCCTCCCCTCCTCTTTTTCAGCACAGGGCAATAATGAGCGCGGACAGTAATAGCCGGCTCTGGGAAACAGCGGACAAAGCTGGAGTTTGCTGGACCTGCAGGTTAATAGATGGAGAATTGTACTCTTGGAAAACCAGTTTGCCCTCTGAGCATTATCTGAACAATTGCAAAGCCTCTCATCTCGGCTAAGCCGGCTGCGGGCAAAGCGAGCCAAGGGGAAGCGCGCCGGAGAGATGCATTTTCTGACAGTGAGAAGGTCAGGCAGACCGAGAGCCACAATGCGGGCTGCGGCCATCTTGACATTTCATTGTCTTGCCCTGGTTCCAAATCGCAATGTTGCAATGGACTCTTAGGAGGAGCTGCCGGAGAGGAGAAAGCCGATCTCCGGTTGCCATTTTAGGCTGGCAGTGGGGAAAGCGTACCGTTTTTTGCAGACGATAACATCTCTCCACAACGTAACAAAGGCTAGGATATTATTGGCATCTTACACATCTGTTAAGCTCTGCTATAGAAGGGGTTGGGCAGCATTCAGTTCATGACTGTGGAAATGGAGTTGCACACAATGCATGGATGTTCGCCAACACACAATGCATGGATACACACTGTGCGCAATGCATTGCAAATTCTGCATGTTGTGCATTGTGGATTTCACATGGATGTGCATAGCTCGTTGTGCACTCCACATAGATGAACATGAGAATTTGGTCCTGAATTTGGTTGCACATTTGACGTCCTTCATTCAGCTGTGCAAGATTATCTTTCAGCACAAGGGCTGCGTAGCATAATTAATGCACTTCCATGCATGCCAAGATTTGTGCTTCACAACCCAGGTGTGGTATCTAAGCAGGACTGAAATGAAAGTCCTCTTACAAATGTAAATATTCAGCTTGTTATGGTGTATACTTTCATGTCAGCCAGTGAGGTGTAGTAGGTTGAGCTTGGAGTCTGTGAGACCAGGGTTCAAATCCACACTCAGTCATGGAAATCCACTAGGTGACCTTGATCAAGACCTACTCTCTCAGCAAAGAAAAATATATTCTGAGTAAATTTCGCCTAGGGAACCCTCTTATAGAGTTGCCATTAAACTGTAGTCAGCATGAAGGCACCTAACAACAACACAAAACTGCTCACAAAAAGACAGCTAGCACAATAAAGCATGATAAAGCTGCTTGACCCAACAGAGTGACCTTCGATAAGTCATGCTCTCTCAGCCTCAGAGGATTGCAGTAGTGAAAACCCTTCTCTGAAGAAATCTTTCCAAGAAACCCCAGGGATCTGGTCACTACAAGTCAGAGTTGACCTGAAGGTGCATAAAAAGAGATGGAAATCCATTCAGCCATGGAAACCCATTGGATTACCTTGGGCAAGTCCCACTCTCTCAGGCTTAGAGGATGGCAATGGCAAACCCCGTTGATGAAGCTTGCCAAGAAAATCCTAGAATGGGATTGCCATAAGTCAGGGTTGCCTCGAAGGCACAGGATAGCAATACTTCAATGGCTTAGTAGTCAGGTTTCTGCAGACGTTTCCCAAGTAAGCAAGCTTTTGAACATCCACAGCCGATGCTCACAGCCCAAGCCAGTATATATGACCTGGGAGATTTTAAGGTGAAGTAACCACTGAGTGGACAAATCCGGAAGGCAGGTGTTGAGAGCAGGGCTGTCCCTGAAAATGGCTAGTTTGAAACCACATCGGTTTGCCCCTTTGCCCTGAGCAGTTTCCACAAGTTCATCTCTGCTCCAGTAGTTTTTCTTTAGCACAGGCGAGATCTTGCTCTCTTAGTGCTCTTTTATGTTTCATAGCAACAAATGGAAGTGTGCGCTGAACAGAGAGGCACAGCCTGCCTTGTCATTCTCCCATGCACACCTGCATCATAAGTCTGTTTGCAAATACCTGTTTGGTTTATCTATCTTTTACATTTTTGAAATACCTTAAAGGACACAAAAAGCGTGGAACACTGTTGCTGATGCATGCATGTGAAATTTGCAATTGCAGACACCCTACAGCTTCTTTTGGGTGGTGCACAAGGATCTAAACCTTACACACCATCCAAACCCTCCTACACATACACACCTCTGCAAGGACAAAGGGAGACACAGCTACAGTCATTTAATGGTTGGGGGAAAGCGAAGGAAGGGAATCGGGGGTTTTAGCAGTGAGTGCAATCCCCCCTCTCCCCATAAGAATTGTCTCCTCTCATGAATTCTTCCCTTTGCTTCCCATAATTCTAGCATCGCAGTAACCTGAAACTTCAGCTGAGCATTTGGAAATAGAGCTTAGGCACTCAAAAGGGGTGTGTTTGCGCAGATAAAGTTACCAAGGGAATGTGAACGCAGCAGATATAAGAGATCTAGGTGCAAATGGTTTCCCCTTTCTGTGATGCTAGTAATTTCGAGACTGGAGAAAAACGTAGTGGAGAAAGAATTCGCATTTTGGAGGGAGGGCAATGCTGTCACCACCATCCATAGCTGGACTTAAGACTTCCAAGAAGCTGGTCTTTTTTGGTGCAATGACAGCGGAGGCAAGATAAACCAAGGTTGCTCTTTCAGATGGGGATACCATAATACTCTTAACCAGTGTTTCTCAGTCTTCCTAATGCAACCCACAACCCTTTAATATAGTTCCTCATGTTGTGGTGACCCCCAACTAGATAGAGAAGGGATGTCTCGGTTCCTAAGACCATCTGAAAAGTGTGTTTTCCAATGGTTGTAGGCGACCCCTGTGAAAGGGTTGTTCGACCTCCAAAGGGATTGTGATCCACAGGTTGAGAACTGCTGTTCTAAATGTATCATGCAAGAAGGTATCCTGCAGAAAAATTTAATCTTTCTGAGCCCCACAGATTAAAACACCAGCAGCAAAAGGGCAGGAAAAGCCTTGGCCAGCCTTAAAAGGAGCACGGTAAGGAAAATTAAGCCATTTTCCAAATTTTACTAGTGGCTATGAGAGCTATGGGAGCCAGTGTGGTTCAAATCCTTGCTCAGCCATGGAAACCCACCAAGTGGCCTTGGGTAAGCCACACTATCTCAGAGGAAAGCCATTGTAAACCTCCTCTGACTAAATCTTATAAACCAACATTTTGTAATCTTTCAGTGCTGGAGTAGGACTCTGGGAGACCAGGGTTTTTGTTCGGCCATGAAAACTCTCTGGGTGAGTTTGAACATGTCAATGGTGTCATGCTCTTTCCAGCTAAAGGGGAAAATGGTAAACCTACTTGGGATAAACCTACTTGCCACTTAAACCCTAGGATAGGGTCACCATAAGCCAGAATCATTGAAGGCACATAACAACAATATAATCAGCACAACCAAAGCCATGCTTTTGCTGCAAATAACTGTTCCAAAATCCATACTCTATTCTACATTCTCTGGTTGCCTGGACTTTAGCTTGCTCCTTGGGTTAGTCAACACCTGAATGGTACTGGACTTTGGTTCTGTGGTCAACGTCCGACAGACACTGACCCTAGAACTGCTCTGGGGGAGCCACAAAGGCCTAGTAGAGTCTTCTCTCTAGGAATCTCTAGGTCTTTCAGTGCAACTTTTAGTTAAAGTTGACCATAGAGTTGCACTGGAGGACCTAGATATTTCTAGAGAGAACACATTAATCAAATCTGTGAATAATCAAAGCCGCAAATATGGAGGGATGAGTGTACTTAATTGAGAGCATGCCAGACCAGAAGACCATTTTGGAAGAGAGACCCAGGTAGCAGAGGAGGAGTAGAATAAAAAGCAAAGCGGCAGAAAGGGAATAAGCTTTCAGAGTTGAATCTGTATCTTTTTTTCCTCCTCCCCAATTCTTCAAAAGTAAACAAATAGACGGCTGTTGTTTTTCTCCTGCTCTCGGTGCTGCTGAGCTGGTGTGTGTGTGTGTGTCGTTTTGTGTGTGGAGCCTTTTAAAGGCCTTGGGAAGCAATTCCAACATTTTTCTATAGGTGCAGGCAGATAATTGAATGCTTTCAAAGACCACTGCGAGGCAGGGAAAGTTCAATTTGGCGTCGGAGTGTTCCCTGCATTGACCGAGCTTCGTGACTCGGTGATGGGTTTTTTTTTTCTGCTTTCCCCTCCACTCCTTTCCTCTAGGAACTGAATGAGTTGCTCTCTTATTTTTTATTTTATTTTATTTGTGGTTTGTCTCAGGCAAAGCACTTAGGAGGAGGAGGAGAAACGGTCTCAAAATCGACCGGGACTTGTGCCGGGAAACAAACAAACAAACAAACAAACACCCCACTCCCTTATTTCTTTAGAGTTCCCCCACCCATCCACCCTTCTCCCTCATTATCTATTTTTTAAAAAGAAGAAAAAAGAGAAATCTGGGAAAATCTTAAAAGGAAAGCAGCTTTGGCATTTGCCCACTTGCACCTCTGTCGGACTTTTCACGGGAACTAAAAAGAGCAGGAGGGGATCAGGTCCCACCCAAGCGACTGAGATGAGCTTCTTCTGCTGCCTCCCTGCCCCGATCCAATGATTTGTAGATTCAAAGGGAGATGTTTTTTGGAGGAGGAAGAGAGGCGGAGATTTATTTTCTTTGTCTTCCCTCGGCTTGCTCATGTGGCAATTACTCTTGCACCTGTTGCAAAGGAAGATGTATCGCATGGAGAGGGAAAAAAGGCAAGACTTGGCTTTTCATCATCCGAAGAAACATGATCTCTCTTCCCGTTTCTGGAAATACAAGGGGAGTCAGATTGCCTGCAAAGATGTGAATATAATGGGAAGGAGGGAGAGCAAAGGATATTCTTGGCTCCCATCTTCTCTTCCTTGCTGCATTAAGTCAAGGGATTCCTGAACCTTGGTCTTCCAAGTGCTTTGGGCTTCAGTTCCCAGCAGCCCCAGCCAGTCAGGAATTTGGGAACTGAAGTCCAAGACATCGGAAGAATCACTCTTCAGGAACCACTGCTCTAGGCAAGTGGTTTCCAACCTTTGATCCTCCATTTGTTCTGGACTCCAACTCCCAGAAGCCCCAGCCCACTTGGCCAACAGTCAAGAATTTTGGGAGCTGAAGTCCAAAACATCTGGAAGACCTAGGCCTCATTCCCACTACCTTTTAAACCAGATTGCAATTCGGTTTAAACCAGTTCAAGCAACCCTGGTTCCCACTTCAATCAATTCATTGAAGTTAACCAACGTCTTTCTGACGTTGATTTTTTTTCTGCGTCTTTTTCACCAAACCGACTCAACACAAGTGTGAACCATTAAGCGGATCAGAATAGATTCAAATTTGCCCTTCAGTCGGCTGGAGCCGAATCGTTTTGAATCGATTCATTCGTGAATATGAACCACGAGTGGGTTATTTTGGTGCCAGAACATGGCAGATAACACAATCGGGGCAAGCGTAGTGTAAACCATGATCCAATGTGAAATCGATCCATCGATTCAGATCGCACACCGGTTTGTCTGTAAGTGGGAATGAGGCCCAACGCTTGGGAATCGCTACCTTAGAGGATAAGGCTTTCTCATTCACCATGATTTGCTTCATACTCTCCACTGCAGGGACTTTAGACCGACCAGAAGAAGTAACACCAGGACAACCGGGAGATAGAGGACACCAGAGGTTTTGGAAACTATTAGCTCACAGAATATGACAAGAGGTTGCCACAACTTTGTCTATGGCCGCAATCTTGCATATGAAGACGACGACGTAATGTGGCACGTACCTATGTCTCCGTAGCTATTTCTCCTGACACTGCTGCTCAGAATCCATCTTTCAAACAATGTGGCTTCATCCCCAAAACACAATATGTTCATGAAGAGGAAAAGAAGAAGCGGGCATTTCCTCCCTTAGACTATTTCGATGCTTCTGGAAAGTAAGGAGATCAGTGGAGACACATCCAAGTATGTTCCTATAGATGGATGGGCTTCAACAGGCCTCCATGGGACGTCCATTATTTGCAGATAATGTCCATGATCCCCCTTCCAGCTTCAAAAAAATTAACTAGACACATCTCTACTGACCCCTCCATCCTTCAACAGAACAGAAATGGACACATTGTAGGTGCTATATCGCTTATAAAATATAAAATCATGAGGAAGATTTTGATCATTCTGGAGTCAGTGAAGAATTCTGACCTCCATCAAGACCAAAAAAGTGATTTATTGTGGTATACTCATACGAACATAACTCATTGATAGGATTCTGGTCTACATCTAAGGATGGAGAAGCTTTTGGGTGGCTTTGACTTTCCCTCCAAAATGACCCATTTTTGTATTTTTAGAGACTCACTGCAAAACAAAGCACCCTTTCCTTTTGAAATGTGGACATTTGTAGGATTGTGGTACACTACCCATGTACCGAATCACGTACATATTTTTTAAAAATGTGAATGACTAAGAATGCATGAGGATGAAAAGCATGACCTTTAGTCTATGGCCATATTCCCAAAAATTGCTTATTGAGGAAAGTGTGTAAGTTAACGCATACTTAATAGAAAATGCTGATGGATTTCCATCTGGGAATAAGACCCACAACTTGATAAAATGAATAGGATAAAAAGAATGAGAGTGAGTTTCCACAAATGGTTTAGAAGGAATGTTAGTTTGGGAGAGATGCAACAACGTTGTGCATTCCTACACATTTTCTTCCTTTCTTTTGTGACTCGTCACAAACCCCTTGATCCAAAATCGTTCTCAAACATCCCCAAACCTTCTTACTTTCTTGCATCTTAAAAAATGTCAGCCAGTTTACCCAATGGGAAAGGAAAAGTGTGATCCTTTCTTGCGTTGCCTGAGACAAACACTGCTCTTGTTCTTGTGTGAGAGATCTCAGCGGGTTTAATGCTCTGCAGTCTCCTTTTTAAAAAAAAAGAAAAGAAAGAAATACATGGTGTTAATTATTAATTGGATGTGTTTTAATTATGCACATGTGCCCAGAGACCTTTAGACACTGGACACATTTTCGTTGTCACTTTAAATGATAGTCATAATGAATGACAATCCATGTAACCCGAAAGAGCCTTCAGCCACCGAAGGAAAGGAGGACTGCAGCCTTTTGACTTTTGCAGCAAGGTAAGTCTACAGTGAAGCAATGGTTGCATCTGCACTGCAGAATTAATGCACTTTGACACCGCTTTAACTGCCACGGCCCAATGCTATGGAATGCTGGGATTTGTTGTTTGGCGAGATATTTAGCCTTCTCTGTCGGAGACCTCTGGTGCCACAGCAAACTACACATCCCAGGATTCAATAGCATGGAGCCATGACAGCTAAAGTGGTGTCAAACTGCACTAATTTTGAAGTGCGGCAGCTGCCCAAGTCATTTTCGTTGGAGCTAAGTTAATGCAACCATGTTAGGTCAGAATTAAGCAACTGTGATTGTGTGGTTTTCTGTTTTGATGTATGTTGAACTAGCCGTGATTCCCTACAGGACAATTTCCCCTATATTCTTCCCCCCAAAAAACACATTATTTTTTTTCATCCTTCAAGGATAGCGTTGTGTATCCTGTTAGGAACACAAGACATGCTTTCCATGCAGCGCCAACCTCTCTCTCTCCTCCTTGCAAACACTTCGTCCGCCTGTGAAACATCCGAGAGTTTTGCATTTGAAAGCGAATCTATAAAAATAATTTGTATTGTATTTAAATATTCCTTAAGTCATTTTAGCGTATTTAAGTCTTAATTCATCTTCCCTTGGTCCCTTTTCAGTACATTAATATGACGTATTTGACAGAAAGATGAACAACGTTATTAAAGAATCTCCTTGGCAAATTTGAGTCATATAAAACCTTCCCCTCCCCTTCCTTTCTCCATTTCTCTTTCGCAGAGACGGGGTCTCTCTCACTTTCTTAATCTTCCCGGCTTATTCTTGGGCTTCCTGATGAAACCGCAACTTGCCTACTAAATCCTCTTCTTCTCCTTTGCCACCGGAGTTTAATTTCATCATTTTTGGCCAATTACGACACACGGTGATGAAGCAGGAGGAGAGACTGGGGAGAGGATGAGTGAAACAGGTTTGACGCCGCCAGCTTTTTCTCTTGGCAGAGCTCCTGTGCTTTTTTCCCCCTTTCCTTCTCTGACAACATCTTGGAAGGTAGAAATAAATCCAGCATCAGGGGCAGCTGTGGGAAGATGGAGCTATTGTATCCGCACAACTGAGTTGTGCCCAAATCACTGAACACATTTGACCTAGACATGCTTTAAGGGCCTCATTCCCACTACCTTTTAAACCGGATTGCAATTCGATTTGAATTGGTTCAAACAACCCTGGTTCCCACTTAAATTGATTCACTGAAGCAATTTGGAGAGGAGAGAGGAGAGATCCCTTTAACCCACATCTTTTTGACGCTGATGTTTTCCGTGTCTTTCTAGATAAATAGATTCTGTGCAAGTGTGAACCAGCTGTGGATTGGAATCTATTTAAATTTGCACTTTGACAAACTGGAGCGGGTCCATTTTGAACCAATTCATCTGTGAATGTGAACCACAAGTGGGTTATTTGTTTTACAAGAGGGGCGGGTAAGAAATAAACATTATTATTATTATTATTATTATTATTATTATTCAGGGAAAAATGTGATTGGGGCAAACGTAGTGGTAACCACACTCCACTGTTGAATTGACCCATCGATTCGGATCGCAAACCACTTTTTGTAAGTGGGAATGAGGCCAAGGATACCTTCACTCTCTGTGTTGTATGTTCCTCACACCCAAATACCATTTTGTTTTTGGTCTGCCTTCCCAGCTTTCTCTCTTTCCTTTCCTGAGTCCCGCTGGAGATGGCTCAGTGGAATTTGGAAGTGATGAGATATTGGCTTGGCCGGCGTCTCCTTTGGATCCCGCTCTAGATTCAGGCAACTCTCCTACACTCTCCCTTGATTTATCATTGCTGAACATGCCAGCGGAGCCATATCCATTAATCATCTCATCTTTTAAAAGCTCCCCTCTCAAATCATTTTTCATAGTGGGAGCTGGACTCCATGGCACACCGGAGGCCTTCTTCTCAGCCGCTGGAGAGGTCTGCTCCAATCAGACGAATGGCGATAAGACGGGATAATTAGGGCTCATTCAAATTGCTGCCTCTTCATGGGAACATGTGAAGTTGACTGATACCAAATTGGAGCATTGATCTATCTCACATGGGATGGAGGAGGAGGAGGAGGTTGTTACCATCCCAGGCACAGAGAAAATGTAGTTTTATGGCCTGCTCCCTGCAATGATTTTGAAACGGAGGGACTGAAGCTGAGAACATTAACATGCAAACCAGGTCTTCTGCACTGAACTATGAACATTTCTTCTCATGGGTGGTTGGTGGCTCCTGTATTACTGTGCTCTCAGCTTTATCCCGGATTCCAGAGGAGCTATCCAAGGTCCGGCAGCTATTTGGAGCATAGTGTTCAGACCCTTGGACAGCTCCTTTAATACCAGCATATTGCTGGCTTCTTGCTAGAGGTGCAGATTTATGGCCTGGTTCAGATGCAATCCTGAATACCGTATATACACGACTATAAATCAACCTCATGTATAAGTCGAGGGCACGTTTTGGAGGCCAAAATTATGGATTCTGAGATGACCCATGGATAAGTCGAGGGTAAAATTTAGGGGCGTGTAACAAAGGATGTAAAGGACGGAGCAAAGGATGTAAAGGATATATCAAAGAAAAAAATTATGCCAAATAATTTATAAAATTCCAAGAGGCATAATTGTACTCACACTAAAAGCTAGATGGATGAGAATGCAGAGGGGAGTCAGTGCATTCAGCTCAGATTACGCTCTGGTTCTTTTTTAAATAAGAGTTTAAAGTGCAGTACTTACATTGACCTGTGGATAAGTCAACTTGAGGTCTTTCTTGGGGTCAATTTTTTAACTAAAATTTCTAGACTTATACATGAGAATATACAGTAAACAGAGACCCAAGTCTCAGGATCAGGTCCTGCACATCCAGGAGGAGATACTGCCTCAGATTTCAGCTCACAACAGCTTAATGTTCAGTGTGCATCTCCCGAGCCAAAACTGTGTTTATTCTTAACATTGGTTAGTGAAACATTGGCTTATCCAAGAGGAGAAGCCTGAGATGCCATCCTCCTGTCTCCTTCTCCCCATCATCAAGAGTGTCCTGAGATATGTTTTAAGTACCTGATTCTTATCTTGACTTGCCCAGTGACTATTCCTTTAAAAGGACCTAACTTGGCCAGACGTTTTCGATGAATTCAACAAATAGGCCACTTGGTTGGAGTGATGGTGGTGATGAGAAGGAGAAGATATTTATGGATACCTTATCTTTCCCCCAGAATGTGGAGTCAAGATGGATTCCAAATTAAAACAATTGCAAATGTCCATGTTGCCATTTCAGAGAAGTGGTGGGTGATAGCAATCTGTGGGCTGGAAGCCATTGGGAACACTGATGATTGGCGACGGATTTCTTCCTATCGCTAGCTGGAATCCTATTGGTGTCTTATGACTTCTGAAGTGCCCTTATGGAAGCAACTGGACATTTCTTTCTCTTGCAGAACGGCTCTTTCCAGTTCAAGGTTGCACAGGCAGAACTGAGCATGTAGATGAGGATGTCTGCACATATGCCTGAAGAGATCATATGTGCCTGTCCCTTACAGCATTCCAACCACCATATCTATGGTGAACCTTCAAAGAGCACACAGACCTTCCCATTGGTTTCATAATTAAGCTTCAAGAAGCCTGAAAGCGCTTGATACCCAATGGAGCCCAAAGCTGGTTAGCAACCATGTTGGTTTCCCTGATAACCACCTTCACAACAGGGCCTTCGTTCCAGCCTCTCCATATCTCATTGTATGTGTGGTTTCATCTGGTCGGGAACATGGGTTGCTCCTCTTTCCCGTTCCATGCATTGGCACAGAGAGCGACACTCTTTAGAGGATATCAGTAGTGGATTATGGAGATCTACCTTCAACTGCTTGAGAGGATGAGAAAAAACGATTTATGGGAAACTCAGTCTTGGTCTTTCCCTAGCCAACATTTCAAATTCCCTAAGCCTCGCTGCATGCTTTTAGATGGCATGCACAAACTCAGTGTCCTCTGAAGGAAGAATTGTTCTTTTCTTGAAAGATATGGAAAGCAAGCAAAAAGGAGGCCTCCAGGGGCCTCCAGAACAACTGAGCTGTTTTATTAACATTCGCTCTCAGGCTGCCAAGGAGATGAACAGAGATGGAGCTCCCTCCAAAACCAGACAGACGGGCGTATGTTCACCCGTTCACTTTCCTGTAAAACAACACTGTTCGCTGATAGGAAATCAGTCTGGATAATTAGGCCTGGATGAGACCTAGAAAGAGGAACTGAGGAAGGGGTTCTTAGACAATGGCTTATGAATGAGGACCATAACATTTCCTCCAGGCTGACATCCCCATCACAAACACTCTGGTCCCACCTTGTGAACCATGCCATCTCCCCCTGCCTTCCTCCTCATGAGGACCATAACTCAGAGGCAGAACAACTGCTTCATGTATCAGAGATGCAAAGTTATGTCCCCAGGATCTCCACGTAGGACAAGGAAAGACTGCTGTCTGAAAATCTGGAGAGCTGTTTTGTGAGTTGGAGCAAAGAAGAGGAATGGAGAAATCTCTTTAGTGGTGGGATTCTAGGACAGCCTAGATGCCTTGGGACAGCAGGACAGCCTTTTGTCCACTGTCACTTTTTCTAAATAATTTTTGAACAGAGCAAAAGCTTTCCCAAAGTTTCCGATTCCTGTTGCAACAGAAACAGATGCTTGTTGCTAAATTTCAACACTACAAATGGCTTCACTTAAAATTTACAGTGGAAGACCATAACTGAGATCCACTTTAGCATTATACTCTTTCAAATGGGAGGAATTTCTCCCAACTTCGAATGGAGCCAATGTGGATTCATGTAAATTCGCTAGTTTAGCGAATTTACATGAACCCCTGCTCCGTTCGGAAGAACCCCTGCTCCGTTCGGAATTACTGCCCATTACCCGAAAATAACCCCCTCCTGCCCAAATTTGCATGCGAAGCTTTAATTCGCAATAACGTAAAACCCATGATTGCATTCGAATTGGCTTCCCTCTTGCCTGAATTTGCATGCGAAGAGTTAATTCACAATAACGTAAAACCCATGATTGCATTCGAATTGACCTTAAATTATACTTCCAATTTAGCCTCGTATGAAAGAGTCAATCGTCGAGTTAGTAGCATCCCAAACCCTGCAGAGTTAGGACAAAATCTGAGACCAAGGGCAGGTCCTTCTGATTCCAACAGATGGACAGACACTTTTTTACATCATGGAGGTTCTCACAAAGGATCTCATAGGCCCTTAATAGACCGCCCAAAAGGGGTGGTCCATAGGGGTCCTGGGAAGCGTCGGAATGGGGCCGGGACCCAATTCACCGCTTCCCCAAGCTATTGAGAAGTGGAAAATTGCCGCTTCTCCGTGGTGTGAAGTGGGGTGCGGAGGGCTCCCTGGGCGCCCGCTGCACCCTGACATGTGCAGTGCTCCTGAAAGGCCGCCGCCGTAGCCCCTTTCCCCTTTGGCGCAGTTGTGTGAAGGCCGCGCCAAGAATGTGGAAGTCAGGAAGGAGCTCTGTTTTGGAGCTCCTTCTTGTGCTGCAGAAAGGGCACCACAGATGTCCTCCTGCGGCACAGAGGCATAAGGCACGCGCTGGTCTGTGTGAATGCGGCACACGCCTTACTGCCCTGGCATGCCGCATGTGTGGATGGCACCATCCAAAATGGTGCCATCCATACATGCTAGGGTTAGCCTGCAGTGCGGATGCACCACACCGAGGCAACCCTAGCATGTCATTAGGTCACCCTTTCATGCCCGTATGTATTGGGCCATAGAGTCAGGGCTAGAAAGGGTGAAGAGCTGGGCCAGAATTGCCAATGGGTTAATAGATGTCTTTTCTTTCATCAACTGTTTTTTGGAGGGCTATTTTCCAGGGATGCTTAGTAGTAGTTTTCTGGAGTAGTAGGAGTTGGACTGCCTCAGGGGTATAGCTAAGGAGGAGGCTAGATCATTACTACTGTAAATAGGGATTCTCCCCCTTTCTCCGTAATATTTTTCTTTAGCATCCAATTTCGTAGCATTGCAGTAACTGAAAGCTTCAGCGGAGTATTTACAAACTGAGTTCTGGCATCCAAGGAAAAGGGGCAAGCTGAGTGACTTGGAGAACATGAATGCAACAAATAGGAGACGTCAAGGTGGAGATGATTTTTAAGGTCCCTCTGTCTTCAATGCTGGAAATTTGGGAAGTGAAGGAGAATTTCATTGACGTGACAGGATTCTTATGGGGTCAATGCCTTTATTTTAATCTTGACCATGGCTGCACCCCTAGACCTCTTAACCTTGGAGCATTTCTTTCATCGCTGCAACTATATGAGATCAACAGTTGCAAAATTTGGGCTGACTCTCCTGCTAATATGGGAACCTAGAGCAGGAGAGGATGGGCAAAATCAGCAGAACGTTTCATGGAGCAGGACTATTCCTGTTAGGTCTCACATCCCATGTGGCTTAACCTACACCACAAAGGACACATGCAAAGGTTTTCCAGGCCTTGTGTTGCTTTTGGGGGATTGTCAAAGGCCCACTGCTACTCCTTGGGGAGTTTTTAGTCCTATGACCAGTGCTGCTGATGCCAGGGTTTCTATAGCAAGCCAATCCATGCATGGTATTACTGGTGGTCCAAATGGTACAAGGAGCCCAAGGGCATGCAGCTGCCATCTTTTTTCCTGGTCCACAACCTTTTCGAGAGCTTTGACAAATGCCGAACCACAAGGCACATACAAACATCTTATAAAGTCTCATTGCCAGTCATCAGGGATGTTTTGCTCCAATGGCTGGTGCTGTTACTACCAGGGCTCCTGTGGCAAGAAAAGTCCACGCATGGCAACACTGGTGCTCCATCCATGCCTGGTATGATGGGCCCAAGTGGTACAATGGGCCCAAGGAGATATAGAAACATAGAACCACAGAGTTGGAATGGCTCCCATTTTTCTTCCTGGTCCCCAAGCCTTTTGAGCTTTGACAAATGCAGAACCACAAGGCACATACAAACATCTTATGTTTTCATGGAGAGATGAAACCCTCCAGCATCTCATCACCACCGAACGCTTGCTGCCCAGCATAAGGGCTTGAGGACTGCAAAATCCTCATGTTCTCGACGCTTGATTCCTACAAGCAAATGCAAGCGACGTGCCTTGGCCCAGGTGGAGGCTGTACACAGATTCCACTTGACAAACCCAGAATTACATTCTGAAAGGGAGCCAAGGAGGAAGAGAAGCAAACCAAGCCGAGTCGGGAGAGACTCACACTGAATCAATTTCTGTTTTATAGGGTCCAGATCTCTCTATGTTGGCTAAAGGAGGGGGGGAAATGGGATAAGAAAGAACAATCCAAGCCAGCTTGTGCAGGCATGTCTCTGAGTGTGATAGACATCATTAGTGTCGCTGTTCTCACCCTCTATAAAACGCACACACATACACACAACAGGCGCACACACTTAGCAGCATTGCAGGCTGAGGAAGTGTGTGTACTGATCCTCGGCTGACAAAAATCTGTAGATTGAAATTTGCCAAGGATGCTCTCGGCGTCGCAGAGAAAGCCGGGTTTTCTTTGCAAATCATCTCCAAATCAACCCAGTATGCGACTGCATCTATGCTGCACAATTAATGACAACTTTTTAACTGCCACAGCTCAATGCTACAGAGTTCTGGGATTTGTAGTTCTGAGGAATGTTTAGCCTTCTCTGTCAGAGCTCTCTGGTGTCACAACAAACTACCATTTCCAGGATCCCATAGGATGGAGTTAAAGTGGTGTCGAACTGGATTAATTCTGATGTGTGGCGCCATCCTAAATCCTCAATTGCAGCATTTTCTGGGCCAGAAACAGCTTTTTCTGTCTGCAGAAAATAATATTACGATGGATCCTTTCGCTGGGAGCAGGAGAGGCAGCGATGTCCAGGAGCCTCCCTGTGGTGCGGATGAGGACAACAACTACAATAAGTCCGAATGAATCAGGAGGATGAGATTATGGACAATGCCCCACATCTTTCCAATCTGCGTATTTATGGAATGCAATTCTATTTATTCCCAATGGCCAGGAAGGATGGGAGTTGTAGTCCAACCATACCTGGGCACTTGAGGTTGGGAAAACCTATCCAAACGGGCATCTGCTTGTGCAAATGTTAATCACAGACATGCAATTAAAATATATAGACTCGTAGGTTTGGAAAGCCCACACTCTTGCTCTGAACAGGATCGACAATGGAGGAGGGATGTGCTGTTTTAAATTATTCATTCCCACAGGGGAGAACAAATAATTTCAGCATTTTTTTTTCCTCCCGCCACTAACTGTCTTTAAAAACAAGGCAATTTTCGGAGAGATTTCCCAATGGGGAGAAAGTGTCTCCCACTCCCCATTTTCCATGCTCCCCCAAACCATGTAGGGGCTGTTTCTATTTAGCTTTGTGGTATTTGGAGATGGCCCATGGCCTAATCAATAAAGATTGATTGATTGATTCGTGTAGGGGCTGATAGGAGAAGGGGGATCCAAGCAATGGTCATGGGGGCTAGAGACTTCCATAGTCCTTAATTAGCTCCCTCAGCTTCCTTGAGACAATGCAAGGAAGCAAGAGGGTGCTGAGTCCTTTCCCCAAAATATGGTCGGTCTGGGATGGGCAACGGCATGGGGGTCAGTGGCCTTGTTCCCCCCCGCTTCCAGATCTTCCACAAACCTGATGGCCTCACAGCAAGACCAAGACCATTTGACTCTCCGGTGCCTCCCCAAATGGCAACCGAAAGTGGCATCGCACGCTTTGAATGGGAGTTCCTGCATGGCAGGGGGTCGGACTGAATGGCCCTTGTGGTCTCTTCCAACTCTATTGCAGTGCTTTGGGGAACTCATTTTGGGTGAGCTGCAGGGACCACAAAAGTGGAATCTAGGACCTGCAAGGCATGCGAAGGCTACAAATTCTAGCACAGCAGAGCAGAGTTATTGCCTCATTGGCACCAAAGACCTACCCTTGGGCTACTACTAGCCTCCCATCTCTCACTACAGGGAAACTTCAGACCAAAGTCTGGAAGGGACCTATTGCCATACATGTTGTACACCACCCTGATCTCTGGAAGGGCGGTATAGAAATAATAATAATAATAATAATAATAATTATTATTATTATTATTATACACTTCCCATACATCCGTCCCCAAAGAACAACAGAAGCCAAATCTGCTCCATTCTCTGCATGGCATCCCTTCTTAGATATTGGAAGACAACCATCAGGATGTGGACAAGCTGGAGTAAGTCTAGAGGATGGTGACCAAAATGGTGAAAGGTCTGGCAACCATAAAGTCTTATGAAGAGGGACTTGAGGATGTTTAGCCTGGAGAAGAGAAGGTTAAGAGGTGATATGGGAGCCCTGTTTAAATATCTGAAGGGGTGTCATATTGAGGAGGGAGCAAGCTTCTTTTCTGCTGCTCCTGAGAATAGGACACAATGGAGCAATGGATGGAAGCGACAGGAAAAGAGGTTCCACCTCAACATTAGGAGGAACTTCTACATCTGGAAACCATAAAGCCCTATGAGGAGAGCCTTAGGCAACTGGGTATGTTTAGCCTGGAGAAGAGAAGGTTAAGGGGTAACATGATGGTCCAATTTAAATTTTTTAAAGGATGCCATGTAGGAGATGGAGCAAGCTTGTTTTCTGCTGCTCCAGAAAACAGGACCTGGAGCAATGGATCCAACCTACAGGAAAAGAGATTCCAGCTCAACATTACAAAGGACTTCTTGAGAGTAAAAGAGCTGTTTAGCAATGGAAGATGCTGCTTCGGAGAGTGTTGGGGTCCCCTTCTTTGGAGGCCTTTAAACAGAGGTTGGAAGGCCATTTGTGACAGGGATTGCGTCTTCCTACATGGGGGAATGGGTTTGGACTGGATGGCCCTTAAGATCAATTCCAGTTCTACTCTTCTACATCTTAATTTTTTCATCTAAACGTCATGGTGCTCCTTGAACTATTGCTCACAGTGCTTGGTTTCCAGACTCTCCACCATCCCTTCATCCATCCTCCAGAGACGGTCCCAGTTTGTCAACATCCTTCTTCAAAAACGTGGAACCCCGAATGAGACACAGCGCACCAGGGGCCGCCTGACCCATTAGGAACGCCTGTCTGACACATTAGCGAAAGTTTTCCTCCCTGTCAACAAAAAACAAAACCCCACAGGTATTCCTTTTTTTAACCCATCTGCACTATTCGGCTTGACATGCATTTGTCAGGGGCTGTTAAAAACAGAAAGCAGTTCCAACCAAATTAATTCCATTCAGCTCCACTTTGCCGCCTTTCCCTCCGCAGCTTATGCACTTAATTGCTTGCCAGCTCAATATGTGCTGCGCTTTGCTCCCCCTTTTTTTTTGCAACTCCATTTGCTGCTTTTTAAGGTGCCTCCCTCGCCCCCCAGAAGTTACTTAGCTGCTTTTAGGTGCCGCCTGAGCTTCTGCTATGTGTTAATTACTACTGGGATGCAGTAATCAGCTTGTTGGGTTGTCAGCTTGTCAGAGAGCATGTTAATTTCATTTAGGCTTTGTTAATTTCACTCTCTCCGGTAATTTTCACTTTAGTCACCTCCGTTCTTGAGGACCTGGCAGCAGCAATGCCTCTGTTTAAGGAAGGAAGGCAGCCAAATAATGCTAAAACCTCCGGGGAGGGGGGCAAATCTCAATCTGGGGGGGGGGGGCTACTGAATTGGCATAATCCATGTCAGAGGGGCGGCGAATCCACTCCGTGGTTTACTTCCAGATTTAAAGGTGCTCTCCATGGTGGGAGCAGAGATCGGCACCTTGGACAGCTCCTTTGCAATCTGAAATAAAGCCAGAAACATAGGTCCAAACACACAATGCAGAAATGATCCAGTTTGAGACTGCTTTGACTGCCCTGGCTTGGTGCTAGAGTATCCTGGGAATTGTCGTTTATTGGGGCACCAGAGCTCTGGGACAGAGAGAAGGCTAAATATCTCACAAAACGACACTTTCCAGAATTCCCTAACATTGAGCCAGGGCAGTTAAAGCGGTCTCAAACTGGATTGTTTCTGCAATGCGTTTTGGACCAGAGTCAGTCTCATGATACCTTTGGTTGGCCCACCAAAATGCACAATAGATTTGTTGCAAGCTTTTGAAGCTCCATGGGCTTCTTCTTCATCAGGCAAGATGATCCTGCTTGGTTTGTGACCCCTTCCCTGATGAAGAAGCCGCCCATGGAGCTTCAGAAGCTTGCAACAAGTCTATTGTGCATTTCGGTTGGCCAATAAAAGGTTATCACCAATAGATTTTTGTTTGTACTCATCAGCCTAGTTTTGGCTGGCAGATGCCAATGCACCCTTTCAGACGTTTTCTTCATTGTCCTGACTACCAAGCCCATAATAACTGCCACCATCATTGACTGTGCAGAGCAGCAAAGTTAGACCCTTTCCATAAATATATAGTCATTTTAAGTTTTCCCATCAACTCTTGGAATGATATATCGGACGGGGACACTTTATGGCATCCTCTGTAAGAAAGAAGTTGCAAAACTCTGTAATTCAATGGGATGGACCATGTCCCTGCCATGTCTTGGCTCTTCTGTGAGATAGGCTTGTTGGCAGTTCCCTCCACCCCACAAAATTAAATAATCCATAATAAGGGCACAGCACTCGCACTGTTATTGTGCTTAAAAGCTTTGGATGACACCTGTTTTAAAAAGGCATCGAGAGGCAATTCAGCATCCTCTCTGCCTTTATTTCCAAAGGCTGTTTGCATGAAAAGAGGAGCTCCTCCATGCTTTCTGCCTCTTCTTCCTTCCCCTCCAGAGCTCTTAGCTCCGGGAACTGCGAAGACGCAGGGACTTCCACCTTGACCAGAAGGATCTGGATTCATTGAGGAAAAAGAAAAATATGCAAAGCAACAGAAAGAGATGAAACGAAGAGAGAGAGAGACACACCGCACAGCGCATGCTCCGGCGACAGTAAATGATATACAGAAGGAAAAATTGTTCCTCAGTTGAACGTTTTTTTTTCTTCTCACTCTGTCGCTCTCTCGCTTACACGCTGCGACTGCGGCACTTAAAGATTGCTTTCTCCGGGGAGTTTCATAAAAATTGTAAATGCATTGATTTGCTTTCAGGGACGACAGGCCCGTTCAGAAGAAAACGCACGCTTAATGCCCACACTGCCATTATTGAAGAAGACCTCATGTCTACGAAGAAAAGATTTGCAACGGCTACTGTTTTGCTCAAAGTTAAATATTACCACTTTTTAAAAACTACTACCACACTTGAGGGTAATATTTAAGGTTTTATTCTGTGCAAGGAAAGGCAGATATTCTGATCTGTTAAGACCAAATGGTAGAATCCCTGCAAAGAAAGAAAAAAGTGGCATAATCCTTTCAGCAAACCAATGTTAAAAGATTCAAACAAAAATCCACTGATACCTTTCTTGGCCAACCAAAATGAACAATGTACTTCTTGCAAGTTTTTGAATCATCAGATACCTTTCTTGGCCAACAGAAATGCACAATATACTTGTTGCAATCTTTCAAAACTTCAGATACCTTTCTTGGCCAACCAAAATGCACTGTCCTTTCGAAGCTTCACTGGCTTCTTCATCAGGCAATTGGGAAGCTTAACAAAGTTTAACAAAGTCCAGGAAATTTAAAGTCCATTTGCATATCAACAGTCTTATTAGCGTCTCCAATGGTTTTATTTGTCCTGCTTGGTTTGTAACATCTTGCCTGATGAAGAAGAAGCCAGTGGAACTTCAAAAGTTTGCAACAAGTCCATTGTGCATTTCAGTTGTCCAATAAAGGTATCATCATTTGTTGGATTTTTTTGTTTGAATTTGCTAAATGGCTAACATAGCAGTCTCTGAAGATGTCAGCCACAGATGCCAGTGAAATATCAGGAATGAACTCTTTTGGATCATGGCCACAGAGCCCGAAAAACCCACAAAAAACTATGGATTCCAGCCATGAAAGCCTTTGACTTCACATTACCAAGAATACCTTTTGATAGATTTGCCTTAGGCCCGCCGTAAGTCGGTAACGAACTGAAGGCACACAACAACAACAACAGTTACGTGGTGGTGCACAATGTCACCTTGCTACTGAACTGTGACATGGCACCACAGAGTGTGCAACTGAACGTACATGCCCAATTTTGTGGGCAGTGTGCACACACATCCAAGCATGATGCCCACATCTTCATGTGCGTTGTGCATTAATGGACAATGGAGTCGCATGCACAATTGCACTTCTGCAACCTTGAATCAAGACAGCTGCTGCATGTACCACGTTGGACAAAAATATCCATAGGGGAACCCAGGCACACGTAAGAAGCCCAACATAAAGCCAGACGCATCTCTAGTAGTGGCGGAGATGTCTCGGGTGGAAGAGGAGAGAGCAGCATGCCAAGCAGCCGCGAAAAGATAGGCCCCGCATCAGCAGGCCTTCTGAGAGCGCCGTGGCTTTTGCAACATCTTCCTGATCACAGAGGCAAGCTGCTGGAGGGAGGCATTTGTAATGTTACGCACCACCCGTGGGCTGCAAGAGCCCTTGAAAGACGGATTCAAAAAACCCTCGGAGCTCCGGGACACTCGCCTTTCATTCTGGCAAGAAAGAAGCAAAGCCGAGGAGGAAGCCTTTCCGCACAGAGCAGCCAAAGCACTTTCAGAACCCCCTTTTCTGGGGCAAAAAAATATCTATCGAAGGCTGGGATGAGAGGAGAACTATCGATTCCCTTCTCTTTGCCTTGGCTTGTGAAACTCTTGTTTGGAGATGTGTTTTCCCCCAACTTACTTTGTAGTTTGTGTGCAAATACAGGCACAGACGTTTCTGTGGATAGCAATAGTACCACCCTTTCTGGAATGGAAAGCTAGGATCTCTTAGAGGAAAATACTTCTGGGGGCTAAAATTCTCATAATCCCCCAGCTGTGGCCCTCCTATTAATGTTGCCAAGCTTCTGGGTCTAAGCGATCTTATTTTCAAAAACACTGTGGGCACTCCAAGCATATCCAGACTGTGATCTTGCATCAGGCTTGAATATCAAATCTACAGCGCTATACAAATAAAGGTTAATAATAACAATAATAACAATAGATCTGCACATGTGGGGTTGGGAACCTTTGTATCCCTTGTGCTGAATGGCAACGTTGCACAAGTGAATGCATAGCGGAATCCATGACCAAATGTATAGCTACCAGCAATTCAAAATAGGGGCATTCCCATCCTCCAGTCCCAGCCCCAAAATAAAATTCTCCTTCAATCTCCAAACAATAATAATAATGATGATGATGATTTATTTATATCCCACCCAATCACGGAGAATCCGGGCGGCTAACAACAGTATAAAAATACAATACAGGAAATACAATAATACAAACAATCCCCTCCCAATCCCCTGACCAATATTTAACCAAAACAAAATCAATAAACAATATAAATACAATGGCAGTCAAATGCAAAACATAAAAGCATTACAAATCAAATGAAGTTCATAAATAATCCCTTTCCCAGTCCCTTGGCACAGATTCAAATCCAAACAAAAAAATAAATATTCCTAAATGTTGGACTGAAGTTTTTAAGTTATTCCAAATGCTAGAAATTTGGGGACGGAAGGAGAATTTCATCGGGAGGGAAGAATTCTTATCTGAGGGAGCAAAGTCGCAACTGAATATGTAACCAAGAGAGAACTACCTGCAGTTTCACTAGGAGTGGGTGGGCATGCAATTGGACCATATGTGCATCTCCTTTTTACACAACCTTGATGTGAACATAGATGCCACACATTGGATGAAAATACCAAACCAAGTCCAGTGGGATTCCAGCCTCTGAATTACATTGCAGGAAGCAAGGCAGGCCTAAGAAACTGGTGTCTTTACAAGAACTGTGTACAATTTACCCGGGAAATGTTCAGGAGCATTCATAAATGTTCATGCGAATGTTCATCACACAGAAACCAACATACACACACATACATGGAGAAATGTAAATTGTATTTTTAAAAAACACACCATGGTTTGCTTGGGCACGTGTTTCCCTAAACTTCTACAGTTGAAATCATGTTGAGCGGAGTCAGTTGTTGAAAGTGTGGATTCTACATATAGACAAATCCCATGGATTCAATGGTCTATTCCAGCTGGGACTCTACTGTCTAGCTAATAATAGGAGCGAGCCCCATTTTTTGCCAGACCCTCCAAAACTCTGAGCTTTCTGGTCCATTTGTCTGCTCCTTCAGCAGTGTTGCAAATGGGTTAAAGCCACACAAACACATACACAAACGCACACTGCTGCATGCCTGGCGATGCCTCTGAATCTTCCAGCTCCCGGCGGCGCTTCCCGGAGAGAGGCCAGCCGCTGCCGGACTAAGTTACCCAGTGTGCGTATTGATTTTTGTTTAACTTCTCATTTGTTAAAATGCTCCAGATAGAGATTAACTTTCTTTGCTGTGTATTTATTGTTTCACCTGCCCCGAGATGGGAATAGAAAAGCACTTTGATAAATGAATGGAGAGATTTGTCTGGCTCGGACTCAAAACTTAGCCTCCTTTGGAATGCAAAGGAAAGGGCAAAGCACAGAAACAATGGATACTGGCCATTGCAAAGGCAGAGTAGCCAGACCCGGGTCCAGCAAGGAGCTTCCAAGGCTACAGATCCTACTAACCCATCCGTTTCTCCAAAATGCAGAAATCTCACTTCTCAGGCATCATTGCAACAGCTTTACAATCTCTTTCTCTGTTATGAAAAGGATCTATTTTCCAGCAAAGAAGCATCTATTCCAATAGTCTCAGGTTTTCTTTCATGGACTCCAGTTGCACAAGTGTGAGGTCGAGTGAGTGTGAAAGGCGAAACCAGTAGCAAAATGGTGGCTCTCTTGTGTGTTAAATCTGCACCAGCTTCTACAGTGAACTTTAAAAGATCTATGCAAGGGACCGAATCCTATCACCAAAACAGGTTTTTCAAGAAACTGGTAAAACCATCTTTAAGTCTTCGTTGTCTAAGAAAATCCTCTGAAATTCGTGGGGTCGCCATAAGTCAACAGGCAAGTTGAAGTCATATATACACACCCAGCCCTTTGATAGTTCCTTCACAATGCAAAATAAAACCTGAAGTGGATCCAGTGGTCAATGCACACCAGACAAGGCCAGCAGCTGGAAATCACAAGTAACTTGGGAGTTTATCACACTGGGGCTAATTTTGGCAATAAAGAGAGATTAAAGTGCATTTAAAGCATCCCGCAAGTAAAGCAAAAATTGCATGAATGATTATTGCACACAATTGCGCAAATAAAGTGACATCAGAAATGCATTGTTGCTGAAATCCCAACAGTAAAAAGATGTGTGTTAAGGCTTCTTTCTGCAACTTTAATGGCAAGTTTTGCGCAACGTCGTGTGAAATCATTACCCGCAATTACTCGATTTTTCTGGGATATTTACAGGATAAAATCCCGATCTCCTTCATGTGATAAACTCCATAGTTACCTGCAACTAGTTACTTTCCCGAAGTGAAAAGGGTGTAACAAAGGAGGATTTCCCAAGTAATGCAGCAAGACAGACTTGCTGTGTTTTTGCTGTTTACTTTCAAAAGTTACTATTAGAGGGCACACTTGAGAGGCATTTCCAAGGTTTATGTCATTCCCTAATTTTTAAGCAAGTTTTCTCACACCAAAAACAATAGAAAGCATTAAGAGGGGAAAACAAAACAAAATACTGCTTTACAAGTATTATGAGGCAAATTACTTGCCTCTCCTTCCCAGCATCTGATCAAGTCATGGGAGCGGATTTCTTTCCCAATTCTGTAACATTTACTTTTTGAAAAATAGTTTCCGTGGCCCCGAATAATTTTCTTCTGGCTTCACATTCTTGATGTTTTGTTATTACTCATTTTGTGTCCCCCAAAGAAAAGTTGGACGGTTTGTAGGCAAAGGAAGACATTGGGAGCGAAGGCATCATGGTGCATATGGCAATGGAGTCCTTTTGCACCTGGACTCTACTGTATTTCTGTATTAATATCTATCGATCATAGCCGCTCCCTTGGGTCCAGGGCCTTACGAATTCGCCACCGGTGACGCACACCAAGATGTTTGACGGACAGTAACTAATAAGCCGAGGGAGTTTCTGGGGTCCCCAAATAAAGCCAGAAAGACGGTTCCAGAGTTTTGCCCCTCTAATAATTGCAAGGCCAAAGTCGTAGCCGGTGCTTCTTGTATCTGCAGCCTCTGAAACTGACTTCTCTCTCTGTGTGTGTCTCTGCTCTGAAGCCTCCCAGATCACGTAACAGGCCCCGAGGCAGGGAGCAGACTGGTATTCTTCAGAATTTCAAGCATATATATATATATATATATATATATGGGATTTCCCTGTGACTTCAGCGCAATAGTGGCCAAGACCAGAGAAGAGGAGAAAAGGGAACCTCGGTCCCATTCCTCTGCAACAGTCTATGCATCATTAATATGCATTTCTGCAACGCACTGGAAGTCACTTGTGGGGAAAAGAGCCGCAGCCAATTGATTGGAAATGCATCTGCCGAGCCGCACGACCCGCTCTGTGTGTGTCGAATGCCTCACTGCAGGAAAGGCAGAAATCACCGGCCTTGTACCTCTGACAAAAGAGTCAATCCAGTGTGTGGCTATCTGTACCTATATCTATCTATCTGTCTGTTCTAAGGAGCAGTGGGGGTGATGGGGAGAGGATCAGGGATAGCTCTGGGCCACATGAGGAAGGACCAAGACACTCACTTCTGGAATTAGGCAGCTCATTCCTTTTGCATTAAACCCACCCCAAAGATCAACCAAACCAGTTCCTTCCCCTTTGTTTTTTGTGGCGCTTTCAGGCTATGTGGACATGTTTTAGAAGAGTTCCCTTCTGAAGTTTCGCCAGCACCTGTGGCCAGTTAGCAGACATTAATCCTCTTTTGCATATCCTCCCACCCCGAGGACTACCATTAGCAACAGAAGAATACATTTGCAAATCACTCCTTCCTTCCCAGGGTCACACAGGAGATATATATATATATATATATATATCCAATCCTTTTCCAGGCAAACATTCCCTGAAGATGCCAGATGCCACAGATGCTAGTGAAACGTCAGAAAGGAACCCTTCTAGAACATGAGCCCAAAAGCTCCACAAAAAACTACAAACGCTGGCTATGAAAGCCTTCAACTCCTTCCCCTTTCTTTCTCTTTTTGCTTTTCTCCTTCTTCCCCACTCTTCCTCTTCTTCCTCCTCCTCCTCCTTTTCTTTCTTCTCCCTCCCCTCCTCTTTCTTATTCTCTCTCTTCCTCTTCCTTTTTCCTTTCCCTTACTCCTTGCTTCCCCTCTACTTCTTTTCATTTTCCTTCTTCCTCTTTCTCCTCCTTCTCTTTTTGTTCTCCTTCTCCCTTTTTCTCCTCCTCTCTTCCTTTTCTCCCTTGCCTTCTTTTGTTCTTCCTCTTCCTTTCTCCCTCCTTTTCTTTCCTTCACCATCCTTTTTTCTTCTCCTTATCCTCCTCCTTTCTCTTTCCTAACTCCTCTTCCTCCTTCTCTCTCCCTCCTATCCTCCTTCTCTTTTTGTTCTCCTTCTTCCACTTCCTTTTCCTTTTTCTTCATCCTTCTCCTTCCATCCCTCCCTCCTGCTTCTCTTTTTATTTCTCTTCCTCTTCCTCTTCCACTTCCACTTCCACTTCTTCTTCTTCTTCCTCTTCCTCTTCTTCCTCTTCCCTCCCATCCTTTTTTGTTCTTCACCTCCTTCCTCTTGTTTATTCGTTCTCGCTCCTCTAAGTCTTCTTCCTCCTTTTGTTGTTCTCCTTCTTCTTCCACTTTCTTTTCTTCCTCCTTCTCTTTCTCTCCTCCTCTTCCTCTTCCTCTTTTTGTTCTTATCCTTCCTCCTCTTCCTCCTCCTTTTCTTCTCAAGAATATTATTTTGTCAGCTTTTTACCTACATAGAGCCAGCTCCCACATTATGTATGTTCAATGAAGAAATGATTATTAAAAACCAACACAAAGCACTTCTGACAAGTTTGTTCCCAGTCCCAGGAGGATACAGGCAATCGCTTAAAATGTAACTGGAGGGATTAACAAACAGAACCTTATAAATGTATAAGCAAAACATTTTGGCATCTGCCTTCTTCCGTTGCTCAAAATAAAAGTGAGATGAATGAAGTTGGCAGTTTAGAACAGACTGTTGTCAACATGCTGAAACAGAATAGAATAAAATAGATTGATAGATTGATGATAGATAGATAGATGCATACATACAGTTACAAGCAAAATTACCCTTTGCACAATGCTTTTCCAGCTAAAGTCATATACAGTCGAGTCTTGATTATCCAACCTTTGGTTATCCAACGTCACGGCTGCTGTGATTTCTTTAAATTTTCTGTGATTTCGTTAAATTTTCAGAGGACTGAACTGTTTATACTGTACATCACAATGTTGATCAATGATTTCTTTACATTTAATTACTGTTATTGCAATAAAACTTCAATACATTCGCAATTCAAGGTGATTTCAAAGCTTTTCTTGGACCCTCTGGATTATGCAACATTTTCAGTTATCCAACTATCAGCCGGTCCAGTTTATGTCGGATAATCGAGACTCTACTGTATTCAAATAATGGCCTATAAACATGCCTCCTGACTATTGGGAACCCTAAACATTTTGGCATCAGAAAAACCATACATGGGATACATTTATTTACTTATTTCCCCAAAGACAAGTGCATTTTCTGTACAGGAAACAGCAAATGTTTCTGTAGAGACCACGCTCTTTTCTCTGCTGCCCTCCCCCTAAAAAACTACATAGGAATCTCACACAGAAAAAGTCCCAAACTGTGCATAGCCATTGTAAATTGAAAATTTTCAAAAACAAGCATTCGGCGGGAAGGAAATTGCTAAAATTACTCATTTTGCTTCCTCGAAGAAAGAAATTAGTGATAAATTGCACGCTGGCTTAAAGAGACATGCCTTGGGCACGATCCAGCTGCAGCGCTCTTGTTACTATTAATCTCCAAAGGAGTTTAATGGTGCATTTGGAGGAATGAGGACGGCAAACCTGGAAGGGCTTTCCAGTTCCAAACTGGGAAGAGTCTCATCAATGGATTCAACCCAGACTTGGGAATCCCAGTTCGGTGAGCCAGGAAACACAATGGGTGATGCTCCAGTCTAACTTTTCCCATAGGATTGTTGTTGTGAGGATTACACTCACCCCTCCATATTTGCAGATTTGATATATGCGGATTTGATTAATATGTTCCCTCTAGGAATATCTAGGTCCTCCAGTGCAACTCTGTGGTCAATGTTAACTAAAACTTGCACTGAAAGACCTAGAGATTCCTAGAGAGAATACTCTACTAGGCCTTTGTGGCTCCTCCAGCTCAGTTTTATGGCCAGTGTCTGTCGGACATTGACCACAGAGTTGCCCTGGAGGACCTGGAGATGCCTAGAGAGGTGTCCTCTCAGATAAAAAACATGAGTTTTGTTGTTTGTTTGTATTTGCGGTTTTTCCATATCCACAGCGTTCTTGTGATCCTAACCCTAGCAAATATGGAGGGACAAGTGTAATTGGAAAGGAATCATGTACAAGCTGCTGGAGACTATTCCAGGGAAAGGAACTGGTAAGACAGCCTTTTAGGATTCCTTGCCTAAGAGAACCCTAGAAAATTCATGGGTTGCATGACATTGTGGTCCAAGTGTTGGATTATGTCTCTGGAGACCATTCCCAGCTCAGCCATAAACCAAACGGCCAACTTTGGATAAGTCTCATACTCTCAGCCTCAGAGGAAGGTCATGGCAAACCTCCTCTGAACAAATCTTGCTAATAAAACCCTATGGTAGGTTTGCCTTAGGGTCACCATAAAGTCAAGAATGACTCGAAAGCACGCACCTATAGCCTCCCCAGGTTTTACTGACTGAAGTTCTGATTTGGTTTCTATCCAAGACTCTAGGAATTGGTGATGTCTTGTTGGACGCTGTGACCTCTTTCAAGTAGAGCGGCTTTTGGCAAGATTTGTTCAGCGGCAGTTTGCCATTGCCTTCCCCTGAGGCTGAGAGAGTGCAACTTGCCAAAGGTCATCCAGTGGGTTTCATGGCCAAGCGAGGAATCGAACCCTGGTCTCTAGAGTCATAGTCCAGCATTCAAACCACGACACCATCCTGGTGTTCTCTCTACTAATGTAGAAATAATGCAGTTTGGCACCACCGATGTAATCCTGGAATCTGTAGTTTTACAAGGCCTTCAACCCTCTCTACTAAAGTGTGGTGGTCCTTACAAGTCCCAAGATGCTGAATGGACCTGTGACATTTAAACTGGTGTCAAACTGCATCATTTCTACTGTTGATTAATGGGGGAACACATAGTCAATGCCACTGACTCAATGGTCCTGCTCTAGTTGGGACCCACAGTAGGATTCACTTGTGGTTCACATTCACATATGAATCGGCTCAAAATGGACCTGCTCCAGCCGGCCGAAGAGCAAATTTAAATAGATTCTGATCCACATCTGGTTCACACTTGCACTGAATCGATTTATCCAAAAAGACGCAGAAAACATCAGCATCAAAAAGATGCGGGTTAAATGGGTCTAGCACATGCTCCCCCCTCTGCATTACTTCAACGATTCAATTTAAGTGGGACCCGGGATCATTTGAACCGGTTCAAACCAAACTGCAATCTAGTTTCAAAGGTAGTGGGAATGTGGCCAAAGTCATCCTTTCCTAAGCGGATCCAAACTCAACATTTTTTTGGAAAAGAAACCAACGGCTGAAAGGATTTTGGAACAACATGCCAACGGAGCAGCCTTGTCCTTAGCAGGGTTGCAGGGAAAAGGCCAGGGTTGTGACAGCCATAAAGGATGGAAAGCAGCAGAAGAATAGGATTCACCGAATCTGCCGGTTTTGTCGGCCTGCCCTGGCCATGGTTGCGCAATCCCAGGAAAGGTGCAGCCAACATGAATCTGGCCATATTGTCCTTCCGATCCCTTCCTTCGGCTGTCAGTTCGCATTCGCTCTGCTCCACTTGGAAAATCCTCACAGCAACACCTGATGCCACGGCTGTTGCGATGTTGCTCCCGCGGACGTTGTGCGTGTTCACCTTCTCGCCAGCCTCCGAAAAGCTCTTTAAAATTAGTGAGCTACGAACGGCCACCTTCCCATCCCATCCTGCTCTGGCAACTTGCCCGTCGGGTGATATAATGAATTGTTTTGACCTAGTCATCCTGCAAAGCACAGGTCACGCCAGAGAAATTGATACCGCACCAGCTCTGCAAAAAATATCTTTCGGTAACTATAAATTTTGTTGGCATCAGGAGCACAGCTCTTCAGGGCAGGGTGAGCGAAGGGCAGGCTTTGGCTGCAGATAAGCTTTTAGGGAAGATTCATGGGGCTTGACCCTGTCAGCGAGGAAGAGAGGATGCTTGCAAAGGAGGCAGGACGGTGGCCAAAACAAGGCGATTTGTGTACCCACCGTCTGCGGAGATTATCATTGGGATTGCAGGAGAGAAAGGGCTTCCAAGAGGGGTTAGAGGAAGATTAGCCCAGGGACAGCGCGGAAGCAATTGGTGAGGAAACCTTTCATGGAAAAAGCAGTCGTTCAAAATTGAGTCTACACAAACACACACACACCAGGCCCTGTTTCTGCAAAATGGCACTGATGGCTTTGCAAAGACAAAGAGATAAGTCCCCCGAACACACACCTTTGAAATAACGTTCAGGCCAAACACTTTGGACTTCTCCTTTGCATGCCGAGGCGATGCTGACCTGATTGGCACCTGTCAGTCTTTGGCGCCCAAAGGGGAGATAAGCAGGCCCTTCTTCCTCAAGGTGATGCAAAAATGTCGACTTGCAAAGAAAAGATGGTTTGTGTAGACCCAGATAACCAAGGCCACTAGGATAACCACAGTACAAGTAGTAGTTGTTGGCATGGTGAGGAAACACAACCTCCAAACGGTTTACAAACCGACCAAGAAAATCCAGCAAAGGCTGCACTCAGCGAAGGACATGAGAGACCCTCTTATAGCTGCAAAAGTTTGCCGCATGCCATGCAGCTGCAGACAAGTCCACACAGGGACCACCAAACACAGTGTTCAAACAAGGAACATGAGCGACACTGCAGACTGGGTCACCCAGAAAAATCAGCCATAGCAGAACACATTAGAAACCATCCTGGGCATAATAAAATGCTGTTTGAAAACACTGAAATTCTGGACCATGCCAACAACTATCAGGTCAGAATGCACAGGGAGGCCATTGAAATCCATAAACATCTGGTCAATTGCAACAGGACAGAAGAAACCCTTAAAGTTAGCAAAGTTTGGCTACCAGTTCTGAAAAACACTAAAATCAAGGCCCAGCAAATGCAAATGAAAACCAGCCAGGGCCAGAGGCTTTCCCAGCAAACAGTGGATCTCTAATGAAACAGACACAAATCCTCTTTGCATATCCTCCATTCAACAACAGAACAATAAACAGATTAACATGGAAATCATTCCCCCCAACCCAGGATCACACAGTGAGAGTGTATATGTGTATACACACACACACACATATATATATATATATCCCACTCTCATCCATGCCAGCCTTCTCTGAAGATGCCAGCAAAACATCAGGAACAAAACTCTTCTAGAGCATGGCCACAGAGCCTGAAAAAGCCACAAAAATCTATTTACAACTTTGTTTGTCTAAGTGGCTTTCCATGATATGTAGGTTAGACTTCCAGATCGATCCAAAGACATATTATTCAGCATCATTCAAAAATAAGAAATACCATTATGGATGCTCCTTTAGCCCAAAATATGTTGGTTACTCACATGACACCAATGATCTTAAATTTCAACAAAATTTTACATTGATACAACTAGATCAACTACAGCTGTCTTCTGTCCAGGAAGGAAGCTGGATGGATCTTCAAATGAAATCCATGAGGTTAAATATGTTTTTGGTTCTGCCTTGTTTTCTGCTTCATGCCAGAAATGAGTTTAAACTCTATCTGAGCTTTATACATTGGGTCCTTTTCGCAGGTGAACCCAGTTAAGCCTCACACCTGAAAATAATTTAAAGCTCTAGTTTGGCTTTATAGTTTGGTTCCTTCGAGCAGGTGAAGCCAATTCTTTTTTCCACTTCCTAATTTTTGCTTGAAAGAGCCAGTCACCTGCCTATATATATATATATATATATATGGATCAATACTGCAAATGGTATTCACCATTTGGCCAGCCTAAGAGTTGCAACCATTTTTTGTGTCCCGTCGGTCCGTAAGTTATTCTTTCATTCCCTTTTGGCTGTGTTTCTATTGATTTGTACTTAGGACTTTGCATGTTTTTGTGTTTTAACCACGGTCTATGAGTTTGCGAGTAGCATTTCCTCCTGGTCCCTTGCTCAGTCTTTTTTTGAGGCAGTTTGAAAGGGATTTTTCCCTATCAATTGCAAGTGGACTGTCTCTCATCGTGGCTTATATTTTCAGCCATTTTTGAATGGTTCTTTATATTGGTGAACCTGTCATCTCTCTAGTGATTTGGTTCTTTGGAGTATATCACACGGAGGGAGAACTGGGTAAAATCCCGTGCAGTAACGAGATTTTAAAATCCGGGTGTTGTTTATCAGATGCATTGGCGTGAAAGAGCAATATTGTGAAAATAATACAAACTGAAAATTTATTTGTATTTTTAGAGTTTAGCGAAAGTAAAAAGGAGCTTGTTTTGATGACTTTGCGTTTGGGTTGTTTTCACGTTATTTCTCTTTCACGCAAACTTCATTGGAAAAACATAAATTTGGGTTTTTTTCAACTTTCTGTTTGGGTTAAGTGTTTTCAGTTTAAATTTAGTTTCTGCACGGGATTCATCCCGTGTGATAATCTCATTTCTTACTGCAGTAGTGTGTTTTTGACTACTGTATATACTCATGTATAAGTCTAGAAATTTAGGTCAAAAAATTGACCCAAAAAACCTGAGTTGACTTATCCACGGGTCAATGTAAGTACTGTATCTTAACTCTTATTTAAAAGAAGGAACTGTCTCCTGATGAAAAGTATAATCTGTCCTGGAAGCACTGACCCCCTTTATTCTCTCATCTTAAGAATAAGCACAAAGAGTTATGTCTGATGGACTTTTGGAAGTTATTTAACATTGTTTTGCTTTGCTTCATCCTTTAGATCCTTTCCTATATGCCCCTAAATCCCCCCCCGACTTATCCATGGGTCATAGAAAAAACCAAAAATTTGGCTTCAAAACTTGCCCTCGACTTATACATGAGGTTGACTTATAGTCAAGTATATACAGTATTTTTAGGAAGAATTTCTTTAAAACCTGTGCGGAAGAAGAATGTTTGGAGCAGGATAATATCTCGAAGCCCTGTTTACTCAATATGACACTCCTTCAAGGTCTGGTTGTGTCAATGCTGGGCGAAGTACTGTTGTCACTGTTGGTTTAGCATTTTGCAGTGTCTTGCATCGTGCGCATTGAATATATTTTGGTATTGTTGGTGCATTCCTCATTGCTGTATGACACTTTGGAGCAAACATTGATCAGAAACAGGGAGTGCAGTCAAGAAATCAGCAGACGACTAGGATTGGGGAGGGCAGTGAGACAAAATCCTAAACTGTAAAGAGATATAACTGAGCCCAAAACTTCGGATCGTACAAGCCATCGTATTCCCTGTTACAGTGTAGAGATGCAAGAACCGGGCAGTTAATAAAGCGGATAAGAAGAAAACCTACTCATTTGAGGACAAGGGGCCTTGGAGATGTCTTATCCATAAGGTCGCCATGAGTCGGGATTGACTCGAAGGTGGTTCACAACCACAAACATACTTCTGTGTTTAATCAGTGGCTTTGTGTTTCTTCGGTAGTTTTGTTTACCATCATTTTATAATTGCACAATCTACTTCCCGTGTTTTCCCATTTTTGTAGCATTTGGTTGTTACACTTGAAGAAATCCCAATGCTCTTACAAGCAAGGGTGAATAATTTGACCTCTTTCCTCCTTGCTGCAAGAAAAGTCCACTTTTTCTTTTCAAATCCACGCTGTAGGATTTATTCTGCATGAAAAACGTACATGGTCTCTGTAGCACGTTCTGCACAGAAATGTCAAAAACAAGAAAATTGTTTTTGGCACAGAAAACGATGCAGTTTTTTGCATGCATAAACGCAAAAACCCATACACATTTTTCATGCAGAAATAGATACAGGACCACAAATTTCCACCTGTCTAGGAGGATGCCAGGGATTCCTGGCATTTGGGAAACCCTTTTGTTGACCCTGCTTTAAAGATACTTTTAAATATCCAGATCAGATATGGCCACTAAATGAAGGCCCTTTTCTCTGTGGCTGAAAAGGAGGAGAGGGTCTGTCTTGGATCCAGGAAGGTTGGCGAACCTGGCCAAGCACAAGGCTAGCAAGTTTTGAGTCTGTTTCTTCTTTCTTCCCTCTTTTTTTGCCCACTGGCAGATTGAAATCACCCAAGAATATTAATGGCCTTTGCAGTCCTTGCTGGCCCCTGGCCTAGCCATTATCTGAAGTGGATTTAAGCTTCCAGGCTCCAAGATGGCAATAGACGGCTGCTCTTTCTCCCTACAGAGTGGCATCTTGCCCATTTGCTGGAAGCCTGGGGGGGATCTGAGAGCGGCTTTGGGTTGCCAGAAGCCTCTTTCGGAGAGGGCTTGGTGCCAGCTTCTCAAATAGCCTGGAAGGAAGCTCCACGGGTCATGCTTGCTGCTTCATATCTAGGCAGCGGAGGAGAACAGGCTTGCATTTTCAGCCTGGACCAAGGAAAAATGTACTGATTCAGTATCGGGTGGAAGTACGTTCTCCTGCAGAAGCAGCTGGCCATTTTGTCGGATGTGGAACGGCCATGCTCACTTCAAGGTTGTAGGAGGGGAGTTGTGCATATGGTGCTGTTGTGCATTGTTCATGGTGCACAGTGCCTGAATGCGCGTCAGCGTGCGTGGCACGTTGTGCATGCAACTGCATGTGCCTGTTGGGCTTGCACGTTTGTGCAAACTCACAACCGACTAATCAGTGCATGCTACGCAATTGCTGAATAACTCCATGGGTGCTTTTGGAGGATGAGACACAGTCATCAATGCCTGAACCAGCGGACCATGGAGCTTGGCTACTGCTTGGGGCAGCCCCGGTTGGCATGAATCCTTTGTGTAATATGAATTTGTTCTTAATTCCCTATCACACTCTTTAACCTTGGACCTTATCAGACAGGAGGTATTTCTCTTTATTGTGAATGGAGCCAATTGGAGCCAATTCGAATTCATGAGAATTCGCTAGTTTAGCAAATTTACGTGAATTCCAATTGCATTCGGAATGCGTTCAGAATGACATCCCATTACCCAAAAATGACCCCCCATTGCCCAAAATTGCGTGAGATGCTTTAATACGCAATAACTTAAAACCCATGATTGCATTCAGAATGACTCCTCTTTTGCCTGAAATTGCGTGAGATACTTTAATTCGTAATAACGTGAAACCCCACGATTGCGTTCGGATTGCCATTGGATTATACTTCCAATTTCCAACGTCTGATAAGGTCCCATCTCTCATATGTTCTGTCCACTGTACAGCTTTCATCTTTTCCACCTTCATCTTCATCTTCATCTGGCAGGGTTCATCTTCTCTGTTTTTCCTTTCTTTTCTTCTCTGTCTCTCCACTTTCCTTCGTTCCTTCTTTCCTCCCTCTTCCGTTCTGTTTCTCTATTACAATAATTATCCACTTACTCATACCTTCAACCAACATCCCCAAACCTTCTTTCCCTAACCTTCCCTGAACAGTTTTCTCTTCTTCCCCATAGCTAGACATATGCCCGTATTTCAGAAGCATGATTGCAGCCTGTATATAAAGCAAAGGGGGGGAAAAAGCAAGAAATATAACCGTCATAGTCAGTTAAAGGAAACGAAAGGCTAAAGACGCTGACCATAGAATCACGTTGGAAGACCTACAAATGCCTAGAGAAGTGTTCTCTCTCTAGCTCTTCCAGCGCAGCTCTATGGTCAACCTCCAGCAAAATTTCTGGAGATTCCTAGAGAGAACATATTAACCAAATCTGCAAATAATGAAGTCTGCAAAAGTCAAAGCCACAAAGCAATTGTCCTTAGAGCTTGAGAAGGGGAGAGGTTTCATGCATAGTTATTTTAACCCCTGGACTGAGAGGACTGTAGTCTGGAGGGAGAAATTGAATTATTTTTCCTTTTCTGTATTTAATACTGAGGAAATGCAAGTGGATGGGAAGGGGAATCTCTGATGAGAGAGAAGATAGACACGCTTTCTGCTTTGGTAACATCATCCCACCTAAGCTGCGTTCGCACTATGATTTAAAGCAAATCGCTGATCGGGTTATGCGACTGTTGTCCCCATTTGAAACCAGTTCCGATCCCACTGTGATCGGTATCAATCGCGATAAAGCAAGGCAAATGCAAAAAACCCGCTCTTTCCTGATACTAGTTTTTTGGCATTTCTTTTGGAAAGAATCGATTCCGGAGCATGTTCCGCAAGAGGGAATGACGGATCTGAATCGCATCACTCTGGAGGAGAGGAGAGGATTCAGTTCATTGATTTTGCAACTACTTGCAACCAGTGAGGCAAGGAGTTGCAAAACCAATGAATCAAATCTACTATCTATTGATCGTTCCCAAGTCAGGCTGCTGCTTATGTCACGGATGACGCACAGATGATTGACATGCATTTTGACACGATGCAAACTAGTGTGGATGACAATCGTCCCAAAAAAGAAGCGATTACAACGGGATAATGAAAAGATCCACTTTCATAATGGGAACGACGGACCTTTTGGAATCGGTTTACCAACACGGAGCGAAGGCGAATTGCAAACCAGTTTAAATGTAAGCGGGAATGTAAGCGGTACTTTTCTGAAAAGGAGAAATGCCTGCAAGAGGAGAGAGAGAAGAGATAGAGACTGATGCTCTTCTAAGAGCAACCCCTTGTCTATTTGTTTTCAGGCATCTGCCACCAGCATCCAGACGTGCATTTTTTAAAAATAAGACAGAAAATAATAAATAAAAATAAAAGCCTATCCGAGCTTCTTTGAGGAGCCCGAGATTGAAAACTACGCAGAGAAACAGTCTCGGCCTCTGTCTGATCAATCTTGTCAAAACACAATCATTTAATTCCTTATAAATAAAAAGAAGATGTGATTTAGAATGTCATCCTTTGGGCCCCAACGTCAGATTCCTATAAAGCAATCACTCCAGGTAAACTGCTGTTATTTAGAAGCTGCCTGACAGCAGACAAGTTAAAAAACATAATTTTAAGCATATGCGCCGCGTGGCGTTGCGATACAGCGCATGTTGTTGAATGCGGCCCATTGCTTCACGTCGCTGATATGGGCTTCTTCAACATCGATCCTGGCAGGCTTTGTTTTTGCAAAGCAGTGCATCATCCGCAAAGGCGAGAGTAAGGTGTGCGTTGGGGAAACATAGGACGATACTCTCCCATGGGGAAAAATATTTAAGTTTACTGAACGTGGGAGGAATTCTCCCACAACCGGCTCTTTGCTTTTCCTGGGTAAAAATATTCCACACTTTTGGGGGATTTAATAGAAACATATGCATGCATTCCTACTGTTGCACAAGGGTAGGTTCAGAAAGGCAAAGAAAGGGAGATGTGACACAGAACCGTACAATCGGAAGAGACCACAAGGGCCATCCAGTCCAGGCTGCATTCGCACTGCAGCAATAATCGAGTTTGGACCCAGTTTAACTGCCGTGGCTTAATGCTATGGAATTCTGGGATTTGTAGATCGTTGTGGCAGTGGAAGGCTAGATGTCTCCCAAAACTACAGTTCTCAGTATCCCATAGCCATAGCCGTCAAAGTGGTATCAAACTAGGTTATTTCCACAGCTGTAGAAACACTCAGGAATTATAACGCTGGCTAACCCTGAGCATTTTTGTAAAGAATTAAAAACAAAACACAAGTGTAATTTTTCAACCATCCCAATGAGTGATTTTTAAAGAATTAGTGTCCTGGTTTTGCTGTCAGATGATGCAATGAAGGCTGGCATCATCTTCATCAGAGGCTACGATGAGTAACTTTACAATGATGGAGATACGTTGCTGAAACGGTATGCAGCCATGATAGTGAATTGTAGCAGTGCACAACAGGCAGCCGTGCAAGAAGTCCCATTGTGAAACTGGGGCACAATACGGCAAGTGATGGTTTGGGACTCTTTGCACAACAGCCGCATGTCTGGCGCAAGGCATGCAATGGTCTCAAAGGCATAGCAACATCTCCGTCCTCCTCCTGAGAACTGCAAAACTCAGATTTCACACAACCGTAAATCAGTTTGCAATGATGCAACTTTCCATCTACTTTGTAGAATTAATGCAATCTGACACTGCTTTAATGGCTGTGGCTCAATGCTAAGGGATCCTGGAATTTGCAGTTTGGGGATGCATTTAGCCTTCTCTTGCAGAGCGCACAAAAAAAACCCTACACATCCCAGAATTTGCAATATTGTGATACATTTAGACTTCTCTTGCAGAGAGCTCTGGTGCCACAAGAAAATACAAATCCCAAGATTTCGTAGAAGCCATGAAATTAGACCAATTGCAATTAAAACGGTGTCAAACTGCATTAATTCCATGTCGTTTCCAAAACCACAGTCCCAGAAACTCAGAGTTCGAAAGGATTACTTCCTTTCCCCGTGGAAAGAAAAGGTGTTTTTATTCAGGAAAAGAGAGGATTTTTAAAACTCCAGCTGTGACGATGGACAGGGATTGGTTGGGATCCGTATCGGTTGTGAAGGTGCTTGTATTTAAAACAATTTGTTAGGCGCCGTGATTTACTGCCAAGGTGGAAAACGGGGCAGAGTATTGATTCCCGGCCCCCACTTTCTTTCTTTTTTTGCTATTGCAAATGAGTGTAATGTTTTATAGTATGTCAGAGTAATAGCAGGAGCCACTTCGTCAATGTCAAATGTTAAAAATGATTGGCTATTGTGATGTAGGAGATTAAATATGAAAGCTTGATGGGTATATAAAAAGGAAAAGGTGATGATAAAAAGAGTTTTTATGCCCAAGTTAACCGCTCTGCTGAGTCTGCCAAGGCTGTGCTGTTTCAATTGGGGATCCCCAGACTTTGGGGTCACCCTCTATCCCTAGCAATAATACGATGGTCACCCTGCTTTTATGGCGACCCGCTAAGGGATGTATGCAGCCACCTTCTGAAGCCTAACATTGTTGCGATGGATGGTGGGGAATATTGTTGGAAGAATTGGCATTCTCTTTTCCTCTCCTTTGACAGATAGGGATTTCCTGCATGCAAACTCTGCTCTCTCTTTCCATCTCCTCGTTCAAACTAACCATGCGATTTACGTCACTTTTGGGAAGCTCTCTCTTAAAAGATTTTTCTCCTGAACCGTTGGGTCCTCCGTCTTCGTTCTCCATCCCCTTCCTTTGGAAAGATGGGGAGATAAAGATTTCTTCTTAACCTAAACTATTCTAGGAGATATATATATATATATATATATATATATATATCCTAATCTAGCTAGTTTAGGTTAATCTAGAATAGTTTAGGTTAAGAAGAAATCTTTATCTCACCATCTTTCCAAAGGAAGGTGATATATATATATATATGTGTGTGTGTGTGTGTGTGTGTGTGTGTGTGTATATATATAACTATGTATGAATAATCTATGGATAATGTATCCTAGGATATATGTATTCTAACCTATGGATATATGTATCCTAGGATATACCGGTATGTATCCTAATCTATGGATATATGCATCCTAATCTATGTAATAATAATCTATGAATATATGTATCCTAGGATACATGTATCCTAATCTATATATATCTATAGATTAGGATACATGTATCCTAGGATACATATATTCATAGATTATATTTACATAGATTAGGATGCATATATCCATAGATTAGGATACTAATATTTTAAAATACATATACATAGATTATGTATATGGATATATGTATCCTAATCTGTGTAAATATACTCTATGGATATATGTATCCTAGGATATATATATATATATATATATATATATCCCAATTTATGGATATATGTATCTTAACCTGAGTATATACAATCTATGGATATATGTATCCTAGGATATATGTGTCCTAATCTATTTATATATAACCTATGGCTATATGTATCCTAGGATATATATATCCGGATCTATGTATGTATACATGTATATAAATATATGTATATATAGATTAAAGCCATTGGTAATCTTTTGTTTGAATGACAAGCTACTTATGTTGTTTTTGGAGTCAATTTGAGTTCTTAGGGAAGCATAGGAAGAAAAGGACACGTCTTCTGATACTTTGCTGATTTAAAGCTAGATTCTAAGGATTTGATATTTTTGATATTTAATTTTTTTTTTCCTTAATGAAGACCGAAGCCTCAGGAAGCTCAAATCGCTCAGATTATATATAAATGGGGTGAGCGTTCATTTTGGTTGAGCCCCCGAATGCAACCGGAGTTTCTTGCAGGATTGCCCCTGAAAAATCTCATTGAGCCAGGACAAATTTCTGCAAAAGCAGAAGCCATTTCTGAGCCGTTTGGAGCAAGATAACCCTCCTGTGCGGATCGAACCCTTTGTCACTCCTTATGAGAGCCAGGCTGCTTTTTGACGTTTGGCCCATTGCAGAAAGTCTGTCATCCTGGGCATTTGTCAAAAAGGAAGGGGGCAGATTTTAAATTCTGATTTTTCTGACTGAGTGACAGGTCTCTGAGCTGGAAGCGAAGCCTGACTCTCGCCGTCTCCGCTTGGCAGTTGTGCCAAGGAAAAGAGAGACAGGAAGGAGAAGGTAAAATGATGCTCAGGCGAACAGGTTTGGCACCGAGACGTCACCCTTCGACAGAAGATGGGTCCCAAAGGGCACCTCTTTTGCCTCCTTTGGGAGAAAGCGCTTTCTGGTGCTCATTCAGGTCCCCCTTGGGATGGAAGAGAAGCTCATGCTGCGTTTAGAGCAATATATTGAGAGGGGGATAAAAACTTTGGAAAACTTCTTTCCTCCCTCTGAGTGGTTATGATCAGTTCTGCACAGGCTTTATGACCGGGGCTGCATCCACACTGCAGAAACAATCCAGTTTGGCACCACTTTAACTGCCACGTCTCAATGGTACGGAATTGTGGGAACCATAGTTTGTTGTGGCGCCAGAGCTCTCTGAAAGCGAAATGTCTCAGAAATCCTAATCTTAGCGAAATGTTCAATTTCACCTGAATTCAAAGATGTAGCTGTGTTGGTCTGTAGAATCAGTATGTAGAGAGATCTCGGAGCACCTTTGAGACTGAATGAATGAAAGAAAGAAGTTGGCAGCATGAGCTTTCATGGAATAAAGTTTACATCCTCAGATGCATATATACTTGGTCTTCTTTATCCAAGGATTTTTTATCCACGGATTCAAGCATGAAAATATTCCAAAAGTATAAATTCCAAATAGCGAACCTTGGTTTTGGTTTTCCATTCTATATAAGAGACATCATTTTGCTCTGCCATTATATTTAATGGGATTTGAACATTCACAGATTTTGTTAACCACAGAGGGATCATGGAACCAAACCCCAGCGGATAACACTGTATCTCAGGGGCATACATTCCTCAGATGCAAACAAGTAGACTTAAGTCTAAGAGAGCTCATGCTGCCAACTTCTTTATCTCACTTAGGGCATTATCAGACGACGGAAATTGGAAGTATAATCCAAAGGCAATCCGAATGCATTCATGGGGTTTCATATTATTGCGTGAAAGATGATCACTTGCATTTTCCGGCAGTGGGAAGTCATTCTGAACACAATCGTGGGGTTTCATGTTATTGTGTGAGAGACTACCACACACAATTTTGGGCAATGGGAAGCAATTTCAGGTTGTTACGAGAACACAATGCAGCATCAATACGAAATCACGTAAATTTGGTGAACTAGCGAATTCACAAAAATGCTTCATTTCTGAACTGGCCCCACTTTCCTTTCTTTTGCATTTGAGAGAAATTCCTCCCGTGTGATAACGTCTTTCGTCTCAAAGGTGCTACAAGATTTCTCTCCAACAGTATTAGGAAGTCTCTTACTTAGGGGAATTATAATTAGCTCAAATATGCAGAGAGGAAGATCCTAACAAAGTCTTTGTGCCGGAATCGTGGTCCCAGAATTGTTTACCAGAGGTCCGCCAACAAACCCCAAGAGAAGTGACACTAGTCCAAATAAGTCCAATTAAAATACACAGTTTATTAGAGGGCATAAATATCACACAGCAAGGGGACACACACACACACACACACACACACACATTCAATGCTAGTGAAAAGGGAGGGGAAGATTGGGAGTTAGGTTTGAGAGAAAGAGACACTGCTGGAAAGTTACCTTCGCAGTCTCCTCCTAGAAGCCGGATGGATGTGGATGATGAACACGAGCGTCGGGATGAGGGGAGATTGGCCATGGGAGCTATGAGCAGAATTCAAACCGGCATGGACCAGCCTGTCCTCCGAGAATAGCGTCGGGGAGAGGTTCAAATTTGGAACCTTATATAGTGCTGAATATATCCAGAGGTTATGTATCTATGCTAGACAAAGGTGTTGATTGCCTGGGCTTTCTTAAGCCAAGAGCAAATAATCTGCGTACAATGCGCTTAGGTTCTGGACACAATTCAGAGGGGAAGCCAGCTTAATGGCTGAGTGTGTGAGGCTCATCAGGTGTGAGGCCAAGGCTATTGTCTTTACTCCGGAGGGCTGTGGCAGAACTAGTCTGGCGACTCCCAACTTCCTCTAGAAAGTTGCTTACTATGAACTTGATTCCTCCAAGCAGGTCTGCTTACGTGACCTTCTCGCTTGGGACTTATGGAGGGCCTTTGAACAGGTCGAGCAGGGGTCGTGATACAGTCCACATGCTCCCAAAATTTTATATTAAAAGTACATATCGTAACAACAGTTTCACCTGAAGGGAACTACTCCTGGATACTTCACAAGAAGTCGTCGGATGAGACAACAAGCAAAGTTGTAGCATGAAAACCACTCCATGTCTTGGAGGCATGTTGAGGTGAGGTGCTCATTTTACTAAGCCACTTTTAACATATGCACATAAATGCATATATATATATATATATATATATATATATGAGAAAGAGAGAGAGAGAGAGAGAGAGAGAGAAAGATTGGCCTTCTCCATGACATTGCCAAACTTCCTCGGCGTCAGGCTGAACGTCGAGGGCAGCTGAGAGCGTGTCTCTTTTTCGTGCTCCCCTTACAAAGGTCAGGATCCGTGTAACACCTCATTAAATTGCTCCAACACCGAGTCATGTCTTGAACCAGGGACCCTTTTGTGTCATCCTCACCTTCTCGAAGAACGGAGCATTAGCGTAGCTGTCAAAGCTCCTCAGTTCGCCTCCAAAGCAAGCAAGGCTTCAAGGGCTCCCTTGGAAGAATCGAAAGAGAGAGGAGCAATGGCCCGTTCCACCCCATCGACAAAACATGCACAAAAACCAACGTTTTCTGTGCACAGAAATATTCTCTGAAAAGGCTGCTTCCTGAGCAAAGAATGCTCTTTTCCCTACCAATACTGTATACCAAATGTGAATTTTGCACAGAGAGCGTCCTGACCTAGAGCATTTTTCTTCGCAGGAGACAGCATTTTGTGCAGAAAATAATATTCCGGTGCAGAAAGATGGTTTTCTGCATGGAAAATACTGGGGGGTTTTTTGCACAGAAAGTGATGCTGCCTTTTCAAATCTACCGTCTGCAAATTTTGAGCAGCGCGAAGAGCAAACCGCAGTCTTCCAAACCTGTTCAGTTTTGGTAAGCTTTCTCGCAGCCCAAAGAAGACTGTTAAAAATTACGCATTGCTTCTTTTTGAGAGCGAAATTAGTGAATAATTACCTCCCCGAGGCCTTCTTCAGCAAGCTATATAACATCATAAAATGACAACATGTAAATGTGTAATATAACATTGCATAAAAATCATTACTACATTTCTGAAGTTTGCTTCCAAGTCAGCTATAGGCAATGTAAAAATACCTCTCTGGAGACATCGCTCATCATGTTTCTTCTGTGGATGCAAACCAGATTTTGCTTCTTGTTTTTGGAAAAAGAAAGCATTGCATCCGATTTTATTTTATTTTGACAGCATGTTGTGATGTGTCAAGACACACTTTCCTGTCCAGAGTGAAAAAATTGGTAGATATTCTTTATAACTTTACATGAAATCTTTTACCTTCTCTCCCCTGAACTCCAGTTACTGGAAGGCAATACTTTCCTATTGAAATAGATCTCCATCCTTTAATGGTTGTAGTAGAAGGATGTGCAATTGGTGCGCTGTTTCTTAAGATGGAACAAGTACTTTGGGCATGAAATTAATGTCTTGAAAGGAAATGTTTTATTTGGACACATTGTTTAATCCACTATGGCATAGTGCTGGAGAGCATGGTTCGAATCCTGGCTTGGTCATGGAAACCCACTGGGCGACTCTTGGACAAGTCACACTTTCTCAGCCTCAGGGGAAGGCAATGGAAAAACCTCTGTAGACAAATCTTGGCAAGAAAACCCCATGATAGTTTTGCCTTGGGGTCGCCATAAGTCGGAAGTGACTTGAAGGCACAGAACAATAAACAACCACAACCACATCTAGACAGCATGGTTTTGTGCTTTGAACATTGGAGTACAACTCTGGAGACCAGGATTCAAATCCTTGCTGAGCCTTGGAATCCCATTGGGAGGGCCCTGGGCAAGTCACACTCTCTCAGCCTCAGAGGAAGGCCATGGCAATGCGCCTCTGACCAAATATTGACTCCAAAATCCATGAAAGGTTCACCTTTAGATGCACAAAGAATCCGGTTTGGCACCACTTTAACTGCCACGGCTTAATGGAGGTTATCAGACGACAGAAATTGGAAGCATAATCCAATGGCAGTCCGAATGCAATTGTGGGGTTTCACATTATTGCGTGAGAAACTATCACACACAATTTTGGGCAATGGGAAGTCATTCTGAATGCGATGCAGCATCAATACGCAATAACGCAAATTCGCTGAACTAGCGAATTCGCTCATTTCCAAACTGGCCCCACTTTCATTTCTTTCGGAATCGAGAGAAATTCCTCCCGTGTGATAAACCCCAATGCTAGGAAATTTGGGGGCTTCGTAGTTTCGTGAAACATTTACCCTTCTCTGCTGCCGCAACAAACTACAATTCCCGGAATTTCCATAACATTAAGCCATGGCAGTTAAGGCGGTGGCAAACCGGATTATTTCGGCAGTGCGGATGCAGCCAAAGTGTCCTGGAGGCACACAACAACAACAGCAACAATTTGTGTCAGCCGCAAATGGATCCTTGAAAGGAAGCCCATGTCTCCTTCGCTGGATACGCTTTAAGCAATTATAGTCGAGTTGTTGCTGTCATAAGAAGTGAGAGAAGAAGAAGAAGGAAAAGGAAAGCAAGAGAAAGGAAGGCAAGAAACGTTCAAACTCAGCTTCTTCCCGTCAATAAATTACTTGAGACGGGCTCCGCCGTACGCTTGACGGGGAAAATCTGAGACATTTTTCAGACTTGAAGAAATACTTTAATTAGTCCCAGCTAATAAAGTCCTTGGCTAATTAAAAGAACATTTGTCCTGCCTGCGCATTCGTCTTTTTTTACAAAACCCATCTTCTTTGCAACAATTAAAAAGGAAAATAATTAGACGATGGCCTTCTCCAAGAGCTATTGGAGGTATGTTTTGGAGGGACAAAAAGGAGCCCATGCGGCATCCGCGCGACAGAAATAATCTGGTTCGACACCACTTTGACTGTCATATCCCAGTGCTCTGGAATTCTGGGAATTGTAGTATGTTGTGGCACCCAAACAGAGCCTCCAATGCATTGGGATGCCTGGAATAAACTCCTTGGATGCATCTGCACTGCAGAAATGATCCACTTTGACCCCACTTTACTTGCTGTATCTCAATGAACATTATCAGACGATGGAAATTGGAAGTATAATCCAATGGGAATCCGAATGCAATCATGGGGTTTCACGTAATTGTGTATGAGTGTATCTCACGCAATTTGGGGCAAAAGGGAAGTCATTCCAAACACAATCGTAGATTTTACGTTAATGCGTATTAGAGTATCTTATGCAATTTCGGGCAATGGGGGGTCATTCTGAATGCATTCCTAAAGCAATTAGAATTCACGTAAATTTGCTAAACTGGCGAATTTACGTGAATTCAAATTGGCTCTATTCGAAACAGAGAGATATTCCTCCCGTCTGATAAACTCCAATGCTGTGGAATTCTGGGAACGGTCATTTGCTGTCACCCCACAGCAGAGACTTAAAATACATCCAAAAGGCTGGAATAAACTCCTTGGCTGCATCCGCACTGCAGAAATATTGCAGTTTGGCTTTGCTTAAACTGCCATGGCTCTGTGGTCCAAAACACATTACAGAAATAATCCAGTCTGAGACTGCTTTAACTGCGCTGGCTCCTTGCTGTGGAATCCTGGGAATTGTAGTTTGTGGTGGCGCCAGAGCTTTTGGTCAGAGAAGGCTAAATGTCTCACAAAACTACAGTTCCCAGAATTCCCTAGCATTGAGCCAGGGCAGTTCAAGCCGTCTCAGCAAGCTGGTTTATTTTATTTACTATCTATTTAATTTTATTTTTATCCCGCCTTTCTCCCAAAGTGGGACCCAAGGCGGCTAACAACATACATAAAACTACAATTAAAACTGTAAAATTAAAATCGTAAAAAAATATTTTAAAAAATTACAAATATTAAAATTTAAAACTTATAAAGTTAAGAATAATGATCTAAAACCAGAGCTCGCTCTGGACCCCACAACAAACTCCAACTCCCAGAATTCCATAGCCTTGAACCAGGGCAGTTAAAGCGGTGTCAAACCAGGTTATTTCTCCAGTGTTGATGCAACCAAAGTGGTGCAAAAGTGGATCATTTCTGCAGTGCGGATCCATTTTTGTCTCTTCCACTCTGCTAAAGAAAGCTAATCCCTAACAGTTTTTAGCCTTGCTATTTTTTGCTTGTTGTTGTCGTTCACGATGATGATGTTTTGATATTTCCCCAACAAGGTCTGACAGCCTTGGGTAGGTTTTGATTCCCAACACCTCCCACCACAGTGTTGATGGCATGCCACAAACAGCTACGCTGCCTCGCCGAGCGTCTTCCATGCTTTTTATTTATCAAGTGTTTGCAATTTTCCTGCAAGACCATTAAAAGAGCTAGCTAGATCAAGCACATCCTCAATGGAGTGGACTGAAGCATAGGACCATAGAATCATAGAGCTGGAAGAGACCCCAAAAGGGCCATCCAGTCCAACCTAAATCTGTCATGCAGGAACTCTCCATCAAAGCATCCTCATCGACAGATGGCCATCCAGCCTCTGCTTAAAGACCTCCAAGGAAGGAGACTCCACCAAAATCTCCAAGGAAGGAGCGTCTTCCACTGTCAAACAGCCCTTACTGTCAAGAAGTTCCTCCTAGGAGTTTATCAGACATAATTTCTCTTTATTGTGAATGGAGCCAATTCAAATTCACATGAATTCGCTAGTTCAGCGAATTCACGTGAATTCCTATTGTGTTCGGAATGCACTCAGAATGACTTCCCATGACCCAAAAATGACCCCCCCATTGTCCGAAATTGCGTGAGATGCTTTAATGCGCAATAAGGTGAAACCCCATGATTGCGTTCGGATCGCCATTGGATTATACTTCCAGTTTCTGGCGTCTGATAAGGTCCTTAATGTTGAGCTGGAATCTCTTTTTCCTGTTGCTTGTATCCTTTGTTCAGTGTCTTTTTCTCTGGAGCAGCAGAAAACAAGCTTGCTCCCTCCTCAATGTGACATCCCTTCAAATATTTAAACATGGATATCATATCCATTCTTAACCTTCTCTTCTCCAGGCTAAACATCCCCAGCTCCCTAAGGCGTTCCTCATAGGGCATGGTTTCCAGACCCTTCACCATCTTAGTCGCCCTTGTTTGGACATGCTCCAGTTTCTCCACATCTTTTTTGAATTGTGGAGACCAGGACTGGACACAGGATTATTCTATGTGAGGCTTGACCAAAGCAGAATAGAGTGGCACTAATACTTCCCTTGATTTAGACACTATACTTCTATTGATGCAGCCTAAAATTGCATTGCAAAGAAAGGATGCTGCTGCTGGCTTGGAAGGCTAGAACAATGCAAAGAGTTGGCTTTTACGTGACCCAGAGACGGCACCGATTTCTTTTGTCATTTGGGGACAGGCGGATGTCCTGCCGCGAGTGCCAGCCTTCCCCAAAGCCCCAAAAAGAAGAGGTGACATCGCTGGGGCAGATGTTGGCGACCCTTTCCGAAGGCTGTTAGAACAATGCTAATTTGCTAATAAGTAGGAGAAGAGAAAGCTGTTTGATTTTGAAACCTCAGAGGGACTACACAGAAGGGCGAGAGAGTGCTTCGAGAAAAATAAAATAAAATAAATAGCTGACAGTGTCTTTTGTCTGAGCAATTCATTGCAAGCAATACATGTGTCACATTGAAGCGAAGGAACAAAAACGGTCGCTTTCCTCCCCTGGTGTGTTCCAGGGCTTGGCTAGGTTATATAGCAGAAGCACAGTTAAAACATTTCCATTTAGCATTGTGTTTTTGCATCTGTGCATCGCCTTGAAACGCAAGCCGGGTCCTTGCCGGTGGGAAGGAGGGACGGACCGATGGATTTGTTCTGTCGGTCTTGACAATTTTTCCTTTGCTCCTCATTTAACACCTTTTTAATGACTTCCTCCTCTGTTGCTTCACTGGAGAATTTCCTTCCTTCTCACATCTCCTTTATTTTATATCAGGCCTTTTTCCCTTAGATAAAACCTGCAATTTTTCCCCCGCTTAGAGATCGGTCGGTACTCGAAGCGGCGAGAAGATTTAAGGGTCGGGTGTGTGAATCTACCTTCATTTACGCCTGAGTCCTTGCGTCAAGCTGAACTCTCCCCCCCCCCCAAAAAAAAGCCTGAAAAGCCCAAATGAAAAGACAAGAGAGAGAGAAAGAATGGCATCTTTTTTAACTCGTTTAAAAGTCGAAAGAACCCAAACTGTCAATTCTCTCTAAGTAATTTATTAGCATCTGCTCACACTCTCCGAGTGCACTCTGTGCTAATGCCAATGTTAGCGACGACGTGCAATCCTTCAAGCATGCGCCCGGTTTAATAGAAAATAAAGTGCTGCTTGATTTGGTTCATTGTTATTTACTATATAAAAATCAAGACTCTGCACAGACATTGGAATAAATGCAATGTGTCACTTCCACTAATACAGCCTTCCCATTTCTAAGAAGAAGCCAATAATAATAATAATAATAGCGTGAAATATGTACCCCAATGAGAGCCAATGTGGCGTAGTGGTTTCAATGTTGGAGTAGGACTCCAGGAGGCCAGGGTTCAAATCCTGATGCTCAGCTAAGGAAATCCATTGGGCAATATACTGGTCAAAGACCGAATAAATTTTATTACATATTACATTACATTGGGCAAGTTGCATGTTCTCAGCAGCTTCAGAAGAAGGCAATTGAAAACATTTCAGCACCTAACAAGAGAGAAGAGAAGAAACCAAGGCATAAGTACAGTGAGCCCTTGTTATCCGCTGGGGTTTGGTTCCAGGATCCTCCGTGGATAACAAAATCTGTGGATGCTCAAGTCCCATTCAATATAATGGCACAAGAAAATGGTGTCCCGTATATAAATTGGAAAAAGCAAGGTTTGCTATTTGGAATTTATACTTTCTGGGAACGTTTTCAAGCCATGCTCAAATCTGTGGATAAGAAATCCGTGGATAAGGAGGGCCAACTCTATGCGTAAAAGTGGTAACGGAGAAGGACTGATGGCCATATTCTATTCAAGGTTCCTCAGTCCAGTCATGTCCATGGTACTTTGCAGAGTGATACAAGCTAAAAAACGAAGGTCTTTAAATTCTGGATCTTAATAGTGTGGAGGAGAAGAAAAGAAGGGGTAGCAAAATAATGGGGAAGGCTACTCATGGAGGAATGTGAAGAAAGCTGCCCAAGAAACCCAAGAGTTTCATCTTAAGGTCCATACTGTCATCCGTGAAAGAAGAGAAAAGAGGATACCTCACTGTTCACATTGTCTGGACATTGTAACTTATGTCTTTCAATAGTCCATGAAAATGCCTTCTTCCTGCCTATGGACAGCCTTCCTGGACCAAACTAAGCCCAGCGTTCTCTTCACTCAGTTGACTAGCAGTTGACTATGAGAAGCCTATGAGTAGGACCTGAATGCATCGGCAGCCTCCATCTCATTCTCTCCCTGGCAACCGGTATGGAAAGACATTGCTGGCCAGACTTCCATTGCTGTCTTACCCATGTGTACGTCCCTTTGTTGGAAGCCATTGGGCACTGTTGTTGCTGTTCTCAGTTCAAGTCTGCAGAGACAGAGTTGTGCATGAGGTTATATTGTGCATGGTGCACAATGTGCGTTGGTTTGTGCATGGATGCGGCTATGCATTTGACTGCTTCCTGGTACCTTGATTCATTGGCCAATGTTGGCATTCATCACCCACATTGCCTAGCAGAATAAGGGACTATACAGATGGGCATCTAAAAGCTGCCCATCTTTGCCCCTGGTCGGTGCCACGGCAGCTGCATGGCGCAGCACTGATGCGCTCCCTAAAAGACGCCACTCTAGGCAGCTTCTTTTTAGGAGTGTTGTAATTGCCATGATGCAGTGTCATGATGCCCCTTCTAGCCAGAGCCATTTGGGTGCTCTGATGCCCAAGTGTCATCATGGCAGGCTCCGTATGGGACGTGCCAAGTTGTTGCATGGGCACCGATTGTAGGGCTTGCAACATGTAAACACTGAGCCATACCTAACCCTATTTTCAGCCCCAGGCCAACACAAAGCGCCCATCTGTACCAGCCCTTAGTCCATAACTCTGCAAACAGAGATGCATGCTACACAACACCAATGAAAGTTTTGGAAGCCACCTCTGACGCTGGAGATGATACACAGGCATTTTGGCTAGCAGCCGTTTTCGACCCTTCAATCCCTTTTTAAAGCCCTCCAAGACGGCAACCATCACTGCACCTATGGCAGTATATCCCACGTGATGTGCCACCATATGAAGAAATACGTCTTCTTCTCTGTCCCAAATCTCTCACAATTCAGCTCCAGTGAATGACCCCTCTGGCTTCTAAAATGGTGAAAAGAGGGAGGCAAGCATTTCCGTATCTGCTTGCTCCGCGCCTGGCATCCATCTCCTCTTGGCCTTGCTCTCTCTTCCCTTTCTGCCTGGAAATATTCCTATACATAAGATCGCATAACAAATCAAAGAGAGGACGGCTCCTATTGTTTGGGTAGAAGAAAGAGGAGAAAGTAATCAAGAAAGCCAGACACTTGAAAAAAGAGCAGAATTATTTCTCCCATAAAAAGAAAGGGGGGAGAGGGTTGGTGGGAAAAGGAAAAACATTTATTTTAAAAAAAAAAATCCTAACATGGCTTATCGCTAGAGAGAACAAGGTGCTGTGCAAATATGTGTAGGCCTGTGAGTGACATGCGGGTTGTTTTGAATAGACATATGACATTGTCAAAGAACCTGCTATTGTGTTAGCAAAAGGCGCTCACAACATTGCATAAAAAATCAGGGCTTTTCACGTCACCCCGAGACGAAGCAAAGAGCTCCGCGTGCTGCGAAATGTCACCCGAAGAAAACCGGCTTCCCTACCAAATAAAGCAACTCGTTTCTGAAAAACAAGAGCAGGGCGGGGGGGTGGAGGAAAGGCGAAAGCTCAGTTACTTTGGGGCTTTGGAGTCGGGTGGCTTCCATGTCGGCGGGGAGGAGAATCCATTCCAGGTTTTCCTCTGATTTCCGAAGATGCTCTCCGAGGTGCCGAAACCCCAAACAGGAGCATCCGTTTGGATCCATCCCTTTCTGTTCAAGTTTAACTGACCTGGAACCCACATGCCTTTTCTAAGGTTTCATCCAGACTGGAGAAATAACCCGGTTTGGCACCGCTTTTCAGCCTCCCGGCTCAAGGCTATGGATTTCTGGGAGTTGGAGTTTGTTGTGGGCCCAGAGCGGAGCTTCGCTCCGCTCTGGGCCCCACAACAAACTCCAACTCCCAGAAATCCATAACCTTGAGCCGAGAGGCTGAAAAGCGGTGCCAAACCGGGTTATTTCTCCTGTCTGGATGCCGCCTAAAGAGGGGGTTTGTGTCAGGCAAACCATGCCAATAAATGAACAAATCTGGAAGAGTGGGAGGAAGGGGAAGCAGTTCATGGGTTTAGTGCAGGAGGAAAACGCATAATCTACCCAATTGTTCGTGGGGAAAGGACAGGAAAATGCAAGTGGGGTTGGGAGAAGCTCTACCAAACTGTGATGGAGAAATGCTCACATCGCTACCAAAATGAAGGATCGGGGGACAGAGCGACGTAAATCACAGTATGCGGGGAGAGGAGCTAGGTTGGGAAAGCCTGCCAGAAGAGATCCGTCTTAAGCCTTTAGGGCTGAAGGGCGGGGCATAAATATTATTATTATTATTATTATTATTATTATTATGAGACTTCTTAAAGGCAGTAAGAGTAGAAATGTGGCGGATCTCCTCCGCCAGGTCCTTCTGTAGCTTTGGAGCAGCGGTGGAGAAGGTCCTCTGGGTAACATCATAGAGTAGGAAGAGACTCCAAAGGCCCTGATCCAGTCCAACCCCATTCTGCCATGCAGGAACTCTCAATCAAAGCATCCCAATAGATGGCCATCCAGCCTCTGCTTAAAGTCCTTTAAGGAGGAAGCCTCCACCACACTCCTTGAGAGTGTGTTAGCCTAGTTAGCCTTAAGTTAGCCTTAAATTAGCCTAGATTTTTTCTGCTGCCGTAGATTCTTCCCCAAGGACCTTAGCATGTTGGATGGACAATATGGAAGAAGGCACTCCCTTGAGTATTCTGGACCCAAGCCATGTAGGGCTTTAAATGTGATAACCAACACCTTGGACGCTGCCCCAGTTTTTCATATAAAGGAGCTTTCCAAGGTGGTGGCATCTGTCCTCACCTCTATCACTCCGTCTTGGAGAGATTTCTTATACCTGGCAAGGATTCATCCCCCCACTGATATGGGATCTCCCACTTCTACTGAGTCTAGGTTGGTTTGCATGTTCTTTCGGGACTTTTTCTGGCCCAGCGCAAAGCTCCAGAAACCTGAGCTTTCATGCCCTTGGACCTGTCCAAGATGTCACATTCCTGAGATGGAAACTCTTTATTTCCCCCCACATGGGGACTGATGGGGTGCCATGTCCCCTTCCCGTCGAGCGCAACAAAGAACTCGAATTCATTGTTGAGTGCCATTTGTTATTCCATCTTGGCTAATAGCATTTTTGACAGCTCACTGAAAGCACAACATTATTATTTTTCTCCTTTAATAGTAATTTTTTCTTCTTCTTCTTCTTTTTTTGAAAAAGAGAGATTGCGTACGTTCACACAGGCCTTCTTTTATGTTCAGCGCTTTTTAATTAGGCTTCTATAAAATAGTTATAAGTGTGAATCATACATCTATTGTGTTGCACACCACCTAATGTTTTTGACCAGGGAGCTGCTATTTATCTTCTTTCCTCAAACTCCCTTCCTGTCCCCCTCCTTCTCTTTCCTTTAAGCCATGCAAGGAATGGTGCAAAAGGAAAGGAAACCAGCAAAGAGGACCACTGGAAATGGATGGCAGACCAATGGAAACCCAGTCTGGGCGGCTGGCTCAGCTAGAGCTCAACATCCAGACGTTAAAGGGCTATCCAGTGGAGTTAGCAAGCAAGAACAAGAAGGAAAAGTGTGGGTCGACGGCTCTTCCTTGCATCCCCTCCATCTCACGGTGCAGGGCTGCAACCAATGCATCACTGGGGCAGAGTCCAAAATCACAAGGCTTAAAAACCTGGCAGGAGCCCCCCAAGAGCAGGTCTTGAAATGCGAAGGTGGGCCATCATTGGTGCCGCTAAATGCTGCATTTGTAGGTTGGGAAATGAGCCAAAACAAGACGCAAAACTCCTTTTCTGCTGCTGTTGCTGCTGCTAAACTTCAGAAAGAGGAACTATGGAAGCAGCATATTCCACTATAGGAGTACGTTGCTCTTAGTGTTTGTTTGTGTATGGCAAAAAGAAAGGAGGAGGATAGGAAGGGAGGGAGAGTGGGAGAATAAATCAGAAAAAAGGAAGAAGGGAAGATAATTGCTTACGGAAATAGATACGGCTTTGAGGAAGGGCTGGTGCATCCTGCCAAAAGAATATTATCAACATCTTCTGCTCAGAAGATGAAGGGGAGGGAAGGTACTATTGAAGGCACAGTCAACCGAGGAAATGTGAACAAGAATACTATAGGCGCCATACATATGTGGGAATTTGTTTACGCACGAGGTTGCACATGTTCACGGTTGTGTAAGCAGGGACGTGTAGCCATTTCACATGCAGTTGTGCATTCTTGGATGATGTGTAACTCTTTCTCAAAACCGTCCATTGGAAATAGCCATTGCACGCATTCCCCGTTGCAGAACCAGTTGTGCAACATTGGTATACAACAGAAGGGTGGAGTAGTGCAACCCCAGCTTTGATAACATGAGTGTGCATTTATAATCCGTGAGTACAGGATGCTGGGTTGTTATGTGCAAGAGGAACCAATAATCAGAAGTGATCAAATCATTGCAGTGGGCCTTTGGTATATCTGCTGAGGTTTGGTTCGAGGATACCAAAATCCATGGATGGTCCTGGCCTGTTATATACAGTGGACTAGCAAAATACTTTCCCTTATATAAAATGGCAAAATCAGGGTTAGCCGTTTGGATTTTTTAATTCGAGAGGGGGAACATATTTTCAAGCCGTGGATGATGGAACCCATGGATATCGACTCTATGGCTACAGTGGGCCAATTGCATTTAACTCCCTGCCGAAAGCATTCGGTTGCTCTGCACGCAGAATGCTCCAATGCAAAACTACCAAATTAGACCTGAGACGTAACCCTGACTCTTTTAACTTCCACAATCCAGAAGGGTGAATTTTGTCTTGAGAGATCCTACAAATGCACCTGAAGTATCTCTGCAGCTGTTGTCTCCTTATCCTGCTTCTTTTGGCTTTTGAAGATGTCCAGACGCTGAAGGATTGCAGTGTTTCCCGGGAAGGCTCATACACCCTGGAACCCAAGACCAAGTGATACAGACAGTGATAAAGAGGATCTTGCCCTTGTTGCGCTAGACATATCCTCCCCGGCTCTTTGCGTCTCTGCGGAGATCCAAGGAGCCCTTGCTGCTCAACATGAGGGTTTGGCATTCCATGGTATTATTCTCAGCAGCAGGTCAACATTTGTCAGTATGTTTGACATTTTGTGTATTTATGTAAATCGCTCTGAGTGATATTTAGAAAAGCAAGACATGGGGGGGTGGGGGGTGGAACTAAGAATAAAATAAATGGTAATATGCATGAGGCCCTTGCAGTAGCAATTTCATTTGTCAAGTGACACCTTTCAATGCTTCAGGCGGATTGCCCCCAGTCAAGGGAGGTTCAGAAGTTACAAAAGCATGTGGGTCCCTTTCTTCTGTCTCTTCTAATCTCCAAAGTGGGAACTGATTCTACCTGAAGCTTCCTAGCTTTCCCTGATGATGCCAAAGCCACAGATGCTGGTGAAACGTCAGGAACAAACTCTTCTAGAACATGACCACATAGCCTGAAAAACCCACAAAAACTATGGATGCGGGCCATGAAAGCCTTTGACTTCATTGCTAGCCGGGCATTGACCTGCTCAGGTATCTGAGGGCATCCCTTCAACTGGGTCTCATCCATCTTGGGTCTTGGATTCCATGGACACTTTTGATGGCAATTTCACCTAATACGTGTACTGTCCACAACCCAGTTTTGCATTTTTGTATGTTGTTTTCATTTTTGTGGGCATGATGTAGGTACGGCCAATGTTGGATGTGTGTGTGTGTACTTGCAAGGCCTTTTAGAGAAGCCAGTGTCACACAACCAAGGCACCAGACATTGTGGGATTTGTTGCAGTTGCAGCTCCTCTGCCAATGCCCAGACCTCTGCCCTTCTCAAGCGTTTTCGCAGCCCATACAAATGGCTGCAGAGAGCCACCTTCGGAAAGGAAGCAGGAAGACAGAGAGGAGCAGAAATTGCTCAGGGAGGGAAAGGTGTTCCTGCGAGTGGCATTAAAACCAGCGGCGAGGCCGGCTGGGCTCTCAGCCGAGGAGAAGCGCACGGAAGTGTCTCATTGTCTCCAACTGTCATCCTTCACTCTGAGGAGCACTTAGGGGGCCACAACCCCTTTCAGCAGCTCCATGCAGGCAATCAGCCCTACGCATCGGTCACCGCTGTTTGCTGGCGGCATCTCCAGCTTATTATAGGGATGCGTTCAAAGAAGAGTATTATATAATAGAGCGACGGCAGAGTGGGTGGGTTGTGTCTGTCTGGGTTGTCCGGGGAGGGACTGAGAAGGCGGCCGCCTTCGCCCAAAGCCTGGCACACACAAAGTGATAGGTGCCCCTGTGCGGTGGATTGGAAAGGCATTTCTGAGAGAGGAGTGTGTAAGCTCTACATTTTCCAAACACAGAAAGGAAAAGATGACACATCTGGCAGCGTGGTGTTTTGTTTTGTTTTGTGTTTGTTTTTTGCATGGTGTGGCTCACAGGTACCATATCGGTGCCAATGCCTCTCCTGACTTAGACAATCTGTGTCCAAAACTTCCTGACATCTTGCCATGCTGCCTCTTCTCTCATTGAAAGAGTTAACAAAAAACCAGGAACCAATTTCGCTTTGCAGGCTGCCTTAATGGTCTGTCGGAAAAAGCAATCTGTCTGCCTCATTGTGGTTCGCAGAAAAGGTTGGCAACAGTCTAAGGGTAGGGGGCTATATTTGGCCCCCAGGGGACTTTTTGTAGGGCCATGCCACTCCTGAGCCCCATTGGAAATTTGTTATGCCCCCAAATAATCCCATTGCCCTGGTCATGGGGCCAATTTTTTCTCACTTTTGACACTGAAAACTGCAGAGCTTTTGAAGACTTTGCAACGTGGGGCTTGCAGAACATGGTGTTTTTATCTGCAAAAAGAAAAACAATACATGTCCTGAACTGGAAGCAAAATATTCATGGTAAAAATGTAATTGCCTATGCAGAAAATGCCATTTTCTATCCTAAAAAGAAAAAGGCACATGCTTTTTTTTTTCACATGTAAAATGTCCCAAATTGTAGAAATCATTGCCTTCCTAGGCTTCTCCTACCTAGAGTTCCCTGGCTATCAAGAAACCTGTTTTTAAACCGTATATTAGAGTCTTCATTCCTCCCTAATTTTGGAGCCAGCCATCTTTCTTCCAAGCTGAGCGTCCAACCTATTATTAAAAATGGCAGGCCATCCGGCATCCAAGGCTCAGACCTCTTGCAAAAGGGAAACAGACTAGCCATTTTGCAGCCCCTGAAATGCACAAGGGATTCAGTCTTGTCTTAAAAGTGTCACTCAGGAGAATGGGTATTATTCTGGAAAGCAAGTTTGGGCGCTTTCCACCACTGTCTTCCCGATTCCAACAATGACCAATTTCTTTTCAGAGGAGGTGCGACGAAAAATACATCACCTTATCTATGTTTTCCTCCTTCAGCGGTGACACATACATGTTTTTCACAATGACAGATGATTCGCAGGAACAGAGCACCTGAATGAATGAGTTTGTCATGGAACGGTGAGCCGGGATCATTAACATTCAGCGAAAGAACCGCTCCGGTTGTGTGTTGTGCTCATTTGGCTTTGTTTCCTGCACCCCAAATACTATTTTTCACACTGAATGCTCACTCGTTCTGCCGGGCCGTTTGCTTATGGCAAACAAGCTGTACACAACAGCAAAGCATTGCATGGGAATAATAAACTCTCACCAGCCGCCCGTCCCCAAAACTAAGATCTCGCCACTGTATTCGGGAGTTCAGATGGAAAGTTGCTTTTGTTCAAGATCACAGCAAATTATTTCAAACATCAATTAAAAAAGAATAAAATGCCTATTAAATACAGCCAGAGGTGGAAAACACCAGGGACAGTAATGAAATTAAATATTTCAGGAAGCCATAAGATTAGAATTTCCAAATCTGTTCGAGGCGCAAAGGTCCCTGTGTGCCTTTGATAATTTGTAGGTGAATACTAATTAAAAAAATATATCAGGATGGAATCCTGTTGGTGTCATATGTGTGTCTAAGTTCCTCTGCGGAGATGGAGGGACATTTTGGCCCAATGTGAAAAGGCCGTGTTTAGTCCAAGGATTCCGTATGTAGAGCCTATACTTATGACTGGGCATTGTGCAGGGATTAAATGCAGTTTTGGATGGATGCACATTGTGCATTGCACACCTCATGTGCACATTTGGTCAAACAATTTATCTTGAACTGAGAAGAAGAGACTGTGGAATTCCCTCCCATTGGAAGCTTAGTACATATAGCCCCTTAGGGATGGCACAATGCCGCCCCTTTCCTAGCCGGATCGGAGCAGCGCCAACCTCACGCTGTGGCCTCAATCCCACTTTTCCAGAGCATAAAAAGGAGCCACAAAAAAGTGTCTCCTTTTTGCGCCCTGCAAAGGGTGCCATAGCCATGGCGGTGCAGCTATGTGGCACTCCTTTGGCTCTGCATCATATGGACACAGCACCAGAGGAGCACCATGATGCCACAAACTATGTGGAGCAGCGCTCAGCATCATGGAGCCCTGGGGACAGAGTCAGGGGGTGCGTCATGTGGATGCAATGCCCCAACTCTACCCCCAGGCCAGCCTTAATGGTTGGTCTGAACAGGACCTTGGGGGTTCTACAGACTGCCCCAAAAGGGCGGGCTGGAACCACCTCTTTTTCCTTTGTACAGCACCATGTACATTTATGGCACCTTATAAATAAAGCTAATAATAATAATACAGTGGTCCCCTGGGATACGAAGCCCCCGGGGAACGAAATCCCCAGGACCCGAAACGGCCGGGGCCGAAAAAAAGCCCCCGGGATCTGAAAAAATCCCCAGGTTGCGAAAGAAAAAAGCAACCCCGGGCCCTTTAAAACAGCACGCTCTGGCGCGCTGTGCACCAAAAAAAGCGGTCCCCCGGGTTACGAACACTTCCGGGTTACGAAAGTAATCCCGGAATGGATTACTTTCGTAACCCGGGGGACCACTGTAATAATAATAATGCATCTTTGCTGCAGCAGCCATATAGCATAGTGACGATGCAGATGAAAAAAGGAGCGCTGAGAAGCAGCTTTTTTTAGTGTCGAAGCTGCGATGCCACAAGTGCCCTAGGGAACCATTTGGAAACAGTGCACGTGCGACGTCATCAACGCGTGCGATGTGTGGGCAGCGCTGCATCACGATGGCGCCACCCACATGTACTAGGGTGAGGGAACATGTGCCTGGCGCATGCTCCCTAACCCTAGTATCGCCGCCACCATGCCCCTTTTTGCCTGTCTGTATCAGGCCTTAGTTGGCCTTTGCTCATCTTAGTTTGGAAGTATTAGAAATAGTTTCTGCTCAGAAAAAAAAAACCTGGTTTCAACCACATGTGCATTTGGTGCAGAATTTTGTGTAGAATAAGTCTTGGATGGCGAACAGTCTTCAAAAGCTGCACAGTTTTGGGACACTTTCTCCCAGCAAGAAGAAAACAGAGAAAATTCCTTGCAGAAATGAAGCCTGACGCCCCTCGAATGAAACTTCTCCTTGTGGTTTGCACGGCAAAAGGAAAGAATATGGATTAACCTGGCAAGTTTGGGACTGTCAAGATGGAAGTGCTAGGGCTTTGCACAGGTTTTCTTGTCGTTTGGCTGCTCTGCGGATTTCTGTCAGATTTGCAACAGGGTCTTGATTCCCACTACCTTTTAAACCAGATCGCAAATTGGTCTGAACTGGTTCAAATGACCCTGGTTCCCACTTGAATCGATTGGTTGAAGATATTCGGGGGGGGGGGGGGGGCATTATCCAGCATATTTTTGATGCTGATTTTTTCCACGTCTTTTTTGATAAGTTGATTCTGTGCAAGTATGAACCAGGTGCAGATCGGAATTGACTTAAATTTGCCCTTTGACCGGCTGGAGCGACTCATTTTGAATCAATTCATTCGTGAATGTGAACCACAAGTGGGTTATTTTACAGGGAAAAAATGTGATCGGGGCAAATGTGAAATCCCCTAATCCCCGGCTCCGGATCCAGACTCTGATTTCATCTACTCCCAGGTTTCCGATCCCTAACTTATGATGTGGCTGCTCAAGGAAGGGTTTGGATGATGTCTTGTGTTTTAATATTGCTAGTTTTAAATTATAGCTGGTTTAATCTATTTTTAAGGGGTGGGAGGTTTGGAAGTGGGTTATGGGATTGTTTTAACTTATGCCTTTTAACTTGTTGTACCCCGCTCCGATTGTCTCTACAGAGGAGCGGGTTATAACTAAACTATTATTGTTGTTGTTGTTGTTGTTGTTGTTGTTATAAATGTATTGTGAACCACACTCCGCTGTCGAATCAGTCCATCAATTCGGATCAAAAACCAATTTATCTGTAAGTGGGAATGGGGCCAGGGTTTCCATTGTGCCCAAAGCAGCCATTTGGGACCTGCTTCGCTCTGCAAGGATATTTCTCTCACATTCAGTTGGTTTTGTGACCCCTGGGGAGCAGACTCCACTTTGATGTCACCTTTTCCAAGCAAAGCTGACTGGCGGCTCTTTGTGGCCAATGAACGCCTTGTTTTCTATTTTCCTAGCCGCTTTGTTGCCATGGCGTCTCTTCCATTCCCCTCCTCAGCAGCTTCAAGACAAATTACCTTCCAACCCGCGACCCTCCCTTGTTCCTTAAAAGGGAGGCAAGTTGCACTCCAACTTCCATGTATTTACTTTTTTCCCTGTGCATTAATTAAATGCTGCTTACTTGCTGCATTATTTAATGGGATTGATGATGTAATTAAGCCACCGGCAAGGCATTCACCACCAGAACCGTGGCAAAGGATCCTACAGCAACGGCCTTCCCTTGCTTTCTTCTGTACAGTTTTGCATGGTTTGATCATTGGTCTCACTGATGGATTAAGCCCAGATGACTCCGTCTACATGGACAGAATACATAAAGCGGAGATCTAAAGCAGCGCAAGGCTGCAGAATGACTCCTTCAAATCTTCCCCCGGTTTTTGTTTCACCTTGGACTGAATCGTATTGGTTTTCCCCAAAGCTGGAACTTTTGCTTGCTTTCTCTTTCTCTCTCTGTCTGTCTTCATTCGCTTTGCATTCTCTTTGCAGAAGAAACAAGGGACACATTTTTACGACGAGGTTCCCCATTGGTTCCTCCAAATAGCCATCTTTTGAGCATCTTCAGACTCTTTTGTTTCTGTTGCGGATACTCTCGGGGGATTCGTTTTCATTTTTAACCTCTCCTGCTTTATCTTCTTTGTCCTTAGGCTGATTTTCCAATTGTCCTTCTCAGCACAGCTCCTAAGACTTGTTCTGCAATGGGCACAATGCCACCAACTTGTCACATCATCCTTGAATGAGAAGGGACCTAATCATCTCCATAACTCTCCCAATGAAATAAACATGGCAGACATCCTCAAATCTTGGATATTTCTTTGGGTGAGTGTGAAATTTTTGAAAGCGCGTGGTTTTGTCAAAGGGAGCACCTTTGTTCTTCAGGACTCCTGATGGGAAGACAAGGCTGAGGCTGGTACCTTGGGTTCTTGCTGGTTTCCTTTCGCCAAGGACCTCAATGATTTCAACCTCAGGCATGTAAGCAACATGTGGGTCTGCCCCTTGACTCCATCCCCAGTTCAACTCAGTGGGCTCCACGCTTCCTCCAAAACTAGCTCAGTCGTTGGCAATTCAATTCAAGCGAGGCGCAAAATATGCCAAGAGAAAGGCCTTTCTGGGAAGTTGTGAAATGGATGTCTCCAAGTTTTCGGAGTTCTTTCCCCCCCCCCCCCCCGGGGCACCTTCTTTTGCTTCCTTTTGTAGAAGCAGCTCATCTGTTGAGCACTTTGATAAGCCACCAAGCACAAAATGTGCGTGTCTTTATTTCCACCTGGCGCCAGTTGGAGAGGATGCTGAACAGGTGTTGAAAAGAGATCAGTGGCTGGCTCCTTATCTGCCCAACAATATCAGCAGAAAGGATCTTATCAAACTGCAATTACTAGGACCGGTTTCCTACTAATTGGCTCTCCGGAGTCAAGTCAAGCTGCCTCTAGTCTGCTTGTCATGGGTGCAACTGCGGGAAGAGAAAAGCACAATAGAGTTGTTTCTCTGGGATGTTTCAAAGTAAAGCCCAGGTGCGCCAGCGAATATGGGTGTGGGGTGTCACAGGTTCCCATGGAACCCAACATGCCCCAAGCAAATCAACCCTACAGAGTCGGAAACCATCCAACCAACTGACCGTACCCTTGGGAGCTAATGCTGAGGTGGCCAGAGAGCTTTCTACAGTCACTGTTGTGGACTTGGTGTGACAGCTACACAAAGGAGAGAGCTGAGGGACATCAGATTTTCCTGCCTTCTTGGGCCAACCCTAGTCCCATGGACTGCCCTGACTTGGAGGCACAGTCAGAGGACTCAGACTTTGAAGACACGGAGGGGTCTAAAACAGGGGCAGATCTAGGGCTGCCTGGATCTGCAGTCCCAGGAAGGCTCAGCATGAAGCTGCAGAGGAAAAACAGCAAACTCTATGGACTCTAGGCTAATAATAATAATAATAATAATAATAATAATAATTGTTTATTTATATTCCGCCCCTCGGGGCAGAGTGCAACATTTAAAAATACATACAATTAAAAAACACATCAGTCTACCCTCCCCCCTCTTAAAAATAGATTAAACTAAGAGTAGAATTTAAAACAGTAAAACATTAAAAGATGGATATTAAACATTGATAGCTCTAAAATTAGAAAGTGGGCAGCCTCAACAGTATTACATGTCTCAATAAGTGAGAACTGAAGGGACTATAGTTGACGGACAGTTTACTCGTTCTCAGGGAAGGCCTGCCGGAAGAGATAGGTCTTGGTGGCTTTCTTAAAACCATCCAAGGTTGTAATAGGGCGCATCTCATCCGGCAGGTCGTTCCATAGCCTGGGAGCAACGGCGGAAAAGTCTCTCTGGGAGGTCTGGGCCATCCTAGTTTTCTTAGGTTGTAGTAAGTTCCTCCCAGAGGACCGAAGAGTGCAAGGGGGCTCATATGGGGAGAGGTGGTCCCTAAAATAAGATGGACCTGAGCCATGAAGGGCTGCAGGTGCTAGGACCTGTGGAGCCAAGGAAGGTCCAGGAGTCATTGAGGGGGTTTTCCAAGCTAGAAGCCAAGGGGAGAGCTAATACGTTTCAGCTGAGAGAAGCAGAGGCCGTTTAAAAGACCTCCAGATGCAGGGCTTCTTTGCACCAGTCTTGCAGCCTTATTGTTCCTTGCTCTTTGTGATTAGTGACTCTGGTTCTCTGAATTCTGGACTTGCCTTGTGCCTATGCTCTTGCCTCTGCCCTTTGGTGCGACTGACTGACTGGGATTGTGGGACATTTGGACGGGACTTTGGACTATTGCTTGGTATATTCCCCTGCTGGGCTGCCCTCAGGAGAGGTAAGTGGGACACCTAGCCACTGTTCCATTTAGTTCTATGGTCCAGAGGCTGTGGTGACCAAGCATCAAGAGGAGAGATATGTCGGGCTATGTGGGGAGACACCTTAAACCTCATTATCACTAGCATTGCCTTGCAACAAGGACAAAACAATGTGCTGGATTAGATTGGCATTAGCCCAGGGCCAGTGATGGCCACAAAAACCACCGAGTGTTCTCCAGATGAGCAGCTTAAAGGCTCTTCCTCCTTGTTTCAAGTGTTATGGGAATAGGGTGCTGTTAAGAACACAAGAAGTTGCCTTATCCGCCGAGTCAAGCCCTTAGAGGTCCATCTAATCCAGCACTGCCAACTCTGACGGCTAGCTATGGACCTCTTCCAAGGTTTCAAGGTGGGCTCTTTCCTACTTCTCCTTGAAAGTCTCTGGAATTCCCTGGTGATGGCCCTCCATCCAAAGCCAGGGCCAAACCTGATTAGTTTCCAAAAAATCTGGTAAGATGATGTACGTTCAGGTTGGTACGGTGGTGGTTTTCCAGATGTCTCTTCTCCAGAAGACAAGGTGCAATTTATTGGATCCATCAATGTGACTGCAGCATTTTAGAGTTAGAAATTCTAATGCATATTGCAAACTGCTGTTAGAGACTGAAAAGCAAGGATTGCAAGATAAGTATGCTTGCACCAAGGACTGAGGAAAAGGAGCCATTCCTCTTGGTCCCTTTTTGAGAAACTTGTCTTGTTCAAACTGTCACCTTCACTCCTTTATCTTCACAAAAGCCCTGAGATGAAAGTTGAGCTAGGAGGTAGCATCCCGAATCCTATTATTAATCCAAATTATATTAGATGCATTGAATCATTGGGATTTGCCCATATCAATGGTTCCCAAACTTTTATCCTCCGGTTGTTCTGGACTTCATCTCCCAGAATTCTTGACTCTTGGCCAACCTGGCTAAGGCTTCTGGGAGCTGGAGGACCAAAGTTTGGGAACCACTGACCTATGTGTTGACTCACAGTTCAACAACTGATCCATTAGATCTACTGCAGTTAGGAAGCCAGTGCGGTGTCGTGGTTTGAGCATGGAACTATTGACTCTGGAGACTGGGGTTCGAATCCTGGCTCAGCGATGGAAGCCCATTAAATGACCTTGAGTAAGTGACACTCTCTCAGCCACAGAGGACGGCAATGGCAACCTCCATTTTGAAGAAACCTGCCAAGAAAATCCAATGAGAGGTTTGATTTAGGGTTGCCAGGAGTCAAAAATGACTTGGAGGCACACAACAACAACAACAACAACAACGGCAACAACAGCTGTAGTTAGGATTTACTAGCAGGATTCAACTACACCCACCATGTACGTATGCATGCATGTATGTATGTATTTCATTTGTATCTTCATTTCATTTTTATCTAGAGTGCTAACATGGAAAACGTCTTCCTTTTGTCGCTTTGAAACATTTAATTCACTCCTGGGGCACCTCTTCATGCTGTGAGTGTTACAGAAGACAGACTACACAAAGTCATCATTATCTTTCTTTCCCGCTCTTGCTCTTTCCAGCAAAATCTAGGAAAGAGGAGCATCATAGTTATTAGAACTCCACTTTTCCCCTTTAATGTTGCTTTCAGGGTAATTCTTTTTTTTAAAACAATTGCATGCCTTTCCATACTTGGTTAGCCACTTTAAACTACCGAGACATTTTTTGCCTCATCGCATAAAGCAAATTCCAAGCAAAACCAGCCAAGGAGCCAGATTTTGCTTTCTTGTGTGGTTGTGTATGTGTGGGCCTCCCATTTGCCTGTTGACTTGTGGCGACCCCATGAATTCAGCTCCATAGAATCATAGAATCATAGAGTTGGAAGAGACCACAAGGGCCATCCAGTCCAACCCCCTGCCATGCAGGAACTCTCCATCAAAGCATCCCGACAGATGGCCATCCAGCCTCTGCTTAAAGACCCCTAAGGAAGGAGACTCCACTACACTCTGAGGGAGTGTGTTCCACTGTCGAACAGCCCTTACTGTCAGGAAGTTCCTCCTAATGTTGAGGTGGAATCTCTTTTCCTGCAGTTTGCATCCATTGTTCCGTGTTCTAGTCTCTGCAGCAGCAGAAAACAAGCTTGCTCCCTCCTCAATATGACATCCTTTCAAATATTTAAACAGGGCTCTCATATCACCTCTTAACCTTCCCTTCTCCAGGCTAAACATCCCCAGCTCCCTAAGGCGTTCCTCATAGGGCTTCATGGTTTCCAGACCCTTCACCATCTTAGTTGCCCTCCTTTGGACTCGCTCCAGTTTCTCCACATCTTTTTTGAATTGTGGTGCCCAGAACTGGACACAGTATTCCAGGTGGGGCCTGACCAAAGCAGAATAGAGTGGCACTATTACTTCCCTTGATCTAGACACTATACTTCTATTGATGCAGCCTAAAATTGCATTGGCCTTTTTAGCTGCCGCATCGCACTGTTGACTCATGTTCAGCTTATGGTCTACTTGGACTCCTAGATCCCTTTCACATGTGGTCTCATTCAGCCAGGTGTCCCCCATTTTATATCTGTGCATTTCATTTTTCCGCCCTAAGTGCAGAACCTTACATTTCTCTGCATTGAATTTCATCTTGTTAGCATTGGCCCAGCTTTCTAGTCTATTCAGGTCATTTTGAATTTTGATCCTGTCCTCTGGGGTATTAGCTACTCCTCCTAGTTTAGTGTCATCTGCAAATTTGATAAGTATGCCCCCAATTCTGTCAGTGTTTCTCCAGTGTTTCTCCTCCTTTGCCCACAAAATGCCGTGACATCAGAGCAGCGCAGCCAATCGTTTGGGCAAATCCTCGCAGGAGACAGACAACAGAGGCACAACACCACCCTGTGGACAGACTCTGTGGTTGCGTTGATTTGTACCAACTGTGCGTTGTATAGAACGTAAGGACAACAAGGCTGCTGTGCAGATGGCTTGATAGTTGCTAATCTCTTACATTTCCCAGGATATTCAGAGAAGCTAACTCTGAACTCATGGAAACCGTGGCTATCACAACAACACAACTGCACTGTGGAGGTTTGATTGGTGGCACAAAATATAGTCTTGGTGTTGTTGTTTTAAAGGTGAGATATATATATATAGTGATGGCCGCTATTCTGTATCAGAGCCAGCATGGTTTGCGTGTTGGACTATAACTCTGGAGACCAAGGTTCAGTTCCCAGTTTGGCCATGGAAACCCATTGGGTGACCTTAAGCAAGTCACACTCTCTCAGCCTCAAGGGAATCCTAGAATCATAGAGTTGGAAGAGACCACAAGGGCCATCCAGTCCAACCCCCTGCCATGCAGGAACTCCCAATCTAAGCATCCCCGACAAATGGCCATCCAGCCTCTCCTTAAAGGCCATGGCGAACCTCGTCTGAACAACTCTTGCCAAGAAAACCCCAGGATAGGGTTGCCATAAGTCAGAAATGACTCGAAGGGACACAACGACAACAGCAACCAATTCTGTCTCAGTGACTCTCTAAGTATCCTCTCTTGATCCACTCCAAGCCTGATGGAAATGTCATTCACTTGGGCTTCAGTTGGACCTCCTTTTCCCCATGCAATAGTATAGTTTGTGGAAGGGAAAGAAAACTGTGGAAATAGTATTATAATTGGAAGTATATAGTGTTCAGGTCTCACCGGAAAAGACAATAATGTGAGGTTGGGTGGAAGGCAGTAAGAAAAGAGGAAGACCACAGAGACTGCTCTTTAGGAGTTTTTAAAGAGTATTTTAATGTATTTTTTTAAGGTGTATTTGTCTATATATTGTTTTAATTGGTTGTTATATGTCCATTGCCTGGGGAGCCCTTGTGATCTGAAAGGCAATACAGAAATATCTGAACTAAATCAATCAATCCATCAATACAAATCAATCAAGGGAGTGCACCATCCTTCAAGGCTTGGTTCAAGGCTCCAGGGTTCTTCTCATCGGGGTTCCCGACCCTTCAAGAAACATGCTTTTCACCCGTTTCCCCAATATTTCCCCATACGCTTCTCATCCCTATAGCTGGTGTGAATCCTGGCTTGATAGCCCAAAAACCGCCGCCTTTCCAAAACGAGGAAAGACCCATCCTGTCCCTCTGCAGACTTCATCAATTAGTGCCTATTTGTTTCTGCGACTTCAGATAATATCCCATGCTTTAGAGTGAGATTGGGACCCGGCAGGAAAAAAAAGGAACGATAAAAAGGAAAGAGAGATGTAACAGAAACGCTTGTGGGCTCCTGGGGGACTCGGCTGTGTCGCTTCGCTCTGCAGAATGATAAAGATTTGTCGCCCGGATCAGACGCCGATAAGCAGCCAAGCTGATTAGGGAGCCTCCCGAAGGCAAGGGCCTCATCGCCGAGTCTGTTTGTTAACCACCAGCCCCTTTTTTGCATGCTATATTTGGTTTGCGTAACGCAATGTTGCAACAGGAGAGCCGCTTCTTGAAAAAGGTAGATATAGACCCGGATTAAGGAGGGAAGGGGAGGAACGGTCGTTCCCCATCTCCTCCGATTCTTATTTGCGCATCTCACGACTTTGCAGAACGTTCTTATGCCAGCATCCTCATACGCAGGCATACGTTGTGCTACCCGTGCAAAGTGATTTATCCAGCCGATGGCAGAATAAGCAGGGTTGCCCATGTGGAGCCACTGTGCGTGTCGTGGCACATTCAAGTACGGAGTACAGTGTGACTATGCATGGCCTCAATGTGCTGCCTTTGTGTACCGTGCGCTGCAACTGCGCCATTTGAACATTGAGCCACATACATTGAATACCATTGGAATTCAGCATTTAGCGGAGGGGTGAAATAACTCCACCACTGGATGTAAGGGACGCATTAACATTTGCCATGGCACATGACATCCCTACAGATTGGGGAAAGGGGTAATGTGCCATGTATGGATCTCATTGTATGGAAGCAAGAGCTGGACAGTGAAGAAAGTGAATAGGAAGAGAATTCATTCATTTGAAACATGGTGATGAAGAACAGTGCTGAGGATAGCGTGGATGGCCAAAAAAAGACAAACAAATGGGTCCTAGGTTCATATCAAGCCAGACATCTCCCTGGAAGGTAATGACATGTAAATTTATATTCATGGAGTTTGCATGACAATGGTGCACTAGAGAATTGCAACACCGAGCAAATGAATGTGCCAACCAATGCACAACTGCAATGCACATCTGTGCAACTCTGCTTCCATCGAGATCCCAACGTGTTAGTTGGGGAATAAAGTTCAGCATCATGAATAACTCTGATAAAGTTTAAGGTAAGCTTTAGATGCACTTGTCCACTGATGTGGGAGACACCAGGCCTTAGTGTGATAAAGCTTTGCTCAGCTAGTGATGCCATCCAGTCTCACTGGGGCTGAGCAATCTTTAGTTATTTCCAGTCTTGGGAAAAGGCTGCACAGTCCTTCTGGTTGTCCCCACCTTCTCTTTGCAAAGAGTAACTCAGAATTCAAATATCTCCTTGCCTAACTTAACTTTTCCCCAATGCAATTTCACATTCCAGTAGTGAGCAAATATTCTTGGGGAGAAGATCATATCGACACATTTTATACAGCGGTGATTCTCAATCTTTGGCCTTCCAAATGATTGGGACTTCAGCTTGCAGAATCCCTTGGCCAATGTGGCTTGGACCTCTTGGGAGTCGAAGTCCCAAACAACTGGGAGACCAGTGTTTGGCAACCATCGAAGGGAGACCATATGTCTGTCCCTGCATCCTCCGATGTCTTTATCTGCACTCTTCCTTTCCTTCGTATTTTGTGAGGACATCTCCAGCACCATCCATGCTCAACCCAGCCAGCGCTTTTTTGGAAAAACTGGGTCCCAGATGGGTTAGAGGAAGCAACGGAGTCTCCTCCGTGTTGAGAGCGCTGGATGAGGACCAAAGAGGGAAGCAACCGATGAAACCAAGAGATTGTGCCCTGCTTTAAAGAGAAACTCATTATACTATTTCTCACCCCAAAGCACCTCTTCTTATCTTCCTTGTTCAGAAAAATATATATGTGTGTGTGTGCGCGTGTGTATTATCGTACCTCCAGGTGGATAGGGGAGACGCTTTGATCATTTGGGATTACAGAAGCATTACGAGGTTTCAAACAACAGTGGGTACTTGGGTTACGAAACTGGGTCACGTACAGTTCTGTGCAAGAGGAGTTCTTTGATGCATAACAAGAGAGGAGGGAAGACAGAGAGAAAGAAAGAGAGAGAACCAAGGGACTGCCTATTGCCTGGCACTTTCTGGAGGCACCTTCCTTGCGCATGGATTCTGCGGCTGGATGTTCTTCTGTTGTCTGCCACTCTAGAGCTGAATAATTTAGAGGATGCAGCATGTTGCCAGCGGAGAAAGCGAGCCAGGCGAAATAAAATGGAGTGGCGGTGATGTGTGTGCCGCCGGAGACCATCCGTGGGACACATCTGCGGGCGTCCCTGTTGCTGCGCACAAAATCAGAAGGGCTTTGGAAAGGCTGTGGCCTGGTAGAGAGAGCCATTTGGCAATACCTGAAAAAATAATAATAATAATAATAATAATAATAATAATAATAAGGCTATGCATATGAGTGCACATTCGAAGGCATGTTCATTTCAAGGCAGTATGGATAGATTCAGCCAAATTTGGGCAAACATTTGAATGTACGTTTGCTTTACCCTTTTGTTTCTGTGCCAATAAACAATATATCAGACTGCTAAATTATTATTATTATTATTATTATTATTTATAACGCTGCCTCTCCACCAGGATCGAGGCAGCTTACAAAATAAACAAAAATAAAAGTTCTTGCAATACAAATAATCCCAAATTACCCCTCTCTCCCTTAAACCTATAAAATCCCCTAACAACAACAACAACAATAAACAACTGTTGAAAACATGACAATAAACACTAAAATAATCAGAGTCGGGGATAATGGGGGTAATCTTCAGAGGATCACTTTTGCTCCACTCTGGGCCCACAGCAAACTCCAAGTCCCAGAATTCCACAGCAAGTGAGTCGGACAAAGAGCTCTGGGCCCCACAACAAACTCCAAGTCCCAGAATTCCACAGCCTTGAGCCAATTGCAAAATAAAATTATTTATTCAACATGTACTTATTTACTTGGGATGCAAACAGGGCTGCAACATAGGTCCAAAACACACTGCAGAAATAATCCAGTTTGAGACCGCTTTAACTGCCTGGCTCCATGCTAGGGAATGTAAGCCTAAGGGCTGGGAACCGTCCAATTGAAAAGATTGTATGTACAGCGCTGTGTAAATTTTCAGCGCTAAATAAATAAAGTTTAACAACAACAACAACAAAAATAATTCTCTGCCAATTCTGGTGCCATGATAAACTACAATTCCCAGGAAAAAAAGATAGAACTTTAAAAAGCAAATCATCCCAGTTAAAAATAAAATCTATTTTTTTTAAAATCTCCTATTAAAATGTGCATGAATTTAAAACAATTTAAAATCATAAATTGTACAGTAAATGATTTAAAAGCATAAAAGGTGCATCAACAGATGCTTGTGCAGCCAATAGTTCATGTCCAAAGAAAAAGATCATCCATCCATCCATTGGAAGGATAGCAGAGGAGGGACCCAACCTGTCTCCTTGCATTGGACCGTGACGTTTATTAATAGATTGGCTCATTTATTGAAATATTTTTATCCCACCTTCCCATACAAGGCTCAAGGCAATTTACAGCAGTAGCCGCGCGGATCGATAAAAAGAAAGATCATAGCGACGTTTTACATAAACCACAATCGCACGGCAGTGGGGAAGCGGCTCCTTTGGCCAAACTGAACCAGACCAAAGGTTTTCCTGGAAACCTGCACTGGGGCCGTGCATAAATAAATGCGGGGCAGGCATGCGCTGATGCACCCGGTATAGCTTTGCACGTTGCTGCCTTCCCATCCAGGCTGAATGTGTCTCTGCAAAGAAGGCAAGGAGGGCCTTGCTGGGTCAAAGCCAATGTCCATCGGCCACGGCGCTGACCATTGCCAGCAAGGTGCTTCCAGCAATATTGCTTCATTGCTTCCTCCCAATAGATAGCGGTATACTGCCCTTGACAGGGAGGGTCAACTGATATCAACGGATGTCACATCAATTGAAATATCATGACAGCCAGACCCTGATGGACCTCCCCGACTCCTCCGAAGCTCTCCCAGCAGAGCAGGACTAACTCAATGGACCTTATCAGACGGGAGGAATTTCTCTTTATTGCAAATGGAGACAATTCAAATTCACATGAATTCGCTAGTTTAGCAAATTCACGTGAATTCCTATTGCGTTCGGAATGCATTCAGAATGACTTCCCATTACTCGAAAATGACTGCCCATTGCCCAAAATTGCATGAGATGCTTTAATACGAAATAAAGTAAACCCATGATTGTGTTCGGAATGACTACCCTTTTGCCCGAAATTGCATGAGATATTTTAATTCGCAATAACGTGAAACCCCATGATTGCATTTGGATTGCCATTGGATTATACTTCCAATTTCTGTCTGATAAGGTAGTAGGATGTGTCCACTTCAGAGGACTAGGATTAGATAGAAGCTTATACGGTGGTCCATCCACAATCGCTGGGGTTTTGGGCCCAGGACCCCCATGAAAGTGGGGGAAAATGGCAAATTTAAAAATGCCATTTATTTTTACCTCTCTAGGAATGTCTAAGTCACTCCGCTAAATGCATCTGAGGAAGCAGACTGCCAACTTCTTTATTTCAGTGACTCTCCAAGGTGCTACAAGATCAATCTACACACCCGCGCAACTCTGTGATCAACACCTGCCAGGCGTTGACCATAGAATTGCATTGGAGGACCTACAAACGCCTAGAAAAATTTTCTCTCTACAAATCTCTACGTCCTCCAGCACGACTTCTAGTGAACTTTGACCACAGAGTTGCACTGGAAGACGAGATTCCTAGGAGTTTATCAGATGGGAGGAATTTCTCTTTATTTTGAATGGAGCCAATTGCAGCCAATTTGATTTCACGTGAATTCGCTAGTTTAGCAAATTTATGTGAATTCAAGTTGCATTCAGAATGCGTTCAGAAAGACTTCCCATTACCCGATAATGACCCCCCATTGCTCGAAATTGCATGAGATGCTTTAATTCGCAATAAGGTAAAACCCATGGTTGTGTTTGGAATGACTTCCCTTTTGCCCGAAATTGAGAGAGATACTTTAATTCACAATAACGTGAAACCCCATGATTGCGTTCGGATTGCCATTGGATTATACTTCCAATTTCCGTCGTCTGATAAACTCCCTAGAGAGAACATATTACAGTTGGCCCTCGGTATCCGTGGACATGCCATCTGCAGACTTGAGTAACAGGACCTGAAGTCCCATTGTCCCTGATGGTGGCACAGCCACATGCACACACCGCCATTGGGGACAATGGGACTTGAGCATCGACACATTTTGGTATCTGCGGTGGAGAGAGGGGTCCAGAATGGATCCCCCACAGATACTGAAGGCCAACTATATTCAAATCCATGAACAATAAACTCCACAAAAGTCAAAGCTGCAAATGTGGAGGGCCAACTCTACTATCAGAAGAAATGCCTAAAATATGTCAGGATAATTGTTCTTCTGGCAATGATCTGCTAAAAGGCGATCCAAAAATGGGGCCAAGGAGAAGGAGGACCTGAGTTAACTCCAGTTCCAGGTTTCCTCCACTTGGAAGAAGGAACTCTGATGTTGGCACAAAGCGAAGCCAGGGAGAGGACAACCATCTTAAGTCATTTTTATTGTCCTAAAGTTGGAAGTGGTTTGGATTCAACCCAGCTTCAAGCGTCCTTTATAACTGCATAACCAGGCAACTACGAGTTGGACTTTTGATCAACTTGTGTCATGAGGGCCAGAGTTTTGTTAGCGTTTTCCAAGCACATAGTTTCTCCTACAGAATTTGTGGGACACTTTTGTCCAATGCAGAGCGTTCATATTCTGTTTGAGGTTGCAGAGGTGGAGCCACCCAAGGAGTGTCATTGCAGAGGCGGATGCAGACACCGAATTGGAGAGGAAAGATGATTTTCCATTGTTTCCTGGTGGGAGGAAAAGGGTTTCCAGCCACTTTGGGAAGCAGAATGCAGTGGTGAACGTTTCATCCAGCATTCACTGGGAGAAACTGCACGAAACTACTCTCTTTCTCTGCGGTGGGAAGAACACTGGAAACTATTCATCCTCATTTGCAAGAATGAAATAGTTAAATATTAAAACTCTTGCACTGCACACAGATGCACATGGACATTGGTTGTGCATTTAGTTGCACATGTTGGTTCATTTCTGCAACATTTGCAGTAAGCACAAGGGTTGCATGGAGCATAACTCTGCATGCAGACATTTATAACATGCAACCCTAAGGTCAGATCTTTGCCAAGGTCTCCAAAATCTCTTTTTGCAACCATTCCACCTAGTTGCGTCTACTCAAAAGATACTCAGGCACAGTTCTCTTATCGGGGTGGGCACCTTGTTTCACTCCCCAGCCCCATATACTGAGTCTGTGCCAACTCTCGGCAGCATTCTTGCCCAACTCAGCAGCCATCGCCATACCTGAGGACAGCAAATTTCATATTTTTAATTATGTTAAAGTGCTTCCTTTCTGCTCATCTGGAATGCCAGCCAATTCATCTCATTGTTGTGAGCAAGGGACAGAGAAAGAAAAATGTCTCCTCTGCTTCTCCACTTTGCCCATAGTTTATTTGTCTTGATAAGACCGGCAGTCGAAGTACCCTAAAGGCACCAGATCCCTTCTGATCTTGGATGCTAAGTAGGGTTGGCCCTGGTTAATACTTGGAAGGGGGACAGTCAACAAATACCAGCTTCGGTCGGATCTGTTTCAGAGGAAGGCAATGGCAACCCCCTTTGAATATCCCTTGCCTAAGAAAGCCCTCTGAGATTACTGAGATTGCCATAAGCCGAGATTTTATTGTTATTAAAAAACACATTAACACTTAAAACATTACAAAGACAATTCGAAAAATACAAATATGCAAATACTGAACCATGAAATAACTTCCTATCTTGAATATATCCCATAAAATTCTTTACCTTCCATGCATATGCCAACTTTGCTGATTTAATTTATATCTTTACTAAACACATTCTGCGTTTCTTAAGATTTGAGATCAACACCATATATATATATAAATATATATTCCTGCTTTATCATACTAGGGGGAAAACAGGATTTAAACGAGAGTTAAACAGGAAATGTCCTGTGATAAACATAGGGCATTTCCTGTTTAATTCTTGTTTAACTCTCGTTTAAATCCTGTTTGCCCTCTAGTGTGATAAAGCAGTAAGTCCTTTTATTTGGACCACACTGTGATTTTAACTCATTGCTATCTTAATAAAACCATAACCTTAGTTATGTTATACAAAATCGTTACCCATAGTATTATTTTTTAAGAGTGTCATATCTCTCATATTTATAATACTATAAATAATACTATTTCTATTGTCCCATTTTCTCCCTTCCTTTTTGAGAGATATCTATTCAATATTGACCAGTCTTCCCCAAGTGATTTGAAGGCACAAGATCCCTAAAGGCACCAGATCCCTTCTGATCCTGGAAGCTAAGTAGGATCAACCCTCGTTTGTCCTTGAATGGGAGGCTGCCAAGGAATATTAGGGACTGTTTGTTGTTGTTGTTGTCATTGTTGTGTGCCTTCAAGTCATTTCTTACTTATGGCGACCCTATCATGGGGTTTTCTTGGGAAGATTTATTCAGGAGGGACTTGCCATTGCCAGTCCTCTGAGGCTGAGAGAGTGTGACTTTGCCCAAGGTCACCCAGTCAGTTACCATGGCCAAGCTGGGAAGTGAACCCAGGTCTCCAGAGTTGTAGTTGTACCACGCAAACCACTACACCACACTGCCTCTCATTAGGTACTATAGTCTATTGTTGTTGTTCTTGTTTAATTATATCCCACCTTACCCCAAAAACTAGGATACATTGAAAATTTTATTCCAAAATGTAAAGGTTCCATCTAAGACATTGAGTCTGTTTAGGATCCTCTAAACTTTTCTAAAATGGAGATGGCTCTGTTTCCCAGTCGCACAAAAGCCACCAGTGTCTGGTGCAAGGAGATGGTCAGATCCAGCATGGTCCAAATAAATTATTATTATTATTATTATTATTATTATTATTATTATTATTATTTCAAAAGTGTGTGGCCAGATTGTTCTTACAAAATAATAGAATCCTCGAGTTGGAAGAGACCCCCTTCTGCCATGCAAGAAGACACCATCCAAGCACCCCTGAGAGACGGTCTCTTATTCCTGTGTGTTTGCATGTTGTTTGCATGATTGCTTTGGGTCAGTAAATCATAATCTCAAAATAATAATTTTAAAAATTCAGTTCACGAGAGCCAATGTGGCATAGTGCTTTGAGCGCTGGACTAGGGACTCTTTCACACTGGAGGAATTTCTCCCAACTTCGAATGCAGCCAATGCGAATTCACGTGAATTCGCTTGTTTAGCGAATTTACGTGAATCCCCATTGTATTCGTAAGGTGTTGGGAATGACTTCCCATTACCTGAAAATGACCCCTCCTTGCCCAAAATTGCGCAAGAAGCTTTAATTCACAATAACGTGAAACCTATGATTGCATTCGGAGTGACTTCCCTTTTGCCCGAAATTGCGTGAGAAGCTCTAATTCGCAATAACGTGAAACCCCAGGATTGCGTTTGGATTGCCCTTGGATTATACTTCCAATTTCCCACGTCTGAAAGAGTCCTAGGACTCAGGAATTCGAAACTTGGCTCAGCCATGGAAACCCATTGAGTGACCTCGGGGCAAGTCACACTCTCTCAACTTCAGAGGATGGCCAAACCCCTTCTGAAGAAACTTGCTAAGAAAACCCAAAGATCGGGTTGCTGTGAGTCAGAAACTACTTGAAGGCAAACAACACAGATACACACACATTACAGTGCGTCCTTGTTATCTGCTGGATAACAAAATCCATGGATGTTCAAGCCCCATTAAATATAATGGTATATATATATATATATATATATATATATGAAAATCAAGGTTTGCTATTTGGAATTTAATTTTTAGTTTCAATCTATGGATGCTTGAATCCGTGGATATAAAAAAAGAACCCACGAATAAGGAGGGCAGCCTGTAGTTTGCTCATGCTATTTGCCCAGAAACCACAACAAAAACAAGACATGCTGCTCTTGAATCTTTTAATGAGTTCCTTTTGGGGGAGAAAAAACAGAAGTCCCTTAATTAAATAGTTCTCCCTTTAAAGATAGGAAGAACACTTTGGAGAGGAGGAGCTGATTCTGATTCTGATTCTGATTCTGATTCTGATTATCATTATTATTATTATATTGCATGGTTTCGGGGGGTGTCGTGGGACTGCCATTCCAACGAGGACAGGCTCCCCGTGTGACAAAGGGAGCCGAAATATCCAACATCTCCTTGCAAGGCCAAGCGAAGGAAGGCGGTGATGGTGAAGGTCAAAAGCAAGCCAGCTTTGTGACTTGAGAGAGAGTATCAACAAGGCATTAATTGGACTGAGGAGGCGGCGGCAGCAACAGCAAGCCAGAAAAACAAAGCCACTGAGAAACATCCTCTGGGGGTGGTGGAAAGAAACACCATTAAAATCAAAACTTTGGGGATGGCGGCGGCAGCCACCGTCTTCTCAAGGCCCAGCAAAAGGACATGAAAGTCCTTGTAAATGCAGCAGCAGGAGGGCAAAAAGCCAGAAGAGGAGGCCACGGGGTTGTGCCCGAAAGCCGTCACCGATGCCCACGTCCAGAATGCACAAGTCCACTTTGTGAGTTTCCGTAAGCGGCCATTCTTGCGAGGTTCTCACTCCAATGCTGGCATCCGAAGGTGTTTCATTAGAGTCCCGACTGCCGAAGCTACGACCGGGTGAGCTGTCATCAAAAAGCAAAGACTCGAGGAAAAACCATCTGATGTGAGCGAGAGGGAAATTGTTTCTTTTAAGTCCACCTGTATCCAGTTTTTTAAAAGAAAGGGGGACGCTTGGCAAGGACTCATAGAATCATAGAATCATAGAGTTGGAAGAGAGCACAAGGGCCATCCAGTCCAACCCCATTCTGCCATGCAGGAACTCCAAATCAAAGCATCCCTGACAGGTGGCCATCCAGCCTCTGCTTAAAGACCTCCAAAGAAGGAGACTCCACCACAATCTCCAAGAAAGTGTGTTCCACTGTCGAACAGCCCTTACTGTCAGGAAGTTCCTCCTAATGTTGAGATAGAATCTCTTTTCCTGCAGTTTGCATCCATTTTTCTGGGTCCTGTTCTCTGCAGCAGCAGAAAACAAGCTTGCTCCCTCATCAATATGACATCCCTTCAAATATTTGAACAGGGCTATCATCATATCACCTCTTAACCTTCTTTTCTCCAGGCTAAACATCCCCAGCTCCCTAAGGCAGTCCTCATAGGACATGGTTTCCAGACCCTTTCACCATCTTAGTTGCCCTCTTCATGACTCATGATGATGCTGCCTTTTCACAGGAAAGGGTACCAACCAAGATCTTCTCTCTCTCATATGAGGCTGAGGGTGCAATATCCGGGCCTCTTGGTTCAACTACAAAAGTTCCCCAAAAGTCCAGCTTCTGAAACCTGGATTTCTTTTTTTTCTCTTCCTGAACAGACAATTTTGGGCACGTGAAGGTCTGTGTCTTCAAGTCACCTTATGGTGACCCCATGAATTTCACAGGGATTTCCTAGGCAAGGAATCCTCAGAGGTGGTTTTGCCAGTTGCTTCCTCTGAAATGTAGCAGACAGCACCTGGGGATCCCTGGAGGCCTCCCATCCAAGTACTAACTAGGGATGACTCTGCTTAGCTTCCAAGATCAGGTGGGGATCGGGTGTCTTGAAGGTGAGTGTGCAAACTAGCCCCAAACTGCAAAGATTTTCATCACATGGGAGACGAAATGCCTAAATCCCATGCAAAAACGGGATTTGAATCCAGGAAAAATCCCCACAAAAGTGGGATGATTTTCACACTCACAAGGGGCACTGAGCATTAATGTAAAAATAAACCACACAGAAAGTGGACAAAATCGGCCCGAAAGTAAAAAAGCAGCCAATTTTGTCCACTTTCTTGTTTTTGCCTTAATGCTCAATGTCCACGGCGTTGTGTGAAAATCCTGCTTTTGCAAGATTTTTTCACTTTTCTGTATGCATTAATACACGATGTTGTGTTAAAACGATCCAGCTTTTGTGGGATAAACTGCTAAGACTCGCCTTGCAGGTGTATCCCGACATTCAGGAAACCCATTTTCTGGATCTTTCCCCCCCCAAAATATGTTTGAACGTTTTGACCATCCGTGAAAGAGAACGGCCACAGATCCACAAGGACCCCGGGGTGACTTTTCTTTTCTCACATTGTGACTTCTGCCCAGTTTCCTCCCTTCTTGCCTCTCCCTTCACACAATTTCCAAAATGAAATTGGAGTTTGCAGGCTTTCTCTTCCCCCGCCTCACCCTTTCTCCTGTTTCTCAGGCAAACTCCTTCAAGGAAGGATTCTTCCTTTTGTGTTGCACAAACACTGAAAAATTTCACAAGATTTCCCCTGGGGATGAAACCCTGCAATGCGCCCATGTTGCTCTCGTGCCTCCCAGTGTCTTTATTGCGCAGGATGCTTCCCAGTTCAAGGACATCAGTTTCTTCAAGATGGAGTGTGTGTATGTATACACACACACACACATACACACACAGAGTCTGCAACCAAGTCTTGATCCCAAAAGAAACAGACTCTTAAACAGGCCTGATTGATAAAACATCACACTTCTGCCGATTAAAGCTGGAGGCTCAGAAGTTTTCGGGAAGAAAGCAGCCATTGATTTTGGTGTGGAGTTTCGATTACATCGCTGGAATAAGACACTGCTGCGGCCTTAAATATTTATGATTTTGAGGGGCCTTGGGCAAGGATGGGTTTCGGGGAATCCAGAGGAGTGGGAGCCGCAAGGAAAGGTGCAGCCGCGGCAGAATCCGGCAGTTTCTTCAGAGGACCAGGAGATTGTGCAGGTCGCCTGTGATGATGCTGGAAGGGCCACCTTGCCGCTTCCACCACTCTGGATTCCCCGAAACCCATCCCTGCCCAAGGGCCCCCAAAATCATGAATATTTAAGGCCGCAGCAGTGTCTTGAGGCAGGAAAATAAAACGCATGCACACAAACCTTGCCTCCCTGGGTAGGTTTCGGAGTGCGCTCTGCATTTCCCTCTGAAGTCATCTAGGGACTCTTTCAGACGTGGGAAATTGGAAGTATAATCCAAGGGCAATCCAAACGCAATCCTGGGGTTTCACGTTATTGTGAATTAGAGCTTCTCACGCAAATTCGGGCAAAAGGGAAGTCACTCCGAATGCAATCATGGGTTTAACGTTATTGCGAATTTAAGCTTCTCACGCGATTTCGGGCAAGGGGGGGCTATTTTCAGGTAATGGGAAGTAATTCCGAATGCCTTCCGAACGGAGCAGGGGTTCAGGTAAATTCGCTAAACAAGCGAATTTACATGAATCTGCATTGGCTCCATTCGGAATTGGGAGAAATTCCTCCCGTTTGAAAGAGTCCCAGGTAAGCAACACAAGTTTAGGGAGGAACTTTTCTGGTCCAAGGAGCAAAGTGGCCACTGAACTGAACTGTATGGTCAGTTTGGGGCTTGTTTGCGCACGCGCCTTCAAGACACCCGATCCCCACTTGATCTTGGAAGCTAAGCAGAGTCATCCCTAGTTAGTACTTGGATGGGAGGCCTCCAGGGATCCCCAGGTGCTGTCTGCTACATTTCAGAGGAAGCAACTGGCAAAACCACCTCTGAGGATTCCTTGCCCAGGAAATCCCTGTGAAACTCATGGGGTCACCATAAGGTGACTTGAAGACACAGACCTTCACGTGCCCAAAATTGTCTGTTCAGGAAGAGAAAAACGAAATCCAGGTTTCAGAAGCTGGACTTTTGGGGAACTTTTGTAGATGAACCAAGAGCCCCAGATATTGCATCCTCAGCCTCATATGAGAGAGAGAAGGGACTCTTTCAAACGGGAGGAATTTCTCCCAATTCCGAATGGAGCCAATGCGGATTCATGTAAATTTGCTTGTTTAGCGAATTTACCTGAACCCCTGCTCCATTCGGAAGGCATTCGGAATTACTTCCCATTACCCGAAATTAACCCCCCCTTGCCTGAAATCGCGTGAGAAGCTTAAATTCGCAATAATGTTGAACCCATGATTGCATTCGGAGTTACTTCCCTTTTGCCCGAATTTGCGTGAGAAGAATTAATTCGCAATAACGTGAAACCCCAGGATTGTGTTTGGATTGCCCTTGGATTATACTTCCAATTCCCCACGTCTGAAAGAGTCCAAGATCTTGGTTGGTACCAAGGGCGGATGTGGCTCCCCCATTTGTCTCACTTTGCAGAAGGCTGAAGGTCCTTTTGCTCTGATGCTTCTCAATTTATATCCAGCTGGAGCTCCGTCTTGTTGTTAATCACTCTCAAGTCAACCTTGACTCATGGCAACCTCATGGATGAGACATCTCCAAGAGTCCCTATCCTCCATTGCTCTGCTTTAAGTCTTCTAGATTCAATACAGTGACCTCCCTGATTGAGTCCACCCATCTTTCATTCAGTTTTCCTCTATTCCTACCACTTTCCACCTTTCCTAGCATTATTGTCATTTCCAACAATTCATATCTTCTCATGATGTGGCCGAAGTACGACAGCCTCAATTTGATCATCTTGGCTTCCGGGGAGATTCGATCTGTCCAAGGGCCCATTTCTTTTGTCTTTTTGGCCCATCCATGGTGCATCCTCAGCACTCTTCTCCAGCACCACATTATTGTTGTTGATGTTGTTGTTGTTTTAGTTTTATACACTGCCTCTCCCACAGGATCTGGATCTCGGATGCATTGATTTTCTTCTCATCCGCTCCTTAGAGCTTGCCATTTTCACTCAAGGTTGAAATGGAGTGAAAAAGTTGGCAGTCCATTAGCAGCAAAAAAGTATGTTCCATTGTTAAGATTAAGCCTCAGACTCTAAGCCCCATCAGAGGCAGCTGTCAGGTCTAAATGACATTGATTGATAGATTGATTGATTGATTGATTGATTTTAAATCCTTTTTTTTTAAACATGGCAGCTGGGGGTCCAGCCATTTGCCCATCTCAAGCTGTTGGTCACCTAATTCCAACTCCACATTGCATTGATACTGGAGAGATAACCCGGTTTGGCACGGCTTTGATTGCCTTGGCTCAAGGCTATGGAATTCTGGGAGTTGGAGTTTGTTGTGGGCCCGGAGCGGACGCTCCGGGCCCACAACAAACTCCAACTCCCAGAATTCCATAGCCTTGAGCCAAGACAATCAAAGCCGTGCCAAACCGGGTTATCTCTCCAGTGTGGATGCAGCCCAGGAGTATAGGATTGCTGGGCAACAAGTGGTTCTGAACCTGAATTAGGTTATCAAATCTTTTCCCCAAAATGTCTGTGTACCGAATGTTATATCATTAGCATCTGCCCTGGAGGCCAGGTGAGAAAACGGAGAGCGATCGCAAAGAGACATCAGACGCAGAGAGAGAGAGACGCACACACGCACACCTCTCCCAATGCCCATAATCAAAAGACTAATCCTAAAAGCTTTCTTTTAACATTTTATTATGCTTCCCGAGCTGATCTCCCTTTCATCTAGGGGACTCTGCCATTTAGTTATTCTAGGATTATGGGAACCATCAGGCTCGGAAAGAAAGCACAGACGCACATTTTTTTTTAAAAAAAAGATTCAATTAATGAGGACGTAAGCAGGTTTGCGATTATTTCTTCTGATCCGTCTTTCCTTCCTGCTATTTGGCCTCCCCCTGAATTAATTGGAAAGGCAAGAGTTTCTACTAACGTGAGCTCTTTTGGCTAGCTGGCATATCCATTTTCTTCCGTAAATCAATCTTTTTATTCCCCCCCACCCTTCTCTCCTTAAATAATGTCGGAGATCCAATTTGCATAGATACGTTTAGCTATTGTCCGTGTGCAGCCAAAGCGTCTGAAGACAAGCCTTCGCCCTTTTCGTTGCTCTGAGCAAGCTACTCTGCGGTTATCCAAGGAAAACATTGGAGTCTGTGATTCAGTCTGTCATATTGCACATTACGCATCGCAAGCAATTGATCTCTCGCTGCCACAAAGGGCGGCCAACCCATCCTAATGATTCCTTGAAGAGGGTTAACTTTCAAAAATGCACATGATCCCTAAGGGAAATCATCTTTAGGGTGCATCTACAGCGAAGAAATAATGCAGGTTGACACCACTTTGGGTGCTGTAGCGCCACCGAATGAAATCCTGCGATTCGTAGCTTTGCAAGATATTTAGCCGCCTCTGCTCAAGAGTGCTGGTGGTGCCTCACAAAACTATAAATCCCGGGATTCTGTAGGATGGATGGTGCCTTGGCACTTTTTTTAAAAATTATATTTTTATTATCAGCAACCATGAATACATAGTGGGGGGAAGGGATAAACGAATCAGGTAAATGCATTGCAATACATTAAAACTCATTCTATTGTGTGTGTGTGTGTGTATATATATATATATATATATATATATATATTCTGAGTTATAATATGCCCCCCCCCCCCCGTATAACAAAATTAATATTCAGTTTGGTTCCGTTTAGAGCAACTTTAGTTCAATATTCTTTCTACAATAATTTCCTAGCTGTCCTTATCCATGTCTTTCTACCAGAAAATATTTAATTATGATGTGCATCTCTGCTGTTTTATATGGCACCTTGGCACTTAAAGTGTTGTCAAACTGCATTATTTCTACACTGTAGATGCACCCTCAGGTTGCTATCTCAGATAATGAGTTAAATCCTATTGCTTAATCCGCTGCATTAGACCCATTGAGACAACTGTTGAATCCCATAGTTAACCCATAGGTAAATCTTATTGCTTCAATGGACCTTATCATATGTCGGAATTGGAAGTATAATCCAATGGCAATCCGAACGCAATCATGGGGTTTCACGTTATTGCATATTAAAGTATCTCACCCAATTTCGGGCAAAAGGGAAGTCATTCCGAACACAATCATGGGTATAACGTTATTGCGAATTAAAGCATCTCATGCAATTTCGGGCCATGGGGGGGGGGTCATTTTCGGGTAATGGGAAGTCATTCTGAATGTATTCCGAACGCAATAGGAATTCATGTAAGTTCACTAAACTAGCTAATTCACGTGAATTCGAATTGGCTCCAATTGGCTCCATTTGCAATAAAGAGAAATTCCCCTGTCTGATAAGGTCCAATATTCCTATTCTTTTTCTAGTTCTGCAAGTGGAGAGTTCATCCCTATAGTTGGAACGGACAGTAAGATTTAAGATGTGGCAGACTGTCTGCCAAATCCTCCTTGTTAGACCCGAATGCAGTCGGTCCATCTGGAATCGTGTGTCCAGTTCTGGGCACCACAATTCAAGGAGGATATTAATGAGATGGGACATATCCGGAGAAGGGACACGTTCCAGGTTCCAACTCTGAAGGGTTTCAAACCATCCCCAGGGAAAGGGAGGCAAGCCAGAGAAGGGAATCATTCAGAAAAGCAACAGCCAACCAACACTGGAGGCAAAGATTTAGGCCTTTAGCATGTTCCTATACCTTGGGTCAAACACTGATCAGAATAGGGGAGTGCAGTCAAGAAATAAGAAGAAGACTAGGCATGGGAAGGGCAACTACAAGAGAACTAGAAAAGATCATAAAGAGTAAAGGTATACAACGGAGCACAAAAGTTAGAATCGCCCAAGCCATTGTATCCTCTATTACTGTGTACGGATGTGAGAGACGGACAGCGAAGAAGGCGGATAGGAAGAAAATCAATGCATTTGAGGTCTGGTCTTGGAGAAGAGTGCTGAGGATACCATGGATGGCCAAAAATGCAAACAAATGGATCCTAGAGCAGATCAAGCCTGAAATCTCCCTGGAAGGCAAGAAGATCGAGGAGAGCAGTGTTTCTCAACCTTCCTAATGCCGTGACACTTTAATACAGTTCCTCGTGTTGTGGTGACCCCCCAACCATAAAATTATTTTCGTCTCGTTTCCTAAGACCATCAGAAATATGTGTCTTAGGCGACTCCTGTGAAAGGGCCGTTCGACCCCCAAAGGGGCCGCGACCCACAGGTTTGAGAACCGCTGAAGTAGAGTCTGTTGTACTTTGGCCACATCACGAAAAGGCACAACTCACTGGAAAATGCAACAACGCTACGAAAGGTAGGGGGTAGTAGAAAGAGAGGGAAAGCGCATGCTACATGGATGGACTCCGTTAAGGAGCTCATGAGTATGGATCTACAAGACTTAAGGAGAGCAATGGAGGGCATGGGGGCTTGGAGGTGTCTCATCCATAGGGTCTCCATGAGTTGGGATTGACTAGAAGGAAGTTAACAACTACAACAACAACTAAGCATGTTATTCCCCTGGCTCATGGCTTGGATATGTGACCTCTGGAGGACATCCTGCTAGGAACTGTAATCCAAAAAAGATCAAACCAATGGGGTGTCCAGGGATGGGATGGGATCCACCATCCAGCGCGGAGTGATTGTGGGGTGCTTCCTCAAGGAGGGCGGCTGTTCTTTTCATTCAGCAGAGATGGAGCTGCGGCGGCGGATCAATGAAGCATTGAGATGAAGAGAAAGCTGAGCTGGGCTCCTCCGCCTGTGATTTATGATTTCACAGGCTGCCTGAGATGCTGTGATCGAGTTTCTTATTGTAATGGTCTCTCAGTGAGTAGTATCCAATTAGGTGACCCCCTGGGTCTCTCCGATCGATTTCCATCGGGGTGGGGAGAGCCGGGCCATTGTTTTTCTCATTACGGCCGGGGAGAGTTGGTTGTTTTTTGGGTAGCTCTGCTATCTTCGGCATGATGAGCGGACACCTTATGAAGCAGGTGACCCACATGAGATGTCAGGGAGACTTTGTCAGGAAAGATAATTTCGTGTCTGGCAGGAGGGGAAGTAACCAGTGCAGGTTTCAAAGGATGAAATGACACCTCCGCATCTTCCTGGGATGTGTGTGTGTGTTTGTACATGTGTTTTTATTTTGTGTTTCATGGATTATGATGTACTATAGTGTCTGGAGAAGTAACACTATTGGTCCTGACTTAGCTGAGACCATGGAGCACATGCCATCCTAAGATTTCTCTGGAGGAAGGATGATGATGATGATGATGATGATGATGATTTCATTTATTTGTATAGCACCATAGGCTTCACTTAGCGTTTTACAAAGGAGAGAAAACAACAATCCAAAATAGAAACAAAAGCCTGCCTAAAACCACAAACAAGATTATAAAATTAATAAAATATTACGGTAACAAACTTAAAACAATACTATAAAAGTGTAAATTAATACAAATAATATGTCATGAGATATGCAGTCATAAAACCAAGACGAACGTCAGAAGGCTCCCCTGAATAGAATTGTCTTTAATTTGGACTTAAAAAGTAGTCTAAAGAGGTGGTGGTCTGCAAATTCATGGGAAGGAGATTCCAAACATAGGGGACAGCAATGGGAAGAATATTCAGAAATGTTCACATTTTGGACGAAAAAGCAGCTTTTCAAGGGATGGGAAACTCTGGTGAGGAGAATCCTGGACATCACTAATGAAAAAGTAAAGTTTGCATAGAAGTCCCAAACTGCGACTAGCATTCAAAAAGTGCACAATTTTTTTTTCTGCATAAAATGTGCATATATTTTTGCGTTTGTGTGTCTATGTGAACAACATTTTCTGCAAATCCTGCACATGAAAACACCCAGGAGTGAATTTTGTATGGAAACAGTCCAAAACCGCAAGAATTCTTATCAGGCCAGGATTCTCTTTGTCACAATTTCCCGATATTCAAGGAACCCATTTTCTGACCCATTTGGGGGGAGTAAATTTGGATTCTGTTTCCATCTCTGGACTCGAAATAGGCCCATTTCCGCAACGGAGATCCTCGCAAGCGATGCTAATGGCCATCCCTAACCTCCTGCCAGGGACAAGAGGAAAAAGAAACCCCAACCTAATTAAGAAACCAAATGTTTATTGTCGGCTTTCTGGACGCGCTTTCGGCACATTTCAGCATATGCGTTAGATGGAGGAGGGGAGGGAGGGATATTAAGTAAGACTTCAGAAACCATCCTGGGGTTGATTAAATAACCATGTAGTACCCACCACTGTTTATTACAGAACAGCAGCATAAGGAAAAAAGCAACAACAGAAGAAGAAGAAGAAACACAGCTGCAATTGCATCTCATCATTCCTTACAGGGAAAAGAAGTTTTCTTGCTGGCTCATGTCAGAAAAACAGAGAGCAGGAAAGGACTCCTGGAGAGGAGATATTAAAAGGACGATCGGAGAAGTAATTCATGGCCAGTTCGTTTTTAGGAACAGGATGCAACAATCCTTCCAGTCCCAGAGTTATGGGCAAGTCTCCCTACAGAAAAACATCTAGGCATTTTTGTCGGGTGAAGAGCGTCTATACTCAAGAGTGTATCACACGAAGGAGATCGGGAGTTTATCCCTAAATATCCCGGGAAAAATGACGTAATTAGGCGTAATGATTTCACATGATGTCGCACGAAACCCATCGTTAAAGTGGTCACAAAGGCACATTAACGCGTATCTTTTTACTTTTAACATTTCAAAGACAATGCATTTCCAATATCGCTTTGTGCAATTGCGTGTGATAATCATTTGTGCAATTATTCGTCATTTCCTCTTTGTTTGCAGGATGCTTTAAAGGCACTTTAATCTCTCTTTAATGCCAAAATCAGCCCCAGTGTGATAAACTCCACATCAGTGGGGCAGCGAATTCACTCCAGCTCTTATCTTATGCCAGTTTTTAACGGATCTATCCAAGATGTTGAACCAAGGATTGAGCAGCTTGAAGAGATCCTTTAGATTCAGACTAAAAAACTGGGTGGTTTCACCATTTTGGTGACCACAAAGTGAAGGAAGGTGTGGAGCATCGGTGGAGGAGAGGAAGCACAACTTTAATTTTCCAAGGCTGTCCTGGTCAGAGCTTGGAAAGGTTACTCTTTTGGACTACAAGAAACCCCCAAGACATTACGGCCAATGAAAATAATAACTTTCCTGCATTCTGGCCCTGGATGGTCTTCTTTGTTCTTGCGGACTTGCAGGTAAGTAACTATGTAAATTGGTACACATTTTTGTACTTTTGCATCAATAGGTAATTGTCTTCACTTTCTTGCACAGATTTGCATCTATTTGCATCTGTTCACCCTCCCTCAGCCGAAAATGCACAGCCATCCCAATACATGTGACGCAGACAGATGGTTGCATGTGCAATAATGTGCATTTCTGCAGATTTCAGCGGCTATTCTGATTTTTTAAAAACTATAAAGCCTTTTTTTTCCCTACAGAATTTAAGGAATTTTTCAGGGAGGGCACAAAAAGCGTGGTCTCCTGCGAACTGTGTGTGGATGGATCATACTCCATTCACCTGCATTGAGGAGCATTTTAAACATGCAGACTAACCCTTAGGAACTTCTGTCTTTGACTGGGATATTGAAAAGAGGGAGGGCTGCACAATTTCAAACTGGGAGCAAATGGCTTTCTCTGCATTCTCTCTTCTTTGGAGCTTATTACACGACCAATTTTTTCCTGAAAAACCGAACGCAATCATGGGGTTTCGCGCGATTGCGTGATTTCTCACCACATGCAATTGCTGATTTTGCGAACGCAATCATTAGGTTTCGCGCGATTGCGTGATTTCTCATTACATGCAATTGCTTGTTTTTGCGAACGAAATGGGAGTTTTCACGTAATTGCGTGAAAGGTTATTATATGCTTTTGCCTAATATGCGAATGTGGTCCAAACGCAATCAGAAAATAGGCAAATTCGGTGAACTAGCGGACTTACAATTCCTATTCCCTGGCAATTTCGTATTCATTTCGCTTTTTGGGGGTGTGATAGGCATTTCTATTCATCCCCAATTTCGCCATCATTACTACAATTCCCATGATCCTTCATGGCACTGGCTTTTCCTTTTTACTTCCTGTAGTGCCCAAAATGTTTTGCCATGCATGAACAGGTGGCCAGAGGAGGGAGCACTTTTACACTCATCTAGTGCCAGCTTTACCCTCATCTTTTTGCGTGATTCCTGCCTTCCAACAGTTGCCATAGCAATGCCTCCTTCACTTGCCCGGTTAAGATGAGGTCCCCAAGGGCTATCCAAACAGACTCTCATCTGCCCTGGTTCCCATTCATTCCATAGAATTCGTGCATGGCACCACTTGTCCGGGTAGATAAGAATTGGCACTGTTACAGTGATTTCAAGATGACACTCACGTCATGGGGCATGGGGTCCTGAGAGTCTTCTATTCTGACCCATAACATGCAGCATGCTTTGATGGGGAATTCCTGCATGGCACACCAACATCTCAGCGCACATGCGACTTAGGACGCGGGGCCAACATGGAGGATGCTTTGATGGGGAATTCCTCCATGGCACACCAACATCTCAGCGCGCATGCAGCTTTGGGCATGGTCCAAAATCATAGATTCATAGAATCACAGAGTTGGAAGAGACCACAAGGGCCATTCAGTCCAACCCCCTGCCATGCAGGAACTCTCCATCAAAACATTCCCGAAAGATGGCCATCCAGCCTCTGATTTAAGACCTCCAAAGAAAGAGACTCCACTCCAAGGGAGAGTGTTCCACTGTCGAACAGCCCTTACTGTCAGGAAGTTCCTCCTAGAGAGAATCTCTTTTTATTAATATGGTAGAATCTCTTTTATTAATGTGGTAGAATCTCTTTTTATTGAGTTTCCATCCATTATTCTGGGTCCTGTTCTCTGGAGCAGCAGAAAACAAGCTTGCTCCTTCCTCAATGTGACATCCCTGCAAATATCACCTCTTAACCATCTCTTCTCGAGGCTAAACATCCCCAGTTCCCTGAGGCGTTCCTCATAGGGCATGGTTTCCAGACCCTTCACCATCTTAGTTGTCCTCCTTTGGACTCGCTCCAGTTTCTCCACATCCTTTTTGAATTGTGGTGCCCAGAACTGGACACAGTATTCCAGGTGGGGCCTGACCAAAGCAGAATAGAGTGGCACTATTACTTCCCTTGATCTAGACACTATACTCCTATTGATGCAACCTAACCTCTAAACAGAGGCTGGATAGCCATATGTTGGGTGTGCTTTGATTGAGAGTTCCTGCATGGCAGGGGGTTGGACTAGATGGCCCTTAGAGTCCCTTCCAACTCTAGGATTCTATGAATAGCATTGGCCTTTTTAGCTGCCACATCGCACTGTAGACTCATGTTCAGCTTATGGTCTACTTGGACTCCTGAATCCCTTTCACACATAGTTTCATTCATCCAGGTGTCCCCCATCCTATATCTGGGGAAAAAGCACAGCAAGTAAAACCCTTAGCTGCTTGCAGGCTTTCACGTGAAAATGAGGAAAAAGTACAAGTAAAACCCTTAGCTGCTTGCAGGCTTTCACGTGAAAATGAGGAAGAAGTACTTTTACATTTCAGGGAGGAACTGGAAATTGCAGAGGGAGTACCCAAACTCAATGACCTGGAAGTACATGAGGTCACCATGGCATCGGTTGAGAACTGGGCATGTGCAGGAGAGCAATTTCGCATTTAGAAATCCACTGGTGTAATAAGATATTCCTGAATGTGTTTGTATAAATGTACAATAATGTATAATAAGCTTTCGCGCAATCGCGTGATTTGCGAATCCATAGCGCAATTTATTTTGCGAAATAACCTAGCTATATCATTGTGTGATGCACTTTCACGCAATCACGCGAAATTTCGAATTGAATACGAAAATTACTATTGCGAAATTGAGAGAAATTCCTCACATGTGATAAGGTCTTTTGCCCCCTACGTTTGTAGAGAATGCAGAGAAAGCCATTTGCTCTCAGTTTGAAATGTTCACTTTGAAAGCCAATTCGCATGGATGCAAGTCTGTTGCGGCTTTGGGGCCCTTTTGCTCTTTCCACTTGCCCCACATTTGGGTTTACAGCGTTTGCTGTAAAGGAGCCACCAGGATCTTTGGAACCCTTTCCAAAGCGAAAACAAGGAGAATCTCAAACGGACCCTTTCTTCCAGCCAAGGGTCCATTTGGGCAAAGCCGTCCAGCCGTCCAGAAGACGCCCAAGTCGCCTCCCTTCCCGCTTCCATCTCTCTTCACTGGCCAGACCTCCTCCGGTTGGCCTCAGTCGCCCCTGCCATCTCAAATATTTATTCTGCTTCTAATTACGGCTAATGACCACTTAACCCCAAGAAGGGCTGCAACTATCCAAAGGGCCTGGTAGTTCAATAGATTCGGCACCAAGTTGCTTTCGCAGCTGCTAATTAAAAACTGCCAGGGCTAAAGGCTTCCTTGGCCTCTCCGAGAAACTTGCAAGGAAATTATTATTGAGTTTCTTTTCTTTTCTTTTTTTCAGCTGGTGTGGAGCAAAGCTGTCAGAGAGAGGAAACCAGTTGGCAACCAGGCTGCGGTTGCGTCCATGTTCCGGTTCCTTCGCAGCCCCCCTTCTCTGAGGAATTGCTGAAATGTGAAGTTCTCACTCTCCCAAATGTTTGACTGACAGGTCATGAAGCCCCCCTCCAGGGTGTCCATCTTGACTCCAGGAGGCCATCTTTCTCTCTGCCCTCCTGGAAACATCTCCCCCTTGCAAATGCTTTTCGGCACGCATAGGACAAAAGCTTTTGAGAGGAGAATTGGCTCCCAGGAGGAGAGCCTTGTTTTCCATTTTCCTTCCAGGGCCACCCAGTCCCTTCCCTGGGACTCGGCCAGTTGCAAAAAAAAGATAGAACCAGCAGATACTTCATCATTAACCAGGCCTCCAATTAGCACCGCATTGTACAACGTCTCGCTTTTCTTCCCTGCAAGCCCATTACTGAGTTGGAATCCTTTCTTTTATTGTTTGGGGATTTTCCCTTGTGCTGAATTTGGTTTCGAAGGGCCGTTTCCTCCCCAGAGAAGCCTGGCGCATGCTAAACACCGGGAGAGAACACGACGTCCATTCCCTGCTTGTTGCGGTCTCACGAAGGCTTTGGCCGGGATCCTGTCGGTGACGCATGATGCTGGAAGCATTGTTACCCGAGCAGTTGCTCTTTCAAAGCGTGGGATACTGAGCAGGGTTGTGCAACAGGCATAATGATTGTGCAACAGGTGAAGGCGTGGCATCGCCACCAGTTGTGACATTGGTTGCTCAACGGTGTGATCCAATAATAACCCCAACGTAGCCAGACTTCAGGCATAGCTTTGGCATTGCTCCGCTGCTAAACTGGTTCATAGTAGTGTGATTAAGAGATCCTCTTGAGGTCCACTTGGGTGAAACTAGAATAGGGATGGAAATTAGTGTGTGTGTATATATATATATATATATATATATTGCTGATACATTGTCCCCCTAACCCCAGGTATTCAGAAACCGATAATCATCATCATCATCAGCCTTTCTGCTGCAGCAATCAGGGTGGCTTACGTGACTAAAATATATTGGAATAATACTGTATATACTCATGTATAAGTCTAGAAATTTTAAGTCAAAAAATTGACCTAAAAAACCTGAGTCGACTTATCCATGGGTCAATGTAAGAACTATATCTAAACTCTTATTTAAAAGAAGGAACCATCATCTGAAGCACTGATCCCCTTTACTCTCTCATCCATTCAGTCGTACGAATAAGCACAAAGAGTTATATCTGATGGACTTTTGGAAGTTATTTGACATTGTTTTGCTTTGATGAATCCTTTGCTATAAGCCCCTAAGTTTTACCCTCGACTTATCCACGGGTCATAGCAAAATCCATTATTTTGGCCCCAAAACTTGCCCTCAACTTATACATGAGGTTGACTTATAGTTGAGTATATACAGTACATACTCTTAATAAATAAATGGAAGCCACCCACCCCTTTTCACAAGGAGAGTCCTTGAATAGTGAAACTCTTTACAATGGTGTGAAAATGTGAACATGGGGATGATGGTGGTGGTAGGGGTGATTTATTGCATTTTTCTTTTTGTGCAAAAAACTTCCTAGCCATGCTCAAAATGGAGGACACTTTGGAAATTCCTCTGGACAGAAGGTTGACATGTAGGACATTTCCTGGGAAAGGAGGACATCCGGTCACTCTGTTCTCGCATCCTCCTCTGGCTCGCCCCAGCTCCTTCTCGATCAGATTCATGTCACTTTAGCTGCCATGGCTCCATCCCATGGAATCCTGGGATTTGTAGTTCAAGGGGAATTCTCTGTAGTCAAACAGAGTTCTACGTCTCCCTCAACAACAACAAAACCCAGGATCCCTTCTGATGCAGCCATGACAGTTACAGTGGGATGAAAGTGCTCAAAGGGTGGGATTCAGATTCATCCTCCAGAGATGCAGACAGGCTCCCATTTATCCAAGGTGCCTCTGCCTTGCTGACACAGACACAAAGGTTTGTCTAAAGCCTGCCGGCCCAAAAGCAAAACAGCTGGCTCTGGCAGTGCCAGGTCATCCATCATCCTTGACAACCCTTCCCCTTCGGTGGACGGTTTGGCCCTCCAATTGCCTCGGAGAGGATGGTGCGCCTTGCCAGTTGGAAGCACATAAATACCGCTTTGCAGGCGCAGGTCAGCTAATGATAGATGGCAGCCGGTGGAGAACGCCAGAGGCTTCGGCCTCCTGAACGCCTGAGATGACTTCCTGATTAACTAATAGGAGGGAGAGAGAGAGAGAGAAAGAGGGAATGAGAAAGAGGCTCAGTTGAAAAAAGAACATCAACGGCAGCCTTCATGACTTCTTTTCTCTCTTTACTTCTGTTCCGCTACATGCCTTCATATTAAGACTGCCTTCAGAGGAGAAACACCACAGTCTCTTTTTCAGGAAGTCAAGATGTTGTTGTCACCAAATGAAAGAGTGGAAAATGCATTGAAAGGTTGAAAGGTTGCCTTCGTGGACTGCAAATATCATCATCACCACCACCACCACCGCCATCATCACCATCATCATCATCACCATCATCAGGTGGAAGAGATCCAACCTAAACATTAGGAAGAACTTCCTAACGGTAAGAGTTGTTTGACAGCAGAAGACACTGCCTTAGAGTCTCCTTTGGAGGTTTTCCAACAGAAGCTGGATGGACATCTGTCACAGGGAGGGCTTGGATGGTGTCTTCTTGGATGGCAGAACAGGGTTTGGACTGGAATCCAGACTCCAGTTTTCAGCAGAATCATTGAATCCTGGAGTTGGAAGCGTCCCCATGGTCTGTCAAGTCCAACTCTTTCCTCCAGTGCAAGATCTCCAACTAAAGCATCCCCAGAAGAATGAGAAGGAGACCCCACAACTTCTCTAGGCAATTGGCTCCGTTGCCAAACTGCTCTCACCTTCTGAGGTTCAATTGAAACCTACCCTCCTCTAACTTAAAACCATTAGACCTGGTCCTACTTTCTAGCGCAGCAGAGAAGAGATTAGTTTCCTTCTCTTTCTGATAGTCCTTGAGGAATTTAAAGAGAGCCGTCATGTCCCTCCTTAGTCTTCTCTTCACCAAGCTGAGCATACCCAACATCCTCAACCTATCCTCGCATGTTTTGTTCTCCATTCCTCTTATTATCCTGTTTGCCCTTCTCTGATCCTGCTCCAGCTTGTCCATATCCTTCCTAAAGTGTCATCCCTTGGTCTTGTCCTCACCAGTCTGAACATGCCCAACTCCTTCAACCTTTCCTCATATGTTTTGCTCTCCATACTCTTGTCCTCCTTGTCGTCCTTCTCTGAACTCTCTCCATCATGCCTATATCCTTCCTAAAATGAGGTGCCCAGGAATGAATCCCATTAATGCTGAATGCCACTGAATATCTTCGTTCCAGTCGGCAAAACAATGCAGGTAGGACTTCCACAGGTGCATCCTCTGTCCCACTAAAAGCAGCAGAGGTCCAGGAGGCCAACCCACGGGCATTCCCAAAAATATTCAGCTAGGGACTTTAACATCACTGGACCCCGCAAAGACCTTTTAATGCAGCCATTGAGCTGGACTTTGGTGCAAATTTGAGCCTGTGCAACTGGGACTCAGCTCAGGCCCGAAGCAGCACTTAAAGAAAGCAATTCTCTCCCCTGAGGTGTTTATTTTGGTTTCTCTTTGCCGTGTTGTATTTTCTCTCTACTCAGCATATAGATAACTATTTCCCCCTCAAGAACCACTTCACGTCCCTGGCAAAGTGGGTGCTTCTTCTGGACCACAAAAAGCTAATGGCACAATATATTTGATAGCCTTTCAGGTGCCAAGTGAGGTCTGTTTGTGTTGTTACAATGCAGAAAGAGAGAAAAGAAGAAATAGAAAAAGAAGAAGAAAGAAAAGCAGAGCTGGATTTCTCAGGTTCCTTGGAAGGGATGCTGAGAGGGGAAGAGACAGAAATGGAGTTTATCAGGCCACCAGATTGCACGTGTTTGATCCATTGATACAGTATATATACACATCAAAACAGTCCTGTTAAGGTCACTGCTATTTGGAGACTATATGTGCATATATACAGTATGTATATATACACATATATTCTCCAAATAGCAGTGACCTTAACAGGACTGTTTTGATGTGCAACAACTTAATAATTGCCGTAATAGGCTCATTGTTTTCCTTTTCTCCTAGCAGTGATTCAGATCAAGTGTTCATATAAATTGGGAGAAGGAAAGAGAGAGAAAGGAGGGAGTCTGAGAGACAGACAGAGAGAGAGAAAGATTTTTAACAGAATTCAGCAGAATATTTTGTCGCTGCAGATGCCGGCATTGCTTTTGGTATCGTACCTTTTTGGATCTTTGTGTGTGCACTTATAGACACCTAAACTTCATTTTTCTCCCTCTGGAAAAAGATATCGGAGACATATCCTAATGCCTAGGGGGGGAAATAGGGGTGCATAGATGAACCTGGCTTTTTATATATATATTTGGATCAACCAAGGTCTTCCATGGGGATGATTTCTTCATGCAGCAGGTGGGGAAGGTGGTGTCCCTGTTTGCAGCAAGGGTCAGCTAGTTTCTGGAGAGACAGATGGACAGACAAGCCCAAATCTCTGAGACAATTGATAAGCCATCAAAGGCACCCATCCCTCCTTCTCCCTTATGTGCCAAGCTCACCCTTCCTTTGCTTTCATTCCACCTCATTAAACCCAACTCTGCTTCGAGGTAAGTCTGTGGCCCACAAAGGCCAGGGTTGTGCATTGAGCAAGGATGCTGTTCTTCCATAGTCATCTCCTCCAAAGAGGTAATTTTAGCACTTGTCTTCACACTGCACTTGTCTTTCCCCCAAAGACCCAGTTTTTGAGGCCTATTTGCAACCTGGCACTTTTTCTGCACAAAATTCACACAAGGTTGTTTTGCACGGAAAACAACAACATGTTACGGCCCAGCAAACCCCTCATCTTGTCTGATATCGTGTGTGTTATGTATGCTTGAGCCAAAGAAGGGAAGATTAAGAGGCAATATGATAGCCATGTGCAAATGTTGGCTGTTTGGAAGATGGGATGAGCTTGTTTTCCGTTGCGTCGGGGAGCAGGTCCTGAAACAATTGAAATGATTTAAAAAAGGACATTCTGGCTGACCATTAGGAAGACCCTCCAGATGGTAAGAGCCAGTCTGCAGTGGAATTGACTGCCTTGGAATATAGTGGGCTCTCCGTCATGGAGGTTTTTAATCAATCAATCAATCAATCCATGCATTTATTACAGTCCACAGACATCGGAGGTTTTTAACCAGAGGTTGGATGGCTAACCACCAGTGACGCATTATCTGTAGACTGCATGCATTGGTAAAGGGTTGGATTAGATGGCCCTCGGGGTCCCCTTCAGCTCCATAGTTCTGCAAATCAGTGATTCTGTTGCTGCATTATATGCAATAAATAATATCCAGTGTCAAGCAGAGAGGGGACGTCTGCTAAGGACAATGGCTCAGGGATGCTGAAATGTAAGCTCCGTGGCCAGATGTTTGCAGGCAATATTTTTAAGCGCACTTGTTCGGGTGACAGGAACAAAGGGGACCACAGATGCTTTGCAAGGTGACATATGCATGCACCAGACGCCTCTTCCTTTCTCTCTCTTTCCTCTCATCGTGGTACATCCATCCAAAGTTTGAAAGCTGAGGTCAAGCGTCGTCGTCCTGCGTGGAGCCAGAGAAGTGCTGCTGATGGATGGAGGCCACATGGACATCTCACGCTGTGGAAGGGAATGGGACCTTACAAAGCACAAAAAGGCAAGACCTGTTTGCAGAGGTTGGAAACGTTACTTTGTCTGGACAACAATACCTGGAATCCATGGTTTCAGGATCTCATTTTGAGAACAGTAGAAAGAAACCTGTTCCATCTTCAGCATAACATCCTTTTCAAATATTTAGAGATGGCTGTCATGTCTCCTATCTTCTATGTCTTTTCTTCTCCAAGCTAAACAAACCAAGCTCCCCAAACTACTCCTCATGGGGCTTAGCTTCCAGACTTGCTATCATCTTGGTCACTTTCTTCTCAACCCATTTCAGCTTTATTCTGTTTCTTCAATTAATTTCTATCCCAGCACAGAACTCAATGCAGCTTGCAACAAAGTGAAAAACCTGTTGACATCCTTCTTGAACTGTGGTGCCCAGAACTCGACTCAAAATTCATCCAGTCAGGTCAGAACAGAATAGGACAGTTTCATTCCTTGATCTGGAGACTCTACTCCAGATACAGTTGATACAGCCCAAAACTGCATTGGATTTAAAGTTAAATCAATTTAACTGCATCCTCCATCTTCTCTCTACCTCCATACTGTTCCGTTCCTTCAGTGTTTGGAAAGTTTGCAAAAGGGCAATGGAGTGGAAACTGAAATTTAAAAATTCTCACATTGTATTATGACTTAGGACCGTGATTCCTAAACTTTGGTCCTGCGGGTGCTTTAGACTGCAACTCCCTGAAGCCCCAGACAGCTTAGCCAACAGTCAGAAATTCTGGGAGCTGAAATCCAAAACATGTGGGAGGATATGCAAAGAGGATTTGTGTTTGTTGAATCAGAGATCCACTGTTTGCTGGGAAAACCCCTAACCCTGGGAGGTTTCCATTTGCATTTGCTGGGTCTTGATTTTGCTGTTTTTCAGGACTGAGAGCCAAGCTTTGCTAACTTTAAGGGTTTCTTCTTTCCCGTTGAAGTTGTCCGGGTCCTTGTGGATTTCAACGGCTTCCCTGTCCATTGTGACCTGACAGACTTATCCGTTTGGATTCTCTCTAAGACCATTTCTTTCCAGGGAGCTGAGATGTGAGGCTGAGAGGTCGGGTGAGGGTTGTCCCACCGGGCATCCAAGCATTGTTGCCCCCCAATTGTTGGGCCTTAGCGGCACTACATCACCCGCCCAACCTCCTCCTCCTCACCCTGTGCCAAACTATCTGGCTAGCGATGGGGACTAAGAGTCAAAAGAGAGACTTCCAGTGAGGAGATCCTGGCAGTCCATCCAGACACTTCTCCTCAGAAGCTTCTTACTCTGTTCGGCAGTGACTGGATTCAAGGCTGCCTTTGAAATGTGGGAAGGGGAGGAAGGGGAGGCAGCCCTGAGCGTCTCATGCCTGGCAGCCTCTCGGTGGGGAGCTGCAAATGACTTTGTCACTGCTGTCCTCGGAACCGGACACTTTCTTGGAACTCGGATAATAGGAGATGAATCAGACGGCAGGAGACGACTTCAGACAACCTGCAAGAGGGATGCCCTGCTTTTTGCTTTGACCTCCTCCTCCTCCTCCTCCTCCTCTGTTTCTAACACCTCTCTGCTTCCTCCTCCATCTTCCCCTCCTCCTTTTCTTCGCCTTCTTCTTCTCCTCTTCGCCTCCCTCTTCCTCCTTCCTCCTTCTCCTCTTTTTTGGTATGTTTTTAATTTTTAATTTTAATTTTAAATTCAAGTCTCTATTTGGGGGAGGAAGCAGGATATAAATATCATCCTCATCATCATCCATTTCCCATCTGCCCCTCCTCCTTCTCCCTGATTCCTTTTTTTGCTCCATCTTCCCTTCTTCCCTTTCCTCCTCTTCTTCTTCACCTCCCTCTTCTCCTTCTTTCTTCTCTTCTTTTTTGGTATGTTTTTAATTATATTGTTCTCTTAAATTTTAATTTTAAATTAAAGTCTCAGTTTTGGGGGGGGGGGGGAAGCAGGATATAAATATCATCATCATCCATTTCTCACCTGCCCTTCCTCCTTCTCCCCAACTCTTTCTCCTCCTCCCACTTCCCTTCTTACTTCTCCTCTTCTTCTCTTTTCTTCTCTTCCTTTTTGTATGTTTTTAAAAAATATTTGTAACACAAATTACAGTGTTCCTGCATCATATGCAGGCGCGCCTTACATGGTTTCCAGCATATGCTGGAAACCACACCAAAAGAAACAGCACCATGTGCCAAAAAGAGCAATGGCACACGCATCTCCGTGGGCATGAATCCCATCGTCCCTTAGTCTGGAGGTTGTTTCAGTCACTCCTTGGGGAGAATTTGGCCAAGACATTTATTTGTTGTGCTTGCCTTTTTTAAAAGAAGAGGCAAAGCTTTGATTAAGGGCATAAAGGCAAAAGAGGAAAGGCCTCCAGCTTTCTCATAACCAACATGCCTCTACCAAAACAAAACAAGGCCCATCGCCCAGCTTCCATGGCCGCTGCCAAATGGGGGAACCATTGAAATCCCGGAGAAACCCTTCCCAGACTTGAAGGTCCTCCTTGATCCCTTTTGAGAGATGGGTATGGTGATGAGGCAAGAGCAAGCCACCTGTAACCCTAGACAGCCTGGCGCAGAAAGCCCTGCCAGGCAAAACCACTGTACAGATACGCTATAAGACATGTTCTATACTGACAAACACATTATTCCAGGTGGGGCCTGGCCAAAGCAGTGTAGAGTGGCACTATTAGTGTCTAGATCGAGGGAAGTAATAGTGCCACTCTATTCCACTTTGGTCAGGCCCCACTTGGAATACTGTGTCCAGTTCTGGGCACCACAATTCAAAAAGGATGTGGAAGGCAACTAAATTGGTGAAGGATCTGGAAACCATGCCCTATGAGGAAAGACTTGGGGAGCCGAGGATGTTTAGCCTGGAGAAGAGAAGGTTAAGAGGTGATATGATAACCCTGTTTAAATATTTGAAGGGATGTCATATTGAGGAGGGAGCAAGCTTGTTTTCTGCTGCTCCAGAGACTAGGATGCGGAACAATGGATACAAATTGCAGGAAAAGGGATTCCACCTCAACATTAGGAGGAACTTCCTGACAGTAAGGGCTGTTCGACAGTGGAACACACTCCCTCGGAGGGTGGAGGAGTCTCTGTCCTTCGAGGTCTTTAAGCAGAGGCTGGATGGCCATCTGTCAGGGATGCTTTGATTGGGAGTTCCTGCATGGCAGAATGGGGTTGGACTGGATGGCCCTTGTGGTCTCTTCCAACTCTATGATTCTAAGATTCTATGATTCTATTTCACTCATTAAAAAACACACCAACAGCCAGCATACGCCTACACACATTATTTCCTCTCCTGGCTTTTGTGATGTGTACATTGCAGAAGTCATTACCCTTTGACTTTTCTCCATTTGGCCTAGTTCCTTACGTACCGTTATCTTATCCATTTCTGTATAGACTGTAAGATTCGAAGTTATCATCTCTTTCTAAATTGAGCTACGGCAGAACATGCTATGTTCCTTCTGTCACATGCGTTGATACCCCCGAGGTTCTGACCCAAATCTTCCCATTTCCCAGAAGCCTGTTTTTCCAAAGCCTGGGTTCGGCCACAGACAGAAAGCCCACAGCGTTTTTTTCCTTCTGCCATTATACTACTGTAGCACAGAGACAGGATTCTGGCCCCGAAGCCTTTCTTTTCTCTTTCTCTCGTTGCAGAAGGTGCCATTGATGAGAGCCAAGCTCCGAAGCCTTATGGAGAGGTGCAACCGGAGCAGAAAGGCGGCACCAGCTGCTCTCCTCAGCATCCGCGATGCAAGGTCTTCAAACCTCCAGCCAAATCCATTGCATAATTAGGTTGTGCAGTTTCTGCAACCTCAGATCTCGCCCCAGAATTAAGTACTCCAAGATAAAGCTGTCTGGAACTTGCCAGCAGATAAATCTCAGGCAGCAGATGTACCTCCGCCTTCACCGCCGCCTCTCCTTCCCTTCCCTTCACCTTTCTCTTCTCTTGGCTGCCTGCAAAACATTTCATTTTATTCACAGACTCCCCCTTTCTCCTCCTCTGGCTATGCATCTCTTTTAAAAGTCTTTCAAGGTGCGCAAGGAGCCGCATGCCATTGTAAATCGGAGGGCTGCGCTCAGACACATATACATGTCCCTGCATGTCTTGGAAGACACTTTATTGTTTCAGATTTGGGTTGGCTTGAATGCTGGACCTTGGATGGAGAGTGTGCTTGGGCCCGAAACCTGGTGACTTCCCCCTGAAGGGAAAATCAACACACACCTCTCAACTTTTTAATTTTATCTCGCTGTTTGCAAATTTTGTATCCTCTTCTGAGGCTTAAGCCCACCTCCTGATTTTGGGTACGAAGCGAGCTGCAAAAAGGAGGAAAACTGGCCCTGAGCTCTTCTGCCATCCATTAGAAGAAATCTTTTGACACTTTTTGGGAGAATGCAAACTCATAGCAGCTCCCTGAATGCAAATCTTGCATGGCATGGATTTCGACCGTCCCTTATTGCCATTTTGCAAACCTGTCAACCCTCTTGCTAGGTCTAAAAACCTTGTAAAACCACAAATACCAAGTTTCCCTAGGATGGAGTTGAGTGTTATTATTTCTACAGTGTAGATGCACTCTTTAAGTTAATTGCAATGAAAATTTCCATTTAATGTTTTGGGGAAATGCAAATTTGTTTTCATAGCAAGTTGCTGGTTGCAAATCTGGCACAGCATGAATTTTGACCATCCCTTATTGACATTTTGCAAACCTGTCAACCCTCTTGCTCGGTCAATGGTCAAAGCAGAAAAACCTTGTCAAAGCAGAAATACCAAGTTTGCCTAGGATGGAGTCACAGTACTTAAGGCGTTGTTATTGCTACAGTGCAGACGCATCCTTTAAGTTAATCGCGATGAATATTTCCATTTAATGTTTTGAGGAAATGCAGACTTTTTTCACGGCAAGTTGCTGGTTGCAAATCTGGCATGGCATGAATTTCGAACATCTCTTCTTACCGTTTTGCAAACCTGGCAACCCTATTGTTGGTCAATGGACCAATGTGACCACACATTTCGTATCATCTTCAAATCTTGCATGGCATGAATTTCAAACGTCTCTTCTTACCGTTTTGCAAACCTGGCAACCCTATTGTTGGTCAATGGACCAAGGTGACGACACATTTCGTATCATCTTCAGATCTTCCATGGCATGAATTTCGAACATCTCTTCTTGCCATTTTGCAAACCTGGCAGCCCTGTTGCTGGTCAGTGGACCAAAGTGACTACGCATTTCCTATTCCTTTCATATAAATCAAGCCAAAAAAGGAGGAAAACAGGCATTGAGCTTTCCCACCATCCATTAGAAGAAACCCTTTGGGATTTTCCATGGCCTCCCGGCTTTCCATTCCTGGGCAGCTCCTCCGAAGGAAGGGAAATTCGGTTGCGTCGCATGAGATTAGAGTCATTCTGTTTGCCTTTTCTCCACAGTAGATCCGATGATTTAAATTAGGCCTCGATTCTTGTTTAAATTATAGTTTACTGTTCTGCACCCTGCTCAGAAGCGAATTACCTTAAGCAGCAGTATTAATAACACGGTTATAATTAAGCTTCATTACTGTAGGCAGTTTGCTGAAACAAATTGCTCCTTCATTATTATTACGGCACCTTTGGTAAAAAGACGATCCCCCCCGAATGCGACCTTGATGCTTTATATAGTAAAAGCCAGGCTGAGACAGAGATGCGAGGGCGAATTACCATCCGTCGCCTCCTATATCAAAGCTCATTAAAACGAAGGCGACCGGAGTCACAACCGGGGAGGCCGGTGGTGGAAATTTTAATCTGCGAGGAAGGGATAATGAATAGGTTTGAACTTTCCCTGACATTTTTATACGGGTGCTTTATTTATATTATGCAGGCATTAAAAATATAAATATGTGTTTTAAAGAGCGAAAAAATAAAAAAATAAAAAACTCTACATCCCTACATTGAACAGAAGGAGAGCGCAGAGAACCAGGGGAAGGATGGATGGATGGAAAGATAGAAGATGATAGATAGATAGATAGATAGATAGATTAGAAAGAGAGAGAGATGATAGACTAGATAGATGATCAATAGACTGATAGATGGTTAAATAGGTAAATAGGCAGACAGATAGATTAGAGAAAGAGAGAGAGAGAGATGATTGATAGATAGACAGACATACAGATATATCAGATAAATGGTAGACTGATGGATAAATAGATGCAGATTAGAAAGAGAGATGGCAGATAGATAGATAGATAGATAGATAGATAGTAGATAGATAGATAGATAGATAGATAGATGAGAGAGAGAGAAATTAGATAGATGGATGGATAGATAGATAGATAGATAGATTATAAAAAATATAGGGACTGGTGCTTGGTCACTGGTTCAAATGTAAGTGATTTGGGATGAGTATTGAGATGGCTAAATTTGCTGATGGGATTAAATTATTCAGCCATCCTGAGCTCTTAGGAGAAAAGACAGGATATATATTAAATATATTATCAGGGGAATGGGCACCTTGGATGGCGTTGGATTTTTTCTTAAATCTCGTGACAGATCGTGAAGCTGAGACCTTGGGAAGTGCCTCAGTTTCCCTGCATTCGTCTTCCCTCTCCATCCTCTGTTCCTCTTGGGCCATGTCTTTTTCTATGTATTGAAAGCCTGAGGATGGGCAGTGCCTTGTTCTTGTCTGTCCGTATCCTTATTGATCTGCTTTCAGACCAGTTCTGGCTCCTCCTGCGCTGCGAAAAATAATCCGGTTTGACACCACTTTAACATCCATGGTTCAATGCAATGGAATTCTGGGATTTATAGAAACTACGAAACCCAGAATTCCGTAGCACTGAGCCATGGCAGTTAAAGGGGTGTCAAATTGAATTATTTCTTCAGTGCAGATGCAGCCCAGAATATAAATGCTGGAAACCAATATATCGATGGTTTATTCAGAATAGCAAAAGTCCTATATGTATATATTCTATATAATGTCTGGCAATGCTGCTGGAGACGTCTTGCTCGTAGGAAGCCGCTATCACAGCTCTGCTAAAACCGCCGTTTGATTTTATCACATCATTTCGTCTCTCAAGGATCCATGGCCTATATCCCCGCTTGACTTATAAAAGCTCCTGCAAGATGGGGAGATGGAAGGGAAAAACGGCAAGACTGTCACCCGTCTGTCAGAGTTTTGAAAAGTGACACAACAGAGTGTTTGGAGACGGGGAAGAAACTGGAGCCGATTTATTAGACATTTATCACTCCGCGTGGCTTTGGCAACTCCACATTCAAAATATTTTGTGCGGAATCTGCTGTCGCCATATGGATTCCGGAGTGTCTCGGGTTGCCTTCGGAAATATTCAGTTTTCTTAGCAGGGATGGTTCGCGTCAACCAAATTATTTGTATTGGGTCCTGCTTTAGCGTTTTAGGGACCAGTTTGGTCCCCTCCCAATGGCTTTCATGGTACAGGCTGAGTCTTCCTTATCCAGAATTCCAAAAAACTGAAATATTCCAAAATTCCTTATCCAGAGTTCCGCATTCTGAAATGTTCCAAAATTCCTTATCCAAAATTTCAGAATCTGAAATATTCCAAAATTCCTTATCCGGAGTTCCAAAATCTGAAATATTCCAAAATTCCTTATCCAGAGTTCCAAAATTCAAAATATTCCAAAATTTCTTATCCAGAGTTCCAAAATCTGAAATATTCCAAAATTCTTTATCCAGAGTTCTGAATTCTGAAATGTTTCAAAATTTCTTATCCAGAGTTCCAAAATCTGAAATATTCCAAAGTTCCTTATCCAGAGTTCCAAAATTCGAAATATTCAAGAAATCTTTATTCAGTTCCAAAATCTGGAATATCCCAAAATTCTTTATCCAGAGTTCCAAAATCTGAAATATTCCAAAATTCTTTATCCAGAGTTCCAAAATCTGAAATATTCCAAAATTCTTTATCCAGAGTTCTGAATTCTGAAATGTTCCAAAATTCCTTATCCAGATTTCCAAAATCTGAAATATTCCAAAATTCCTTATCCAGAGTTCCAAAATTCAAAATATTCAAGAAATCTTTATTCAGTTCCAAAATCTGAAATATCTCAAAATTCTTTATCCAGAGTTCCAAAATCTGAAATATTCCAAAATTCCTTATCCAGATTTCCAAAATCTGTAATATTCCAAAATTCTTTATCCAGAGTTCTGAATTCTGAAATGTTCCAAAATTTCTTATCCAGAATTCCAAAATCTGAAATGTTCCAAAATTCCTTATCCAGAGTTCCAAAATTCAAAATATTCCAAAATTCTTTATTCAGAGTTCCAAAATCTGAAATATTCCACAATTCCTTGTCCAGAATTCCAAAATCTGAAATATTCCAAAATTTCTTATCCAGAGTTCCAAAATCCAAAATATTCCAAAACCATACTCATGGGTGGCTGGGACAGTGACACTATTTCTTTCTAACAGTTCAATGTAAACAGACTTTGTTTCTTGCACAGAATTATTTATTGTAGATAAAATTACCTTCAAGCCATTTAAGTTGCATACAAAACATAAATGAATTTGTTTAGACTTAAGTCCCATCTTCAAGATATCGTGTATAGGCTAATATTCCAAAATCCAGAAAACTGCAAAATCCCAAATGCTTCCATGTTGCAGATAAGGGGGATTCAACTTGTTATCCCATTTTGACAAAATTCTGGACCAGAAACTCACTTGCGGAAAATCTGTCCCTTTTTTGATGACCACTGAAAAAATCAAGAGATATCTGGTTAGATGTGTCTCTTGTATAAAACTCAGATACCAAGAGAATATAGAAAACTTCAGGTAAGGCAAGAGTTGGGAAGGATCATGACATAGGAAAGGAAAATATAAATGTATAGAAACAGATGTATAGAAATAACCAACACTAAGGCAGAAGGATGTCAGTAATGATTTAATAATTTGAAGAAAATGCAACAAAGACTTTGCAAGATACACATTACAAGTGTCTTCTTTGGCTGTTCATTGTCTATAAGTAATTTATGTATTTACAGCTGCCCAGACCTGTCGAATTATACTCAAACAAGCTCTGTGTTGTTGTTGTTACTGTTGTTGTTTTGCAAGTTTTGCAACCTTTACATGTTGTAGTTTCAAAAGCCGACAGCCTGTAACTATTTTATTTTAAAAATCTGCAAAACGGGGTAAAATTTCCAGATATGCGTGCTGCTTCTGAAGGGTTGAAGCATGCAGAATTGAAGAAGCTGATGCAGCTTTGGGGCTTTCAAAGCAGATGGGAAGCAATCCTACAGAAGGGTAGTATATAACCATTTTTTAAGCAAGCAGACAAACGAAAAAAAATGCAATCTGTTTCCCCTCCTACAGTTTTGTAGGAAATTTGGAGGCATAAATTGCAGCACAACCTGTTGCAACGGGGCTGGGGATCGTTCGGATGGTACGTACTGCATCTCCCATCCGCTCAGCTAGCCATCATAGCTAATAGTGAGAAATTCTGCGGTTGCAACCATTGATTCAAAGTATTATAGAACTGGAAAGTATCACAAAGGCTTGGCAAACTGGGCATCGAATGCTGGGATTGGAGCTATATTGGTGGAACGTCTCTCCTCCAGGTTCAGATGTGCATTTAATCGCGTATTTGTTTTGCAACATCATGGTTCATGAATAAAATGGATGTTGCATGACTCTATGAGTGTAAAGTTGCAATATGTAATGTTGATGCAAAGCCTTGGTTGACAGTTGTAAAAGAAAAGTGTATGTTGATGACCACAAAATCCCACTTTCTTACCATTGTCTCCTCTTCCCTCCTTTATGAACACTTCTGTAGGATGTGGTTACTCATTACAATATATACATTTATTAGAGCGATTAATGAACAGAACTTCATAAACTGGCAAAAAGCTGCAGCGATTGCTTTCTTCGGTTCTGCGTCCGTTTTTAAAATTTAATTTCTTCACTTTGTTCCTGAGCTCACTTTTGTTTTCAGCCAGCGAAGAAGCCCGAAAGCTTCTTGGCTCATTTATTACGTTCTGTCCGTTTAATCGCTCCAATAAATATAAAATATAGAAATAAATAGAAATGAAACGTCCGCCAAACTCCCTGCAGAAAACTGATCAAGGCGATGATGCCTGGACGGCTCACGGAAACCTTAACATGGTTGACTTGTGATGACATTTGGAACCGAGAAATTAAAAAAAGATACTTTACAGATGAAGCTTTGTTGCTCGGCAAGTGCTTTCCTTCCAAAGTTGCCGTTGCATTAATAACATTGGTGGCCCAGATGTAGACGCAACTCACTCCCTGCTTGTAAAGAAGCAGAAATCAGCATCCAAGATGGCAGTGGATTTGCATGGCATCCAGATGCCATTGCAACTTTTTGCTGGATGGGACTGAGGGGGTGATTTGCACCCAGATCCCAGCAAGATCAATGGGGAGGCTGGGAACCGGAGGAGGCTCCCTGTCGGCTTGCGTTCTCTGTTCCAGACCCCGGCTGGGCTCCTCGTGAATCTTTAATAGGAGCGAAATGAGTGGCTTTTTTCCCCCTTTAAAGATTTACCATGTATAAATGTATGAGAATATTAAAGGCAACAATTAACTTTATTGGAAACCTTATATTCTCCAGCCTCATTAGAACTGTCAGCAAGATCTATTATTAGTATTACTATGCAGATAACGTAATAAAAAGGGTATTTAAAGTGGATAGTTTTGCGTGGAAATGAAATAACTCCCCGCATTCTTTCTTTTAAAGTTACAGGGCACCGGAGAGATAGAATGAATTGGAGGATCTCCCCCAAAAGCGAAAGAAGGCGAGACGGAGCTGGCACCCAGCGTACGATGACTTTCCCCAAAAAACAAGACACTCTTAATCACTCATTCGGGGAACAGAAAACACGCTGGCCTTCGCAAGCATCTTTCCCTCGAGAGTCTGAATGAGCCAAAGTAATTGGGAAAAGTCTTGGATGGTTGGTTCATTGCCCACATGTTGGCTAAACTTTCTTTCTTTTCCTTCTTGCCTCCCTCACTCAGCTGTTTTCTTACTCTTTCTCTTTCTCTTTCTCTGGCATCCTCTTAGTACCACACAGAGGTTAGTCCACCTTCCCCACGAATAGGTCTGTGTTGTTATAAATAATAGAATTGCAGAATCATAGGATTTATCATACTAAGGACTTACCACATGGATATCATTGCCCAAACGTTGCCAAACACTCCAGAATCACTGGAGGTGGGATCATCCGTCACACTTCTGAAGCGCTCTTGTTGTTCTTCCGTCGACAAATCGTTCACAGAGAAGCCATTTCTGTAATAACGGGATATCCTGTTATTCAAAAAATGGCTTCTCCTGGCTTCATCGACGGAAAGAAAGCAGGAAGCCTCAATTACGTTTTAGAAGTGTGATGGATGATCCCACCTTTGGTGCTTTAACAGTTTGGCAACATTTTGGCAACGTAAGTCCCTCCGTGTGATAAGGTCCATAGAGTTGGAAGGGCCACCAAGTCCAACCATCGGACATGAAAGAAGACACAACCAAAGCACCCCTGAACGTTGGCCATCCAGCCTCTGTTTAGATGTTCAGAGCACATCGATGCACATCCCTGCTCAAGATGCAACCAGGTGCATAGCATTGCATGTGCAGCTCTACTTATGAAACTTCAACTTGAATAAAGATGTTTCACAGCAGACCAAAGGGAAAAAAATCCTCCTTCTTCCCTAGGGGAATTTACAGAAATACAGCCATTAATAAAAGTGTTTGCACATCCAGCGTTTCAATGGAGGTGGTGCAAGAGAGCATTGAGGTGGGCATACGAAGTACATGTGATCTCCACTTTGCCTGTAAAACCTGCACACAAGAGATTCATGTGCATCCCCACAAACACACACACACACACACACACACCAAGGGCATCCGAGAGCAGCGGTTGTGTGCTCATTCTGCAGCGCAACTCCAAAGACCCGTGCCGCCGCTCATGCCCGCGTGTCTGCCAACATATAAACACAGGCAACCGCCAGACACCATATTATCATCCCTAAGTGGGGAGCGCATTTGCATAACTTAATTAAAATTTTTTACAGTAATCTTCAACTGGAGTCAAACAAACAAACAAAACACCCTCCTCCTCCTCCTGCGCCAACCTCAAGGTTAATTAGCCTCTCTTAGGTGTCTGGCACCTTGCGGGAAGGAAGGGGCAAAAGAGCAAGCGCCTGGGCACGCCGGATGAGCCTCCTTGTCTGTCAGAGGCAGAGGAAAAGGCTGGCTGCGTTGGGCACGGTTGGCGAGGCTGGCAGTGACATCGGGAGAAAGGTGGGCAGCCAGGAGGGAAGGGAGAGGACCCCTGTGAGGCCGGGACGCCGTCACAGACCAATCGTTCCTCTCTCTTTCGTGACCCGCCGCCACCCGCTTCAGCCCTTTCCCTGTCTGTTCTGAAAGCACACCTCCCAATTAGTTTTGGAATAAATTTTCAAAAAAAAAAAATCCCAAAACAAAACGCTCCTTCTTTATGCAAATCGGCGTCGTTTCAATCATTCATGCCGAGAGCACAAGGTGACGTCCTCTGGGCTCGGAGTTTGTTTTTCCAAGTCGGGAAAATAAATGTCAGGCTGTGGGCGGCCAAGTTTGTAAGACAGGTTAGTGCAACTCTGTGTTGTGATCAGAACGGAAGGAGCCAGCGGAGAGCAGAGACTTCCAAACTGGAAGAACTGTCCAAGGGACTGTGGAGTCGAAGGCTTTCATGGCCGGCATGTATAGTTTTTTGTGAGGTTTTCTGGGCTATGGGGCCATGTTCTAGAAGAGTTTATTCCTGGTGTTTCTTCTCTGAAGATGGCAGCCACAAATGCTGGCAAAACATCAGGAAAAAACTCTTCTAGAACATGGCCAAAAAAACCCCACAAAAACGATGTCCAAAGTACTGATCTTATTTAGGTGACATAAAGATCAGTGCCTTGGATGGCTCCTTTAACCTAAAATCCAGTGTAGTTTCATTGCTCTGCTGCCGTGGAACCACAACTTGCCACTGAAAATAGCCCCACTGGATCACACCAAAAAGATCCTCTTGCCCAGTGCTCTGTTCCCACCATCAAAGCCAACCAGTTGCCTATGGGAACCCTACCAGTAAGACATGACTGAAAGATCATTTTCCCTCTCACCTCCCCAAGAAAGTGATCTCATATAGCTTCCAGTTGGGGAAGTGATGTATAGGCGAGCATCCTGCTAACGTCTTATGTACATATAGGTTCCCTTAGAGAAGTGGTTGGAGGATTTACTAGGGCAGAAGCTGAACATGACACAAGCCAAACAAAGCCATTGCAATTCTAGGCTGCATCCACGGGACCTTCTTTGGAGGTCTTTAAGCAGAGGCTGGATGGCCATCTGTCAGGGATGCTTTGATGGAGGGTTCCTGCATGGCAGAATGGGTTGGACAGGATGGCCCTTGAAGTCTCTTCTAACTCTATGATGCTTGACTCTATGAGTATAATGACCAAACTGAGGAAGGTAGTAGTTCTACTTTATGTGGTCAGACCTCAGCTGGACTCCTGTGTCCAGTTCTGGAAACCATGGTTCAAGAAGGATATGGAGAAGGTGGGGCGTGTTCAGAGAAGGGTGACCAAGATGATGAAAAATCTGGAAACCAAGCCCTATGAGGAACACCTTATGAAACTGGGTGTGTTTAGGTTGGAGTAGAAAAGACGGAGAGGTCAGCCATCTTTAAATATCTGATGGGATGCTATGTAGAAGAGCGGGCAAGCTTGTTTTCTGCTGTTCCAGAGACTTGAACATGAACCAATGTTTTCAAATCACAAGAAAAGATATTCCTCCTAAACATTAGGAAGAACTTCTTGACTGTAAGAGTTGTTCAAGAGTGGAATAGACCATTCACCGGGTGTCATTTTGGCCAAATTGGAGACCACACTGAGCTGACCTGAGCATTGCATTTGCTCCAGTGAGTTGCTCAAATCCCGCTCTTGGGTGCTTACATCAAGTTCAGACTCCATCAGACTGTTGTATGGAAACCCACATCTTGTCCCTCCCACTTTCCTCCCCAGCCAAACTAGACATTTCTTTGCATTTATATCTTCTGAATTTCCCATCCCATGTTTTATTCCTTCCTGTTTAGAGAAAGAGCTTTCCATATGTGGGAAAAAGTTGAACTATATGACCGTTGAGATACCTTCCGTCTTTAAGGTGCTCTACTAAGAAAGCCAGCAAATATTCACTACCTCCCTATTCATAAGTGAAGTGGTGCCTATTTCAGGAGAAAGCATTTTAGTCTAGCTGCTCCATTACCTTCCTTGCATCTCTGATTCGGGGAGGAACGGTGGAGGGAGGGGGACACACAACCTGAAAAGGCGGAAAGGCCAGTCGGTAATGCAGAGAGCGACTCTCGCAATCAAGATCCTCTCTTCAAACAGCCATCTCCTGTCAGGAGTGCTCAACCTTTCTGCTGGGCCGGGCAAAGTCAAGGAGTGTCTAGAGACCTGGAGCAGGAGCTCTTCACATTATTAAAACCAAATGCACTCAAATGTGTGGGTTTTTTTTTTTTAAGTTTTAAATAGCTTCATCAGAGCGGCGTCAGGGCCCTTCACAGATCCGCTTCCATCCCCAACAGTCACAGATCCCTGCAACATCTCAGGTTCTCTGATGGCATTGGACGAACCATGGTTCACATGAGTTTGCTTCCCTTTCTGCTCCTCCTGAACACCTAAACTATCCCAGGACCTTCCACGCTGCACCATTATAGCACTATGGGTTTCTGTGGTTTTTTCGGGCCATGTTCTAGAAGAGTTTATTCCGGACGTTTAGCCAGCATCTGTGGCTGGCATCTTCAAAGAAACTGTCCAAGGTGCTGATCTTATTTAGGAGAGATCAAGAATAAACTCTTCTAGTTTTCCATGGGGTGGAACCATGGTAACGAAAGAGGAATCATAGTGCTATATGACGTTGAAGGCTTTCATGGCCAGCATCCATAGATTTTTGTGGGTTTTTCAGGTCATGCGGCTGTATTCTAGAAGAGATTATTCCTGACGTTTCACCAGCATCTGTGGAGGGTATCTTCAGAGCATGCATCTTCAGCATTCTCTGAAGATGGCAGCCACAGGTGCTGGTGAAACATCAGGAATAATCTCTTCTAGAACATGGCCACATAGCCTGAGAAACTCACAAAAAACTATGGATGCTGGCCATGAAAGCCTTCGACTTCACATAGCACTATGATTCCACTTTCGTTACCATGGTTCCACCCCATGGAATCCTGGGATTTGCAGTTTTTGGAAAGATATCTCAGCCACTGAGCTCTAACGCCTCTCCAAACTACCCGGGAGAAAACATTGAGGTGTCGCCGTGTTGGCCATATAGCATATAGAAAGTCGTATAGCCATATAGCCATAGTCAAATAGTCATATGGCCATATAGCAAGTCCAGTAACATCTAAACAATGACACCTTTAGTTTTTTGTGGGGTTTTTTGGGCTGTGTGGCCATGTTCTAGAAGAGCTTGTTCTCGATGTTTCACCAGCATCTGTGGCTGGCATCTTCAGAGAATGGTGGCATGGAAGAGAGTGGGGTGTATATATACACTGTGTGGCCCTGGGTAGGGAGGAGTGGTTTCCATTTTAATCTCTGTATTGTTCCTAATCCTCTTTGCATATCCTCCCACCTTGAGGCCTTGCCATTCAACAACAATACACAGATTAACATGAAAATCACCCCTCCCAACCTAGAGTCACACTCTGTGTGTGTGTGTGTGTACCCCACTCTCTTCCATGCCAGCATTTTTTGAAGATGCCAGCCGTAGATGTTGGCGAAACGTCAGAAACAAACGCTTCCAGAACATGGTCATGTAACCCCAAAAACCCACAAAAAACTATGGATGCCAGCCATGAAAGCCTTCGACTTCACAATGACACCTTTATTGGACCAATCAAAATGCACAGTACACCTGTTGCAAAGCTTTCAATGTTCCGCTGGCTTCTTCGTCAGGCAAAGGTGTTAAAAACCATACAGGCGGGGGGAAAACATCGAAGATGTTAGTCATAGGCCTGCATTTTGCTGTCTTTGTTCTCAGATGGAATGGAGGGGTACTTCTTGCAGGCTGGACCCTTCACTTCTGGCCATGTGGCTACTGGAAGAAAGACAGCATACAAATAAAGAACTAATGCCCAGGATCCCATGGGATGTTGGCATGGCAGTACTAGTGGACAAATAGCACTCTCGCGTGTGAAGGGGTTCCTATGGACAAGTCCTTCTGATATCACGGGGGTGAGTCCTGGCAACATCATAATGTTAAAGGGACAGTCATTGGAATACATGAACAACGAGCCACACTTGCAGAGAGTATGGCCTCAAAAGGGAGATGCTGAGATAATTAGGGCAGAGGTGCTGAGCATAAGAACCCATTGGAAGACTTTGGGCAAGTCACACACTCTCAGCCTCAGAGGAAGGCAGTGGAAAAACCCCTCAGAAGAAACTTGCCAAGAAAACCCTACGAAAGGTTTGCTTTACGGTTGCCCTAAATCCAAAATGACAACAACAACAAGAAGCTGAGTTACAGCAGGCTATCAACTAATGCAAGCGAGGCCATTTCTGGGCTGCAAAACAGCCCGAAAAACCCACAAAAAAACTGTGGATGCCAGCCATGGAAGCCTTTGCCTTCACAAACTGCACTACTATCTGCGTTTGGCATGGCGGCGTTCCCCACTCTCTCATTTCCTGAATTTCGCTTTGCCTTTTGGACTCTTAACTCCCCTCCCTGGTTTTGGGGTCACTGTAGTTTCACGTGTTTTTAAAACCCCAAATGTTTTGACCACTCCTCTGCTGATAAGTACCCTTTGGGTACGAACCTGGACTAGCTTCATGTCTCTCTCCCTTGTTGGTTTCCTGAAGGAGAGATAATTTCACTTGGGGACTTGCAGCCTGTGCCCTGCTAGAGATGTAAGCTGCAAGTGCAAGGCAGCCCCTTTCCTCCCTTGCATTTCCAGCCAGACCTGACAAGTCCCGGGCAAGGTTCATCGGCTCCGTGATCGGTGGCTATGCGCGGTCCCATGCAATTATCGGAGGAGAGGTTGGCTTTGCTGATAATTTGTTAGCTCTGCACATATTCCACACTAATTATAAATCTCAGCTGAGATTTGCATTTTTATGAAACGCTTGTGCTGGGAATCTTTCTATTTTAAAAAAGGTACATATTAATTCAATCCAAATCCTGGTCATTTCAGGTGCCATACAAAAAAAAAACACTTTCATGAAGCTACGGAGGGAACATCTATAACCCTCCCCTTTTTCCTAGATGACACCAACCTCTGAATGAACTTCTGCATTTACCTTTGAGGGGAACTAATAATCTTTTGGCATAAAAGGAGCCAAGAAAGGCCAGGTCCTTCCCTGCTGCTGTGAAAACAAGAGGGCAGTTCCTCCGCAGAGGGTCAGATGGCTGAGGAGGAGCCCTCTGCCCATCAAAGCCTTCAACGGAGATAGAGGCGGCCAGAGGTTTCCATGTCCATCGTGGGCTTTCTTCTTGACTTTAAGAGTGACAACTCCTTTGATGAGATTCTTCAGCACCTCAAATTGCTCTTTTAGAAGCTGTAATAGGACCAAGAATGGACTCACTGAACCCCTGATATGGAAGCTACTGGCCACCCCTAGTGAGATGATCACAAGTCTAACTCAGACCACTGGCAATGGCCAAAGTTGGGTCTATCTTAGATCTCATCCAGGCGTGTGAAAACCAGGGAGAGGATGATGGGATCATGGTTGCGAGATTCCTAAGGCAGCACCATCCGACCGTAGACCTGGAAAATGGATTCCTCTGGCAACAATACAGATCTACAGGTGTGTAGCCCTGAAAGATTTTTCCAAGGTGTGGATCAAGGATCAGATGGAATGTGGCACGGTCAAGGATGCACGTGTTTTGATACAGGGCAAAGATCCACCTCCTCAAAAGCATTGCAGGTACACGAGAGAGGCAGAAGAAGGAATTGCCAAAGCCATAGAGGGGCTGTTGAAATGGGATGTAATCATCCCCATGTAGTCCATCTGCAATGCACTTCTATGGCCCGTTTTGAAACCTGATGGTGTCACTTGGAGATTTCAGAGCCCTCAATGCAGTCACACTCCCAGTGGCTTCAACGGTGGCAAAACCCAATGAAATCTTGGCAGCAATCACTGCCAGGGCCAAATACAGTGGTCCCCCGGGTTGTGAAAGTAATCCGTTCCGGGATTACTTTCGTAACCCGGAAGTGTTTCGCAACCTGGGGGACCGCATTTTCGGATGCACAGCGCGCCGGAGCACGCTGTTTTAAAGGCCCCGAGTTGCTTTTTTTCCCGCAACCCAGGGATTTTTTCGTAGGCCAGGCCCGTTTTTCCGGCCCCGGCCGTTTCGGGTCCCAGGGATTTCGTATCCCGAGGGATTCGTATCCCGGGGGACCACTGTACTATAGTGTCATAGATTTGGCCTATGCATTTCATTCTATTCCGCTACACGAGAGTTGCTATTATACCATCGTATTTCCAAGTTTCTGTCTATGGTTGTGAAAGCTGGACAATGAATAAATCCAACAGAAAGAAAACCAACTCATCTGGAGGAGTTCTGCAGATACCATAGATGGTCAAAAAGACAAATGAATGTCAACCAGACCTCCTGTGGAAGAGAGTCACACAACTTGGGGGCAGCCACCAAGAAGACCTTCTCTTGTGGCCTCACCGAACATACCTGTGTTGGTGATGGGACCAAGAAAAAGCCCTCCCCCAGAGATCTTAACATTGGGGAAGGCTCATCTAGGGAGATGTGGCAATATTTTGAGTGGAATTGAGCTACGTTTTGGCTTGAATTACATTGTTCTGCAGGAGGTATCTCCCCAGAGCGTCCCAAGGAGTCAAAGTGACTTTTGCAGACTAAAGCTTCATAATATCACAGCCAGCATAGTCACGGTTTTAACCTGGATGCTGCATGGTGTCTTTCGTGCATTTTGGTGCATTCATTAATTGATAGCACTTTGGATTTTTCCTTGCAAGCTGCTCTGATAAATGCATTGAAGGCGACATATAAATCTTTTTTAAAAAACAATCAAAGGCAGGATGGGGTGCAGCTCTTTTAAATGGATTCCCCAAGTGATTTTTGTAAAAGATCGCATGACTCGCTTTCCTAGCATGCGATCAAGGTGCCAATCGCTATTGTGGAATGAGACGTTGTTTGATACGGAGTCTCAGAGAATCACTTAAGTATCCAATTAGCCTATAAGAGTCCCGTCTGGGGGAGAATATTTGCTTGCGTGTGTGTGTATGTGTTTTAAGTGTCTAATGCCTTTTTTCTCACCCGTCTTTTCTAATTAGCATTTAATTAAAATAATTTTTTTTTTCCAAAAGAAAAAAGAAAACAAGAAATGCAGATTTCTCTTCTGGCCATCTGGGTTTAAATATTAAAGAACATCTTGTGCCTAGAAAGGAGAGATACTGAATCATGCACACAGTCGTGCTTTCTCTCTTTCTCTCTATATATGTGTGTCCTTGTGTGTATTTATCTGTTTGTGTGTGTGTGTAAGAAAGCCATGCATGATCCTGTTGTTAGTTCAACTACCATAGATTCAATGAATCAATTGGATCTTCTTCTTCATCATCCTCATCCTCATCATCACCATCTTTATATCTCCTCTTCCTCCCTAGACTGGAAACTACAGAGCCTTTCAAATTAAAAATAAATACCATAATTAAAAAGTTACAGAAAGTCAACATTAAAGCAGGACTCATCGATTAACCATACTAAACACATTTTAAAAGATACACTTTTTAACAAAAGTAACACGCGGTTAAAACTGTCCAGTTTAAAACAATACAGCACTCGCTTACAATATTTCCTTAAAAGTAGTAAGTTCTAAAAACCTGCCTGAAAAAGTTAAAATGTCTTTATCTGCTGATGGATGGATGAACAGCCTGGGGATCAGCAGAGAGACATCCAGCCATTTTTCTGTATTTGGTAATGGACTGGAAGGACATCATTTGCAAGGATGACTGGAAGTCGCTGCAGATGAATGTTGCAGAATGTCCAATGGCAGGAGGATGGCCGGAAGGATCTCCATGAATCCTGCCATTCCCCAACTACACAAGAAAGGCTGTATTGGGTGCAGGAGTTGCATCCCTTACATCAGGGGTGGACAAAATGTGACCTGCGGGTTGCATGCAACTCTTGAGACTCTGAAGTATGGCCCTTGAAGCTCCCTCAGGTTCTCTCCTTCCCAAAGCTGCCCCAAATGCTTGAAAATGTGGCCACTGGCGACCCCCGTGAAAGGGTCATTCGACCCCCAAAGGCGTCGCGACCCACAGGTTGAGAACTGCTGCCCTAACTCCCTAGCACACCTGAAAACTCCCCAAGGAACCCAGATTGGTCATAAATCAGCCAGAAGTGACGTTGCATCAGCGAAGCATGCCAATGCAACATAACAGGTGGGCATGTCAAGGTAAATGAACTCTGACCCCTGCATTGTTGCCCATCCCTGGCATAAAAGGGGAATGAAGGGATGGCACCGAGAGATGCAGCTATGGAGATGCATCCATACTCCAGACGTACATCTCCCCATACAAGACCTCAGCTTGGGCCTCTCTTTTTGCATCGGATCTTCCCAGATTCTTGGTGGAGGGTTGTGCACTTGGTGGAGGGTTGTGCACACACACACACATTCCCCTTCCTTTTGGGGATGGCTATAAGCACGGGTAGTGTTGTGTCGGTGTGTGTTGGTGCAGGAGCTCCATTTGTTTGCTGGGGCCTCCGGAGGAGCTTTGCCTCGCTTCGCCGTGCTTCTGTCCGGGCTTAGCCCCGAAGCTTGTGACATATCCTTCAACCTTTCCTGAAGCTCAGTGAGGCACAGCTGCTGCCTGAACCAAGGAAAATGTCAGCCCTCAAGAGGAGGAGGAGGAGGAGGTGAAGAAGGAGAGGTTGAACTTAAAGTGAGCCCCTAGGAAGAGCCATCCTCCAAGCCAGGGATTGCATGTTGCAGCTGCCTGCTGCCATTTGCATTTGCTCTTTCAGAGGAGGCTGCTTGGGCAAAGTTCCTCCACCTACTTTCCCTGCTTCTGATACACTGGGATAAGCCTTTCTCCCCAGAGCGCAAATTTACTCCTTGCTCCTCAGCTGCAAGCCAACACACGCCGATACAAGGATGGACGGAAGGAAAGAGAAACCAGAATCCAGTCGTAGTTTTATGACGGTGTATATGGCAGAAATAATCTGCTCTAGTGTCTCAACAAACTACCATTCCCAGAATTTCATAGTATTGAACCATGGCACTTAAAGTGGGACCAACCTGGATTATTTCTGCAGATGCAGAAAAAGGTAAGGATGGGATATTTTAACTTGTCACTGTTTTAACCTTGTTGTACTCCGCCCCGATTGCTTGTTCAGAGGAGCGGACTAGAAATAAATATTATTATATTATTATTACTATGAGAGCCAGTATGACGGAGTGGTTTGAGTGTTGGACTATGACTTTGGACACCAGGGTTCAATTTCTCGCTTGGCCACGAAACCCACTGAATAACCTTAGACAAGTCACACACTCTCAGCCTCAGGAAGCAATGGCAAACCTCCTCTGAACAAATCTTGCCAAGAACATCCCATGATAGGGTCACCATAAGACAGAAACAACTTGGAAGCACACAACAATAACAACAAATACTGCTATACAAGCCATCGTACTCTCTCAAGGTTTGCAAAAGAAAGTGTCTGTGTCAAAGGAAGTACGAAGGCTCGCTCTGTTCAGCATTGGTCAGACCTGACCTGGAATATTGTCCAACAAAGATGTGGACAAATGGAAACATGTTCAGAAGAAAGGGAACAAGGTGGAAAAGTCCTAAAACTTGGAAAAGCTTAAAGAGTGCAGTATATTTAGGTTTAGCTGGGCCTATTTAGGTATATGTGCTGTAGGGGATCCCAAGGGTCATCTCATCCAAACCCTGGCCATGTAGGCATCCACCGCTAAAGTAACCAAAGGTATAGCCATGATAGTGTTCAGAATCAATATGTTGAGAGGTCTTGTAGCCCCTTTGAGACGAACTGAAAGGAAGCAGTTGGCAGCATGAGCTTCCCCAGACTTAAGTCTACTTCTTTGGATGCATTTAAGGAAGTAGACTTCAGTCTAGGAAAGCTCATGCTGCCAACTTCTTTCTTTCATTTAGTCTCAAAGGGGCTACAAGATCTTTCTACATACTGCTAAACTAAGCCTCAGAGATGGGCATCCAACCTTTTTTCAGAAATATCCAGCGAAAGAGAGTTCTCTACCTTCTGGGGTGAACTTTCACTTGCTCCGCTTGTCCAGGCAACACAAATACCCAGCCTGGCAGCTGTGAGAAGATCCTCAAGCGCATAGATACAAAAATAAATACCCAAGAAAGGATCCTTTCTGATTTCTATATATAGTTGTGAACGCTGGGGAGTGAAGAAGGCTGAGAAGAAGAGAATGAACTCATTTAAAGTACGGTGCTGGAAGAGAGTTTCACAGATAAAATGGACTGCCAAAAAGACAACTGAAACAGGTCCAGGAGGACATTATGCTTGAATGTGCCCTAGAAGCCAAAATGGCCCATCATATGGACACATCTTGAAACAATAATGCTGGGAAAATCGGAAAGCAGTAAGAAAAGAGAGGTGAACAATTGGATAGACTCCACCAAGGAAGCCACAAAGAATTTGCAAGACCTGATCAGGGCTGTGGATGAATCTTGGGGGTGATTCTCACTACCTTTTAAACCAGATCGCAAATCAGTTTGAAGCAGTTTAAACAACCGTGGTTTGCATTTGAACCGAATCGCTGAAGCGATTTGGAGAGGGGGGCCATGCACCAGACCCATTTAACCAGCGTCCTTTTGACGCTGATTTTTTCCGCGTCTTTTTCGATAAATCAATTCTGTGCAAATGTGAACCAGATGCTGATCGGAGTCGATTTAAATTTGCCTTTCGGCCGACTGGAGTGGGTCCATTTTGAATGGATCTAAGCATGAATGTGAAGCACAAGTGGATTATTTTAGAGGGGGGAAATGTGATCAAGGCAAATGTAGTGGGAACCACGCTTCACTGTCGAATCGTCCCATCGAGTTGGATCGCACACCGGTCCATAAGTGGGAATGAGGCCTTGGAGGTCCTTCATTCCAAGAGTCACCATAAGTCAAATTCAACTTGATAGCAAATAAAAAACAGCATATATGCCTCCTTTACCCAGTTTGGTGACCATTATCAGCCCATAGAGAAACATTTCCCTCCCTCGAGTTGCAACTGTTTGCTTCTTCCTCTCCGGCATCCTGCTGCGGGGAAAAAAAAAACATTTTTAAAGCATGGGAGAGTGCGGATGATGACCAAGGGTTTTCACTTTCTCTGCCTCATTATACTTGGAGTCTGTTGGAGAGCCGGGCTCTGTGTGGAGTTGCACGTCTGAATACCAAGCATGTTAATAGGTTAAAGTAAATCTAAAGTTACATTTGAAAGCCCAAAAGATGAAAGTAGATCACAGGCCAAAGATCAAACAATCTAGAACCACTTCTAAGCTTTTTACTGCTGGAGATTATTAGCATTTGAAAGTGAAGAGCATTAGTGAGAGGAGGGGAGGGTGGGGGAGTGGAGTTGGAAGGAATTTCAGCCATGGAGATAAAATGGAAATCGAGTGACAGCCGAGAGAAGAGAGAATGCAAAAGGGATTGGGATGATTCGAAAGAGGTGTGCGTGTGTGTATTTATGTATGCAGCGTGGAAGGAGGGAGGGATGCCTGGGCTTATTTTTAGAAATCAAATAAATGTTTTAGCTGATTGGATTAAAAATAAAATAAAGCAAACCTTGGGGGAGGAAAAACCGTTCCGGGCTTTTAGCTCCGCATTCTTCAAACTTCTGATAAAAGAGGGACTTTCCAGTTATTTCGTTCTTTGTTTCATGGGAAGGAGTCCCCTCTTTGTCTGGGAGTAGGAAGGCTGCCTGGTCTTTGTGGGAGGCCCCTGATAGGTGTGAGTCTATTTGCAAAAAAAGAAGGAGACCTGGAGACACGAAAACATGGAGAAGTTGGCGAACGGATGAAGGGCTGGGTGACATCGCTGCATCACAGAAGGCTTCGATGCACTAAATCAGACCAAGACAGAGAGAACAGTCAGAAAGGTGTGCAGGTACTAATGGACTCTTATGGAGAGATCATTTGGAGAAGCACCTGGTCACCTCCTTGGGCAGGACATTCAAGGCTGCCCCTGAGGCTTTGCAAGCAGCCATAAGGGCATCGGCCTTAAAAGTCCCATACCAGCACATTCCCACTGGGGGATAAAATGTCTCCCCCAAATGTACATCGGTTTGTTATACAAGGAGAAGGGCCTATATCCAAAGGACGGCATATTGCCCAGGCTTTGAGATCTTTTGCAGGAGGGTCTTTTCTCAGTCTTACTGCCCTCGTAAGGAAAACAGGGCAAGGTCTCCCTGATGCACCATCAAACTGTGTGTGAGGGTGGCCTTTGACCCTCTCCACCTGCAGTAATCCTCTGATAATGCAGCCTTTGGGGTCTGGGAGGATTTCTCTGAGTGTTTCTAATAATTCTAACCAGGAATTACTGTTCTGCCAATTGAAGAATTGTGAGCTTTTCCTTCCTTTGGGAGAAAGAGGGGTGAGGTTCCCCACCAGGGAAGGGCAGGAGGCATGGATTTCAGGCCAGTCCAGGGGTCTACTTTCCATTCCCCATGTCTTGGTCAACATGATCTTCAGAAGTCTACTTTCTATCCCCATTTCTCGGTTGACATGAACTTCAGACTGGTCCAGGAGTCTACTTTCCATTCTCCATGTCTTAATGGACATGAACTTCAGACCAGTGCAAGAATCTACTTTCCATTCCCCATGTCTTGGTCAACATGAACTTCAGACCGGTAGGAATCTACTTTCCATTCCCCATGTCTCGGTTGACATGAACTTCAGACTGGTCCAGGAGTCTACTTTCCATTCCCCATGTCTCGGTCGATATGAACTTCAGACCAGTGAAGGAGTCTACTTTCCATTCCCTATGATTTGGTTGACATGAACCTTGGACTGGTGCAGAAGTCTACTTTCCATTCCCCATGTCTCAGTCGATATGAACTTCAGACCAGTGAAGGAGTCTACTTTCCATTCCCTATGACTCGGTTGACATGAACTTCAGACTGGTGCAGAAGTCTACTTTCTACTCCCCATGTCTTGGTCGATATGAACTTCAGACCAGTGAAGAAGTCTACTTTCCATTCCCTATGACCCGGTTGACATGAACTTCAGACTGGTGTAGAAGTCTACTTTCCATTCCCCTTGTCTTGGTCAATGCAAACTTCAGACTGGTGCAGAAGTCTACTTTCCATTCCCCATGTCTTGGTCGATATGAACTTCAGACCAGTGAAGGAGTCTACTTTCCATTCCCTATGACTCGGTTGACATGAACTTCAGACTGGTGTAGAAGTCTACTTTCCATTCCCCTTGTCTTGGTCAATGCAAACTTCAGACTGGCTCAGAAGTCTACTTTCCATTCCCCTTGTCTCGGTTGATATGAACCTCAGACCAGTGAAGGAGTCTACTTTCCACTCCCCATGTCTCGGTCATCCCAGGAGGGAGGATGGCAGCATGTAGAGCAGTGGGGGGCAGAGGGCTGGGAAGGTAGGAGTCCAGCCCCCCTTCTGGCTGCTTTGTCAGTTGATCAGCCCCCCTGTAGCCTGTCTCCATTCAAAGTGCTTGGACCTGACAAGTCTGGGGAGCCAGAAGGGAGCAGACGCTGCCTCGGCTCACCTCTGGCCTGGCAGAATGTCAAACGCCGGGGCCAAAAATAACCATCAAAAGAGCAGGCAGATAATTTGAGCTGACCAAATGAGAGGAAAGGGCACAAGCTGAGCGGCTTTCTCTCTCTGTACTTCACTTTGGCCTTCTGTAGCAGGAGGGGTTGGGGGGGGGGAGGACGGTTTTGAAAAACAACATCTATTTTTCTATCTGTTTGTTTCCCGCTGCCTTCCTTCTTTGAGCCGAATGGATTCTCCCCAGTGTGAAAAGTCAAGAAAGAAAAGTTTATAAGGTGGCTCGGTAAATGTTGCAGGTTTGCGATAAGCACAAGCGAAGCTCCAGCTGTGATCTATACAAGTTTACATCCCACAGAAATATAGGATGTTTTGGAGCTGTCCAGAGAGATTGAAAGAAGGGGGGATAAATTTAGGTAGATTATAGTTTTCTTCTTGGACAAATTCTCATGAGAGTAGCCATGCTGGAGCCAGCAACCTCATAACCTCTCTTGAAGCATGAAGTATTTTCTTTAAAAGGCTTTTTAAAAAGAGGTGCCATGAGAGATTCCGCAGAACACATAACAAATTGTTCCTTTCAGAATGAGAATTTTTCTGATTAAATTTCTGAGAACGGGGCCTGTACCAACAGGTTCGACTTGTAAGGATCTCTTCCCTGTTGCCACAGTCTTGGCATTTTGATATGATTTTAACTGCCATAGCATCATTCTCCGGAGTCCTGGGATTTATAGTTTGGTGAAGTGCCAGAGAGCTCAGCAGAAAACCACCAGGACTGTAGAAGATAGAGCCCTGGCAATTAAAGTGGGGCCAAAATGCTATGACTGTATTGTGGGGAAAAGATGGAGGAAGGCTATTCGGTATAAAGTATGCCCAAGGAATGATAGCCATCCCTGCCTGCACCCAACAATTGCTGCCGCCACATCTCCCTCCATCCTAAATGTTCTCAGAAACATCTGAGGTGTCCTGAAAGAAGGAAGGAGATCCCACAAGTCTTTACAATAGTCCCTTCAATGCACTTTCTCAGAGCATTGCCCTGTGTAAAGCATCACAACATTTGCTACTGCTGACCAGAACTGCATGAGTTAGGGTTAGGGTTGCCATTGGCATTGGCATTAGGGTTAGGGTTGCCATTGAGGTTGGCATTAGGGTTGGGGTTGGCATTGGCGTTGGCATTAGGGTCAGAGTTGGGGTTGCCATTGGGGTTGGCATTAGGGTTAGGGTTAGGGTTGCCATTGGGGTTGGCATTAGGGTTAGGGTTGGGGTTGGCATTGGTGTTGGCATTAGGGTCAAGTTGGGGTTGCCATTGGGGTTGGCATTAGGGTTAGGGTTGGGGTTGCCATTGGGGTTGGCATTAGGGTTAGAGTTGGGGTTGACATTGGCTTTGGCATTAAGGTTAGAATTGGGGTTGCCATTGGCTTTGGCATTGGGGTTAGAGTTGGGGTTGCCACTGGCATTGGCATTAGGGTTGGGGTTGGGGGTTAGGGTTGAGAATAGGTTGAGGCTGGGGTTACAGTTGTGGTTAGGGTTAGGGTTGGGGTTAGGATTAGGATTAGGGGTGGGATTAGGGTCAGAGTTAGGGTTAGTGTTGGAATTAGGGTTAGAGGTAGGGTTGGGTTGGGGCTTGGATTGGGATTTGGATTAGGGTTAGAGGTGGGGTTAGGGTTGGGGTTAGCATTAGGGATAGGGCTAAGGTTACAGTTAGGGGAAGAGAAATCCCATCTTGCCAGCAGCTCACAGCCTTCAATGATGAAATTATTTCGTTTGGACTGCCTCCACCTCCTTGGTTTAAAAAAGAGACCTTGAAAGCTCAGCCTGCTCTATCCCTTCGCTTTACACTTGTCTGCCTACTATTGATTTACAAGCCAGGATGGTGTTTGTTCTTTCAGTTATACACATAATTAAAAATATATATAATAACCCCTGTAATTGTCCTTCAGTGAATCATCAGCCACTCCAAGCCTCTTTCAACAGCTGCAGATGTGCAAAAGGCAGACTGCATCCTGCATGGGGTCTCCGTGTTTTTGCCCATGCATCAACACGGTTGCGCACAGGGGACCAGTTGCATCCACTCCGAACTAGGACCCAGGGGCCAGGAGGTGAGGAATTATGAGGAATGGAGAACTCCGGCATCTTGCAAAAGAATAGAAAATGAAGAGATTGCATCTGTCCGATGCTCTCTGCTGGTAATATTTTTGAAGCTTTTAAAAAAGATCTCATGGATATTATCTTAACCCCTGCCCTTACCTCCATTCCTGCCTGGATATATCCAACCGATAGGTAAACCTGGCTGAGTATCTGTCCATTCCTTTGAAATTCCTTTGTCCACCTCTGGACTCTTTCATACGAGGCTAAATTGGAAGTATAATTTAAGGTCAATTCGAATGCAATCATGGGTTTTACGTTATTGTGAATTAACTCTTCGCACGCAAATTCGGGCAGGAGGGAAGCCAATTCGAATGCAATCATGGGTTTTACGTTATTGCGAATTAAAGCTTCGCATGCAAATTCGGGTAGGAGGGGGTTATTTTCGGGTAATGGGAAGTAATTCCGAACGGAGCAGGGGTTCTTCCAAATGGAGCAGGTGTTCATGTAAATTCGCTAAACAAGCGAATTTACATGAATCCGCATTGGCTCCATTCGGAGTTGGGAGAAATTCCTCTCGTTTGAAAGAGTCTTCTGTCAGGAATCATGGATTCCTGCTATGCTGGTGGAGCTTCAGAGATGCCACTATCAGGACTGGTTTCCCAGCAGAACACCTCAGATATCACTGGACCACTCCCAAGTTTTGTGACTAATAAAAGCTGGACTATCTGTGCTACCCTTCCCTCTTGTCTTCTTCTCGCTCTCATCCATCTCCATTCAAAGATCTGCTGGCATCTTCTCCTTTCATTCTCCGTGTTGTTTATCCCGTCTTCCTGGTCTGAAATGGAGACATGGATGATGACTTTTCAGGCTCTCCTCCCTTTCTTCTTGGTCTCCTTATCCTTTGTTCTTTCCTTCCTTCCTTCTATCCTTCCTCCCTCCTTTTGCCCCTTCCTTCCTTCTTTCCTGCCTCCCTCCCTCTGTCCCTTTTCCCCTTCCTTCCTTCCTTCCTTCCTTCCTTCCTCCTTCAACCCACCCGCAACGCTTTTTTGCCCGCCAGCTTCAGCTCGGAGGAGACTAATTGGTTAGCCGTGGAACCCTTCGCCACAGATGAAAGGCTCTAAATAAATATTTTGCTATTAAATATCTTTATTAGAAAACATCAGTGTTTTATCTGGGCAGGCTCTGCCTTCTGGCCATTTGTTTTTCAGCTCATTCAGCTCTCTCTGTGTGTATATATATATGTGTGTGTTTGTGTGGGTGTGCATTCCCCACCACGAGACACTTCCCAGAGAAACGGAAAACAAGACTGCTCAGAACTAAAAAATACTGGCATGTCTCTTCCTCCTGGCCAATCTCTCCCGCCTTGTTCAGTAAAAAATAACCATCTTGCAGTTAATTGAAAAGAGAAGGGACTTCCCCTGGACAGGCTGAAAAGCCTTTTCCCTCGGCTATAGTTCTGCTGAATGACATCCTTCAAGGTATAAAAAACGTAATTTTTTGTGGGTTTTTCGGGGTACATGGCCATGTTCTCAAAGAGTTTATTGCTGATGTTTCGCTGGCATCTGTGGCTGGCATCTTCAGAAGGTGGAGAAACGTCCGGAGTAAACTCTTCCAGAACATGGCCACGTACCCTGAAAAACCCACAAAAAACAATGGATGCCAGCCATGAAAGCCTTTGACTTCACATGTAAAAAACGTTATTCATTATTTTTTAATTGGCCAAAATTGTGTATCGGCTTAGTTAACTAAATAACCTCTCCTGGCCCAATCATTCAGAGCCAAAGAGTTAAGATAGAGATCTGGACTGGTAGTGTGTCACTGAATATCCTTCTGTCATTATTTTACTGATGCCTTCATGTAGGAAAGGGGACATGTTGCTCCTCTATCAAATATCTGAACATATTTGACCAATGAGGAATGCCTTATTTCAGTTCAGTGTTGCAGGAGGAGGATTGCGTGTTATGCATTATGCATGGATGTATATGTGCAAACACATTGTGCATTCGGTTGGGTGTGCATTTCCCTGTGCAACACTACCATTCAACAATCAATGCATAACTCCACATGCAGAAATGTACATTACACAACTCTGACGTTGGAGCCTAGGCCACAGGTTGTTATTTCAATATATCCCATGTTTTTCTCAAGGCACCTGACTCCAGATCTGTGAACTCAGTGCCTTTCACGGACGACATCCATAGTTTTCTGTGGGTTTTTTGGGTTGTGTGGCCACATTCTGGAAGAATGTATTCCCGATGTTTCATTTGGCATCTTCAGAGGCTGGTGGCATGTGTGGAGTATGAAATACCTGTGGGACCCTTGGTTTTGGAGAAAGTGGTTTTTACATGTTAATGGTGGAGTTAGTTTGTGTGTTGCACTGCGTTGAATGGCGCAGCCTAGAGGTGTGTTGTGTGGAGGATATGCAAAAGAGATTTGTGTCTATTTCATTGGTAATCTATTGTCTTGCGGGGAAACCCCTTGAGCCTGGATGGTGTTCATTTGCTTGCCTTGAGTCTTGATTTTGGAGTTTTTCAGGACTGGTAGCCAAACCTTGTTTCTTCTTTTCTGTTGTCCAAGTGGTTGTGGATTTCAATAGCCTCCCTGTGCATTCTGACCCGGTAGTTCTTGGCATGGTCCAGAATTTCGGTGTTTGCAAATAGCCTTCTGTGCCCCAATTGGGTCCCACATTGGGTATATATGCAGGTATATATACTCCACACACTTCCATGCCACCAGCGTCTGAAGATGCCCACCACGGTTGCAAGAGAAACATCCGGAATAAATGCCTCCAGAACGTGGCCACAGAAAACTTTGGATCCCAGCTCTGTTGGCATTGAAAGAGAACTGGCTGTGGTGCATCCCACTCCCAAGCTTACCCCCTTCTTGGGGAAAATTACAATCTACACTCATCCTTCCATATTTGTGGATTTGATATTTGTGGCTTTGATGACTGACGGATTTGATTGATATGTTCCCTCTAGGAATCTCTAGGTCCTCCAGGGCAACTCTATGGTCAACTTTAGTTAAAGGTTGCCCTGGAGGACCTAGAGATTCCTAGAGAGGACACTCTACTAGGCCTTTGTAGCTCCTCCAGCGCAGTTCTGTGGTCAATGTCTGTTCAATGTTGGCCACAGAGTTGTCCTGGAGGACCTAGAGATTCCTAGAGAGGTGTCCTTTTGGGTAAAAACGTGGTGTCTTTGTTATTTGTGGTTTTTCCACATTCACGGGGTCCTGTGCCCCTAACCCTAGCGAATGTGGAGAGACAAGTGTATTGATCTTCTTCATCCTTCCCCTCCTTTAGTGACTTGCCACCTGTTTTGCTCCCTTGCTTGCACTAGAGTTTAGAAAGAGGAGAGGGAATGTCTCTAGGGACCTTATCAGCCGGGAGGAATTTCTCTTTATTGCGAATGGAGCCAATTGGAGCCAATTCGAATTCACGTGAATTCGCTAGTTTAGCGAATTCACGTGAATTCCAATTGCGTTCAGAATGCTTTCAGAATGACTTCCCATTACCCGAAAATGACCCCCATTGCCCGAAATTGCGTGAGATGCTTTAATTCGCAATAATGTAAAACCCATGATTGCGTTCGGAATGACTTCCCTTTTGCCTGAAATTGCATGAGATGCTTTAATTCGTAATAAGGTGAAACCCCATCATTGCGTTCGGATTGCCATTGGATTATACTTCCAATTTCCGACGTCTGATAAGGCCCAATGCAATTGTTTTACAGACGATTCAGCCTCTACCGTGCCACCCATAAAATATATTCCCCGAATAGTCTCTCACAGCTTGTTTGTCCTCCACTTCTGACTATATCACACATGCTCACACACACACACAATTGCACACACATTCACAGAGCCCCCCATCCCTGATGTCTGTGTCTTGACCCTTTTTGGCATCTGATTTCATTCTCGGCTTGCAGTCTGCTCCCTGAGCTCTTTCAGCCCTGACGGATGGGTTTTATTTCTAATATTTACCTCCCCCCTTTCCAGTTTTTGCTCCGACTTGGGCTGGAAATGTTGTGGGAAGGAGGGCAGTGGAACACACACACACACACACACACCCCAATCCCCATTACACACTCATGCACACTTTTTTTAAACCCTTGCAATAAATCAGCACCCAGAGAGTCCTGTAATCACGGCAAAAGCACCACAAAAAAAATGAAATGGTGACGGAGAGCGAGGCCAAATGGAACAGAAATGAACCATTCAATTCAGATTGAAAATCCTAAATTGAAATCCCATTTCAGCTTCACTTCAGCCATTATAAAAGATGCTGCATTGTATTATTCAAGAAAACGGTGAGAGTTGGGCTCTGGGCAGGTTGGCGGGATAGAAGCTCTTCCTTTTCTTCTTCTTCTTCCTCCTTTTCTTCTTCTTTCTCTCTCTTCTTCCTCCTTTTCTTCTTCTTCCACAGTGAGTTCAGGTGGGTTGCAGAAGCAGAGTTGTGCCTATTGTGGATAGACTAAAGACAGTGTGGTGTAATGGTTTGAGTTCTGGATTATAACTCTGGAGATCAGGGTTCGATTCTCCTCTTGAGCGTAACAACCCACTGAGTGACCTTGTCAAGTCACACTCTCTCAGCCTCAGAGGAAGGCAATAGCAAACCCCCTCTGAAGAAACTTGCCAAGAAGACCCTATGATAGATTCACCTTCGGGTTGCTGGAAGTAAAAGTTGACTTGGAGTCACACAACAACAATAAGGACACAACAGAAATTCATCGATTTCCGGTTGTTGTTGTGCGCCTTCAAGTCATTTCTGAGTTATGGCCACACCAAGGCAAACCCATCATGCGATTTCCTTGTTGGAATTTGTTCAAAAGGGTTTGCCCTTTACTTCCTCCGAGGCTGAGAGAGTGGGACTATCCTAAATCCAACTAGTGGGTTTCCATGGTCTAAATAGCCTAAAGCAGTGATTCCCAAACTTTGATCTTCCAGATGTTTTGGACTTCTGGGAGAATTCCTGACAATTGACCATGCTGGGAGCTGAAGTCCAAAACATCTGGAAGAGTGAAGCTTGGGAGACACTGGCCTAAAGGCACCAGATCCCATCTGATCTTGGAAGCTAAGCAGGGCCAGACCTGGTTAGTCCTTGGATGGGAGACCACCAATGAATCCCGGGTACTGTAGATTACCTTTCAGGTGAATGGACTGAGAATTCCTTGCAAAAGAAAACCCTGTGAAATTCATGGGGTTACCAAAAGTCAACAGGTGACATGAAGGCACACAAATGCACACCTAGGTACCTTCTTGTGTGCCCAAGAGTGCCCCTATGTGGGAGAGGGAGGACCTCACAGCCCAAAAAATGGCATCCATGCTCATAGAATCATAGAATCATAGAGTTGGAAGAGACCACAAGGGCCATCTAGTCCAACCCCCTGCCATGCAGGAACTCCCAGTCAAAGCATCCCCGACAGATGGCCATCCAGCCTCTGCTTAAAGACCTCCAAGGAAGGAGACTCCACCAAAATCTCCAAGGAAGGAGTGTGTTTCACCATCAAACAGCCCTTACTGTCAGGGAGTTCCTCCTAATGTTGAGCTGGAATCTCTTTTCCTGCAGTTTGCATCCATTGTTCCGTGTTCTAGTCTCTGCAGCAGCAGAAAACAAGCTTGCTCCCTCCTCAATATGACATCCCTTCAAGTATTTAAACAGGGCTATCATCACCTCTTAACCTTCTCTTCTCCAGGCTAAACATCCCCAGCTCCCTAAGGCGTTCCTCATAGGGCATGGTTTCCAGACCCTTCACCATCTTAGTTGCCCTCCTTTGGACCTGCTCCAGTTTCTCCACATCTTTTTTGAATTGTGGTGCCCAGAACTGGACACAGTCTTATTCCAGGTGGGGCCTGACCAAAGCAGAATAGAGTGGCACTATGACTTCATGCTCCAGGAAACAGGGCTATACTCTCCCAGAACAGCCTTCCGTGCCTCCGCTTTCTCATCCTCTCAGCAAGGGAGGAGTCCTCATTTTACAAACTCAATATGAAGCTCTTGGGGAGAGGACATTACAACAGATAAGCACCTTCTGAGGCAGCCAATGCCCCTGAGGTCAGATTTGCACCCGGAGAGGGAGACGAACATGACAAGCTGCCCTTTCCCAAATTGCTCCTCTTAGTAGAAGATGTTGGAAGTGAGCTCCGAGGCAGGAGAGAGGTGGGGATTGGGGACGTCTGTCAAGGGCTTTCGCACAACTGTCCATGTTTGCTCAGCCATGTGGAAGGAGGCAGCGACAACGAAGAGAAGACCCGCAGATGCTGCGTGGCAAAGGCAGCAGAGTTCAGGAATGGGAAAGTGGATATTCCCCTTCCTCCCCAGATCCCCTTTCAACCTTCAGTTCGATAAAAAGAAGCCCCTCGGTGCCTGTCTGAATCGGAGGTGGTTTCTGGAAGTATGAAACAAAACATGAAAAACAAAACCCCGGTGAAATGTCTGGACAGGAAAGAGAGAGACCCAGGGAGCTGCCGATGGCAGGCAAGCTGAGTTTTCATATGCTCTCCATAATTTCGAGACAACTCCAAAGTTCTCCGCATCACTGAACACAGGACAACATCAGCAAGGCTCTGGCGTGATGGAAAGGGCTGGAGTACTGGCCGGTCTGTTCACAGATTTACGCCGGCCGAGCCCAGTCTGTCCACCAGTTGGGTTTCTGGTGGCACCGAAGAGGTAGTCCCATCTTTGGTTCCCCAACGTCTTCTGGGAGGATAGAAGATCCTTTGCACCAGAGGCTCCCCAATCTCAGCATGCCAACCACAAATGACTGCTGAAACACTCGTGTGGGTTCATCTTAGGGTTTATTCAGATAGTGTAAATCAGTGGTTCCCAAATTTTGGTCCTCCAAGGGTTTTGGACTTTGACTCCCAGAGGTCCCAGCTAGCTTGGCCAACTGTCAGGAATTCTGGGCGCTGAAGTCCAAAACATCTGGAGGACCAAAGTTTGGGAAACACTAGTCTACAGCAAGGAAGACCAAAGTGAGGCATGCAGACTGGGACCATATCTACTCCAGCTTTCCCATAGTTCTTTATCCCATGCTTTATTGACATCAGTGGTTCCCAAACTTTGTTCCTCCAAGTGTTTTGAACTTTGACTCCCAGAAGCCCCACCCAACTATAAGTTATTCTGGGCCCTGAAATCCAAAACATCTGGAGGACCAAATTTTGGGAATCTTTGGTGTAAGTAATCCTAGTAGAACATGGGTTGAATCTGTCTTCTTCACATGAATTTTGAATGCATCCAATTAAGTTAATCAGTAATCAATCTCAGAGAGTTTTGTGGGTTTTTAAAAATTTTCCTGGGAGATTCAGATTTTTGGCTGCGTGAATAACAGATGCGGATAGATCTGGGACAAACCAGAATAAAACTGTACATGACTTGAACGTGTTTCGAATGCAACCCCATCATTGACTCCATCTTTTTTCACAGTGCTGGCACTTGTGACCAACCGAACTCACCGATTTAAAAAATAGTGTGAACAACAAATCAGGAAAGCGTGCATGAGATTATTCGCACAGTTGCGTTGCAAAACAAAATGTGCTAATAACCACTATAAGTCATAAACAACTTGAAAGCACACAACAACAGTGCCTTTTGTGCTTTTCAGACGAATTAGGGGGCGTTCACACTCATTTTTTTTTTGTCCCAAGGAGATTCAGATCACCACACTGATATCAGGACAGTTGTTCCCATTACGTTTCGGATTCATGAATCTCTTTGAGTTATTTTGACCCTTGTGTTATTCAAATGTGACATCATTTCGAGTTAAGATGGAGCTGTCTCCCTTCCTTTAATGATACAGAGCAATCCAAATTGGTTTGGATTGTATTCCCACTGCTGACGATATTTCAGAAAAACTTAGGGGAGGGGAACAGTATTGAATATCCTGGGTTAAGTGAGTTTTTGGCAGCCCCCTAAAAAAGTGCATTGAGTGGCTGAGTGTGAACACCAAGGAAATTACCAGGATCCATCCTGGATTATATTCGAAGTGTGAATGGAGCCTTAATAAAGATATCACTGCAAAGTGATATCTTGGGGTCCATTTAGTTTTAAATGCCAGGGAACGTACCCTCGGTCTTTTGAAGCTCCTGCCTCTCGTGGCTCTGGCCCTCCAAGGGGAAAGTCTACCTTTCTGTGCAATTTGAAGCATCCGCCGGGAAGGCGAAAAGCCAAAGAAGTGGCGAGGATGTGAAGAAATCAACATGCCCAGACTATTGCATGAAGCCATCCTCATCGTAATAAACAGTGAAGCTGATGGTTCCCAGAGGGACTTGCTAATGCGGGAGATTGATTTACTCCAGCGTAACCCCCCACAGGCTCCGAACGCGGCTCCAACTCAACTTCCTATAAAATCAATCCCAGCTTTTCACCACTTTTGACAAGGCGGCCTAATATTAATCCACTCGCCTTGTCAGTCAACCCAACGAACAAAGGCTCTAATGATCTTTAACTAGGCATATTACTTATTACACAGAGCAAGGGAGGGACCCAGGGATTGATGCCTTCACTCCCCAAAAATGTGTTTATAACAACGGAAGGGAAGGAGGGAGGGAAGGAGGGAGAATGACGAAATATTTGAGAAACAGATTATTTGACTAAATGCAATTGTGTAGAGCAGAATAATCCCAGTGAATCGATGGGACCTTGGCCCCATTGATGCAATGGGTGCACGCCTGCGGAGACTAATCATTACATTTGGACTGCTATCATTAGTATTGTTCCACTTTAAGTCCCAACTTAAAGTGACATGTTTCAAAGTTTTTAAAGATTATTTTAATGTGTTCTTAATTTTTTAATATATAGGTAATATTTTAATTGTTTTTATTTTGTCCATTGCTTTGGAAGCCCTTCTGGGTTTGGAGATGGTATTGAAATAGATCAAATAAATAAATATCTAACATAAATCTGATTGCAAGGAATTCAACCATTTCCGGGGACGATGGGATTGGATGGTCATGCTTCTCCGTTGCAGCAAAAGCATGATGGTTTTGTACATCACCTTAAAGACTAACTAATTTTATTTGTTCTCTGTTTTCCTGCATGGTGAGTCCTTAAGCTGAAGTGTTGACTGTCCTCTTTTGGAGAAACCATGGAGACACCGCATGCCATCTTCGCTACGAGGATCGCAAGTTGCTCCCAGTAATCCACGGAGCTTATGTGTTATATTGATATATTGTCCTGAGATACTTGTCTTTGGGATGACCTATGGTTGTTTAACATACTCCATGCTCGGTGTTTGTACAGCTTAGCTGTATTTATTTGTTTAAAACAACCAATCTAAACAAACACTGTTATGTGAAGTAGCCACTGGAAAAAAAACACCCGAGAAACTTGCTCATCTTGCAGTAGAAATCTGCACCTGCTAAAAGGACAAATAAATAAGTCCTGGAGCAAATCAGGCCTGAACTCTCCTTAGATGTCAAGATGATGTATTTTGGACATATCATGGGAAAACATAACACATTAGAAAATTAACCTTATTATTATTATTGACCTTTATTCATACAGCGCTATGAGACAATAAAGCTTAGTAAGGCAGAGGGAAGTAGGGGAAAAGGAAGGCCACGTTACATGAAAGGGATCTAGGAGTCCAAGTAGACCACAAGTTGAACATGAGTCAACAGAGTGATGTGGCAGCTAAGAAGGCCAATACAATTCTAGTCGGCATCAACAGAAGTATCGTGTCTAGATCAAGGGAAGTAATAGTGCCGCTCTATTCTGCTTTGGTCAGGCCTCACCTGGAATAATCCTGTGTCCAGTTCTGGGCACCACAATTCAAAAAGGAGGTGGAGAAACTGGAGCCATGTGTCCAAAGGAGGGCAACTAAGATGGTGAAGGGTCTGGAAACCATGAAGCCCTATGAGGAACGCCTTAGGGAGCTGGAGAAGAGAAGGTTAAGAGGTGATATGATCACCCTGTTTTGAAGGGATGTCACATTGAGGAGGGAGCAACTTGTTTTCTGCTGCTCCAGACAACAGGACCTGAAGCCATGGATTCAAACTATAAGAAAAGAGATTCCAGCTAAACATTAGGAATAACTTACTGATAGTAAGAGATGTTAGATGGTGGAAGACGTTGCCTCGGAGAGTGGTGGAGTCTCCTTCTTTGGAGGTTTTTAAGCTGAATGTGGATGGCCATCTTTTGGGATGCAGAAAGGTCTGGAAGCCACCAAGCCCTATGGTGTGTGCAACTCCAGGAGAAATTAGAAGACATTCCTGGTGCATGTCCACAAACTGAAGCATGACCAGAGAAGGGTGACCAAAATGGCAAAGGGTCTGAAAACCACCAAGCCCTATGAGGAGCAACTTAGGGAGCTGGGTATGTTTAGTCTGGAAAAGAGAAGGTTAAGAGGGGACATGATAGCCATGTTTAAATATTAGAAGGGACGCCATATTGAGGAGGGAGCAAGCTTGTTTTCTGCTGCTCCAGAGAATAGGACACAATGACGCAATGGATGCAAATTAAAGAAAAGAGGTCCCAGCTAAACATTAGGAAGGACTTTCTGATGATGCGAGTTGTTCGAGAGTGGAATATGCTGCTGTCTTGGTGGCAGCTCCTTCATGGTTTCACCCCCACCCCATTGACCTCTTTCTATAAAACGCCATGCAAAATCCTTAGGAATTTTTTTTTGTACTTAAAAGCCTTCTTTCCAGCATTTTAAGGTTTCATATTTTAAGCACTCATTTCTCAGAAATTTTCCACTCAGCTGCTTTATTGATCTGTGGGTTTATATTTCTTTTCTTTTCTTTTATTATGCTGTATTGTATTTGTTATTAGTATGTATTAGAATGATACTGTAAGCCGCTCTGGGATAGGGATTTAGGGAGGGCAGATTGCAGGCCTTTTGCTCCCTGATGCTGGGATCAAGGAGGCACCTGGCTTGGTGCACCCATTGCTCTGTGTCCTATTCTCCGGAGCTGCAGAAAACAAGCTTGCTCCTTCTTCCTTATGACATCCTCTCAAATATTTAAACATGGTTATCATGTCACCACCGATCCCAAAAAGGAGCCAGCATAGCATAGCAAATTCCATGTTGGACTAGGACTCCAGGAGAGCAGAGTTTGAACCGCCGTTCTGTCATGGAAACACTGAGTGACCTTAAGCAAATCATGCTATCTCAGCCTAAGAAGAAGGTCATGGCAAAGCTCTTCAGAATAAATCTTGCCTACAAAGCCCCATGATAGAGTTCCCGTAAGTTGGAGCTGACTTGAGGACACATAGGACCTTATCAGACGGGAGGAATTTCTCTTTATTACGAATGGAGCCAATTGGAGCTAATTCAAACTCACATGAATTCGCTAGTTCAGCGAATTCACGTGAATTCCCATTGTGTTCGGAATGCATTCAGAATGACTTCCCATTTCCACAAAATGACCCCCCCCCATTGCCCAAAATTGAATGAGATGCTTTAATTCACAATAATGTAAAACCCATGATTGTGTTCAGAATGACTTCCCTTTTGCCTGAAATTGAGTGAGATACTTTAATCCGCAATAACGTGAAACCCCATGATTGCGTTTGGATTGCCATTAGATTATACTTCCAATTTCCGACGTCTGATAAGGTCCATAACAATCAAGACCCAGCACTGTTTAAGGTATGAGTGTTGGACCTGGACTCCAGGAGGCCAACGTTTGAATCCCAGTCAGCCATGGTAGCTGGACACCAGCCTGCTTCCATCTTGAACCATGGGGAAAGGTGGGTAAGAAATAAACTATTGTTGTTGTGAAGTCGAAGGCTTTCGTGGCCAGCATCCATAAGGCTTAGAGATAATGCCTGGAATCCTGTTGCTCAAGTTAGAGTAGACCCAATCATAGAATCATAGGATCACAGAGTTGGAAGATGCCTCCAAGGTATCTTGGGGTAGATGGAAGGGACCCCAAGGGCCATCCGGTCCAAGCCCATTCTGCCATGCAAGAATCGGCAATCAAAGTACCGCAGACAGATGGCCATCCCGCCTCTGCCGGAAAACCTCCAAAGAAAGAGACTCTATCATTCTCCACAGCAGAATCTTCACCTCTTACTATCAAGAAGTTCTTCCTAATATTTAGGGGGAATCTCTTTTCCTATAACTTGCATCCATTGTTCTGCGTTCTAGTCCCTGGAGCAGCAGAAAACAAGCTTGCTCCTCCTTAACATGGCATCCATTCTAACATTTAAACAGAGCAATTGTATCACCTCTTAGCCTTCTCTTCTCCAAGCTAAACATCCCCAGCTCCCTAAGTCGCTCCTCCTAAGGGCTTGCTGTGACATGTTCTTTTTTTTTTGTGGTGATGTCTTCTCCTTCTCGGTCTTCTGAAACAGCTTGAGCCATTGGGCAGGGTGACCTCTAGAAATCACTTTTTGACATTGTGAAGTCGAAGGCTTTCATGGCCGGCATCCATAGTTTTTTGCGGGGTTGGAGGGGATATATGGCCGTGTTCTAGGAGAGTTTCGTCAGCACCCATGGCTGGCATCTTCAGAGATTGCTGGCATGGAGGAGAATGGGATACACACACACACACACACACACACACACACACACTGTGTGATCTGGGTTGGGAGGAGTGATTTCCATGTTAATCTGTGTATTGTTCTGTGGTTGAATGGCAAGGCCTCTAGGTGGGAAAATATGTTGTTGTTGTTGTTGTTGTTGTTGTTGTTAGAAAGGCAACGACAAACCTCCTCTGAATAACAACTCCCAGCAAGAAAACCCAAGGCTGCATCTCCATAAGTCAAAGTTGTCTTAAGGTGGAGAGACAGCATGGTGTAGTGGTTTCAGTGTTGGACTAGGAGAATAAGAGACCAGGTTTGAAATCCTTGCTCAGCCATGGAAATGCATTGGGTGAACTTGGGCAAGTCACATTCTCTCAGCCTCAGACGACAGCAATTAATGCACCTCCTCCTCTGAACCAATCTTCTCAAGAAAGACCTAGGGCCAGATTCCCATAAGAGGTGCATAACAATAACAAAATGTTAATGGTCGGCTCTGTGTCTCCAAAATCTTTATGCAGAGACACCTTGTAGCGCCGTTGAGACTAACTGAAATTGGCAGCATGAGCTTTGGTAGACTTCAGTCTACCTGTCACCCAAAACCTTGCGCACTTTGTTTGAATTTTGACAACAGCAGCCCATGGATCGCCAGGCCCTTACCATTCCAGGATGCAATGGCTTTGCAAAATGAAACCCTGAATCCTTCGCAAGGACAAGAAGGGAAAGGAAGGATGCTGGAGCAGTGCGCCCATGGAGCATACCCGGTGTCACTGCCGACGCATCTCCCCTCATCCATCAGTTAAATTTTTCATTAACAAGGACTAGCAGATGCAGGGCGTCCGTCTCCTCCTTACCCACCCACCCTCATCTCTATTTCCTCCTGAATACCTCCTAAAAGGCTGTCTGTCGTTGCCGCTGTCAGGCCAGTAAGTGCCTTTTACTCCGTGTCTCCAAAGTAGCTTAAGTGCCACGCGTGGCAATGCGCTGACAGGCCAGGGTTGCAGAAACGGCGCATTACTTTTTATTGAGTAAGGGAGTTAATGGGCATGTAAAACACATACAGCTTGTCAGCACGTTCGCCTTTTCCGCTGCTATTGCTGCTGCTGCTGCTGCGTACAGCTGGAAAGGGATAGCACATCCTCACGCTGCATCCCTTCATCCTTCCCTCTCCCGGTGCTTTTCTGTTCTTCATTTCATTAAAAACTATATCAATGATTCCCATGAACACATGGCGGCTGCTGCTACTGAGAGAGATGTTGCTGGAGGGGATCTCCAGCCCTGCTAAGTCAGCAACTCCTTTTGCTTAATGCGAACCGAACCAAATGGAGAGGAAGGAGCCATCTCTGCAGCATTGCATTGTGGTTGTGCGGAGGGGTGTTGCAACGGCAGGAGGGAGGGATGAGGCCATTGCACCCACAAAATAAGCATTCTTTCCCCAGATTTCTAGCATTCCAGAAAAGGAGCCTGTGAAGGTTCTTTGTGGGTCCCTGTCCTCTCCGTCTGAGCTGGATAGGACCCCTTGAGGCCATCTTTTAGGAGTTTATCCTACGGCAGAATTTGGGGGTATAATCCAATGGCAATCCGAACGCAATCATGGGGTTTCACGTTATTGCGAATGAGTGTATCTCACGCAATTTCGGGCAAAAGGGAAGTAATTCTAAACACAATCATGGGTTTTACGTTATTGTGTATTAGAGCATCTCACACAATTTCAGATAATGGGAAGTCATGGAGATTAAGGGACGTTTGAACTCAGTGCAACGCTTAGAGAAAAGTTTCTTGCAAGGGGTTTTTGTTCCCTTCCTCCCAGACAACTCTCCGCCAATCCCTGATCTATCGAGCCCCCTTCAGTCCTTTGGCTCTTCTCCCATCTTCCGCTCCAATCCAGACCAGGAACCATCCTTTAAATGAGCTCCGGAGGACACCCATTAATGAAACGCTACTTATCTCTCCTGGCTCTCAAAAAGGCTGGGGTGGGTGTTGCCGCATAATGGAACTTTTAGCTCAAATAGCAACGACTTTGACCGTGCAAAATTATACCCTCTTCTAGCCAAATGAACTAGGTAATGCCTTGCATTAGTGTAAAATCCTCCATCAAACCATGAAGGCTGCCATTAAAAATGTTCAAGGCTCGATATTAGGAGGAGGACGAGGGAAAGGGAAGTGGGGGAAAAGGAGGGCGGGGAGCATCACAATTGGGCTGTGCGTGTGTACAGTGTGGTTGTGCGAGCAGCCAGACTAGAAATAAGATTCAGCCCTTGGATGACAAGGTCCAGAAAACGGCCCAGCCCTGGTAGCCCCTGGCCAAAGCAATGGAAGAAGCCAACCCAGAGTCAAGCAGGTTGCCATTCTCCGTGTCCAGTCCACCTCTGGACATTGCCTCTTTGCAGATGGAGTAGCCCTACCACAAGTGGTGGGGACCATGCCAAATGCTGTTGTGCACTTGCCACCCGTAGTTGCGAGCCTTCAAGTTGTTCCTGACTTACGACAACCCTATAGTGGACTTATTGTGGGGTTTTCTAGGCAATATTTGCTCAGTGGGGTTTGCCATTGCCTTCCTCTGAAGTTGAGAGAGGGTGACTTGCCTCAGTGACCCAGTACCTTTTACATGGCTGAGCAGAAGGGATTCGAATCCTGTTCTCCAGGGTTGTAGTCCAATGCCGAAACCATTGCACAGTGCAGGTCCCTGCAGGAGGGTAAATTAATGGCCTTTCCTGATCAGTTTGCAAAGGATTCATATATAGACAAAGGTCCGTAAGGGATGGAGAGAGAGAGTCTGATTTCTTCTGCAAAGGAGAAACTCAGAGTGCATCGACAATGTAGAAATAAAGCAAATGTCCAAAAATCTCAGGCCACAGTGAAAGCAAACAAATATAGGTCCGAAACACACTGGAGAAATAATCCAGTTTGAGATAATAATCCAGTTTTATCTGCCCTGGCTCAGTGCAAAGCAATTCTGGGAGCTGTAGTTTTGTGAGACATTTAGCCTTCTCTATTGGAGAGCTCTGGTGCCACGATAGACTATAATTCCCAATCTTCCCGAGCACTGAGCCAGGGCAGTTAATGTGGTCTCAAACTGGATTATTTCTGCGGTGTGTTTTGGAGCACAGGTGCAAAGCGCAGGGGGCAAAACCAAGTTGCAATGGGAGGAGGTGATGCAAAAAAAGGGAATGTGGTTTAAAAGAAAATAATAATAATACCAGCCAGCTCCTGGCATAAAGCATTTCTCTTTCTCTTCTAATTTTTCCGCCGGGGGAATTAAGGGGCTGCCTGCCTTTCCGAACGCGCAACGCCTGTCACCGTGGCAATGCTGTCTTAGTTACAGACCCTCTTTCTCTTCCATCTCCGCCGCATATACACACATACACACACACACACACACACACACTTTGTTCCTTTTTCATTTTAATTCAGAAGGATCACTATGGGGGAGCTGTCTATAAATAGGTGTTCCAGTAAGCGTTAAGTAACTCGAGCAGAAGAATACCTCCGAAAGACTAAAGACTCTCCGACGGGAAGGAATGCAGAAATCAAACCGGGCCTTAATTGGGAGAACAAGACTCTAAAATATATTTAATATCCACAGCCATGTAATGCAGGGAAAAGAGGAATGTAAAGAAGGGGAGAGAAGGAAGCCAAGGAGTCTGTTTGTTGGGTGGAATTTGCAATATTCCTGGGTTTTTCAGGAAAAAAGGCCCGTGCAAAATAAGCCACGTTTCATTACCAGTTCAAGCGTTATAGCACGGGAAACATGCCAAAGGGGGTCAATTCTCTCTGTGGGTGTTTTTGGCAAATTTGGCTGAACCCAAAGGACAAACCTGGTTAGCCTGCAAACCAATCTAACTGATAAGGACTACTTTGCTGGGTGTCTCTTAAAAGGAAAGGGAGGAACGGAGGAGGTTCCGGTTGCGACAGTTCTCCAAAGTGTTTTATATTTTCCCCCTCTTTGCCCTGTTGAAGCAATGCGATCTTGACAAATTAAAGAGAGCGCAGCGAAATCAGATTAATTAATGCCAAGAGCAATTTGCGAAGGAAAGGAAAGAGAGATCTACCGAGAGACAAATCCACCTCTCTGGGTGTCTGTGGGAGTCCGGCTTCATGGAGCTGCTCACTTGTTTCCAGGTTTTGTTTTATTTTATTTATATCTCACTTTTTGCCTAGCATGAGACCCAAGGCAACATAAACCTCTTTTTAAAAATTACAATTTTTAAAACTCTCAAGACAAAAGGTAAAATACAGTAGGCCCTTGGTATCTGCTGGGGTTTGGTTCCAGGACCCTCATGGATACCAAAATCTGTGGATGCTCAAGCCCCATTGTAAACATTAGCATGGTGTCCCTTATATAAAATGGCAAAACTGTTGAAAACTGTTGGAGGGAATAATAATAATAATAATAATAATAATAATAATAGAATAATTCCAGATTTGCCATCTCCATATAATTTCTGGACTACATAGAGCTCCTTCCCCACATCTTATGCAAGCCACACATGTCAAGGATTTTTTCGAAGAATTTGGAACAGCAATTGTTTGGATGGTGTTATCACAAGAAGAAAAAAAAGATTGGTTTTTGAAATGTCTATTTCAGTTTGCAATATAATTTTGTAGGTATACAAGGAATTTTGTTAGTATCAACGCAAAGTCAAAGGCTTTTCCGGGCTGGCATCCCAGGTTTTTCGTGGGTTTTTCAGGTCATGTGGCTGGAACTGGGTGGGGTATATATATTTTATATATATAAATATACACACATACATACTGTGTGACACTTGGTTTAGAGGATGTGACTTGCATGTTATTTTATCTGTTGGTCTGTTGTTGGATGGCAAGGCCTCAGGGTTGGAGGATATGTGAGAAGAATTTGTGTCTTCCCACCCTGAGACTTTGCCATTCAGCAACAGACCAATACAGTGATGAACATGTAAATCCCTTCTTCTCAACCAAGGGTGACACTGTGTGTGTGTGTGTGTGTGTGTGTGTGTGTGTAATACACACACACATGCACACACATACATACTCACCCCACTCTCTTCCATGCCTTCATTCTCTGAAGATGCCAGCCACAGATGCTGGCAAAACCTCAGGAACAAACTCTTCCAAAACCCAGCCCAAAACCCCAAAAATCCCACATTGAACTATTTGTTGGAATCATTTTATTGCTCTATTATTTGGAATATTTGCAATTCAGGTGGGTGCTGCCTTTTTGTTTTTTCCCGGTTATACAGCCAACAGTGCCTGATCTTCTTGGGTAGTCTCCAATCCAAGCCCTATCCAGGACTGACCCTGCTTCGCTTTCCAGAAGCATCGAAACTGTAAATTAAAGGAACTTTCCACGATGCTGAATGAACAATTCCTCTGACTTGGAACGCACAACCCAACATGGATCATCACAGGGACCAAGTCACCAGATGCCAACAACTCAGTGCCACAAGGGACCAGCTCCTGTGCCAGAGGTTGGTAAGTGTCCGTGTTTGCCAAGAGGAAGAGATGGCATTCAGCTTGGCTCACTTATAAGATCTTTGCCTCTTCTGGGCCACGATACCGTCCTCTTCCTCGCCTCTCTCCGCTTTCCAATCTTTGCCCTCGACTTCTCTGCCAAAAGACGTTTTTGGTCCTGATGGAAAGAGAAAGTTGATGCTTTCAAGCCGCGCGGACAAAGCAGGTTATATTGGTCTTCGCATCTGATCTTCACTCCGTTGATTCAATTTGTGGCCAGTAGAAGATAAGGTTTAATTTGGAACTCTCTCGTATTGGGAGGAAAAAGACAGAGAGAGAGAGAGAGAAACTGCTCATGGAGCTGCAAGCTGTCTCTTAATTTAACTTTTTATCTGGAGCGAAGAAAGAAATCATAGAGATCGGTCCCGACAAACTGGGTGGCAAAGGGGGAGAACTGGGCACAGACAGCAGCTGCCCTGGAAGGATAAACCCCTGAGACTAAGACTTTTATACACACAAACACAGGCCAAACTTTCCCAGAAGTATACATCGCACACTTCCCTATCTCTAGTTTAAGCTTTGAAAGGCATTTTCCATTGCATAGATGGATGTAAATCTTCTCCTATGCAAACACGGATCATTTAAAAAGAAAATTCCTTGCTGGGTGTGATTATGTATGTATGTATTTTTGTACTTTAGGGGAAAGTTTGCAAGAACAAAAAATTGATTTGTCCCAATCCCCTTCTTTTGTGCAAAATGGCTCATGCACACGTCTCATGTAAAAATGCCTCAAGTAAAAATGTACTAATGCAAGAAGGGAACGTTTAAAAACAAAAATCCTTGCTGGATGTGATTTTGGAAAGAGGTGCAATTTATTTATCTGCAATTTGCTTTTATTTGAAATTTGCAATTTTTGTTTGCAATTTGCGGGGAGGTTTGCAAACGTGTCCCAAACTTGTAGAAAACTTGATTCTACAGACTGACATGGCTATATCTTTGAATTGTCCCAAACTTGTTCTTTTGTATAAAAATGCCTCCTACTTCTTTGTCCCCAGGGAAAGCCTCCTTATGCCCATTATACATTATTTTGGTGCAACATTATTAGGGGAGGAGTTGCATGAACGGGTTTGTCCCAAAAAAGGGAACCAAAGTATCAAACATCTCCCAGTAGCAGCCCATTCTTCCCATTGTGGGGTGTCCAGATGAACTGGGGCGACCTTCCTTGTCAAAGATGGGCAAATGGGCAAATGTTCCTTGCGTCTCCACTTTTATCAGATGCCGATAGTCAGGTGTGCGAGGCAGGTATCAACTCCTGCAATAACACACCTCTTGTCTTTAAGGCTCCTTCTTGATCCTGTTTTTGTTTTGCTGGAGCAGAGAAACCTGGCTGCTATGCCTCCGAAAATCCCTCGGTGTGCCTTTGCACCTGCAGCCTCCAAACACAGCTCCCGGGAGTTTGTTTTTTGGTTTTAATATAAAAAGCATGCAACCTCAAACATGCACTTATAAAGATTAAATATCAAACAAACAGAAACCACGTGGGCCGCTTGCAGACTATATGATGCGAGGCAAAAACAGAATACGTAATTGTTATAGCACAAGCAATATTAGGAATAAAGACACTTTAATTAAAAGGTGGTCAGCTGTACTGTCACCATAGATGCATCTGCAATGTATAAATAATGCAGTTTGAAACCACATTAAATGCCATCTTTCAGGATCCTGGGATTTGTAGGTTTGTGAGGCACCAGCACTAAAAACCTTGCAAAACGACAAATCCCATGATTCCATAGGATGAGGCTACAGAACTTAAAGTGGTGTCAAACTGAATTATTTCTACAGTGAAGATATACCCTTGTCATCCTTAGCAGCCATGGATTATCTGATAAACTTGGAGAGCAGCAGGTTGGAGAAGGTTGACCAAAGGATGCCTTGCAGAAAGTAGCATCAAGTCCCCTTCCTTCCTTCCTTCCTTCCTTCCTTCCTTCCTTCCTTCCCTAATAAGTATCTCAGAAGTGTGCTTTTATTGGTGACCATGTCCACTTAATTCCACTTCCCCTCACTTTATATCACTAAGGAGTTTATCAGACGACGGAAATTGGAAGCATAATCTAATGGCAATCCGAACGCAATCATGGGGTTTTATGTTATTGCGAATTAAAGCATCTCATGCAATTTCGGGCAATAGGGGGTCATTTTTGGGTAATGGGAAGTCATTCTGAAAGCAATTAGAATTCACGTAAATTCTCTAAACTAGCAAATTCACGTGAATTCGAATTGGCTCCGACTGGCTCCATTCGAAATAAAGCGAAATTCCTCCCGTCTGATAAACTCCTAATAATGCAATAGAAACTCAACTGGTCCATAACTGGAGGGTGCAGTTGGCCAATGGAGAACCTGGGAAGGAAAAGCAATGGGAAACCCCACTCCTCCTGGAGCGCCTCCTGCAGGAAATACATGGAAAGGCATGACCGCCGCGGATTGCGTGGACACCGCCTGCCTCGTGCAATCCTCCTGACAGCAACCGCAACAGCTCCCTTTTGCTGACAAGAAAGCAACAAAGAAGAAATTAAGCGGAAGGGAGGGGACCTGGTTATTTACCTTGTAATTAGGACACGCCAGCAAACGCTTAATAAAACATGTCATTCAAAAAGGGGATAAATTATAGACTAGACTCCTGCCTTGGTGGATCTGGGCAGCTTCAATCACTAGTTACAGTTACAAGGCTAAAAGGGTGGAATCCTGTTGACTAAGGGCTGAGACATTCAGCCCCAAAACATCATGCCACCACCGATACAGTTGGCTCTCCTTATCCACGGATTTGTTACCCACAGATTTGAGCATACACGGCTTGAAAATATTCCCCAAAAGTGTAAATTCCAAACAGCAAGCCTTGATTTTCCATTTTATATATGGGACACCATTTTCTTGTGCCATTATATTTAATGGGACTTGAGCATCCACGGATTTTGTTATCCGCGGAGGGTAAGGGCCCACTGTATGATGAAATGACGAGGTGATATGATCGCCCTGTTTAAATATTTGAAGGGATGCAATATTGAGGATGAAGCAAGCTTGTTTTCTGATGCTCCAGAAAATAAGACACAATGGAGCAATGGATGCAAACTGCAGGAAAAGAGATTCCACCTCAACATTGGGAGGAACTTCCTGTCAGTAAGGGCTATTCGACAGTGGAACACATTCCCTCGGAGCGTAGTGGAGTCTCCTTCCTTAGGGGTCTTTAAGCAGAGGCTGGATGGCCATCTGTCAGGGATGCTTTGACTTGGAGTTCCTGCACGGCAAGGGGTTGGACTGGATGGCCCTTGTGGTCTCTTCCAACTCTAGGATTCTATGATTCTATGTTTCTATGTACAAGGGTTCTGGAGCACACACCAACCGCACACTCCGGAACCCTAATACGTATGGACGGTGCCATCTTTACACAGCGCCATCCATATGGCGCATGCATTCATGACGCAAGTGTAGCACATTCGTGGAATCATAAAGTTGGAAGATACCCCCCAAAAGGCCATCCGGTCCAACCCATTCCGCCATGTAGGAATCTACAATCAAAGTACCCCAGACAGTTGAAAACCTCCCAAGAATGAGACTCCATCATTCTCCAAGGCAGCATCTTCACCTCTTATTGTCAAGAAGTTCTTCCTAATATTTAGGAATCTCTTTTCTTGTAGTTTGCATCCATTGTTCTGCGTTCTAGTCTCTGGAGCAGCAGAAAACAAGCTTGCCCCATCCTCCATCCATATGACGCCCCTTCAAATATTTAATGTCACAGTCAGGAAATTTCCTCCTAATGTTGAGCTGGAATCTCTTTCCCTGTAGTTTGTATCTATTGCTCCATTATGTCCTGTTCTCTGGAGCAGCAGAAAACAAGCTTGGTCCCTCCTCAATATGACATCCATTCTAATATTTAAACAGGGCTATCATATCAACTCTTAACCTTCTCTTCCCCAGACTAAACATACCCCAAGCTCCCTAAGTCGTTCCTCATAGGGCTTGGTGGTTTCCAGACCTTCCACCGTTTTGATCGCCAAATGGGGACTCATCACACAAGTAAATCCAACTAATTCAAGGGCTCCACAGGAGGATCCAGGCCAATGAGTTTCTTTTTAAAAGTATCTCTATTTTATCAGGTTGTCATCTCATCTCTTCTCCCGGTAGAAGGGCATGGTCCAGAAAGGGAGAGGAAAATAGCAGAGGTGAATAACTGGCTCCGTAGATGGTGCCGCCAAGAACAGTTTGGATTCTTGGATCATGGGCTGCGGTTCCATGAGGAGGGACTTCTGGCAAGGGATGGACTGCATCTCACGCCAGTTGGCAAAAACGTTTTTGCCAACAGTCTGAAGAATCTGATCAGGAGGGCTTTAAACTGAGTTATGTGGGGGAGGGAGACATTATTCTGGAAGGCAAAAGGGATGGAGAGAATAGTCCAAGTGGCATAGATGGAACAAGGCAAACAGTGCAAGGACCCAACAGTAGGAGGCAAAAAAATGTGCAAAAGCAGCAAGTAAAGAGGACACATGGTCTTAAATGCCTCTCCACTAATGCACAGAGTATGGGAAATAAGCAGGATGAACTTGAACTCCTAGCACAACAAGGGAAATATGATATAATAGGAATCACTGAAACCTGGTGGGATGAGTCTCATGATTGGAATGTAGAAATAGAGGGATATAACCTTTTTAAGAGAAACAGGCCAAGCAGGAAGGGAGGAGGAATAGCATTATATGTCAGGGATATTTACACCAGTGAAGAGATGCAGGAAGTCAATACTGGAAGCCAGGTGGAGAGCATCTGGATAAAAATTAAAGGAGAGGGAAATAACAGGGATGTTACTGTGGGAGTCTACTACAGACCCCCGACTCAGGCAGAGGAATTGGATGATGCCTTTCTAGAACAGATGACCACACAATCAGGAAGGAGAGATGTAGTAGTGATGGGGGACTTCAACTATCCGGATATTTGCTGGAAGTCAAACTCAGCCAAATCCTCAAGGTCTAGCAAATTCCTCACTTGCCTGGAAGACAATTTCATTGTCCAAAAGGTGGAAGAGGCAACAAGGGGATCAGCCATTTTAGATCTGATCTTAACCAACAGGGAAGACCTAGTTGATGGGGTGCAAGTGGTTGGATCCTTAGGTGGAAGTGACCATGTTCTCCTGGAGTTTGTAATACAGTGGAAGGGAGAAGCTAGGCATAGTCAGACACGCACTCTAGACTTTAGGAGAGCGGATTTCAGTAAACTTAGAGAAGTATTGAGGGCGATTCCATGGTCAGGAATACTAAAAGAAAAGGGAGTTCAAGACGGATGGGAGTTTCTCAAAAGGGAGATATTGAAGGCACAATTTCAAACAGTTCCAATGAGGAAGAAAAATGGAAGATGTCTCAAGAAGCCAGGATGGATGACTAAGGAACTTTCAACTGAGCTAAGCTTTAAACGGAACATGTATAAGAAATGGAAAAATGGAGAAATCACGAAAGAGGAATTCAAACAAATAGCCAGCACATGTAGGGGTAAAGTCAGAAAAGCTAAAGCGCAGAATGAACTCAGGCTCGCTAGAGAGGTTAAGAACAATAAAAAGGGCTTTTTTGGATATGTCCGCAGCAAAAGGAAGAAGAAGGAAACAGTGGGGCCACTGCGTGCAGAAGATGGCAAAATGCTAACAGGGGACAGAGAAAAGGCAGAATTACTCAACACCTTCTTTGCTTCAGTCTTCTCAGAAAAGGCAAAGGGTGCTCAACCTAAGGATAATGGAACAGGAGACAGAATAGAGGAAATTCAGCACAGAATAAGTAAAGAGGTAGTACAGGAATACCTGGTTAACCTAAATGAATATAAATCTCCAGGACCAGATGAACTACATCCTAGAGTATTAAAAGAACTGGCAAATGTAATATCAGAGCCATTGGCAATAATCTTTGAGAACTCCTGGAGAACAGGAGAAGTCCCAGAAGACTGGAGGAGGGCAAACGTTGTCCCCATCTTCAAAAAGGGAAAAAAAGAGGATCCCAACAATTATCGTCCAGTTAGTCTGACATCAATTCCAGGAAAGGTCCTAGAGCAGATCATTAAGCAGAGAGTCTGTGAACACTTAGAGGCCAATGCCATAATCACAAAAAGCCAACATGGGTTTCAGAGAAATAAGTCATGCCAAACGAACCTGATCTCTTTTTTTGATAAAATTACCAGCTTGGTAGATGAAGGGAATGCTGTGGATATAGTATACCTTGATTTCAGTAAGGCCTTTGACAAGGTTCCCCATGACATTCTTGCAAACAAGCTTGTAAAATGTGGGCTAGACAAGTTAACTGTTACATGGATTTGTAACTGGTTGACTGACCGAACCCAAAGGGTGCTCAACAATGGCTCCTTTTCATCCTGGAGAGAAGTGACCAGTGGGGTCCCACAGGGTTCTGTCCTGGGCCCAGTGCTATTCAACATCTTTATTAACGATTTGGATGACAGAATTGGGGGCATACTTATCAAATTTGCAGATGACACTAAACTGGGAGGAGTAGCTAATACCCCAGAGGACAGGATCAAAATTCAAAATGACCTGAATAGACTAGAAAGCTGGGCCAGTGCTAACAAAATGAAATTCAATGCGGAGAAATGTAAGGTTCTGCACTTAGGGCGGAAAAATGAAATGCACAGATATAGGATGGGGGACACCTGTCTGAATGAGACCACATGTGAAAAGGATCTAGGAGTCCAAGTAGACCATAAGCTGAACATGAGTCAACAGTGTGATGCGGCAGCTAAAAAAGCCAATGCAATTTTAGGCTGCATCAATAGAAGTATAGTTTCTAGATCAAGGGAAGTTATAGTGCCACTCTATTCTGCTTTGGTCAGGCCCCACCTGGAATACTGTGTCCAGTTCTGGGCACCACATTTCAAAAAAGATGTGGAGAAACTGGAGCATGTCCAAAGGAGGGCAACTAAGATGGTGAAGGGTCTGGAAACCTTGCCCTATGAGGAACGCCTTAGGGAGCTGGGGATGTTTAGCCTGGAGAAGAGAAGGTTAAGAGGTGATATGACAGCCCTGTTTAAATATTTGAAGGGATGTCATATTGAGGAGGGAGCAAGCTTGTTTTCTGCTGCTGCAGAGACTAGAACGCGGAACAATGGATGCAAACTGCAGGAAAAGAGATTCCACCTCAACATTAGGAGGAACTTCCTGACAGTAAGGGCTGTTTGACAGTGGAACACACTCCCTCGGAGTGTAGTGGAGTCTCCGTCCTTAGGGGTCTTTAAGCAGAGGCTGGATGGCCATCTGTCAGGGATGCTTTGACTTGGAGTTCCTGCATGGCAGGGGGTTGGACTGGATGGCCCTTGTGGTCTCTTCCAACTCTATGATTCTATGATTCTATGATTCTATCTTGTTATTTAAAAGTAACTAAATATTAACTTTTGCTGTGACGTGTTCTTTTTTTGTTGTGACATTTTCTCCTTCTCGGTCTTCTGAAACAGCTTGAGCCATTGGGCAGGGTGGTCTCTAGAAATCACTTTTTGACATTGTGATGTTGAAGGCTTTCATGGTCGGCATCCATAGTTTTTTGTGTGTTTTGGGGGCTACATGGCCATGTTCTAGGAGAGTTTTGTCAGCATCCATGACTGGCCATCTTCAGAGAATGCTGGCATGGAAGAGAGTGGGATATATATATATATATATATATATGGAGGAATGATTTCCATGTTAATCTGTGTATTGTTCTGTTGTGAAATGGCAAGGCCTCAGGGTGGGAGGATATGCACGGAGGATTGGGAACAATATCCAGATTAACATGGAAATCACTCCTCCCTACCCAGGGCCACTCAGTATAAATATATAGCCATATATATAGAGAGAGAGAGAGAGAGAGAGTAGAGGTTTTGCTGAATTGCTAAATATAAGGCCTCCCCTGAAAGTAAGACCTAGCAAAATTTTTGTATGTAAATATATATACAATGAATAATAAATGTTAATTTTTTAATTAAATATATATAAATAATTTTTTGGTTCAACAATACATGCGAATTCTTCTTCATGGAAAAGTAAGACATCCCCTGAAAATAAGACCTAGTGCATGTTTAGGAGCAAAAAATAATATAAGATGCTATCTTATTTTTGGGGAAACATGGTATACCCCACTCTCTTCCATGCCAGCATTATCTGAAAATGCCAGTCACAGATGCTGGCGAAACGTCTGGAACAAACTGTTCTAAAACATGGCCACAGAGCCCAAAAAACCCACAAAAAACACTTTTTGACATGTTTTTGGCATTGTGGCTTTTGCTGCTGCTGCCGTGCTGAGCGACTGAAGCAGCTTTGCAAGACCTGGGCCTGCAGAGAAACCAGAGCATTTCCTCGGTGCGACTGGCAAGATGCCAGCTCCTTCTGCAAGTTCATGCAAACTTGGCAAAGAGTTTCAGCTGCCAGACAACAACAACTCACACTTTCTGCGTCTGTCGATCCTCTTCTCTCTCCCCAGAACAGAGAAGCCAAACCTCTCCTGATTCTGGAGTCCTTTTGCTCAATGAACCCCAGGCTTTTGGGCTGGATCCTTGCAACGTACCTAATCAGACCGGCCTTCATCGGAGATTGCCCCAATCGCTTTAAGAAAAAATGTTCCTTCCCGCTGCCCTACCTGTGTTTAACTTTGGAAGGCGATGGCTGTTGGTTTTTCTGGCCACGGGTCTCCAGGACCCTGGACTCCTTGCTTTTGCTTGGGAACGGATGGAAAGGCCACGCTTTGGAATAATTGTGGCTCTTTTAGAGAGCTGGCAAGTAGGTCAGACCAGCATGATGAAGTGCACTTAAGAGACGGGCGGTTTTTCTGATGGCATTATCTGAGCTGTTAAGATATTTGAGCGATTGAATAAGCGTTATTGTCAGCATTATGCTGCCATTCTGCTAAAGTTCACATCTCCGATGCATTACCTCACTCTCCCCGTTCAAAAGAGGGAGGGGGGAATAAAGGGGATTTTTTTTTTGGTTGTTGTTGCAAAAATGGGAAGAGAATAATGCCATAAGGCCTGGAAGGAGAAAAGTTGTCCGGGTTGCCTGCTGCTAAGCGACACAAAAGGACACAAAAAGTTCCTTTCCAGAGTAGAGAGTGACCATCAATCAGAGGGTCTCTATATCTTCCAGCCCCCCCAAATCCAAAACTAAGAGGAGTTCAGAGGGGCCCCATAATAGAGTTGTGTCCAGTCCTGCATTTCCATTTGAACTTTAAAAGACTTGTCCTTTACGGAAATGGGAGGAGGAGCAAGCTTGTTTTCTGCTGCTCCAGAGAACAGGATACAACAGAGCAATGGATGCAAGCCCCAGGAAAAGAGATTCCAGCTCAACGTTAGGAAGAATTTCCGGACAGTAATATTAAATATTTGAAGAGATGTCATATTGAGGATGAAGCAAGCTTGTTTCCCGCTGCTCCAGAGACTAGGACCCGGAGCAATGGATTCAATGTAAAGGAAAAGAGATTCCACCTCAACGTTAGAAGGAACCTCCTGAGGGTAAGAGCTGTTTGAGAATAGAAGACTGAAGAGTGGTGGAGTTTCCTTCTTTGGAGGTTTTGAAACAGAGGATGGAGGCCATCTCTCACAGGGATCGTGTCTTCTTGCATGGCAGAACGGAGTTGGACTGGATGGCCCTTGGGGTCTCTTCTAGGATGATGCCATGATTGTATTCAATGTGGATGGAAGACTATGCTTCAAATGCATTCAGCACCTTGGATAGTAGTGCTTTTACAGATCAAATTCAACCACTCAGAGCAGATTCAACATCCAGCCTTCAGGTTGATGCCCACTTACAGAAGAAAAACTCTATCAGAAGGTTTTCTTGGCATGGTTTATTCAGAAGAGGTTGGCCATTACCTTCCTCTCTGAGGATGAGAGAGTGTGACATCTCTTTGTGGGTTTCCATACCTGAGCGGGGATTTGAACCCTGGTCTTCTGGAGTCCCAGTCCAACACCAAACTATTACACTATGCTGGGTCTCGGTTTGGGAGCTGTTGTTATGTACCTTCATGTTCACTCCAGCTTAATGCATCTGAGGAAGTAGAGTGAAGTCTGGGAAAGCTCATGCTGCCAATTTCTTTCTTTCAGGTAGTCTCAAAGCTGCTACAAGATCTCTCTATTCTACAGACTAACACGGCTATATCTTTGAATTCTACCATTTTAACAAAGTTACTATACTCATTGTTGCTGCTGCTGCTGCTGTTGTTGTTGTAGTTGTTGTGTGCCTTCAAGTTCTCCCTGACTTACAGTGACACTAAGGCAAACCTATCATGGGGTCTTCTTGGCAAGACGGATTTGCCAATGTCTTCCACTGAGGCTGAGAGAGTGCGACTTGCCCCAGGTCACCCACTGGACATCATGGCCAAGCTAGGAATTGAACCCTAATTGTTGTTCCTTGTCTTGATCCATGGGAAAAGTGGGTAAGAATTGTTGTTGTTGTTCATTATGAAACAGGTCCATATTTCTTGCTGCAGTCCTGCAAGGTAATTCATTGAGTTACATGCTGCTAACAAGTTGCCACTCCTGTTACTCTGGGCCATTGAAAAATATAAGGAAATGCCCTCCGGCTCCCCCAAGTGGCCCGTTCAGATATTGCAGCTCTGAGGAAGATGTGAAATGTATTGCAAACAATCCTCCCCAACTATGGCACAAGGCTATCTCCTATGTGAACCTTCCAGCTCTCCTTACTCAGCACAGTATATAGCAGCGATAAACTAAACAGCCTCCTGAAATAGGACGCTCTGAAAAGTAGTGAATTAGAGGGACGGCCATTGCAGTAAGAAGTAACTCAGTTCCAGCTCATTTATGGGGGAGAAAGTAACTACAGTGGTCCCCCGGGTTACGAAAGTAATCCGTTCCGGATTACCTTTCGTAACCCGGAAACATTCGTAACCCGGGGGACCGCTTTTTTTGCCGGACCGCGCGGCAAATTTAAAGGGGCCGCGTGGTTTTTTCTATCGTAACCCGGGGTTTTATTCGTAAGCCGGGGTCGTTTTTGCAGCCCCGGCTCTTTCGTACCCCGGGGGATTCGAAACCCGGGGGACCACTGTAGTTACCAAAGGAATTCATTAGAAAATGCCTTGCTCCCTACTTCAGTGTTTATTATGGGGGGGATTTCTTTTGCAAATGGGAAATAATGCGGGAGTAGGATAGCAACGGAAGAGTTTTTCACCTGAAAGAGCCAGGTGGAAAACTCCTTCCTCTCCTCCTCTCCTTGTTTGATCCTTCCCTCCCTTTTTGGCAGTTTGTCATCTTCCGCCAACTGCCTTTGTGTTCTCCAGCCTCCCTCCATTTCTCCAGTTTGTGACACTATTTGTGAAACACAAAAGAAGCGAAGGGAAGGAGCAGCGTTTCCAGCCTCTCTTTCCCCCCATCCAGCTTTGCCTTTGCTAATTAAACTCATCAGCTAAAATTGTTGGTGGAAGGAGGGGGATTAGAAAAGGCGAAGGAGCCCTCCTCTGCCGAAAAGAGCTCAGATGTGAAAATACTTCAGTCTCTGAGATTGCAGTATTTATCCACACAAGGGCCCTGCTGTGCTTCAGAAACCCAGTTGATTTTAATGAGCTGCCGCAAAGGTGTTTGTCATTACGGAATCCAATTTCTTCCTCCATCACTCCTTCCTCTGCCCGATTCTTCTCTCGTTGGGATCTCTGGGCTCGGGGAAAATTCAGACTTGCGGAGGCACGGGCCATTCGGATCCAGAGTCCCAAATGGCCTCCAAGTGTCCCTTTGAATCCATCTCCCAAAAATGAAACGATGCACGAGGTTGGACAAGGGCCCTTATTAAAGCCCAGGTGCACGGTAAGAGCGAAGGGAGGAACAGAAAGGCATCTGGGCGGACAGATGTTCCTCCAAGATCCACAAAAAGAGCGATACCTTTATTGCACAAAATGCACCGGGGAAAAATCATGCAAGTTTTGGAAGCTCCACTGGCATCTTCATCAGGTCCCCTGGATCCCAATGGATGCTAAGGGAGTTTAAATGTTACTGTCCTTTTTTATCATCACAGATGCAAAACGGAGGCGTGTGGCTCCCACTCTGGACTCTTTCCAACGGGAGGAATTTCTCCCAATTCCGAATGGAGCCAATGCGGATTCATGTAAATTCGCTTGTTTAGCGAATTTACCTGAACCCCTGCTCTGTTCGGAAGGCATTCGGAATTACTTCCCATTACCCGAAAATAACCCCCCCTTGCCCAAAATCGCGTGAGAAGCTTAAATTCGCAATAACGTTAAACCCACGATTGCATTCGGAGTGACTTCCCTTTTGCCCGAATTTGCGTGAGAAGATTTAATTCGCAATAACGTGAAACCCCAGGATTGCGTTTGGATTGCCCTTGGATTATACTTCCAATTTCCCACGTCTGAAAGAGTCCTCTGTCAGTTTTCTTCTCCTGGATGGTTTTATTTTTTAGCATCTTTTTGGCTGAAGAAGAAACCAACAGAGCTTTGAAAGCTTGCATGAGAGCAATTCCCTGTCCCTGTCCTCCCTCTTGCTTAGGATTCTTCTAATGTAGCTGAATCCAGTATTTTCAAATCCAGAGGATTTGAATCCAAGGGGTAGCCATCTTAGCCAGACAGCAAAATACAGCAAAATATGGATTTTGCAATATTTTGCTGCATGGCCAACACATGGCCCTGGATCTATATATCAGGTGAAATATTTTCTTTTCCATCAATCCATCCATCACTTTATTTATATCCCTCCTTTCTGCCAGATTGGGACTTCTCTTTTTTCTCTCTCTTCGCTGTGATTCTTTTTAACGGATGTTGCTTGGAGGCAGATCTGAAAGAAATGGCTGTGTAAGTCTATTGTAGCATTTTTTAAAAAGGAGACAGATAAATTGGGTGGGACACGTACGTTTTGAGGGCCAGGAGTGTTGTTCGGGGAACAACTTCGAACCTCCTTCCGTGGCCGAATTGAAACAACCAAACTCCATTACTCTTACATTGAGTTTGGTGTTTAGGTTCCCAACCTTTTTGACTCGTGGAGCCCTTATTTCTATGGGGGAGCCCCTAAGTAGCCTACCCTATGTCTTACAAGTGTTCAGGAGTATATATAAGAATATATTCTTATTCTTTAATTTCATTCCATTTTTATTTCTTTAATTTCTCTGGAGAGGCCGCAGAGCACCTGGGAAGTGCACAAAGATGATGATGACGATGACGATGACGACGACGATGACAATGACGACGATGATGATGATATCCCGCCTCTCCAGTGATGTCCAAGATCTCTTTGGAGCACAGGTTGGGACTCCCTGGTTTAGGGGGAACCATTTGAATACCCTAAACTAGGGGTTCCCAGTATTCAAGTGGCCCCTTCTGGTTTGTAGCAAATGGGGACAATGGGGAGAAGACACTGCCCTAGTCTCCTGGAGTCCTGGCGGCACAGTGGTTAAATAAACAGCTGGTATTGTGACGTAAGGTTGTGAGTTCGATTCCAGGGCTCCAAGGTTGACTCAGCCTTGCATCCTTTTGTAGGCCATTAAAACGAGTACCCAGATTATTGGGGGCAATTGGCTTACAGACTGTAAACTGCTTAGAGAGTTCCCTGATATGCATTCATGCTATGTTTTTATTGCTGTTTCTCCTTTCCCGATGCTTGCATGCTACCATTTATACCCATCTAAAGAGATACAATGAGGGGAAAGCATTCAAAGTTTCATCTTCTGCGACAACGAAAACACATACATGAGATTTCAGTCCCTGAGCACTTGGGTGAATGGAAGAAAGGTGCATCGGGTGCAGGGGGAGAACTCAACAAATCATAGAATCATAAGACTTGGAAGAGACCCCAAGGGCCATCCAGTCCAGCCCCATTCTGCCATGCAGGAACTCTCCATCAAAGCATCCCCGACAGACGGCCATCCAGCCTCTGTTTAAAAACCTCCAGAAATGGCTGGCTTCTCTTTTTCTCTTCCCTGACCCCAGTGCCTCTCTGCATACCGAACAATGGAGGGATGTGTGGAAGGAACGTCTTTTTTGGGCCAGCCGGATGAAACGTTCCCCCTTTTTTTTTCTACCCAGAGCCGGGTGATTTGCAATGCATTGCTTCGGCATAATTTCCCATCTTCCGTGGCTCACAAAGGGAACCTCCGTCGCTGTCTGCGAGTTTAATATTTCTTCTCCCCAGCCCCTTGCATTCGTAATGCACCTTCGGTTTCTGAGGCTCCGGCCCAAGCGAAGAGAGCGCCAGGCGGTGTGACTCTGCCTGAGATCTCCCTGTTAGTGCCAGCAAAGGCCAGGAGCTGAAAAGGAGAGAAAACCGAAGCATCCAGAAGATCCAAGGAGGGAAAGGAGGGAGGGATTGAAGCAGAAAATTAATGAAGCTTCGCTCTCAGTCTCTTCCCCCCCACCCCGTCTTCTCAAACTTGCCCAGCAACAAAACCAAATACTGCAAATACTGGCCATTGTTCTGTTGGTGTCATGCATGCATGTTTGCTCCCTTGCACATGCGGTTGTGCCCTTTTAACCATTGCATTAATTCACAGTTGCATAAGTGGATTCTTATAAGTGTAGCTAGAATCACAGAGTTGGAAGAAACCACAAGGGCCATCCAGTCCAACCCCATTCTGCCATGCAGGAACTCTCCGTCAAAGCAGCCCTGTCAGATGGCCATCCAGCCTCTGCTTAAAGACCTCCAAGGAAGGAGAGACCACCACTCTCTAAGGAAGCATCTTCCACTGTCGAACAGCTCTTAATGTCAGGAGGTTCCTCTTAATGCTGAGATGGAATCTCTTTTCCCGCAGTTTGCATCCATTGTTCCGGGTCCTAGTCTCTGGAGCAGCAGAAAACAAAAGGCCAATGATATTTTAGGCTGCATCAATAGAAGTATAGTGTCTAGATCCAGGGAAGTAATAGTGCCGCTCTATTCTGCTTTCGTCAGGTCCCACCTGGAATAACACTGTGTCCAGTTCTGGGCACCACAATTTTAAAAGGATGCGGAGAAACTGGAGCCATGGGTCCAAAGGAGGGCAACTAAAATGGTGAAGGGTCTGGAAACCATGAAGCCCTATGAGGAAGGACTTAGGGAACTGGGGATGTTTAGCCTGGAGAAGAGAAGGTTAAGAGGTGATATGATAGCCCTGTTCAAATATTTGAACGGATGTCACATTGAGGAGGGAGCAAGCTTGTTTTCTGCTGCTGCAGAGAACAGGACGCGGAACAATGGATGCAAGCTGCAGGAAAAGAGATTCCACCTCAACATTAGGAGGAACTTCCTGAGAGTAAGGGCTGTTCGACGGTGGAAAACACTCCTTCCTCGGAGATTTTGGTGGAGTCTCCTTCCTTAGAGGTCTTTATACAGAGACTGGATGGCCATCTGTCGGGGATGCTTTGATTGGGAGTTCCTGCATGGCAGAATGGGGTTGGACTGGATGGCCCTTGTGGTCTCTTCCACCTCTATGGTTCTATCATTCTATGATTCTAGTTTTGCACTGTCTTTCACCATCTCTGCCAAAGAATGCTGGGGCCTTGCAAATCTACAAATACTGTGCGAATATAGATTTATACCTGCTGGCGTAGGTTCTCAGACACCGAAGGCACATCTACACTGTAGAACTAATGCAGTTTGACACCACTTGAACCACCAGGGCTAGCCATCCTACAGAATCCAGGGATTTATAGTTTTGTGTGGCACCAGCACGCTGTGGCAGAGAAAGCTAAAGACCTTGTAAAACCACAAATCCCAGGTTTCAATTGAATGGAGCTATAGCACTTAAAATGGTGCCGAACCTCATTATTTCTGCAGTGCAGATGCACCCTGAGTTAACCGGAAATGTCATTCCCTGGGGTTAAATCCTCACTGCACAATTATAGCAGTTTTATACCACTTCTAAGTGCCACAGCTCCGTCCTTTACTATCCTGAGACCTGCAGCTTTTTGATGGAGTTAGAAGTTTCCAGTCCATTCCCCTGAACCTCCGCATCTGAGCAATCTCTGGCAATAAATGCCCAATGCTTTCCATCCTGAACTACAAATCTCCTGGTTCCAAAGGATAGTTTCAAGTGGACTCGGAGTACTGTATAGCCATGGATACATCCCTGTACCGAGTTCGCTTTTGAACAAAATGCGAGTAAGTCGCTCCCACTCCAAAAGTAACACAATGTACCAGAATGAAGCCATTTTACTGGAACAACAAACAATGAGTAAGATTGTTGACTTGCTTTCAGGAGGTACTTAAAAAGAACATTTTTAGAGGCACTTAGATAGACTTTTTTTTTGTGGGAAGGGGGGGATATGCCATTCACATATCAATCTTTTTTACAAAAATAATAGGAAAGCAGCAAGTACTGCAGCAAAAATTATTATTGCTGGAGAGGGGAACGCTTGCACTTCTTTTTACTACCTGATTGTTTTGTCTGACTAAGAGGCAATTTGTGGCCTAATGGAGAATCAACAGCTTCAGTTTGTTGTTGTGTATCCTCAAGCCGTTTCCAACGTATGGCAACCCAAAAGGCAACCTGTCGCGGGTTTTTCTCGGCCAGATCTGTTCAGAAGGGGTTTTGCCTTTGCTAATCTGAGGCCGAGAGGGTGTGACTTGACCAATGGGTTTCCGTAGCAAAGATTCGAACCCTGGTCTTCCAGAGTCGTAGTCCAACACTCAAACCGCTGCACCATGCTCCCTCTCACGCAGGGAAAGCATTGGGAAAATCCTGCAGGTCTGGTCTAACGTTTTTGTGAAAATTGATGTCTTCCAGCAACATTTTCTGACCGCCCCCCCCCGCCAAGTATATAAAGTCAAATTGGGAAAAGATGGATTACTATGTTCCAGGCATATGGAGCAAGATATAATTCTTTCTTCTACTTCAGACCGGCTTTTTAATGCATATTAACCCATCCTCTAGCAAAGAGATGTGACTCCTTCGAAGAGGTCAGCTCTTGAGAGGTTTCCTGGTGCCTTCTTCGGATATAGCTGCTGATCAAGAAAGGAAAGAAATATATTTGGATAAGAAACTAGTATAAAAGTTGTAGGTTTTCTTAGAGAGCAGAGGAAGGCTGGACTCGTTCCCCCGTCCAAACCATGTTTGCTCCATCCTCGTGTTAAAAATCCATTGCCAGACTGAAGAACAAATACCATGCAAATCTGAATTGCTAATGGCCAGATCCTGAAAATAAGCACATTTAAATATGTCGAATTTGTAGAACGCTTTTTTCAAAAAATGAAATATCTAAGTTATACGGATAAATAGTAGCTGAGATCCAGCATCAAGGGGAGGGAGCTTAGTTTTATCCCCATGGAGTGATGCCTCAGTTGTGCAAGGCCACCTCACTAGTGAATTGCAAGGCTGCGCAACCAAATGTCCATGCTTATTAGTATGTGTCATGTGCATGTGCATCCATGCACATCTATACAAAATATGCTCATCGGGCGTGCATCCGTGTGCAAATGGCCTCGCATGCAGACCTCCGCTTCCTCATCCTTGAACCGAATGCAAATGCTCCATATCAGCCAGAATATCCAATCCCTTCTGGAGGGAACCAAACACACAAGAAAGACCCAAGAGGATTCTGGTCCTCATATCAAAGATGTAACTGTGAATTTACAGAATGTAGGACTTTGTCTTCCCGGCTAAATTCCTAATTGCAAACAAGCAGACAACTGGAAACGTTTCTAAAGCATCCAATTAAAGGAAGACAGACTTCCGTTTTTGCAACGAGAGTCAAGGATACATATGGAGATATTTTTTTAATCCCCCAACTTGCATTTCTCAGTGTTGGGCTTTTCTGCTTTGTTTTGTTTTGTTTTGTTTTCAGGATAGCTGGGAAATAGACTTGTGTTGTGGAAACAGCACCGAAACCATATTGCAGCCTCGAAAGCTGCTCCGTCGGTGCCGCGCGTTGGCCCCTGGATCCATCAAGCGCCCACGCGGTTGGCGCAGCGCAAGGCCTCATTAGCACACCGAGGCAAAAAGGTTTTTAATTAGAGGTGCGATCCTTTGCTAGGGAATGGCCGCCACCCCCGTCTGTTCTGCCCACCTCTTGCAAGCTGAACACGGGAAAATGTTCAAAAAATAATCCATGGGCTGGGATCCTAGATTGCACTGGCAATGTATAGGGCTCCTTTGGGCAGAGCCATGCACAACTTGCCTCCCTGTCACTGGACACTTTCACACTGGAGGAATTTCTCCCAACTTCGAATGCAGCCAATGTGAATTCACGTGAATTCGCTTGTTTAGCGAATTTACGTGAATCCCCATTGCATTCGGAAGGCATTCGGAATGACTTCCCATTACCCGAAAATGACCCGTCCTTGCCTGAAATTGCGTGAGAAGCTTTAATTCGCAATAACGTGAAACCTATGATTGCATTCGGAGTGACTTCCCTTTTGCCCGAAATTGCGTGAGAAGCTCTAATTCGCAATAATGTGAAACCCCAGGATTGCGTTTGGATTGCCCTTGGATTATTTCCCACGTCTGAAAGAGTCTTCTGAGACACATACACACACACAACAAAGCCATTGAGGGCCAGGGGAAGGAAGACAGGCAATGTGTCCAGGTGTGCTTCGCAGCCAGACACACAAAGACGACACCAAACGTCCAGACTGCTGGAAGCCCCCCAGAAATTCCAGGAAGATGTCTGCTTCTTCCTGCATCCAACTGCAAAAATGCAGCCAACTACTGTACTGCCCGGCCATGCTTTTCTCCATCCTCCCCAACTACTAAACGGCCAGGGAGAGACACCCCTCTGTTTTCCAAGATGAATCTATTCCAAGGTTGCAGTATCTGAAAGGGACACTTGGGGGAGCCAGAGGGCATTTTTTTCTATATTTTCCCAAAGCCAAGAGTAATCGGAGCAGCAACTTAGGACTCTTTCAGACGTGGGAAATTGGAAGTATAATCCAAGGGAATTTCCAAACGCAATCCTGGGGTTTCACGTTATTGCGAATTAATTCTTCTCACGCAAATTCGGGCAAAAGGGAAGTCACTCCGAATGCAATCATGGGTTTAACATTATTTCGAATTTAAGCTTCTCATGTGATTTCGGGCAAGGGGGGGGTTATTTTCGGGTAATGGGAAGTAATTTCGAATGCCTTCCAAACGGAACAGAAGTTCATGTAAATTCGCTTAACTAGCGAATTTACATGAATCCGCATTGGCTCCATTCGGAGTTGGGAGAAATTCCTCCCGTTTGAAAGAGTCCCAAGATGAATGTATTCCAAGGTTGCAGTATCTGAAAGGGACACTTGGGGGAGCCAGAGGGCATTTTTTCTATATTTTATCAAAGCCAAGAGTAACCGGAGCAGCAACTTAGGCCCAGTATGGATGGGCACTTTGCACCGGCCTGGGTCCGGACTAGGGGTGCGTGGGAGGCTGAGCGTTCACACTCTCAGAAACCCTACCGCACACCCCAGGTGCCATCATGGCTCACCCGCATCCACACAGGGGCTGCCATGATGACTTATGCGCAGCGCAGCATCCAAACGGCGCCACACCACACATACATCATTGGTGCATGTGTGGGTACCAATGGCACCCCAGGCTCATCCCAGAAAGAACCCATTGGAAGTGGGTTGTTTTTATGCCTTGCGGAGGCTGCGCCGTTGGGTTGGTGTGGCCTCCATCCATGGCAAAAATGGGCGGCTGCAAGCCACCCTTTCGGGGCAGTCTGTACAGCCCCTTACTTAGCACATAATTCAGTGAATTACATTTTGGAACTGCAGAAAGACCTGCAGCTGACCTATTGGATGATCAAAGTAATGGGTACAGTAAGATTTGGAAAGATTTATCCAGAGTCTTTTCGCCCTTGCCTTCCTTTGAGGCTGAGAAAGTGTGACTTGCCCAAGTGAATCACCCAATGGGCTTCTGGGACTGAGTGGGGATTTGAACCCGAGTCTCCCAGATTAATAGGACAACATTCAAGCCACTACGCCACACTGGCTCTCAACATTTGTGTGTTGGTGTTATGCGCCTTCAAGTCAACTCTGACTTATGGCAGCCTTCTCCAAGGTTTCTCTTGGCCAGGTTTCTTCAGAGGAGGTTTGACACCATTGCCCTCCTTTAAGGCTGAGGTCACCCAATGGGTTTCAATGACTAAGCAGGGATTCGAACCTTGGTCTCCCAAAGTCCCACAAACCACAACACCACACTGGCTCACACTGCTGGAAAGTCAACCTTTATCAAAATCCAAAGGATTTGTTCAGCCTCCCCTCGAGGATACGGCCAGCTGGATCCAAGGCTCGAGCTCCTACGAAAAGTCCAGAAGTTCAAGGCAGAAGACTCGTTTCCATCCTTCATTACTGTTCCTAGAAGCTTCTAAAGGAGACAACCGTGCGTCATTATTTGGTCTCGAGAGCAGACAAAAGGGACGTTTTTGCAGCCGCTATTATCTAAACACCTGTTGGGATCTTCTTCCCTTTTAGAACCAGAGCTGCAGGAAATGTGCATTCATACAAAAATGGAAATAATGTCGCTTGCCCATCAGAGGTGAACCGACGGACAAAAGCGTTCCAGCAAGAGAGCTTTGTGCCCGGACTGATGTGTGGAAACCTCTCCCGGTGTCTGATCCCAATTTCAAACGGCTCCTCTTCTTCATGCCGTTGTAGAGGAACCTATTTTTGTAAATGCTGGAAAGAAAGATTAATGGGTTGTGTTCTTAAGGTTCTTTTTTTTTTTTCCCCCTCCACCGAGTTTCTCACAATGGAGAACTTGGCTGCCTATTTTATTTTATTTTTTATGAGCTTCTAGAAGCTTCGGTGTGGCTTTTTTTGGAAAGCCAGCTTCTCAGATGAAGGAAAAGAAACCCGGCCAAAACAGGGAGTTGACGTAAAATGACCTTCTGCCGCAGCAAGTGTCTTCTTTTCTCAGTTGTTGTTTGGACTAACTAACTAGGAATATCAGAAAAGAGCAAACCCTTATAAATGGATGCAAGGACAATTCCTTCTCTCTCTTTTTTTTGGAACTCAAATACAGCAGAATTGAGCCTCCAGCACGATATACAAATTGAGTCTTGGGTGCTGCCACATTGCAGAATTAATGCAGCTTGACTCCGCTTTAACTGTCATGGCACAGTGCTGCGGAGTCCTGGCATTGGCAGTTTGTTGCGACACCAGTGCTCTCTGACAGAGAAGGCTAAACGTCTCATCAGACTACAAATCCCAGCATTCCATAGCACTGAGCCATGACAGTTAAAAGCAGGGTACAAATACTCTCAATAAAATAAAACAAAAATAAATTTACGAAAGGTTTCCAAAACCCATTTAAATTCCCTGCACAATAAAACCGATTAAAAGTCATGCCATGTCACCACGGTGTGCATCAGTTTTGGAGATCAAACAAAGGCAGGGGGGCTAAAACAGCATCCAATTGTAGCTGAAACTCTACTCAGCAGTGGATGGGGAACGTATATCTAATTCTTGGCAAAGAACTATGCAAGTTGTCCTGTTGTCCAGATCATCTATTTGGGGAGGCAATGGCTTGTCTTGGGTCCTGTCTTGCTTCCGCAGCTCCTTCTAATTGTCTGTCTAGACGCTTCCTTTCAACCCTTCCATCTCACACAGCCTCCGAGGTTGAAAGAAAGGAGGGAAGGAAGCGAGGACCACTCCTGCAACGCTAGCCTTGCTTTGGCAAGGAAAACCGGGGACAAAGCTGCCGTCGACAATGGAGTGATTGAGGCTGGGGGCCTCATTTAAGCGCAAACCTAATTTCTTAGCAAATTAAGATAAATGGAGGGAAGCTACATTTAAATCAAATTAAGCTGGTGTCCGGTCCAGGGCTAAGCAGTGCAATATAAGCAAACCGGTAGACAAATAGCACCTTCAGGCACAACTGGGGCAGAGATTCAAGGAGGGGGGGCATGCCTTCTGTTGCTGCATTTAACACTCCACTTTGCCAAGTGTAAAAAGGAAAAGCACACAAACAACACTCAAAGGCATGTCACTGACTAGGTAAGACGTGACAAGTGGCCAGAGTTCAGGCTTTTCGGACTAAAAACTGCACGGACACCCCTTCCAGAAAGTTGGAAAGTAAACCCAAGGCAGCTCTTTTTCATTTCAGGCTTGCAAAGCCGTGGATGGATGTGCCAAACAGACCTTCTGACTTTATCATGGATGCATTTTCTCCCTACTTTCCGAAATTAAGCCGGCTAATTCCAAAGGTCACCTGCCATGACCCCTTCGAGCGGAGGTTTGGGAATGAAATCCTCCATTTTGCCATCTTCCCCAGCCTTCCCTTCTGTTCGTAACGTCGTAAGACGCCTTTTTATCCCCCCCCCCCCCCGGTTTAATTCCTCAACGTTAAGTCTGGGAGAGAGACATGAAAATTAGATCTAATAATGAATGATTACAACTTTCAAGTAAAGTCTAGTTGGTTGACTAATCAATTTGGTTAAGTGAAAATCCATAGCAAATGAGTCAGCCGTGGTACAACATTTCTCCATCCAATTTAAATTAAAATCACCAACCATAATAATTTCACAATTACTCTGTGAGCAGGCGCCAGGGACTTGACCCTGGAGGAGAGAGATTTCAAGGGCTTCAGGAGAGGGCAAGGGAGCGTCAGACGCGGGGAGAAGCCCTCTTGGTCCCTAGGAGCCCTAAAAAGTGAGAATCCATGAAGAAAGAAGGCTCGACCGGCGGCAACGTGGCCAGAAGCAGGAGCAGAGGTGCCACGGATCTTGTCCATGTAAGCCGCACTGGCAGCATGAACCGGTTTAGGTTGCTCTCTGTCACCAAATCTTGCCCAGAATTTCTTCTGGGCTTTGGAAAGTGTTGCCTTACCATCTAAGGAGACTTCTATCAGATTCTAGGCACCTTGACCAAAAATGCCCAGACCTGTCTACTGCGATGGCTCTCAACCTTCCTAATGCTGTGATCTTTTAATACAGTTCCTCATGCTGTGGTGACCCACAACCATAAAATTGCAGTGTCTCGGTTCCTAAGAACATAGGAAATATGTGTTTTCCGATGGTGTTAGGCGACCCCTGTGAAAGGGTCGTCCGACCTACAAAGGGTCCGTGACCCACAGGTCGAGAACCGCTGGTCTACTGGGTTTAAAATGTAAAGGTAAGGTTTTCCCTTTGACATGAATGTCTAGTCGCATCCGAATGTAGGGAGCGGTGCTCATCTCCGTTACTAAGCCTAAGAGCCAGCATTGGAGATTATTACATAGGGGACGGGACGTCATTGTCCCATCCTTGTCCCATCCTTCCATTGTGATTTCAAGAAGGACTTTCAGACGATGTCGACTTTCCTGTCCAGAAAGTGTGAGTTAAAGCAATCGTGCAAAAGCCTTTCAAATATCATGCTGATCCTGTCATTGTCCTGTCATTAGAGTGGCATTGCCTGGCATTTTGCATTAATGGGAGTTCACGTTAATGCAATGCCACTTCATTGACAGGATAATGACAGAACGGCAGTATGCTTTTGTTGTTATGGACGGGATAAGGACTAGGGAGTGATCCCATCCCTATCCCATCTGTGTATGATAATCTCCATTGTCCAGAAATGACTCCAGTGGTCATACGTTTTTTAATATTGTAAGCCACCCTGACTCCCAGCCTCGGAAGAAGGGCGGGATATAAATAAATATAGTAATAGTAGTAATAATAATAATAATAATAATGCCAGTATGGTTGCACCGAATGCTGTTACCTTCCCACCAAAGTGGTACCTATTTATCTACTTGCATTTGCATGCTTTCAAACTGCTAGGTTGGCAGAAGCAGGGACTAGTGGTGGGAGCTCACTCTATAATTCTCCATAACTCTGTTAATCATCCATAAATCTGAGACGTGGGCCCTAGAATCATAGAATCATAGAGTTGGAAGAGACCACAAGGGCCATCCAGTCTAACCCCCTTCTGCCATGCAGGAACTTCCAATCAAAGCATCCCAGACAGATGGCCATCCAGCCTCTGCTTAAAGACCCCTAAGGAAGGAGACTCCACCACACTCCGAGGGAGTGTGTTCCACTGTCGAACAGCCCTTACTGTCAGGAAGTTCCTCCTAATGTTGAGGTGGAATCTCTTTTCCTGGACCTTGCATCCATTGTTCTGGGTCCTGTTCTCTAGAGCAGCAGAAAACAAGCTTGCTCCCTCCTCAGTATGACATCCCTTCAAATATTTAAACAGGGCTATCATATCACCTCTTAACCTTCTCTTCTCCAGGCATCCCAGTTCCCTAAGGCATTCTTCATAGGGCATGGTTTCCAGTCCCTTCACCATCTTAGTTGCTCTCCTTTGGACCCGCTCCTTTGGACCCGCTCCAGTTTCTCCACATCCTTTTTGAATTGTGGTGCCCAGAACTGGACACAGGATTATTCCAGGTGGGGCCTGACCAAAGCAGAATAGAGGGGCACTATTACTTCCCTTGATCTAGAAACTATACTTCTATTGATGCAGCCTAGAATTGCATTGGCCTTTTTAGCTGCCGCATCGCACTGTTGACTCATGTTCAACTTGTGGTCTACTTGGACTCCTAGATCCCTTTCACACGTAGTTTCATTCAGCCAGATGTCCCCCATCCTATATCTGTGCATTTCATTTTTGCGCCCTAAGTGCAGTACCTTGTATTTCTCCGTGTTGAATTTCATTTTGTTAGCATTGGCCCAGCTTTCTAGTCTATTCAGGTCATTTTGAATTTTGATCCTTTCTTCTGGAGTATTGGCTACTCCTCCTAGTTTAGTGTCATCTGCAAATTTGATAAGTATGCCCCCAATTCTGTCATCCAAGTCATTAATAAATGTCTGCCTGGGCCAGAATACTCTGGGTCCATGCCAGGCACCTATTTGCACAGGCATCCAATTGTATTGCTCAGCACAGCCACTGCAGGCAGCAATTCACTCATCCCTGTGGCAAGAACAAGGCACCCAGCCTCAGTCACATAGCTGGGTGCCTCCGTCGGACCTCAGGACGAGAGACCTTCTACTGCAGCAACAATACTGGGCAGCAGAGCAGGACACATTTCAAACAACCGCTCAGCATTACAGCAGAGGGATCCAGATCCTCAAGGACAATCCGGACCAAACAGGGACTTATTTTAGTCCGGTTTAAGATGGGTATACCCTGGGTATACCTATGCTATGGCAGCACTATGCAACCCCCGGGCAGGAGAGCAACTTTGTGCCACGCATGCCAACGACTGGGTGCCTTTGTGCAAGGTGCAACAGCAATTAACAATCACGACCATGTGCAACTGAGATGCACAACGTTCCATTGCTGTGATCAGAATACGCCTGTTGCACTAGGATGAGCACGATTGATGCATATGTCACTAACAGGATGCTAGCCCTTGAATGCCACGTTGCACTTGGTCTCCATGATGTAGAATCACAGTCCCAATGAGAAGGTGTGTGTGTTAGAAGGAGAACAAGCAAGCGTAATTATTATTATTGCATATATTTATATTTACAAACACACACATATAAATATTGTTTGCATACACAGCCCTACAGCAGCTGCATTTTCTCTGGGGTGACACTGGAGCGCTATCAAAGAAAGACAAAGAAAAGACTTCTCAAAAGAAGCTACTTTCTTCTTCCCGTGATTTCTTTCTTCCACAGCTACTATTCCTTGGGGCCTTATTCTTCCTTATGTCAGGGTTTACTCCGGTGTTGTTACACTGGCATAGTGCACTAGATGGGCGCAAACCACAACCAATGAGCAAAAAACGCACCTGTTTTTTTAATTTTAATCTTCTGGTTCCTAGAATTGCGGAGAGGTGGTTTTGTCGCCGACCCTGACGCGCGCCCAATATATTGCAATAAACCTCCCAACGTCTCCGCATTTGAGTCATTTGCGAGAGCGGGAAGAGGTCAGGCCTCTGCAGAAAGAAAGAAAGAAAGAAAGAAAGAAAGAAAGAGGCCTCCAGCACATTGGGGAAAAAAAGCTTTTTAGCAAAGGCTATTATCCTCTCCCCCCGACACACACGCACCGCCATCCCAGAATCAATGCATTTTAATTCCCTCTGAGCTGTTTTGTTTGGATTTACTTTTGTATTTCAAAATACACGAGACACTTTTAACAAAACAGGAGAGAAGGCAACAGGCTGGCTTCGGGTTTTTTTTTTCTTTCCCCCCCTTCCCCGCCATCCCCACCCTGAAATTACTGGAAGTTCATTTTCAAAGCAGGTCAGTTTTCTTGGAATCGATGCCTATCAAGTCGAATCGATAGCCACTCCGTGCAGATGGGCCGAGACACCTCCGAGATGGCGCTCGATCGCGTTTGTATCCAAATCTTGACAGCTTCCAACAAGTCAATGCATTTAAGCACCTGCCACTGCGGTGGGTTTTTTTTTTCCCCCACTTAAAAAAATTTATCTGTTTGCAGATAAGAGGGTACCTTTCCATGGAGTCCAGTAATATCCTTGGTGTATTTACCATCACAGCTGGGGCTTTCGCAGTTGCTCTTACAAAGCATTTCCTTCTTGCTGCTTGCCTGTTTTCTTGCAAGGTTCACTCACCTTGGAAGCCTTGAAGGTACAGTGGTCCTCCGGCTTACGAATCCCCCGGGTTACGAAAACCCCGGGATCCGAAACTGGTGGGACCGCTAACGTATCCCCCGGGATCCGAAGGATCCCCCGGGATCTGGAAAAAAAACAAAAAAAAAGAAAGATCCCCACGCGGGGCCGTCCCTTCTCCTCCGCCGGCACCCAGGCCTCGGAGGGGAAGGGACGGCCTTCCCGCGGGTCCACGGGAAGGCCGTCCCTTCCCCTCCGAGGCCTAGCCCTTTTTTTTTTCTCTTTCTTCTCCCCCGGGTTACGAAAATTTTCGGGTTACGAAAGGTAATCCGGATCGGATTATTTTCATAACCCGGGGGACCACTGTAATCATCATCATCATCATCATCATCATCATCATCATCATCATCTTTCTTACCCACCACTCTGCATGGATCAAGGTGGAGAACAACAGCAATTAATAAATACACGGCATCAGTTGAAAACACAAATTCAGTTAAAATACATAACAATTTAAAAGGACAAATAAGGCATACAGTGGGCCCTTAGTATCTGGGGTATACTAACTGGGGTTTGGTTCCAGGATCCTCCCATGGATACCAAAATCCATGGATGCTTAAGACTCAATACATACAATGGTTTAGTAGTAATTGTAGTAGAGGAGTAGTAGTAGTAGTAGTATGGAACCTTGCTATCTGTGGAGGTTTGGTTCCAGGATCCTGCCATGGATACCAAAATCCATGGAGGCTCAAGTCCCAATAATTACAATGGTTTAGTGGTAATAGTAGTAGAGTAGTAGTAGTAGTAGTAGTATGGGACCTTGCTATCTGTGGAGGTTTGGTTCCAGGATCCTCCCATGGATACCAAAATCCATGGATGCTTAAGACCCATTACGTACAATGGTTTAGTAGTAATTGTAGTAGTAGCAGCAGTAGTAGTAGTAGTAGTAGTATGGGGCCTTGCTATCTGTTGAGGTTCGGTTCCAGGATCCTGCCATGGATACCAAAATCCATGGATGCTCAAGTCCCATTAAAAAGAATGATTTATCATCATCATCATCATCATTGGACCTCGGTGTTTGTTGGGGTTTGGTTGCAAAAACCCCTGTGAATATCCATGAATGCTCAAGTCCTATTATAGGCAATGGCATTGAAATGGTGCCCCTTATAGAAAATGGCAAAGTCAATGTTTGCATTTTGGATTTTATATATGTGTGTGTATTCACATATACATATATATATTTCAATATATATATATTTCAATACTCCTGTGCAGACTTATTGGGGATGTATTCTGTGCCAAACTTGCACATGTTTTTACAGAAAACTGCATATATATTTTTTGTCCAAGAAGGAGCATTTTCTGCACAGAAACTAATGTTTCTACTTGCAAATTTTGTCATCTGCAAAGAAAATGTGTCTTCTGTCCCCTCGACCTCAAAAGAAACTCACATGTCCAGATTTTGCACAGAATTAGTCCAGAATTATGAAGATTCCCATCAATCCAGGATTCGCCTTATCCAAGATTTTCTGATGTTCCCAAAAACAAACAAACAAACAAACAAACTCCCATTTTTGACCATTTTCCAAATATTTTTAAAGTGGTTTTTCCTTCCCGACTGGCCCCATCCCTCCTTAGACCTAGCGATCCAACTGGAAATGTTATGACGTTTCTCATTAACAATTTGTCTTTAAAAAAGAAAATGCTTTAGAGAAATTAAACCGGTGGAATGTCGTATTGTTAGCTGACTAACGTGGATGTAAATGTTACGGTTTGTGAAAGCTGTTAAATAGTCTTGGTATCCTTGCAAAACAGCTTTGCGCGTATTGTTGATGTTTGTGTCTTGCTGGCCTTGAACATTATCTGGAAGGGAACAATTGGGCATAAATAAATATTAATGATAACGATAGCAAAATGTAACCGTTAAGAGTGGCAAAATGTGGCTCCGATGGTTAGAAGTATGCTTCTAACTGTGCTGTCTTTTAAACTGTTTTTAATTGTATGCTTGAAATGGTTTATAAATGTTTGAGGATCACTTAACTCAATTCTAACTATAACAATACTGTAACTATCCTCTAGTCTACATTCTGCATTCTGCATTCATTCTAGCTATGACTATATTCTAACTTTTGTATTCTACAATCTATACTCTGTATTCTGTACACTATACCTATTCTAAATTTACTATATTCTGACTATTTCTTGCAGTCGTCAGAGTCAGCGTCTTAACCCCTGAGCCGCCACGTCCCTGTTTTACATTTTTTTTTTTTTTTGGTAGTCTTTGGGGCTTTACAGAATGCCCAAAAAGGGCGGTCTGAAGCCTCCTTTTTCTTCTGCACACCATTGCCATAGTAATTAGATGGCGCAGTGAAGGTGCACATAAGAAAAAGAAGCACTGGACACCTGCTCCTTTTTGCATTGCAGTTGTGACGCAAAAAGCGCAGATGGCACCTTCGGCACGTCGTAACTGCACAGCACCATGTGAACGCCGCGCAGCTGCGACGGCATCGCTACGTACGTCATCTAAACATCACTGCATAGTAACACCGCCCCAATCATGTGCTAGGGTTGCGAGGCGTGTATATGCTCTGCCCCAAAGCAACCCTAGCACGTGATCGGGGCACCCTATAGCACCCGTCTGTTTAGGGCCTATGTTATGTACAGTGGTCCCCCGGGTTACGAATCCCCCGGGGAACGAAATCCCCAGGGTGCGAAACCAGTGGGACCGCAAAAATTCCCCCGGGATCCGAAGGATCCCCCGGGGAACGAAACGGAAAAACCGCGTGGCCCCTTTAAATCGGCCGCACGGTCCGTCCGCTAAAGCGGTCCCCCGGGATACGGTCATTTCCGGGTTACGAAAGGTAATCTGGAACGGATTACCTTCGTAACCCGGGGGACCACTGTATTTATTCTTATCACAGTAATATCGTGTTTCAATTTGTAAGCCAATTTGAGCCATGATTTGGGGGGAAAGATGGGGAATAAATAAAAATGATGGTGGTGGTGGTGATGGTGATGGTGATAGTGATGATAGTGACAGTGTACATTGTGTGACTTTATAATGATAGTGATGCTGTGCATAGCAGAGGTGCGGAGAAACCCTGGAAAGGTGCATGATGCCAGCAAAACTGCACCAATGTGCGCTGGTCTCTACCAATGTGCAATGTGCATTGGGCTTTACCAATGCATAGGCATTCCCTAGCAAGTGTCCTGATGCACAGTAAGACTGATGCGCACTGATCCCAATATGCATTGGGCCCATTATGCGCGGACCCCAATGCGCATCTGTCACTTCATTGACTTCCCTTTGCAGTACCAGCAGCCTTTTAATGGATATGGGCGTTACGAAATTGCCCAGTTTTAATTCCTGTAGATGTAAGTCCACTTACAAAGATGTAAGTCACCAGCCAGATCCTGGTCAACATTAAAAACAGTAAAAATGAATAGTTCAGCATGAATAGTTTAGGTCTAACATGACTCTTAAGGCAAGTATAAAGAGCCCTGGTGGTGCAAGGGTTAAATGCTGGTTAAATGCTGGTCCTGGCGCCACAACGCTCTACGTTCGATCCTCGAGGTGCGCTTCAGGGTCTACTCAGCCTTCCATCCTTTCGTAGTTTTGTAAAATGTGTACCAAGCTTGTTGGGGCAATTGGCTTCCAGATTATAAACTACTTAGTTGACTGATAAGTGGTATAGGAATGTATTTGCTGTTGCTATCGCTATAGCTAAAATGAATACCATGTTGCGGGGATGATTTTTCCAAACTTTCTGTAAATGGTAAAGTGTAAGTTTGCTTCAGAGCCAGATTGCTTGACTTGAATGCTGACTTCTGGACCAACACTGTGCCTTTGCATCAATGCCTGTCTTGGATTCATGTTGGCTTCCCATTCTTGGACAACAAACGGGACAAGTGTGTCCCCATGATTACTCTCTCCTAAATACAACTCAGGATCCAGTAGGACCAAGATTCCCGATTGTGTGGAAGATGCTAAGTGTTGTTCAGATGTAGCTGCGAAGATGCTTCCTTTGGATCTTCCCAGGATAAAGTCGCGTGAGTTCTTGGGATGCGTTGGGTAGAAACCTCTATGAGTACGTCGGCTGTGGGACTCTGGGAACTGAAGTCCATAAAGGCAACTCTGGGAGTTGTAGTTCAAATGCACCCAGGCGCTCACATCTCCAAACACTTTGCAGGATGCTTTCTTTTCTGGAGACCAGGGTTTGGTTCCCCATGAAACCCAATGGGTGACCTTGGGCAAGTCACACTCTCTCAGCCTCGGGGAAGGTAACGGCAAAAGTTGGCCTCATTCCCAATAAACCAGATCATGAACCAGAGGAAATCCATCAGATTACCACCCTTGACGCTTTCAAGAAGGCGGTCAAGATGGATCTTTTCCGGCAAGCTTTCCTGATTGACTGACCTCCCAAAATAAAAGTTAAGCCCATCTGTTCATGTGCTTTCTTTACCATCGGCCTATCCTTTAACGGTTTTGACTGATTTTTAATTTGAATTTAAATTTGCTTGTCTTTTCCTTGAATTTGTAATTAATTTGTTATATTTCATGATGGTGGTGGGTTGGGGGTTGTGAAATGGTATGATTCACTGTATTATGTATTTCATTATTATTTTTGGTAACCCGCCTCGATCTAGAGGGAGAGGCAGGCTAAAAATTATTACTATTATTATCATCGATATATTGATTCCATGCAAGTGTGACCCAGATGGGGATTGGAATTGATTTAAACTTGTCCATTTTGAATTGATTCATTCCTGAATGTGAACCACAAGTGGGTTATTTTCAAGGGGGGAAATGTGATTCGGGGCAAACGTAGCGGGAACCACACTCCGCTGTCGAATCGATCCATCAATTCGGATCGCGCACCGATTTATCTGCAAGTGGGAATGGGGCCCTCCTCTGAACAAATCTTGCCAAGGAAACCCCATAATAGGGTCACCTTAGGGTCTCCATAAGTCCGAAACGACTCGAAGGTGCGCAACGACAACCAACCTCAGCATTGCCAGGCAGCATTTCCTTGTAAGGTTTGGAAAAACCAGGACGGTTTTCCTATGAAGTTGGTGCCAGTCTGTCCAAGGGATTATTCCTTGTCTAAACCCTCCTGCAAGATGTTTTCACAGGTGGGCAGATGCGCTGAGGTTTATTTACCTCTCTCCTGTCTCCGGGCGCTGGCGCTTTCTCTGTTTTAGGGTTTTCCTCCTCCTCTTCCAGAGGCTGCTCCGCTGCCTCATTTCTGCAAATGATCCAATTGCCGCTTTCGGGAAGCGGTCCCTTAATTATCCTTCTTCGCAAGGCTCAGAGACAAGCAAACATCTCTACTGAGAAAAACAGCCCTTTGTTATCTAATAAGTTGCAGAGAACTGGAATTTGCATAGCGGCCAAGGAACAGAGGGAAACCTGCTGGAAAAGAGCCGCCCCTGTGAACATCACAGAAGCATTTGAAGGGGAAATTGCAGTCTGCCCGGGATTGGGATGCGTGCCTTGGGTTTGTTTAACGGCGTCTGAGACAATGAACAATCATTGTCTCTTAAAGGAGATGCGTTGGATCTTGTCCTTCCATATGGTCCGTTGGAACCAAGACGGCATCACATCCATGCAACTTCCATGCAAGGAAGAGAGGAGACCCCGGGCCAAAGCAAGTCCGCGACCCCTTTGTGACGGTCTTAGCATCATAAAATTGGAGCCCTAGACATTTTATTTATTCATTTATTTAAAAATGTAGGCCAGAATTCTGCATCAGCTCCTTAGGCTGCGTCCGCTCTGCGAAAATGCAGTTTGGCACCACTTTTACCTGCCATGATGCAATGCTATGGAGTTCTTGGATCTGTAGTTTTGTTAGATATTTAGTCTTCCCAGTGACAGAGCTCCGGTGCTGCAACAAACTGCAAATCCCAGAATTCCATACCATGTAGCCAGGGCGGCTAAAGTGGTGTCAACCTGGGTTATTTCTGCAGTGTGGATGGAAGCCTAATATGAGGTTTATCACACTAGAGGGCAAACAGGATTTAAACAGGAATTAAACGGGAAATGCCCTATGTTAAACATAAGGCATGTTAAATGCCCTATGTTAAACATAAGGCATTTCCTGTTTAATTCCTGTTTAATTCCTGTTTAAATCCTGTTTGCCCTCTAGTGTGATAATCTAAGTCTCTGAGAAGGTCTTTAATGAAACAAGCTTCTAAAATCATGTGGGCAAAGAAGCAATAGACCAATCTGCACTGCGGAACTAATGCAGTTAGCCATGGGCCAATGCTCTGAAATTCTGAGATTTGTAGCTTTTTGAGAGATCTAGCCTTCCACATTGGAGAGCTCTGGTGCCACTGCAAGCTTCAGATCCCAGGAGTCCACAAAATGGAGCCGTGAGAGGGAAAGAGCTGTCAAAGTGCATTATTTCTGCAATGCAGATGCAGCGAAGGAGTTGAATCCGAATGGGTTTCAGGCACTTTCGTCCTCCAAAGTGTCTGCCATCTTCTTTGGATTCAATAACGCAGCAGTCATTTTGGTTCAGGTTCCTGCTGGTGAGCTTTGGTTTAAAAGTCTGTAGGCTCATCATACGAGATTTAAGGTCAATTGTGGGCGAAGAGGAGCATTGATATGTCCCACCAGAAAGAAGCTTCCTCAAATAAGGAAAGGGAAGAAATGAGTCCAGTCCAAGGCTGCATCTGCACTACAGAAATAATCCAGGTTGACACCACTTTAACTACCGTGCTTCAATGGTATGAAATTCTAAGAACTGTAGCTTGGTGAGACATTTAGCTTTCTTTTTCAGAGAGCTCCGGTGCTCCCGACAAACTGCAAATCCCAGGGTTTCATAGGATGGAGTCATAATAGTTAAAGTTGTGTCAAACTGGATTATATCCGCAACCCAAGACTGGCAGCCCTGCTCTGAAAACAAAGCATGGACCATCAGATGTTGGCTTTAAAAAATGAGAGCTGGAGACCAAGATACTTCATCCCTTGCAACGCCACAGCAAAAGAATCAACGTCCATTAAAATAAAAGTATTGCAACGAAACGAATATTGGATTTAGTGTTTTGATTTGTTTTGTTTTACTTACCTCCCGCAATCTCTTGTAAACATACATAAATTCCTTTCTAAATTTAAACCCCGGAAGGTTGCTGATAAACACAGAGCTGAACTAAAAGCAGAGATCATGGAAACGGAGCCAAATTTGTAATTAAAACATTCAAAAATGGTAAAACGCCAGGCACAGATGGAACATCAGGGGAGTTTTATAAAATCTGGCGAGTGTTTAATGTGCTATTTAAAATAACTTTTTAATAATTTTATGTTAGCAATGTTCCTCCTGGTTGTCATATAACCAGAATAATTGCTATCGCTGAGCCAGAAGGAGGGAATAAACAAGCAATTGATTATAGAACCATTTTTCGTTAAATGTAGACTAACTGCAATTTTCACATATGGACTCAACAGATTCTTCTCCTTATATATGAAACCCGATCAAGTGGGATTTATTCCCTCCCAACAATTGCCTGATGCTGTTCATCAAAATCTAAATATTTTTTGTCATTGTAATAATGTTTTTAAAAATCAGCAAATATACTTTCACTGGCTATCATGAAGGCATTTGATAATATGAATCGGTATGGCAAAATAATATGTATTAATTTCTGCATTATATTTATTTTGCCTACATGCAAACATAAGGCTGGGATATCTATTTTCACCTTTACATTTTTTTTCATTTTAATTGATACGGTGGAAATAATTAGAAATACAGCCACCAATGAAGGACTATCAATCAATGAGAAGACATATAATAAACATATATGCAGACGATAAGCTTTTTGTTCTTTAAAACAAAACCCGATCTTCCAGTGTTAAAAATATAGATATCTTTCAGCAATTTGGTAAGTTCATAGTTATCTAAATATATTACTTTACATCAAAAGAATTTAATCTAAGTACCCTATTGCAAATTCAAATATACATTAAAGAAATACTTGGCATGACCATTTATGGGTTTTTTTCCCCAGTTTCAAGTATTTGTTGTTGTTGTTGTTATTGTTGTTGTTGTTTGTTGTCATTTCTTCCTTATGGAGAAAAGGGGTTTTCTTGGCAAGATTTGTTCAGTATTTATATTGCTGAGAATATAGAACAATTGGTCAAAAGAAACTATACGCTATTTTCTTAATGACCGAAGGCAAAATTGGATTCCTGGAATAAACTGAATTTAATTCTTTTCGAAAGGATGGTTACGGTGGAACATTATGCACCATCCAGACTAACATTTTTATTTCTGTAAGTTCCAATTAAACCATCACAAAAGTGTATAAGATTTTGGAAGAGATCTAAAGAGCATTTTATTGTTGTTGTATGGCTTCGTGTTGTCTCCGACTTAGGACGACCCCAAGCAAACCTATCATGTGTTGCTCTGTTTCTTTATGGATTGCAAGACTTATGGTGGCTAAATTCCGGAAGTGCATGAAAGAGACTCTTTCGTTTGATGGAGAAAGATCTGGGGTCTTGCATTAAATGATATTTGACCATAAATAGTAAGAAACTACATGGAGGAAAGGGGGATGCTTCCATTGAATCACGCCTGCCCTTTATTGAAAATGTGAAAAGCAAGATAGGATTCAGTGGCCCAATTGGCCCGACGTGGAGATTTTGGAAAAGGTTTGCCTAACCTTCTGGATCCCGGGATTTTATTCCTTCCTAAAATGACAGGGAAATGGTTGCATTGCTAAACAAGCTGCTGGAAAGTGATTGTTTCAAAACGTTTGTCTGTGTTTTGTTAACAAAGTACTGTATTGCCTTTTTCCCCCCCTAAAAACAGAGCCACAAACATTATTATTTTAAAGAGTTCGTATAATGGATTTTTAACATTCTATTTGAATTTTTATAAGCTTCTCCGAGAACGTATGCCTCTTGCGCATTGGGAGGGGAGGGAAACCAATGTTTAAATAATATATGTTAATTACCTTACGAGACATTTCTCTGCTGTGCCAAACGGAGAGCAAAGTCATTGAATGCACAAGAATATACAGTGCCCCCCCCCCCCAAAAAATCCTGTTCAAATGGCCAGAGGAACTATCTGGTGGCCTTCGGAAATGATTTTTGTTTTCCTGTTGTGTTGACAAAGGATGCTTCTTTCTAAGGGTCATGCCAAGGATGAAATCCTACCTTGTTTTGGTGTAGTATCAATCTACACATAGGAGTTTCTCACATGGGAGGAATTTCTCCCAATTTCGAATTGAGCCAATTTGAATTCACTCAAATCCGCTAGTTTAGCAAATTTACACGAAATACAATTGCGTTCGGAATGCGTTCAGAATGACTTCCCATTTCCCGAAAATGACTCCCCCCCCCATTGCCCGAAATTGTGTGAGATACTCTTATATGCATTAACGTAAAACCTATGATTGCGTTCGGAGTGACTTCCCTTTTGCCCAAAATTGCGTGAGATAGACTCATACGCAATAACGTGAAACCTCATGATTGCGTTCGGATTTCCATTGCATTATACCCCCAAATTCCGTCGTATGATAAACTCCATAGAATAGTAGCTATACATAGAATCCTAGAGTTGGAAGAGACCTCAAGGGCCACCAAGTCAAACCCGCTTCTGCCATTTAGGAAGACACAACCCAAGGACTCCCTGTGACGGATGGCCATTCAGCCCCTCTTTGAAAACCTCCAAAGAGGAGACTCCGAGGCAGTAGACATACCCATTTTTTAAAAGGTACTGCAAGGGTACACAATGCAATCCCCTCATTCATACCACGCAATGCAAAGACCTAACATAGGATGCCATGCAAGGCAGGATGTGGAGATCCTGGCCTGTGTGCAGCAAGATATCTAGAATCATAGAATCCTAGGACCTTACCAAACTAGGGCCTGATTCCCACTACCTTTTAAACCAGATTGGAAATCGGTTTGAACCAGTTCAAATGACCCTAGTTCCCACTTAAATCGATCCGCTGAAGTGATTTGGAGAAAGGGGCCACGCACTAGACTCATTTAATCTGCGTCTTTTTGACGCTGATGTTTTCCGCGTCTTTTCGGTTAAATCGATTCCATGCAAAGGTGAACCAGATGCGGATTGGAATCGATTTAAATTTGCCCTTTGGCCATCTGGAGTGGGACCGTTTTGAACCAATTCATTTATCAATGTGAACCACAAGTGGGTTATTTTACAGAGAAAAAATGCGATCGGGGCAAATGTAGTGGGAACCACGCTCTGCTGTCGAATTGATCCATCGATTCAGATCGCAAACTGCTTTTTTTGTAAGCGGGAATGAGGCCTCGATGAATCCCACTCAGAAACGGGATTTAAAAGTAGAAGAAACTTTTCATCCGACATTTCTCCCAAGCAGAAATAACATGAAAATAAAGCAAATGGAAAGTGGATCAAAAACGATGCCTTTTTTTACTTTTGGGAAGTCAGAAAGAACTTGAAGGCATACAACAACAACAGCAACAAAGGCAAAGTTATCATGGGGTTTTCTGGGCTGGGAATGTGTGAATATCTGATTGTGCATTCGCTTTATGGGAGGAGGAGTATGGCTTTGAGCCTCCTTTAGCAACTCTCCCATTCCTTTCTATGGGTGGGTGCGGTTGTGGATTTCCTGGAGGAATCATGGATGATCTGAGCAGGTGGCATCCTGCCGTGTTGCCATGGAGAGTGCGATTATGCCACCGACAGCAAACAGTGAAGGGAAAATGCACACTTTCTTGTTGTCGAGGGACAAAGAATCGATAAAAAGGAGTTGGCGCAGGGATGGGGGCAGAGGGAACCCGTGCCGTATGGGTCTGGGATCCCTAATCTTGTGGAAGTCCAGAATGCTTTTGGAGAAACCCTTTCAGATCTTCCCACTTAGGATGAGACCAGGTGGGATCCATCCCTGCCATGCAATGGGTTCCTTGACTTTGGGGGTAGAGGGGACAAAGGTGTAGGTATAGAGGGGAATAAAATAAGAGCAATCCCCAGAAATAATTCTGAAAAAAAAACCATGAAGACCTCATTCCCACTTACAGATAAATCAGTGTGCGATCCAAACCAATGGATTGATTTGAAAGTAGAGCGTGGTTCCCACGACATTTGCCCTGATCACATTTTTTCTCTCTAAAATAATCCACTTGTGGTTCACATTCATGCATGAATGAATTCAAAACGGACCCGCTCCACCCAGCTGAAGGGCAGATTTAAATTGATTCCAATCCGCATCTTGTTCACACTTGCGCAGAAATGATTTATCAAAAAAGATGTGGAAAAAATCGGCATCAAAAAGACGTGGGTTAAATGGGTCTAGCGCATGGCCCTCCTCTCCGAATCGCTTCAGCGATTCAGTTTAAGTGAGAACCAGGGTCATTTGACCTGGTTCAAACCTATTTTTGATCTGATTTGAAAGGTAGTGGAAATCAGGCCGAAATTTCCCTTCAGTGCCCAAATTTTTAGCATCGTAGGGACTTAAAACTTCAACTTGACCATCTCAAAATCCAATTTAAGCTTCCAAAGCAGAGGGACAATTGAAGGAATGCAGGCACAGCACAGAGAAGAGTTCTGGGTGTGGAACACTGTGGTTCTCAACGCCTCGCTCTCTGAAATTCTAGAAATGAATGAAGGAATCGCTGCCCTTTCCAGATGTGGTTGGACTACAGCTCCCATCAGCCTGACCATCAGCCCAGCAGATGGTGAGGGATAGAGGGATGTCTATGGGATTCCATCCCCCTCCACAAATGGGGCAGCATTACTTCAGAAGAAAAAATCTGAGCAATTCTATACAGTTTCCTGCACAAGAAAATACATTTTCACGGGAGAGAAGGATTCCCCTCAACATACACAAAAATAACCATGTTCAGTGGTCCCTTGCCTTACGCAAGGGATCTGTTCCCGACCCCGCCGCGTAAGACAAAACCCGCCTATGCTCAAACCCCAATGAAAATAATGGGGCTCCCACTCATGGCACCGCCGCGAATGCGGGCACCATTCAGGAAATGGCACGGGGCTTTCATAAGCTGAAAGCCACATAAAAGGCACCCACATATGATGTGGGAACACTGTATATACGTATTTCTTTTGCAACACTATGGACTCTTTCATACGAGGCTAAATTGGAAGGTCAATTCGAATGCAATCATGGGTTTTACGTTATTGCGAATTAACTCTTCGCACGCAAATTCGGGCAAGAGGGAAGCCAACTCGAATGCAATCATGGGTTTTACTTTATTGCGAATTAAAGCTTCGCATGCAAATTCGGGCAGGAGGGGGTTATTTTCGGGTAATGGGAAGTAATTCCGAACGGAGCAGGGGTTCTTCCGAACGGAGCAGGGGTTCATGTAAATTCGCTAAACTAGCGAATTTACATGAATCCGCATTGGCTCCATTCGAAGTTGGGAGAAATTCCTCCCGTTTGAAAGAGTGGTATGAGATTTTCAAATATGGGATGAAAACCGTAGAGCATTGGTTCCCAAACTTTGGTTCTCTGGGTGTTTTGGACTACAGCTTCCAGAAGCTCCAGCTTTGCCAACAGTCGGGTGAAATCCAAAACATCTGGAGGACCAAAGTTTGGGGACCACTGCTGTAGAGGAACGTTCCCTTTCTCCCGCATTGTAATTTTTCATCCTTGCATTGTGAACCAAATAACGGAGGTTTTGCATCCCTAATGGAGAGTAGGATCCCAGACGAAGGAAAACCATGTCTCCTGACGAAAAAGATCTGAGTCATAGCCATTATTCAACACCTTCCCTTTCCAAATGTTATCTAGCATCTGTTTCAGTATCTCTTTGGTGCTGGGTTCATATCCTCCAACTATTCTGATCTGGCAAGAAAAGTCCCATTGTGCACTCTGCATTCCCACTTTTTCAGCTGCTGTTAAAATGTCCCGGTTTGGCTCTTTTCCTCCCACTTTCCACATTTTCTTCTCATCTTACTCTAATTGCAAAAGTAGTTGGGTTTGTGCGTCTATTAGACTTTCTTGTGTGTTGTTTCATGTTTATTCAGAGACTTGGATCCCACCCTGAGCCCAGACTTGGGTAGGTCCGTTCATCCATTTTCTCCTTTCTAAATGTGTTGGTTTCAGTTTTGCTTTCTTCTCGGGGTGTTTTGACTTCCACTCCTTGGAGAGAACCTGGATCCCATATGATCCATGGAAATTGCTTATGTATTGACTCACCAATGGATCTACTGGGACTGGAACAAAGAGACCGGCTAATGTGTGGGGAAGTTACTTTGTAAGACTAAAATGCCCCAAAACCACTTTTCCAAGCTGTGGGTTTATTGCAATGCATTCTATAGTTCAATAGCTTAGACTGAGCGGTAGATTGCACACTGAAATTGATATCAATTTATTAAATTGACATTTAACAATTATTATTATTATTATTATTACTATTATTATTATTATCATTATCTTATCAGCCTCTGCCTATGAATTGCGGTTGGGCACAGCAACATCTGGTGCACAAACAACATCCGCTAAAACACATCAGATATTCCGGCAAACCTCCTCTGAACCAATCTTGCCAAGAAAACTCCATGAAAGGTTTGCCTTATGGTCTCCGGAAATCAGAAACAATCTCAAGGCACAACAACAACAACGAGAAGTGCCTTAAACCAGTAATGGTATTTATTTAGAAATCCCTCTCCAGGCCTAAACCGATGCCAATGATTTCCAAATGAATGTGAGTCCCAACCTCTGCTTTTCTAGAAATTAAGCACTTTCTTCCTTTATCTTTTCTACGAAGTTGACCTTGAAGGAGCTTTTTCTCCATTTTCTTTCTGACCTCCTTGTTCTTGGGATGAAATTGGCAAAGTGCTCGGCGGAGGAGAGATGCGTGTAGTAATTATCAAATGGTCGCTCAACAGCCTTCCGCTAATGAAAGAGATGCTCAGCGTTCGCTCGGCTTTGTTCTATATTATCCAGCAACAACATTTTTCTCCGGCTTTCAATCTACTTAGCCATTTGGCGATGTCCAATTTCAGAAACCGAAGGAAAAGGAATGGGGTGGAAAAACTGTCGTCATGAGAATATTTCTGTACTTTTAGAAACCTGGTATAAAAGGGCCGTGCTTTTGCAGGGAGAACTCAGCAAAGTATCCTCGTCCCTGGAGAAAATCCTGATAAAAATTATGTTGAGTACAATTGGATCGGCCCTTTTGTTGTTGTGTGCCTTCAAGCTATTATTATTATTATTATTATTATTATTATTATTATTATTTCAATTAAAATTACAACCTAAAATACAATTAAGCTTCTTCACAATCACTTCTCTTACCAAACATTACTAATATATTATGTACAATTCACTTCCAATCTCAACTTTCTTCCATCCATGTTGATCCTGTTGTTCTGGATCTTTCCTTTTTACCAAAAATGCTATATTTTTTTGGATTTTCTTATTCAATATATATATACATTCTAGAGTAGAGAGAATTAACATTCTATTCTTTCTCTCCTTCCCCCCCCCTACTCTTTTCTTTCTTCTTTCTTGTTTTTGTTACCATATTATATATCTCTATATATATAATTTTATTTCTCTATATATTGTGCTTTCCTCTATTTTACCACTAAGTCTCAATCCTCTTCTATCTCTATATCACTTTCTTCCTTTATTCTCCTTGATAGTATATCTAATTCTCTCATCTCTATTCTTTAAGCAATCTTCTATGGTTGGTGTTTGCGAAGATTTCCATTTTTGCGCATACAATATCCTAGCAGTTGTTACCATCTACGATACTAATTTTGTGTATTTCTTCTTTAGTCTCTTTCCCTAATATATGTGTCATGTTTAATTAATACAGTCCCGGCTCCATATAGAAATGTCTTCCTAAAATTTGTGTTATTGTTATAGGGATGTCCTTCCAATATTTCGTTGCTTTTCTACAGTTCCACCACAAGTCATTACACCAACCCATGCGCTTTTCAGAGGAGTTTTGCCATTGCCTTCCTCTGAGGCTGAGAGAGTGTGGCTTGTCCAATGTCACCCAGTGGCTTTGCATGGCTGAGCCAGATTCGAACCCTGGTCTCCAGAGTCCGACGTTCAAACCACTACACCAAATTGACTCTTTGGTTCTTACTAGTATCCTTTCAGTGCTTGGGAAGGTGTCGATTTTCATGTATTTTTAAAATCAAGATATGAAACGTTGCACAAACCCACCCGCTCTTGCCTCTCCCGAGCTTGGCAATGGCACAAAAGACAACGAAGATGAGTGGATTATCCTTCATCCTTCATGGCTGCGTTCTGCCCTTTCTTTGGCCGGTCCGGCTCGATAAATTCCCATTTAGTCTCCAAAGTTTGATATTTCTTTTTCTTAAGGAGCACTTTTGAACATTTCCTCACTTTGCTAGGATTGATGGGATCATGTGCAATTTGTAAATGATATTAAGAGGAGGTAATAACACTCTGGGAACCGAGGGGAAGCCATAAATTATTAACAATGGCCCGACTGCAATAGGCTTTCTTGGCTTCTGCCACCAAACGCTGCCTCCGGCGAAGCTGCCCTCGAGATGTTCCAGACCCGACGGTTAGGAAGGCTCCGGACATTTTTAAAACCCGCAACGGCAGTTTTCCAAATTGCTTCCCTTTTTGACGCACGGAGGCAAAACATTTCCTGCCTCGGAGCCGTCACAAAAGGCAACGCTAATAAATATAGCAAACCGTAGGAGGGGTCATGTTGTCGTAATGTTTGTGGGCCCCGAAAATACCTCAACGAAACCAACTTAGAAGTATTCAAAATGGCTGGAAGAAGCACACACTGGGGCACATCCCATGGGATTTGCAGAAGAAGTGGAAGGCGCTGGAGTCTCCTTCTTTGAAGGTTGGAAGACCGGTTGGCCATCTGTTTCAAGGAGATCTTTGACTACGGACCTTATCAGACGGGAGGACTTTCTCTTTATTGGGAATGGAGCCAATTGGAGCCAATTCGAATTCACGTGAATTCACTAGTTTAGCGAATTTACGTGAATTCCAATTGCATTTGGATTGCATTCAGAATTACTTCCCATTACCCAAAAATGACCCCCCCATTGCCCGAAATTGCGTGAGATGCTTTAATCCGCAATAACGTAAAACCCATGACTGCGTGCGGAATGACTTCCCTTTTGCCCGAATTGCGTGAGATGCTTTAATTCACAATAACGTGAAACCCCATGATTGCGTTCGGATTGCCATTGGATGATACTTCCAATTTCCAACCTCTCATAAGGTCCTATGTATTCCTTCATGGCAGAATGGGGTTGCATTGGATGGCCCTTGAGGTCTCTCCCAAATCTAGGGTCCTATGATTCTAAGAAACTAGAGACACATCTCAAGATGTTGAGAAACTGGAGCCATGTGTCCAAAGGAGGGCAACTAAGATGGTGAAGGGTCTGGAAACCTTGCCCTATGAAGAACGCCTCAGGGAGCTGGGGATGTTTAGCCTGGAGAAGAGAAGGTTAAGAGGTGATATGATCGCCCTGTTTAAATATTTGAAGGGATGTCATATTGAGGAAGGAGCAAGCTTGTTTTCTGCTGCTCCAGAGAATAGGGCACAATGGAGCAATGGATGCAAGCCAAAGGAAAAGAGATTCCATCTCAGTATTAGGAGGAACTTACTGACAGTTAGAGCTATTTGAAAGTGGAAGATGCTCCCTCAGAAAGTGGTGGGTTCTCCTCCCTTGGAGGACTTCAAGCAGAGGCTGGATGGCCGTCAGGGAAGCTTTGATGGAGAGTTCCTGCATGGCTGGGCATTGGACTGGATGGCCCTTGGGGTCTCTTCCAACTCTATGAATCTATGATTCTATGATTCTAACCCCATTCTGCCATGCAGGAATACACAATCAAAGCTCTCCTTGTGTCAGATGCCCAACACAACCTCCAAAGTGTGAACCAGATGCAGACTGGAATCAATTTAAATTTGCCCTTTGTCCGGCTGGAGCGGGTCCTTTTTGAATCGATTCATTCATCAATGCGAACCACAAGTGGGTTATTTTATTTTATTTTGCAGCAAGAAAATGCAATCGGAGCAAATGTAGTGGGAATCATGCTTCGCTACTGAACTGATCCATCGATTTGGATCGCAAAGCAACTTAATTTGTAAGGACCTTATCAGACTTTGGAAATTGGAAGTATAATCCAATGGCAATCCAAACGCAATCATGGGGTTTCCCGTTATTGCGAATTAAAGTATCTCGCGCAATTTCAGGCAAAAGGGAAGTCATTCCGAAGGCAATCATGGGTTTTACCTTATTGCAAATTAAAGCATCTCACACAATTTCGGGCAATGGGGGGGTCATTTTCGGGTAATGGGAAGTCAATCTGAACGCATTCCGAACGCAATAGGAATTCACGTGAATTCACTAAACTAGCGAATTCACGTGAATTCAAATTGGCTCCATTTGCAATAAAGAGAAATTCCTCCCGTCTGATAAGGTCCTAAGTGGGAATGAGGCCTAGGATTCTAAGAAACTGGAGATACATCTCAAGATGCTCAGAAGACGGTTGCTTTCCATTTGGGCTTTTTGGCCTATAAAACTAATGTCTCCAGTATTAGGGTTCCTAGAGTGAAACCTGGAGAGAGATCCTATCCCTTTAAGGGTTGTGTAGAAGAAGATGGCATTTCAAAAGGGGGTCCTTGTCACCTTGTTCCTTGTTCCACTCAGCGTTCATTCATATAGGAGTTTATCATATGACGGAATTTGGGGGTATAATCCAATGGCAATAAGAACGCAATCATGAGGTTTCACATTATTGCGTATGAGTGTATCTCACGCAATTTCGGGCAAAAGGGAAGTCATTCCGAATGCAATCATGGGTTTTATGATATTGTGTATTTGAGTATCTCACACAATTTTGGGCAATGGGAAGTCATTCTGAACACATTCCGAACGCAATTAGATTTCACGTCAATTCACTAAACAAGCAAATTTACGTGAATTCGAATTGGCTCCGTTCAAAATAGAGAGAAATTCCTCCTGTCTGATAAACTCCTTTGAGCAGAGCTTATGGAGGGAGTTCATATTTTCTGAATTAAGTGTCTCCCTTTCCCTGTTTAAAGCTCTGATTCATCCTCCTTGTGTTGACTGAAGCTGGCCTCTGTGCCGAAACGCCTCCTGCCTGGGTTTATCTTACTTGTTATTAAATGATGAACAGTTTCCTCCTTTGTACTTCTGGTTTTCAAGGGTGGACGCCTGGTTTAATTCTCTTGGATGATTCAGAGACCTGTTTTGTTGAAAGTCTGCTGTTGTTTCAATTGTTTTAATATTTGTTCTCTCCACCGTTTTGAGGGCCGTGAAGCTCGAGGGTGATCTACAAATATTTTAATAAAGAATATCGGTTGTGTCATATGTCAACAACAGCCTGCGAGTAAAACCAGATGATATGCAGAAGGTCGCTTCTGGGGGTGTTTGCGGAGCTCAACAGGGGCCAGGAAAATGGCAGTATTGTTCCCCAAAAACATTTTGCAAAACAAAGTCCCAGCCACAGAGTTTGCTTTTAAAAATTAACAACCCAGGCTTTGCTCTGTTTGTCTTCCCAGCAGCAGTTTGTCTTCCCTGGAATATGCCACCAAAGAAGAGGAGGAGGAAGAGAAGGAGGGAGAAGAAGAGGAAGAGTGGAAGACGGACAAGATGGAGAGATGGAAGGGAAGAGGAGAAGAGGAAGGAAGGAGGGGAAGTGGAAGAGAAGGAAGAGGAAGAGGAAGAGGAGGAAGGAGAAGATGAAAAAGAGAGGAGAAAGAGATGAGGAGGACGGAGAGAGAAAGGAGAAGTGGAGGAGAAGGAGAGATGGTGAGGGGGAAAGAGAAAGAGGAGGAGAAGCAGGAAGGCGAAGATGAAGGAGAGATGGGAGGAAGGGTGGGAGAAAAGGAGGAAGAGGATGCAATGGAGATGAAAGTGAGATGGAAGGAGGGAAAGGAGCGGAGTAAAAGGAGGACGAAGAAGAGGAGGAGGAAGAGAAGGGAGTTTATCATACGACGGAGTTTGGGGATATAATGCGATGGCAATCCAAACACAATCATGGGGTTTCACGTAATTGTGTATTAAAGTATCTCACGCAATTTTGGGCAATGGGAAGTCATTCCGAACGCAATCATGGGGTTTCACGTAATTGCGTATTAGAGTATCTCACGCAATTTTGGGCAATGGGAGGGGTCATTTTCGGGAAATGGGAAGTCATTCTGAAAGCGTTCCGAACGCAATTAGAATTCATGTAAATTGGCTAAACTAGCGAATTTACGTGAATTTGAATTGGCTCTATTCGAAATTGGGAGAAATTCCTCCCAAGTGATAAGCTCCAAGGAGGAGAAGGAGAAGAAGGGAGAAGAGGGGTGGAAGAAGCGGAAGAAGGAGATCGAGAAGAAGGGAATGGAGGAGGACAGATGTGATGAAGGATGGAGGTGATAGAGAGGAGGAGAAGAAGGAGAAGAAATAGGAGGAGGAGAGGAGGAGGAGTAAAAAGAAGATGAAGGAGAGATGAGAGAAAGAGAGGGAGAGGAAAACGAGGGGGAAGAGGAGGAAGGAGAGATGGAGAAGGGAGAAGAGAAGGAGAGGATGAAAGGAGTTCCAATGTTCAGGGCTGCCCTACTTGGTCCATACTTGACTGCTCTATTTGGGAAGGAATAGGATTTATTCCAGAGTAAGAAGAGGAGCCCAAAAGACGGATTCCTCACTTCTCTGCTGCCATAGACTTCAATGGCAGCATTTCAGAGCTGGCTTCTCTAAGGAGTTTATCATATGATGGAATTTGGGGGTATAATGCAATGGCAATCCGAACGCAATCGTGGGGTTTCACGTTATTGCGTATGAGTGTATCTCACGCAATTTCGGGTAATAGGGAAGTCATTCCGAACGCAATCGCAGGTTTTACGTTAATGCATATAAGAGTATCTCACGCAATTTCGGGCAATGGGGGGGCATTTTCGGGCATTCTGTACGCATTCCAAACGCAATGAGATTTCACGTAAATTAGCTAAATTAGCGAATTTACACAAATTCGAATTGGCTCCGTTCAAAATTGGGAGAAATTCCTCCCGTGTGATAAACTCCATCCTCTTCCTCTTCCTCCAAGGCTCAGGCATTAAGCAAAGGCTCACATCCTTCAAACCCAGTGTACTGAAGATTCAAATGTCAGTGGGTCTTTGGAGCAGGAAGAAAAAGAAAAGCCGGGACAGAGTAATTGCTACAACTTCCAATGACATGCGTGTGGGTTTTTTTTTTCTCCCTTCTTCTCCTTTTTTAATCCTCTTTGCTGGAGTTTGGATACTTTGCATGATGATAAGGAAGCTCCATTGTTCCGTATGCAGAGGGGGAAACAATCTCTCTTTTCTAAAAAATCATAAAGTACAACCCAGCAGGTTTCGAGGAGAGAGAAGTGAGCCTCCAGCAAAGCAATCAGATGCAATTTGGGAACAATGCCTCAGGTAATTATCAAAGATTTTAGCCATAATTTCCCCCATTAAATGGAAATGGGATGCCAAGATGAAAGGGCAAAGGATGGAAAGGAGAAGGGAGGGGATCCGTACACAGAGGAAAAACAGATTCACGCTTTGCAAAAAAAGCAACCTGAGGGAGGCCAGCTGGAAATCGGGGATCACAAAATCCATCCGACGACGTTGCAGCCACAAAATTGAAACAATGCAATACATTGCAATACTATTGGCTAGTCCCTACTAGACCCATTGAGTCAACATGTACGTAGATCCCAATGATACAACGAGTCTATTCTGTTTGGGACTGACTACTGGATTCAGGTTGTTTTGGTGTGAAGGGGATCACAACAGGCACCGCTTTGGGGTGAACCATAGTTGAAACGGAAGAGATGGCACAACAACAACAAAAAATATCTATTGAGGAATGAAGTTAGGGGAAAGGGAAACTCTTAAAAGAAATGCAACGAGTTGAAGCCTAAGTTCTCTTTATATAAGGATGGAGAAGACTTGTTTTCTGCTCTCCTAGAGATGAGAACGCAAGGCGATGGATTCAGATTGCAAGAGGAGAGATTCCGCCAAAACATTTGGAAGAACGTCTTGAATGCAAGAACTGTTAGACGATGGAATAGACCTCTGGCAGGAGATGAACTTTCATTCTCTGGAGGACTTTAAACAGAGGTTGGATGGCCATGACTAAATGGAGTCATTTAGATGTATATTCTTGAATGGAAGAGTGTTGAACTAGTTCGTCCTTGTGGTCCCTTCCTACTTGTTCTGTTTTTCTATGATCTCTCATACAACGGAATTTGGGAGTATAATGTAATGGCAATCTGAACACAATCATGGGGTTTCACGTAATTGCAAATGAGTGTATCTCACGCAGTTTCGGGCAATGGGAAATCATTCCAAACGCAATCATGGGGTTTCACGTAATTGTGTATTGGAGTATCTCATGCAATTTCGGGCAATGGGGGGTCATTTTCGGGAAATGGGAAGTCATCCTGAGTGCATTCTGAAAGCAATCAGATTTCACATAAATTCGCTAAACTAGTGAATTCATGTCATTGCGAATTGGCTCCATTCGCAATTGAGAGAAATTCCTCCCATGCGATAAACTCCCAGGTGAAAAGGTTGCCTGGCAAAGAACAGAAAAATGAAAGCAAATTTCCATAACAAAATACAGTGGACCCATGTTAGGGGTTAGGGGCACAGGACCCACGTGAAAGTGGAAAAAACACAATTTTTTTTAAAAAAAGACGATGGAAACTGGAAGTATAATCTAATGGCAACCCGAACGCAATCATGGGGTTTCACGTTATTGCGTATTAAAGTATCTCACGCAATTTCAGGCAAAAAAGAAGTCATTCCGAACGCAATCATGGGTTTTACGTTATTTAGTATTAAAGCATCTCATGCAATTTTGGGCAACGGGGGGTCATTTTCGGATAATGGGAAGTCATTCTGAACGCATTCCGAACGCAATTGGAATTCACGTAAATTCGCTAAAGTAGTGAATTCACGTGAATTTGAATTGGCTCCAATTGGCTTTATTCGGATTAAAGAGAAATTCCTCCCATCTGATAAACTCCATGGAAATATCTCCTCCAGAGGCACCATGCATGGCCACATAGATGGATGCACAAAGAGAGAGAGAAAGAGAGAAATATATTCAGCTAAGGACCTCTTAAAAGGAGCATCTCTCTTTCTAATGTCTCTTGAGTTTTGTTCTGGCCGTAGTAGATCAGATAAGAGAATAGTACGGTAGTCGGGCGAACTTGCGTGGTTCCATGCAAGACTGTTTACCCGGACTGTTTGAAAAGGCAGAGACACATTATTGGTTTAGTACGCAGTACAAGAGAGTTAATAGGAAAAAGGGACCCAGGTTTCCTGCTAGTGAAAAAAAGTAACTCTCCAAGGCTGCAGAAATAACCCACCATTTTGGAGTTTAGAAAGAACCTGGAAAGGGAATATAAAGGAAAGAAGGAAATGAGAAGATGAAAGATGGAAAATGCTATAAGGTTGTACTAAGAATATGTTAATGCAATGTTTGGATTTAAGGACATCAGCGAATATATAACACGTATACCGTTCATCCGAAATGGATTCTATCTCTTTGTTATACTTGCCTGATCCTAGCTATATAGATACGGAAATATATAGACAAGTACATATGGAATGAATATTTATATAGATACATCAACACATATTTGGTAAATATACTAAGGCTGCGTTCACACTGGAGAAATAAACCGGTTTAAGTGCCATGGCTCAATGCTGTGAAATTCTGGGAATTGTAGTTTGTTGTGGGGCCCAGAGCGGAGCTCTGCTCCGCTCTGGACCCCACAACAAACTACAATTCCCAGAATTTCACAGCATTGAGCCATGGCACTTAAACCGGTTTATTTCTCCAGTGTGAACGCAGCCTTACTTTCCTTTTTTCTGACGTTATGTGGAAAATGTAGATTTGTATGTTATGTACAAATGATGTTTTATGTGATGTTTGGAACCTTCTCTACTTCATATTGAGAGTGTATTTTTAATATTTAATGAAATTAAATAATAATAATAATAATAATAATAATAATAGAAATAATCCACCATTTATCAGGCAAGTCTCAATGCTACGGGGAATTGTAGTTTGGTGGGACGCCAGAGCTCTCTGACAGAGAAAGCCAAATGTCTTGCAAAACTACATAGCACTGAGCCGTGGCAGTTAAAGTGGATTATTTCTGCAGTGCGGATGCAAGCCCAAGAGGATAATAAAGGGACAGATTCAAAATGGCAAGTCAGTGCAACAAATTCTGCAGTAATGCATTCTTTGTTCTGGACGGCTCCCTCTTCACACAATGCTAAGAAACGTCTACCGAGATAATCCCACACAATCTAGGATTTATTTATTTTTTAATTATTCATTTTGTGCTGCAAAAATGTAGAGTGTGAGCAGTTTCCAAGCTTGGAAAGGCGACTTTTGGACTACACTTCCTAGAATCCCCCGTCCAGTCTGGATTCTGGGAGATAGTTAGTCACCAAAAAAAATTTTTTTTTAAATTTTCCCCTAAATTCTCCCCCAACAATGGTCCTGTTAAAAGAGTCATAGAAAAGCCTCTCCAGGCTATTGATTTATTTAAAGGAAATGTAGGACTTGAACCAGGGACTTTGATGTGAAAGGTATCCACACCTGTCTCTGATTCATGGTGTTTCCTCAAGTGTTCCTTAAGGGAATGATGATGATTAACCTTTGTTTATATAGCGCTGTAAATTTACACTGCTCTGAACATACATGCTCTTGTGATGCTCTTGTGGGGTCTTTCTGCTCTGCACGCATTGCGTCTGCAGAGTCTCGCCTAGCCCTGGTGGCGCAGTGGTTCAATGTCTGTCCTGCAGCCACTCACTCAAAACCATAAGGTGGCGAGTTCAAGACCAGCAAAGGGCTGAAGCTCGACTCAGGCTTGCATCCTTCCGAGGTCGCTAAAATGAGTACCCAGATTGTTGGGGGGGCAAATAGCTTACAATTGTAAACCGCTTAGACACTCCTTAAGGGTATGAAGCGGTATATAAATGAAGCTGTAAAAAAAAAGCAGAACTGTTTAGGGTGGTGGGGGAGCTGACGCAGGTTCCTCCTGTGCCAAATCCTCTACTTGACCCAACGACAGCCTGCTGTGATGCGTTTAACAAAGACTTTGCAGATAAAATCTCTCGGATAAGGATCGACTTGGATGCCAATGTTTTACCAGGATCCATATCTGAGGCGTCCAGCAACTCCGTTACTGTCACTTTACTGGATGAGTTCCAATCAGTGAGTACCGAGGACATGGACAAGCTCCTTGGTAGTGTAAGGAAGACGACTTGCCCTCTTGATCCTTGTCCATCTTGGCTGGTCGTCCAGGGGGACATGCATTGAGGGTATTCCTTCGGGATACAATCAATGAGTCCCTTTGGGAAGGTTCTTTACTATCCTTCCTGAAGGAGGTGGCTGTTAAGCCCCTCCTGAAGAAACCTTCCTTCGATCCCCTGGACAGGAACAACTACAGACCAGTTTCCTTGCTGCCTTTTCTCAGCAAGGTGACAGAGAGAGCTGTCGCCTCCCAACTCCAAGAGGTCTTGGATGAAACCGATTATCTCGATCCATTTCAAACCGGCTTCAAGACAGGACATAGAGTTGAGACTGCCATGATCGCTCTGACCGACAACCTCCACTTGAGTATCGACAGAGGTAGTGTGACCCTGTTGGTGCTCTTGGATCTCTCGGCAGCATTCGACACTATCGATCACTACATCCTTTTGGGTCGGCTGAGAGAGTTAGGGATTGGAGGCACCGCTCTTCGGTGGTTCCGGTCCTTTCTCTCCAGCAGATCCCAAAGGGTGAGGCTCGAGGACAATTGCTCCTCAAACATTGAGCTTAATTGTGGCATCCCTCAGGGCACCATCCCGTCCCCGATGCTATTTAATATCTACATGAAGCTGCTGGGCGAGATCATACGGAGGCATGGAGTTCAGTGTCATCAATACGCTGATGACACTCACATATACCTCTCCATAACCAGATCATTGGCTCAGACTTCAGATGGAGTCTCTCCTCTCAATGACTGTCTTGCTGCGGTAACGGATTGGATGAGGGAAAACGGACTGAAACTTAATCCAGACAAAATGGAGGTACTAACAATTACAGGCCCGAAACCAGGCTTGGGAATACAGCTTCCAGTCCCAGACGGAGTCACACTATCCTCTAAGGACCCTGTTCGCAGTCTGGGGGTGCTCCTTGACCCGTCACTTCACATGACTAGTCAGGGGAATGCAGCAGTCAAGAGTGCCTGTTATCAGCTTCGGCTGATACGCCAGCTGTGCCCTTTCCTGGAAACGAAAGATCTGGAATCTGTGGCACACGCTTTGGTAACCTCACGCTTGGACTTCTGTAACACTGTCTACATGGGGCTACCTTTGTGCTTAACCCGGAAACTTCAGTCGGTTCAAAATATGGCAGCCAGGCTTGTCACGGGAACATTTAGGAGAGAGCACATAACACAGGTGCTTAAATCTCTCCACTGGCTGCCGATCAGTTTCCGGGCAAAGTACAAGGTGTTGGTTTTAACCTTTAAAGCCCTACATGGCTTGGGTCCATCCTATCTGAGGGACCACCTCTTCCCGTATGAACTGTCCCGTATACTTCAGTCCTCTGGGAGGAACCTGCTACAGTCTTTGAAAACTCGGCTGTCGCAGACCTCCCGGAGGACTTTCTCTGCTACCGCTCCCAAACTTTGGAACGGCCTGCCGGATGAGATGCGTCTTATAACATCTCTTGACTGCTTCAAAAAAGCTCTAAAGACGCATCTCTTCCGGCAGACCTTCCCTGAAGCCTCCTAGTTCCCGGCTCCGAAATTGGATTTTAGTCTTCCGCTAGTCCCCTGCATTTTGACTCTGTTGTCATCTCCCACCTTGTTCAAAGAACAAGGTTCATGAGGATGTATTATGTTTTTAATTGTTGAAGGTTTTAAATGATTGTTAGTTTAATTTATTTGTAAGGGGTGGGAGGTTGTGAATGGGTTGTTGAATTGTTTTAATTTGTATGTTTTAATCTTGTTGTACCCGACTCCGGTTGTTGTTTACAGAGGAACAGGCTATAAATAAAAATGCATTATTATTATTATTATTATTATTATTATTATTATTATTTCTTGACCTTTTTCTGGCCAAAAAAACACAATGTAATGCATTCATTGTAGACAGCTATATCTTTGTCCACATGCTGAGAGAAATTCGGGATTCCCTGGCAAGATTTACTCCATGGAGCTTTGCCACCGTTGCCTCCCTCTGAGGCTGAGAAAGTGTGACTTGTCCAGTGGGTTTCCATCCAACCTTGAACAAATTGCACTCTCTCAGCCTCAGAGGGATTTCAGCCCTGGTCTCTCAGGATGCATCATCTACACCGTAGCAATAACTCAGTTTGCTTTACCACTTTAAGCCTTGTAGCTCCGTCCTATGGAAAACTGGAATATGTCGTTTTACAAGGCCTTTAGCCTTCTCTGCCAAAAAAAATATGGGTGCTTCATAAAACTACAAATCTCACATTCCGTCGCATGGAGCCACGGCAGTTAAAGCGGGGCCAAAACTGCATTATTCCTACGGTGCAGATGCACTCCAAGGTTGGAAGATACAAAGACGGACCTTTTTTTTCCCCTTCGTCTTTCTCTCTTCTCCACTCTCTCCATCCTTCTATGCCTCCGTGGAGCTTATCCACTCCTTTATCTCACTATTAAATGAGCGGATGTTGCCTTGAGCTGGGTGCAAGACACTGCTTAAAGCTTGGACTCATGCAACCGTTCCTAAGCTGTCGAATCAATTTTTCCAAAACAAAACAAAAATTAAAAAAAAAGAAAAGAAAAAGAAAAAAAGGCAAATTGCTTTTGTATTTAATTTAATGATTATTGCAATAGCACTTTTTGTTTGTGTGAGTGCTGCTTAAATGGATGCCTTGCCCTCCGTCTCCCTTTCTCTGCAAATCCTTTCCTCATCCCCAGTTGGGTGCAAAGCAAAAAAGCAAAGCAAGGAGGCAAGGGCCGACTAATTAAAGTTTCAATGCTTGTCATCCGTTAAATGGTACATCTTTTAATTATCGTCTGAACCTGCCTGGGTGCTCATGGTGCACCCACCCACCCACCCGCCGAACCCCATCCGCTTCTAGGCGAAGAGGAGATTCGGGATCCATCGAGTTCCCCCCATCTTATCCACCCACCCACCCATCCATCCAAGTGAGCTTCTGAGAGTTTCCATGGGAACTGGTAATGGATGCAAAAGTTCATCACCTAATGTGCTGTGAAGTTTGCAATGTTGAGGCGCTTGCGAAAAGCAGTCCTTGGATTTGCCATGACCGCCATTTCTGTCTCTCCAAGATTTCCTGGAAAAAAAATGTGTTTCGTTGCACGCTCTTCTTTGTTTCCGCTGGCAAAGCTTATCAACGCACGGCCCTTTCCTTTATCATACTCTGCACCCCAAAAAACACCATCTTTGTTTCCCGGACTCTAGCCGTTTTGCTTTCCCGCTAGCAAACCTGTTGCCGGAAAGGGACTCGGAAAGCATATTTTTCTGCTCACATGTTGGTTGTGTCCAAGACCCAACCTCTCTAGCTGCAAAAAGGATAGAAAGGATGGCCAAACAAACCCTTGGAGAGCTGTTGTCATGAAAAGCAAATACTGCAAGGCCAGTTGCTTAATCGTATATCTATATAGTCTTAAAATACATGTGTCCTTACAATGGAGGAGAAGCCATGGCTAAATCCAGGGAAATTCACTTTTTGGCATAAAAATCCCAGGATCCCCAGGTGTCAGATTGCAGAGGTTGTGGTTCAAAACTTTAAAATGTATCTAGAATGGGGGGGGGGGGACATAAACCAAGCTTAATAAAGTTTCTTTTTGGACTACAAATTCCAGGATCTCCAATGCTCACTGGGGGTTTCTGGAGGTTGTAATTTAAAAAGAATCAATCCTTAAAATGTGTTTAACCCTTAAATGTGTAGAGGGCATGCTTTCGGACTACAAATCAACAGTGGTCTCTGTGCGATTCTGGAGTCTGAAACAGAATAGTAAAGCCCTAAGATGCATCTTTAATATGGGAACAGTCCATAGGCAGAACTTGGAGAGGTTGCTTGTAGAGCTTGGGACTGCAAATCCCAAAATCCCTTATGCTGGCTGGAGAAGAGGGGAGACGGTAAGCAACTTTTCCAATCTCTGGCCAAAACCCAGTGTCCAATGCATGCTTTTGCCTAATATATCAGCGGATTTGTTCCCCGAGAGCTTTAGAAATGGGAACCTCAAGAAACAAGAAGGTGGCAAAGGAAGGGAGCTATCTTGCTCTCACCTGTCCTCCTTCACCTTTTCCTCTTGGCCTCCTATTGTCACTCAATGGACCTTATCAGACGGGAGGAATTTCTCTTTATTGCGAAAGGAGCCAATTGGAGCCAATTCGAATTCACGTGAATTCACTAGTTTAGCGAATTTACGTGAATTCCAATTGCGTTTGGAATGAGTTCAGAATGACTTCTCATTACCCGAAAATGACCCCCCATTGCCCAAAATTGCATGAGATGCTTTAATACAAAATAACGTACAACCCATGATTGCGTTCGGAATGACTTCCCTTTTATCCGAAATTGCGTGAGATACTTTAATTCGCAATAACGTGAAACCCCATAACTACGTTCGGATTGCCATTAGATTATACTTCCAATGGGGAAAACTTTGACTGGCAAGGCTTGATCCAGGATTGCCATATGACAGAGGAGGGAGGCGAATCCTTCATTTGTTTCGGACCGCAGATCCCAAAATCCCCGGCCAACTTGACCAAAACTCAGAAATGATGGGAGATGATGTTCAAAACATCCGGAGGACCAAAGGTTGGGGACCACTGACTGAGAGGAATAGGAAGGAGGGATCCTGACGATGCCAGTCTTGGTGCTGATCTTAGGGAAAACTTATGTATTTAGGATTATAACTGCTTATGTGCCAGGTTTCTTAGGAAAAAACCATCAAGGCTGCTTATGTGCCCCTTTTTGGAGATCTGAATCTTTCAAAGCACAGCTTGTTCGCATTGGTGTTTTAATTGATTTGCTTTGAATGTTTATATGACTTCATGTCAGCTGCTGTTGAGCAAAGAGAAATGGAACAGAGAGAGGGAGCAGGGAAAGGAGGAAGGAACAATTACTCTTCGTTTTAAAAAGCAACCTAAAAGGGAGGAAGGAAGGGGGAGAAAGGAGGGAAGGAAACGCAGCAGCGCCTTTAAGGCTAAATGGTTTTTGTTTTCCCGTTTCTTCACCCTATGCTATTTTTCCACCCACTTCTTCAGGTGCAGGACAGAGTAGTATTAAGGCCTTGGGTATAAAGCGTATTCATATAGTTGTGGGAGTGGGACAGCATGTCATAGGATCCATAAAGATGCAAATCATTTTCCTAAAGGGCTGAGTGAGGTGGTCCAGGTTTTTCAGTGTCAAAGGAATAAATCTGATCACCAAAAGTCAGCTTCCCTTCATGCAAAACTCTCTCCAAGCAGATCCCTTTTGTTTTTGTAGCAAGGAGTCTTGCATCAATGCATGTAGTGTGCCACGAATCCGCTGTCTTTGTTCACATATCTCTTCCAAAGGATTGGAATTTGCGCATATGATTCAGTTCAGGAGTTTCTCTTTCTAGTCTTCCTTTGTCGTTTCCTCGTTCAAATCCTGTAAATCCCTTGGGTTGAAATGTTCTGCAACTGCTTTTTGGATATTGCCATCTCCAACGTCCGACTTGTGCCCCGTTAATCCTCTCGCACAGAAGCTGTCAAAAAAGGAACGGCTCCCTGGGTTTCCTCCTCCTTTGCCTTGCGTTAAGGGTTGCGCTCTGCACCGTGTTTTCTCGCCGTGCGTCTTTTGCGGTCGATGGCCCATCATCCCAGCCACAACCAGAACTAAGGAGGTGGCTGCAAGTGGAGAGTTCGGGCCGTCTGGATCGAAATTGAAATCTAACAAGCCTGCCGGTGAAGGAGAAGATAAAACTGGGGAAAGATAATTCAACTCTCGCCGGGACGGATGGGTGAAGGAGTGTGTGTTTGTGTGTCTGTGTCACGGAGAGAGAGGGAATGTGTGTCTATGTTCTTTTTCCCCCATTGTCACTCTGGAGGTAGCCATCGCGCATCACATCTTGCAAAAACACTCTTCTTCTCCGTCTTCGTCTTTTCTTTCTTCTCCTTTTCCTTTTGAGTCCACACCCTTTGCTCACCCTCTAGCGGCCAGAAGAAGAATAAGATAAGATTATCACATACAGACAGGATAAATATGGGATCGTCTCCCCATCTTTAACCCGTGAAAGGCTCTCAGATTGCAGCACTATTGTCCAGTCACTGAAGCGGCATTGCATTAATGCGAATGCCTGTTAATGCAAAATGCCAGGCAATGCCGCTTCAATGACGGGATCTGCGCAACATCATTTGAAAGTCTTTTGCGCGATTGCGGTCAGTTGGAATTTCTGGGTGGGATAACGATGGGATAAGCGCAACGATTTGATACTGTTTTAATTATGATTTCGTTTAATCCTGTTTTAAGGGGTGGGAGGTGGGTATGGATTGTATAGATTGCAATTTTTTAACTGTATATGTTTTTAAATGTTCTACCCCACCCCGATTGCTTGCTCAGAGGGGCGGGTTAGAAATAAATTATTATTATTATTATTATTATTATTATTATTATCGTCGTACATCTAGGTGAATTTGAAGGAAAAGAGAGTGTGAGGAAGGTATGAGGAAGTAAGAAGAAGAGAGAGGAGGACAGGAACAAGAAGGAAGGAAGTATAAAGAGCGGAAAGGAAGGAAGGAAGGAAATATGGAAAGAAGCGGGGAAATGAAATTAGTGGAAAGTATTAGAAGGGAAGACGAGGAAAGTAAAATGGGAAGAGGAAAGGAAGAATAGAAGGAAAGGTAGCAACTAAGAAGAACAGGTTGAATGGAAGGATGATTGATGCTTGCTAGCTTTGATATAATAATACCGCAATGTTGTTTCATGATCTTTGGGGAGGAAGTTAGAATTAATGCAATTCTAGTATGTTTTATGAGGAACCGAATCAAATTAATAATAAAAAATTATTAATGTTACCTCTATTTTGTTGGACAATATGCATTATGGAATGCATTGTTGATGAGTGTGTTATATGTTACAATGTTTAAGCACTGAGATCTGGTAAACTCTATATACAATACATGAGCAGAGTTTGGAGCTGGTAGACGTCTTCCTCTCCATTTGCTGCAACATAAACTGGGAGCGTATGGTCCTCCTTACATGGCTTAACTAGTCTCCAGCATCCCACACCTCTGGCTATACTGGTTTAAGGCTGGTATACTGGTTTCAGTCCAGCAACATTTGGAGGGCCATGCAGCAGGGAATGGGACCATTCCCAATTCCATGGCTCCAGGATTCAGTCTCTAGGAGAAACGGCCAGATATTTTCCATCTCTGACCAAGCGGCGCTTCTTGGACACTTTGATGTTCTATTAACTAATCTTGGCCTCTTGAGTAATTTATTATGTTTAAACTGGGGCCATCTCAAATCTCTCGGCAGCATCAGGAAATAAATTAAAGCACGGACAGAGGTACTTGGCTCCTCTCGGTGATTGCCGGCTTGCTGCGATGAAGGGCTGAAGGTTTTGCCCCTTCTGCAAACTGGAAATTAGGGATTAATAATGCAGCGAAAAAGGAAACTCCCATCCGCACCAGTGTTAGGAACGGAGGACGCTGGGGGAAGAGAGAGAAGGAGGGAAGAATGAATGAATGAATCTATCTATCTATTTACCTCTTCTGTCTATGCTATTCTATCTATCTATCTGTCTATCTATGCTATAGAGAGATGTAGCTTGTTTTATTTGATGTAATTGTATTTTATTGTTGTTAGCCGCCCCGATTGATCTCAAAGGGGTGGGGTATAAATAAATTTTATTATTATTTTATTATCTATCTATCTATCTATCTCTCCATCTCTCCTATCTCTGCTATTCTATCTATGCTTATCCATCTATCATTTATCTACCTACCTACCTACCTACATCTTCTATCTATTCTATCTATCTATCTATCTATCTATCCTATATATGCTAGTCTATCTATCTATCCATCTCTCTCTCTCTCTCTTCTATCTCTGCTATTCTATCTATACTTATCTATCTATCTATCTATCTATCTATATCTATCTTCTATGCAATCTAATCTAGCGGTCTAATCATCTGTCATCTATCAATACTTTCTATATATCAGAAATTTAAAAAACTAGTGTCAATCAATCAATCAATCAATCAATGCCTTTATTGCAATCTCTAGACCATGAGACAGTGAACAGCTAAACACAACGGTACTAGAAACACCAAAAACAATATTGCTTTTGGTCTTTCTAGTATTGTTGTGTTTAGCTGTTTACTGTCTCATGGTCTAAAGATTGCAATAAAGGCATTGATTGATTGATTGATTGATTGACACTAGTTTTTTAAATGTCTGATATATAGAAAGTATTGATAGATGACATTTATTGATAGATGACATATAAAACTATGCAAGAAAACCTGGTGTTGAAGGTAATAAGTTGACCATAAGGGATGTGATTCATCACTAATTTTCTTCTGGAAAGTTGTGGTAACTTTGGTCATTGTCTTCCAACTATGAGAAAGGCTTCAAAAATATATACACTTTTCAAAGACTATTCATAATATCCACGTATGTGGATTTTTCTGTGCAGGAAACAATATTTTCTATTGCGTTCTGTGTGATCGGCCACCTCCCCATTGCAGCGAAGCCAAACTGCAAGGGGAGCGCCATTTGTTTTACTCAACAGTAACACTTTCCCCTAACAATTCTCAGGTGCATTAATGGGGAAGGTAAATTTAGCACAAACAGATGTAAATAACCTCACAACACAGTTTGCCTTCAGCCTGCGGGGAAGCGGTGTGATGCTAAACGCTGAAAGAGGGCGGCATGGTTTTGCAGTCGATAATGGCATTTGGCAGCTGGGAGTTGCAGGTCACAGAGCGGCGCATGGCACAGTCGCCTTTGGCATTAGGAAGGCATCCTCCCTTTAACTGTCCCTTGGATCCTCACACAGAGGTCAGGGGCGAGGTGTGTTCCCCACAACCCAAGAGAAGAGGAAATGTTTCTGCACAATCCAAGGGCAACAAGGCTGTGGTTGGGAAACATACTCGGGGAAGCCCTGTTGGCCATATAGAAAAGTTTGTTGTTGTTAGTTACCCTCAAATCGGTTCCAGCTCATGGCGATCCTGTGGATGAGACTTCTCCAAGAATCCCTGTCCTCCACTGCAGTCCTGTCCAGATCCTGCAAGCCTTTGCCCACTGGTCAATAGAAGTCTAGTGTCTAGATCCAGGGAAGTAATAGTGCCGCTCTCTTCTGCTTTGGTCAGGCCCCACCTGGAATAATGCTGTGTCCAGTTCTGGGCCCCACAATTCAAAAAGGATGTGGAGAAACTGGAGCCATGGGTCCAAAGGAGGGCAACTAAGATGGTGAAGGATCCGGAAACCATGAAGCCCTATGAGGAACGCCTTAGGGAACTGGGGATGTTTAGCCTGGAAATGAGAAGGGTAAGAGGTTGTTAATGATGGTGGAATTTCATAAAATACCCCCCACAAATCCCTATCCCAGAATGCATTTGCAGAGGTAATCAGGCATCCCTTCTCTCTGGCATCCCTTGATCATGGCAGTCTCTAAGCAAGTCCTGCATACATAAAGTGAAGGCATGTCTCCTTATGACCCTAATGGAAAAGGCATTATGGGAGATGTCCCCCAGTCCTCCATGGCCTGCAAGCGAAGACATCACGTACCCAGCGAAGTCTGATTTGGGAGTCGCCACAAAGGAGAAATCTTCACACCTTCGGACGGATTTATGACTTTGTGACACTTTGCAGATACAAGCCATTCCGGTATCAAGTGTCCTTTCCCATCGAGGAGGCCTGCATAGATGTAATTTCGGCCTCTCTTTTGATGTAACACAGCATCCTCTCTGTGTACGTGACTAAGAACCTATTTAAGGTCCAGTTTTTCCTTTGTTCGGGGTTCCACACTGGTGGCAGGCAGGCACTCTGTCAGTTTGCCTTTTGGCGTGGTTCCACACACCCCTTTTCCTACCCCTCATCATTGTGTTGCTGCATCCACCTTGATTCCGAGGAAACCATCTCAGGCGAGTATCTACCATTAGAGATGCCTTGTGTTTTCTTTCCACATTTCCTCCCTTCCTTCTATTAGTCTTGTGTGATTGTGTGTGAATGTGTGTGTGAGTGTGTGTTTCCCTTTGCATCAATAAACTAGCTTAAAAATCCAAAGACTCTGCTTTGGCGTCAGTTCCTGTGATTTCTGGTCCCTCCGTAAAAATTCTGGGATTCACGATCTCATTGGTCATTGTAAGGAGCCAAGATTGGTATATTGAGCTAAGTGATATTCCCCAAATTTGACTATAAATCCTTACAAGGTGATATGATAGCCCTGTTTAAATACTCGAAGGGATGTCATATTGAGGAGGGAGCAAGCTTGTTTTCTGCTGCTGCAGAGAACAGGATCCGGAACAATGGATGCAAGCTCCAGGAGAAGAGATTCCACCTCAACATTAGGAGGAACTTCCTGACAGTAAGGGCTGTTCGACAGTGGAACACACTCCCTCGGAGCGTAGTGGAGTCTCCATCCTTGGAGGTCTTTAAGCAGAGGCTGGATGGCCATCTGTCGGGGATGCTTTGACTGGAGTTCCTGCATGGCAGAGGGTTGGACCGGATGGCCCTTGTGGTCTCTTCCAGCTCTGTGATTCTATGATTCTATGGCCACTTTTCTCCAAGATGAAGAAGAGGAGCCATTGCTGAGCACCCTTTGGGTTTGGTTGGTCAACTAATTGCAAATCCACCTAACAGTTGCATTATCTAGCCCACATTTTACAAGCTTGTTTGCAAGGATGTCACCGGGGACCTTGTCAAAGGGCTTACTGAGATCAAGATAAGATATATCTCCAGCATTCCCTTCATCTTGTTGTCGTTGTTATCTGCCTTCAAGTCAGCTCCGACTCATGGTGACTCCATGGAGGAGATACTCCCAAGAATCCCTATCCTTCGCTGTGGTCTTGCCCAGATCCTGCAATAAGCCCTTGCCCATAATAATCACCCTGACCGAGTCTATTTCTGCTTGGTTTGTGGTCTTCCTCTCTGTCTCCTACCTTCTACCTTTCCTAGCATTATTGTTTTTTCTGGTGATCCATGACATTCTCAACTTGACCATCTTGGCTTCCAAGGAGAGCCCTAGTTTAATCTATCCAAGAACCCATTTGTTTGTCTTCTTGGCTGTCATTGGGATCTTCTCCAGCCCCACATTTCAAATGAATTGACTTTCCTTCTGTCTGCTTCCTTCACTATCCAGCTCTCGCATCCATAATTGGGGATGATGGGGAATACAATGGCCTGGACCATTCTGACTTTAGTGCTCTGTTGCATGTCTTTGTTCTTCAATATCTTTTCCAGTTCTTCCATAGCTGCCCTTCCCATTCCTAGTCTTCTTCTTATTTCGTGACTGCAGTCTCCATTCTGGTCAATGTTTGATCCTAGAGATATGGGAATTGTTTAACTATTTCAATTTCCTCATTGTCTAGATTGAATTTGTGTATTTCTTTTGTGGTCATTATTTTTGTTTCCTTTCTGTTCAGCATCAGACCTGCCTTTGCACTTTCGTCTTTGACCTTCCTTATTAACTGTCCCAATTCAAAGTAAACCTCGGAGTTTATCGCACGGGAGGAATTTCTCTCAATTTCGAAAGAAATGAAAGTAGGGCCAGTTCGGAAATGAGTGAATTTGCTAGTCCAATTCACGTATTGATGCTGCATCACATTCGGAATGACTTCCCATTGCCCGAAATTGCCCGAAATTGCGTGTGATAGTTTCTCACGCAATAACATGAAACCCCATGATTGCGTTCAGACTGCCATTGGATTATGCTTCCAATTTCTGCCGTCTGATAAACTCTTTTGAGATCCAAATTCTGAAACTGGTGTTGAATACATATTTTATATAAATTCTGACTTAGCATGATTTATCATTATTTCATTAGAGAACTGGAAGTGTGTTCTGCCTCTTGATCAAGACTGTTCTTTCATGGGTTTTTCATGGCAGCCACTGGACTTGCCTTCCACCAGCGTTGGGGGCCTTTCGCTGAATCCTATGGCCTTTCAGCCACCAGTTCTTGAGCACAGCTTCCCTTCCTCCATCTCCCCATTGAGGAAACACAAAGGTTTGCACACAAGAAGAATACCTTGGCAACTGTCACTTGTTTGTGAACATTAATGGGGTCCAGGGCGGGGAAAACAGATAAAGCTCGGATTATTCATTTTGCAATTCCAAACAAAGGGGGCCTTGTGTTTTGATCAACAATCTTCACGCTCTCCTTCGTCCTTGCAATTGAATTTATAACTTCCCTCCACCTTGGTCCTTAGCGGATTCCAGAAAGCCCTTTTTTGCAAAATCCCATCCCACAGACCAATATGAGAAACGCGGAATTTCAATCAGATTTCTGAATAAGCATCAAACTGTTGCGCGGGCAGCTGTTACTCCCTCGCGCTCACCTTTGCATGCTTCAGTAGAGAGTTTGCCGAGTCTATTTACCACATCTAAGACTGATTTCCTTCCTTTCAGCTGCTTTGAAGATAATTGAAGGTACCTGCATTGTCTGCCTGCGAATGCTACCATTAAGGAAAAGAAGGGAAAAGAAGAAAAGCAGCCAACGGCTAATGCTGAAATCGATGTTTCTTCGTTAATGCTGCTCCTCCATCGGCGTCGAACGCCGTGCAACAAAGACCCGGAATGACTGGATCAGCAAATTGTCACACGCTGGCTACTTTGTTAATCGCGGGAGGCCCCTGGAATGAACCAGGCTCCCTTTTGATAATGCGAGGTGGTATTGAATTGCGGAGGCCAAATTAAATATTTACTAGGAAATTTTGCAAAATTGGCATTCCTCCCTCTGACCCTTTCCAACTGAGCTAGCAAAGCAAGAGGAAGAGGAACAGGAGGGATTGCGCTGTGCCCAGCAGGTCTTGCTCGCCAACAGGCCTGACTTCTCCTCCGGCCGCAGCAGAGACGCGGACGTGGCAGGACCTCATACAAGCGGCGAAGGAAGGGTAGCTCTTCTTGCATGGCATCTTGCTGGCAACAGCAGAGTCCATCTGCCTTGAGCTCCGGAAAAGTTTCACAGTTTTCTGCACAGCAGAAACTGGGAAGAAGAGCAGCTGCACGCATGCTTCGGCTGCAGTACCGTCCAGGAGATCAGCTGCTCTCATTACTTTCTTCCTCATTGTTTATATACTGCCTCCTCCGCAAGACTGGGAAGAAGTTTGCAAATTAAAAGGACAACACAATGCGAAGTCGAAGGCTTTCGTGGTCAGCATCCATAGTTTTTTGTGCGTTTTTCGGGCTCTTTGGTCATGTTCTCGAAGAGTTTATCCCTGACGTTTCGCCAGCAACTTGGCTGGCATCTTCAGGCACGGAAGTGAGTTGGGTATTTGTGTGTGTGTGTATACACATATATATATACACACACATACACACATACACACACACATACATACACATACTGAGTGACCCTGGGTTGGGAGGAGTGATTTCCATGTGAATCTGTGCATTATTCTGTTGCTGAATGGCAAGGCCTCTGGGTGGGAGGATGGGCAAAGAGGATTAGGAACAATACACAAATTAACATGGGAGTTTATCATACGATGAAATTTGGGGGTATAATGCAATGGCAATCCGAACGCAATCGTGGGGTTGCCCGTTATTGCGAATGAGTGTATCTCATGCAATTTCGGGCAATGGGAAGTCATTCCGAACGCAATCATGGGGTTTCACGTAATTGCGTATAAGAGTATCTCACGCAATTTCGGGCAATGGGGGGTCATTTTTGGGAAATGGGAAGTCATTCTGAATGCATTCCGCATGCAATCAGATTTCACGTAAATTCGGTAAACTAGTGGATTCACATAATTGCGAATTGGCTCCATTCGCAGTTGAGAGAAATTAATCCCATGAGATAAACTCTATGGAAATCACTCCTCCCAACCCAAAGTCACACAGTATATATACACACACACATAGTTGGCCGTCCTTAACCACGTTTTTTTTTCTCCATGGAATTGAACATACACGGCTTGAAAAATATTCCCAAAAACTATAAATTCCAAATAGCAAGCCTTGATTTTCCATTTTATATATGGGACATTTTGTTGGGTCATTATATTTAATGGGACTTGAACATACACAGATTTTGTTATCCTCGGACGGTCCTGGAACCAAACCCCAGCAGATAACAAGGGCCCACTGTATACCCCACTGTCTTCCATGCCAGCATCCTCTGAAGATACCAGACACAGATGTTGGCGAAACGTCAGGAATAAGCTCTTCTAGAACATGGCCACAGAACCCGAAATACCCACACAAAAAAAAACTATAATTGCAGTACAGTTGTTTTAAAAACATACAACTTTAAAACAGAATTAAACTATTAACGTAGTCAAAACAATGTAAAAGATGCAAGGACGAAACGTTCAGTTTGAAATAATGGAGCACCCTCTTGCAAGCACTTTCCTTCAAAGCGTTCAAACTTAAAATCTTATCTGAAAAAGAGGGAAAAAGTCTTCATCTGTTGACGGAAGAACAGACAAGAGAGAGAAGGGACGGAGTCCCAAAATTTAGGGGAGCAACCAAGTAGACTTGGTCTCATGTCCCCAACCGGATGAGAAAAGGGGACCCCCCTTCCATCCTTTAACTCCCATGGCCTTGGCTGGTTCATAAATACACCATAAATAGCCTTGCAAGAGCACCACTTCTTCCCAGGTGATGCCCAGCCCACACCGGGTTTATGCACTGGTCAAATGTATTATTTATTATTTTTATCTACTTCTTAAAATAATCGCATCTTGCTTTTCTAGCATGAGTTCTCAGGCCCTGAAAGGGCCCTCCAGAGGCTACAGAGTCTCCCCCCTCAACCGTGGCCACGGCTTGCGGGTCAGTGGTGCCTTCCCTTCAAGGTCCAGAGCAACTGTTAGCCTCACCAGATCCCAAACAGGCCCTCCAAAGGTCAGTCTTCCCTTTCCTGCAATTCTTTCCGAAACCAACACCAAGTGACACCAACCTCCAAGTGACACCAACCTCCACTGCATGCGCCGACCGCCTGGCAATGAAAGCAGGATTCAGACTAACCTGACCTCTGCCAATTAATGTCAGGTCAGTGGCATCACTAGGGTTGGTGTCACCCGACACGGTGACTCGTGGTGTCTCTCTCACACACACACCCATTGACCTCCTCCCATACTATACCATTATTATTATTATTACAGTGGTCCCCCGGTTTACGAAATTAATTCGTTCCAGCACCCCTTTCTTAAACCGAAAAGTTCGTAAACCCGGGGCCCCTTAAACCAGCCCCCGCACCATTTGAATTACCTGCCGCTTTCTTTTCTTAAACCGGTTTTTTTCCCCGTAAACCAGGGCCGTTTTTCCGGCCCCGGCTCTTTCTTAGGCCGGGGTTTTCGTAGGCCGGGGTATTCATAAACCGGGGTACCACTGTATTATTATTATTTGTATCCCACCTCTCCCTGTATTGGATCGATGTGGGTAACAACAAGCAAAGAAACAGACACAACTAACAGTAGATAAAAGCCTAGCGAAGCATAGCAAATCAAGTTTCCCCTGTCTCCCTCCCACCCTAATAACAATATTAAAACAACAATTCCCAGCAAAATTCCCAATAAAATCAGTCACAATCACAATCCAGTGGGAACAGCTAAACAGTGGAGAGTTACGTTCTGAGGAGGTCAGTTTGGGAAGGTCTGCCGGCAGAGATCCGTTTTTATTGCCTTCTTAAAAGGCCTCCAGAGACGTTAGTAATGTTGTTGTGTTTTGTACTAATTTGTTTAGAAATCGTAATTTCCATACATCAATGAATGTAATGGTAACAGTTGGGACACAAACAACGAACAAAGTTCAATGGATGCCCTTAAATCATGGTGTCGTGCACAGAGAATAAATGTGTTTACATACGCATACTTTCGTATGGTTAAAGTGAAAAGTTGGTAAAATGTGATTATTTTAAAGAATTTTTTAAATTAAAAGATTAAAATTTGAAATTTTAATTAAAAAAAAACAACAAGAACCCTGGAGCCTCTCTTTTCTCTTCCTGCTAAAGCTCACCCCATTCTCGATGGAGTTTATCAGACGGAAGGGATTTCTCCCAATTTTGAATTGAGCCAATTCAAATTCATGTAAATTCGCTAGTTTAGTGAATTTACGTGAAATCTAATTGCGTTCGGAATGAGTTCAGAATGACTTCCCATTTCCGGAAAAATGACCCCCCCCCCATTGCCCTAAACTGTGTGAGATACTCTTATACACATTAAAGTAAAACCTATGATTGCCTTAGGAATGACTTCCCTTTTGCCCGAAATTGCGTGAGAAACACTCATACGCAATTATGTGAAACCCCCATGATTGCGTTCGGATTGCCATTGCGTTATGCCCCCCAAATTCCATCATATGATAAACTCCATCATCTTTTCAGCAATTTTGAAGAGATACAGGCGGATGCCGCAGCCCGTTCCTGCCAAAATGCCAGTGTCTGAGAAGCAGCGGTGTCACCCCACTTAAGGTCCATTCTGCATCCCTGGCACCCCCATAAAGATGCCACTTATAGGGCAACTGGAGGAGTTAGGAGATACCCCCAACTCTTCTCCCTCCTCTTCCTCCTCCTTTCCCCAAAGAGCGAGGTTTTGTGACTGCCTCCCAAAGAGGCTCCATCTGGCAGCTGTGAGATGGACATGGCCTGGATGGAGAGTCCGGCAAGAGCCGAGAGCCAAGAGGAGAAACCTCAGTCCTTGGATGGTTCGTGGAAACGGAGCTGAGAAGCCTTTGGGGAACTGACTTAGCGAAGACCGGGAAGCGCAGGGAAGGAGGAGCAGACATTGTCAGCTTGGAAATGGATTGGATTGTGACACAGTGAATAAAACAAGTGACCCTGCTGTGAAGCTATAATGGAGCTGGTGTGTTTGGTATTTAATTCAAAGACGATCTATCTCCCTGTCTATATGGAGCCGCTTTCCCTTCCTATCTAATCTTTCGCTTGCATACAGACCTGCGGAGGCAGATGGCTGGTTTGTTGAGGGAAGCGGCAGGGAGGCTTGGAGCTAGACCTACAAACGGAAAGATCTGGGTCAGGCGGCGCTTGGCAGCGAGTTGTTCGCTGCTGTTCACAAGTTGTAGACCCAGTTCTGTGATGGGCTCCAACTTTTTCTTACTGGATTGTACTCATCCGTTATCTATCTATCTATCTATCTATCTATCTATCTATCTCATCTCCCACATCATCATGAGATCAGCCATCTTTGTCCTCTTTTTCTGGCTCCAGAACTTCTTTCCTCTTTCCGCTCCACAAGCTTCAGACAATTTTTCAGCTCAAGAAAGTAACTATCCCAAGAACTTTCTCCACCTGTAATTGCGTTAAGATTCATTTCCTCCTCGCCAGACATTGGATCGCTTGTCGGTTATTGCTGTGGTCTGGATCGGTTGCATGCGTGAAGGCAGGGTTACATACGCAACCAATCTCACCACAATTATAGCTGAAGAAAGTTCTTGGAAAAGTTCCTTTCCTGAGCTGAAATTCTGTTTGAAGCACTTGGGGAGCTGGAAGAAGGGGACAAAGAGGGCTGATCCCATGGCGATGGGGGACATCTTTCCCAATGCGCCCCACAATGAACCTATGGCCATGTGGGTCACAGGGGCAGCCATTAGCCTTCCGAGCAAAACTGTTGCCCAAAGAGGCATTTCTTCCTATTGCAATGTCAGGAACAGTAGATCTGCTAGACTAACCCCAGTGACACTAGCGTAAAGCACCACAAGGATTCCATCCATGGACTACAGATCCCAGAATCCCTTTGCTGGTGCGAACAAAACAAAAGAAGCTAAAAGCCAGGTATTCACAGGGGAAGAATGGAAGGAGACAAAAGTCCCATGTTATATGCAATGGTCCAAACCCTTTATTTATATATAAAGTCAATATATAAAAGGGACAGGGGAAAGGATTAAGGGATGCACTGTCTTGGCAAATGGGAAATCAATTTTTTTCTGATGTGTATAGGGGAATATTTTGGTACGTTGTAGTGTTTTGTGTTGGTATAGTTGTATATACTGTAGTATAGTATGTAATATATAATATAGTACATATAGTACAGTGTATATCTAGTTTAGTATAGTTGTTAGTATAGCATTGTGCTAGTATGTGGTTTATACTATAATATATAGTATAGTACATATAGTATAGTGTGTATGTGTGTGTGTGTGTATAGTATAGTTGTTAGTATAGCATTGTGCTAGTATATGGTTTATATGTCATACACACACACATACACACACACTTTTATTTTTTTAACAAACGCAATGCATTTTGGCCTTATCACCAATTTGCCTTCTTCATGGACTATTAAGAAACGTCTGGAATTAGAAGAAAGGCATTTCTAGAAGAAAAGTATTTGGGGACATTTCCATGGCACTGCAGACATTTGATTATTAGCTATAGTCGCTCATGACTTCTGGACATTGCTGTCCAAAAAGGGAACTTTTCCAAACTTTGGCTGGAGGTAGATGATATCTCCTCTTTTACAATCCACATTGATTCCTTGCGGAGCAAAGAGCTGCAGAATGGGAGCCCGATTATTACTTATTGTGATTCTTATTTTATTTGTCCAGAGCATTTATCTCTCGCCCGATCTCCAAACAGCCTCAGGTGGCTTACAGTAAAGCTGGAAGCCGACATACACAAAAACTGACATTATAAAAGACCAAAAAGAGCAGAAGATTTTTTTAAAAAAAGGCCAGCTTACTCAAAACCCAGATAGCGAAGAAAGAGCGTCCCTCCAAGAGCGGAAAGGTCTCTTCCTCTTGCAAGGAGCAGAAATATTGTCCTGCTGTGATGTTTGGAAATTCCTTTTCCCCAAATCTTTTTGTCTTAGGGCCCAGTTTCCTCCTTGCCATCCTTCCTCCAACCAAGCCGTTTTGCTGCCTGAAGCAAAGGACAAGTCCAGCGTTTTTCCAAATGGCAGATGAAGCTTCAACAGGAGCGACAAGACAAACTCTCTTCCGTTGCACCCAAAGGCAGGAGGGAACCTTGGGAACAAACCACACAAAGGCCTCATTCCCAGTTACAAAGAAATCCCTTTGCAATCCGAATCAATGGATCGGTTCGGCATGGTTCGCGCTACATTTGCCTCGATCGCATTTACGTGCTGGAAAATAAAATAAAATAACCCAATTGTGGTTCGCATTGACAAATGAATTGGTTCAATTGAAACCATTTCTGGTAGAGTCTCTCAAAATAACCCACTTGTAGTTCACATTGGCAAATGAATCACTTCGATTTGAAGCGTTTTCAGTGGGATTTTGTTTTTCTCTGTCCATTGCTCCAATCGGTTGTTAATTTCTGCTTCCCCACCCGGCGACCATTATCACGTCGCAGTAAATCGATTCCGAACCACATCTCAGTCATACTGACACTGAATCGGTTCGAGAATTTGATTCTTCAAATCGATTCCGATTCGCACCTGTGCGGAATCGATTTATCCAAAAAGGCACAGAAAAAAAATTCAGCATCAAAAAGACACAGGTTAAATGGGTCTAATGCATGGCTTCCCTTTCCGAATTGCTTCAGCGATTCCGTTCAAGTGCAAACCAGGGTCATTTTGCAAACCGATTTGCAAAGCGGTTTTAAACGCAACAAGGGTTGAAATCCCACCTTGACCGTATAAACCCCTTTGGGTAACCTTGGGCAAGTCACACTCTCTCAGCCTCAGAGGACGGCAAGGGCAACCCCCCCCCCGAAGAAACTTGCCAAGAAAACCCCATGATAGGTCCACCTTAGGGTCACCATAAGTCCAAAACAACTTGAAGGCATACAACAACACCAACAGAGTTCTTCTAATTCCAAGCCTGGTCTCGTTCTCTCCTAGTGGGTCACATAATACGGTGCCTCTCTCTCCGTTTATATTCCTAGTGGTTCCTCATCTTTCTAACCTACTTCACACATACACGCCCCACACCAGAGGGGATCATCCTTCTTTTGTTCATTTTTTAAACAATTGCTCATTGCTCCGTGCAACTTCATCTTTTTATGACTTCCAGAAAGTTAACTGCAAAAGCCATGCAAACACGTTACTTCACCAAAGCATGGTAGCAATCCATGCAGTACCAGCTCCATTTACAAGATGGTTCAGATGGCTGCCGGGTCCCTCGGATGCCCAAAATAGAAGAAGCCTATTTTGATGGGTTTTTTTATCCACCTTGGAAGACTTGGAAGTTGTGGAACGGCTGCCAGGTCCATTGATCTCCTTCCCCGATACTAAACGCTTTCCTGAGTATTGGAAGATCTGTCCTTCCATTATATTAGAGCCATAATCCCAGAACTAGGGCATGTTAGGAATATAATTCTTCACTAGGGCTGCTGCCACACTGTAGAATTAATGCCATTTGACACCACTTTAACTTCCATGGCTCCATTATTATTATTATTATGCTTTATTTCTATAGCACTGTAGATTTACACAGCACTGTACATCCTGTGCAGTCCCAGGATTTGTAGGCTAAAGACCTTGCAAAACTAGACATCCCAAGATCCCATCGGATGACGCTACTGCACTTCGAGTGGTGTCAAACTGCATTATTTCTACAGTGTAGCTGCACCCCAAAACGTGGCTCGATACAATGAAATCCTGGGAGGTGTAGTTTCTTGTTTGCTCTGGTGCCGCGACGAACTGCAGCTCCCGGAATTCCATTGCATTGAGCCATGGCAGTTCAAATAGGCGTCAAACCGGATTATCCCTTCAGTGTGGATGCAGCCTGTCTTTCTGTCTGTCTTTTCCCTCTCCCTTTTCTTTCTTTCTTTCTTTCTTTCTTTCTTTCTTTCTCTTTTTCTCTTTTCATTTTCTTTCCCTGCCGCACGCCCGGTCATTGTTAAAACATTAAAGCCGTCTTCTGAATCTTCTTTGCCTCCGATGGGTTTCGCTGCATAATTTACAAAGAGTGCTGAATTCATCTCTGATTCTTGGGGACTTTTAGGAATACAATTAGCCTTCACACGGCGGTGAGTATTTTTTTTCCCCCTTCCTTCCTTCCTTTCTTCCTTTCTTTCTTGGTCCTTTCTAAACCTGTTTAATTTAGTCATACAAGGACAAGCGTGTAACTGCCAGGACCAGGCATGTACACATTTGGAAGGGTTTAGGTCAGGGTCGGCCGTAATTAAACATGCCCAGGGCACTCGGGTCCTGCCTTGCATGATAACAAAGATCTTCAGAACAGACTTTCAGCTCTATGAAAGACTACACACACACACAGATACACACACACACCAAACACACAGACACTTTCTCCCTGTCCCCAGCTCACAAGGGGCAGCATGATATATTAAGCATCAGCCTTAATTGCACAAAGTGTGCTGCTCCAGTTGTAAAAGAAGCAACACTCTCTTTCAAGGCAGCGTTCCCACCTTGAGATTCCTCCTCTAATCCCGAGGATCAAACGAGAGGATCCACCCTTGAGATTTCAGGACCCAGACATGGAGATCTGGTAACCCTATATACAATGTTGTCGCTGTTGTTGCGTGTCTTCAAGCCGCGTCCGACTTGGCGAAACTATCGTGGAGCTTTCTTAGGAAGATAGGATCATAGGTTTGGAAGGGGCCCAAAGGGCCATCCAGTCCAACCCCCCTGACGTGCAGGAACTCCCAATCGAAGCATCCCTGACAGATCATGAGCCAACTTCTGTTTGGAAACCATCCAAGGAAGGAACCGTCAAGGAGAGAACTGAAGAAAAAGCAAGAGAAGAATGGAAACTATTATACAAATATATGCAAAAAGAGTGGAAACATGTAACCTTTGTTAACTGAGATGACATTATTTTATCTTTGTTGTGAACTATGAATATAATTGTTTGGGGAATTTATAGGAATAGATAATAAAGTTGTATTTAGTTTTGGTTTTTAAGCTACTTGAATTTTGATATGGGGAGGTTGGGTGCAAAAATTAATGCCATTAATGCTCAATAGAGACAGGCCGATTTATTATAAGGGAAGTTAAAAACAACGTTCATAGATTTATTAAGGAAAATTAGACGGAAGAATGTAGGATTAACAATAAAACCCCTTCCCTTTACTGGACAAGATAAGAATTTACTCCTACGGTTAAGAGTATAAGGCGAAAAATTTAGTGCTATGAAGATAAAGCAAAACATTAGGCTAAAGAGCAATAGATTAAACAAAAATATAATATGACACACTTTTGTAGTTTCCCAAATAAGGAAGGAAGTTGTCATTGTATGTTAAATGTTTTTAATAATGAATGTCTGATTTGGATGTATATGTTTGATGTGTGTGTCTAAGTTGTTGTTTTTTGTTGTGTTGTTGGAATGTAGTATTAAAATCAATAAAAAACAAAAAGAACAAAGCTATGTCTTCCACCGTCAAACAGCTCTTAGGAAGTTCCTCCTCACTTTTCAGTGGAATCTCTTTTCCATTGTTCCATTGTGTCCTATTCTCTGGAGCAGCAGAAAACGAGCTTGCTCCCTCCTCAATGTGACATCCCTTCCAATATTTATTATTACTGTCCAGAAGTTTCTCCTAACGTTGAGGTGGAATCTCTTTTCCTGTAGCTTCCACCCGTTGTTCTGGGTCCTGTTCTCTGGAGCAGCAGAAAACAAGCTTGCTCCATTATTTGCACGACTGTCCTTCAGATATTTAGATATGATTGCCATATCTCCTCATTTTCTCGTCTCCAAGCTAAACATACCCAGCTCCTTAAGTCATTTCTCATAGGACTCGGTTTCCTGATCTTTGACCATCATGGTCCTCCTCCTCTGAACACATTCCAACTTGTTGGTATCCTTCTTGGACAGAAGTGCCTAGAACTGAATCGTAGGACCTTATCAGACGGGAGGAATTTCTCTTTATTGCTAATGGAGCCAGTTGGAGCCAATTCGAATTCATGTGAATCCGCTAGTTTATGTGAATTCCAATTGCATTAAGAATGCGTTCAGAATGACTTCCCATTACCCGAAAATGACCCCCCCCCATTGCCCGAAATTGCGTGAGATGCTTTAATTCGCAATAATGTGAAACCCATGATTGCGTTCGGAATGACTTCCCTTTTGCCCGAAATTGCGTGAGATACTTTAATTCGCAATAACGTGAAACCCCATGATTGAGTTCGGATTGCCATTAGATTATACTCCCAATTTCCAATGTCTGATAAAGTCCATCGAGTTGGAAGAGACCCCAAGGGCCATCAAGTCCAACATCTTTCCATGCAGGAAAACACAATGAAAGCACTCTCAACAGAAGGCCATCCAGCCTCTGTTTAAAGACCAAGGAGGAGAGTCCAACGCTCTCCAAAGCAGCGTCTCCCACCATCAAACAACTCTTACTATCAAGAAAGAGGTTCTTCCCAACCTTTAGGTGGAATCTCTTTTCCCATAGCTTGCATCTATTGTTCTAGGTCCTATTCTCTTGGCAAGATTTGTTCAGAAGAGGTTTGCCATAGCTTTCCCCTGAAGCTGAGAGTATGTGACTTGCCCAAGGTCACTTTGTAGATTTCATGGCTGAGCTGGGAATCGAATCCTGGTCCCTAGAGTCATAGGAGTTTATCATACGACGGAATTTGGGGGTATATTCCAATGGCAATCCGAACGCAATCAGAGGGTTTCACGTAATTGCGTAGGAGTGTATCTGACGCATTTTCGGGCAAAAGGGAAGTCATTCCAAACGCAATCATGGGGTTTCACGTAATTGCGTATAAGAGTATCTCACACAATTTCGGGCAACGGGGGGTCATTTTCGGGAAATGGGAAGTCATTCTGAACGCATTCCGAACGCAATTCGAATTCACGTACATTCACTAGTTTAGCGAATTTACATGAATTCGAATTGGCTCCATTCGAAATTGGGAGAAATTCCTCCCATGTGATAAACTCCATAGTCCAACATTCAAACCACTACAACCAGCATATACAATACATGAGTGTCCATAATGTGGAGATTGGAACTGATGGACTGATTTGCTGCAACGCACACACACTTTTTCTCCCTTTCTGGCGACCTGCAGGTTCTCAGAAACATGGCTCCTGCTTGGTCAAGCTTTTATAATGCTGTTTTTTCTGAATAAAGTTTGCAGGGACATATGCACCTGGCTCCATGTCACCTTCCATCCTAAGAACTTGGGCAAAAAGACTTTCGAGGACCTCATCATCCCCACTGCTATTTGGGGGACTTTGGCTATTGCAGTCCCTACAAAAACCAAAAATCACCCTCCCAAGCTTGTTTCTGAACAAAATTTCAAGCCCCAATTGATGGGCAAAGGCAGCAGCAACCTCAAAGCCAGCAGGGATACTTCAAATGTTGCTCCTTGCCTTGAGTCCCTCTTGCATTTGCTTAGTTAAGAAGACCACATTCTCCCAAGAGAGCCTTTTTTCCATTCTTCTGCCCTTTCCAGAGGCGGGAAATAAACATTTCAGCCAAGGTTCAGCCCAAGATTTCTCCAAAGACCGGGGATTAAAGCCTAATCTCCAACCCGCCACCATGACCCATGAACTTCCAAAGTCTCACACGGACATTATCACCATTTTGAAAGAAATGAAAGTGGAGCCAGTTCAGAATAGAGTGAATTCGCTAGTTCAGTGAAATTACATGATTGCATATTGACTCCGCGTTGCATTCGGAGCTGCCCGAAATTGCCTCCCTTTGCCCGAAATTGCATGTGATACTTTCTCACGCAATAACATGAAACCCCACAATTGCATTCAGAAGGACGTCCCATTGCCCGAAAATGCGTGTGATCGGCTTGCACACAATAATGCGAAACCCCATGATTGGGTTCAGATTGCCATTGGATTATACTTCCAGTTCCCGTCGTGTGATAAACTCCAATGGCTCAGCTCAGAGAGCGAGAAAGAAAGGATATAGATCGAGAAAGGTTTTGGGTTGCAAGCCTGGGAAGGCGCCTATCCACTCAAATTGACTTTGGCCACATACAGCGGGTTGGAATTTATCTGCAAAGTTGACTCCTGGGGAAGAGCGCTCGTCTTGACTATTTATAAACCCAGATTGGAGTATGTAAATACTTCACCGTTCCATATTTATGAAGGGCTGGCTGGGCTCTTGCAAAACGTGGCCGGGAGTGTTGGACGACCGACGGTAGCTGCTCCAGCACAAAGAGCGCACAGACGGCATCCCGCTAGTAGCAGCTCTCCAAAGAGTCCTGGCAAGAGACGAGCTCCTTCTTGGTGCCAGAGATGAGAATATGATTATTGCAGTCCATCAGCTTCAGAGCATGAGCTTTTATCCACAGAGGACCAAGGCTTCGGCTGCAAGAGATGCAGCAGTTCTGCATCTGAATGGACAATGTCTCCCAGGTGAGACTGGCCATGTCAAGAAACAGGACAGCAGATCTGGGCAGCATTTTTGTAAATGTTGGCTGCCATCCTGTATCAGAAGATGTAGCTACAATAGTCTACCATCCAATCCTCTTCCAGAAATTTCCTACATTTGCAGTTGCCCCAAACCTGGCCATTTCTTGGTTGGTAGAAAGCAGCAGACAAGCATCCAGCCACGTTCCTAGAGTCGGTGTCAGAATAGGGGTCCAGAATCCCAGACAATCAACCAGTCAGCTTTATGTAAAATAAACAGAACTTTATTGATGCTCCAGGATCAGCAAAACCACACCATTCGGCTTCTTAGCTGAGACTGACCAGTTCCCGCCCAGCACCCCTATATCTTCCAAAGGCTCACACCTCCCCCTTCTCACCAAAGCCCGCGAAACCTATTCCAGTATTTTTCCATAGGTTTCGTTTTCCACCTCATCTCCCCCCTTAGCTGAACGTTTCCCACCAGAAACTTCTGCATTCCAAGCTGAGAGCTGAGCAGCACCAAGGTCAACTGATAACTCCTCCTGGCACCGTTATGCACTCCTCCTCTCTATCTAGCAGCTAACTATGTACCATCATCCCCAACTACACCTACTAACACATATCTGGAAGAATACTACAAGGATTCTGACAGTCAGCCCCCCGAAAAGAAAAGCCTCCCCCCTACATATGCTAAACACAGTACATACAAGGAAACAGCAAAGGCAATAAAATACTATTTAGGCTTGTCAGGATACATACGATGAAACTTCATAACCAAAGCAGGGGCTTTAACATGTTTAGCTAACACCCATTCATCATGATCCGCTGAAAAGTGTTTCCAGCGAATCAGGTACTGCAACTTGTTTCTGTGCATTCTAGAGTCCAAGATCTTAGCGACTTCAAAATGCTGCTCCCCCTCAACCATCATGGGCAGGGGCGGTTCTTTGTCCTGTCTCCATCTTTCTGTGCTTCGGTCCGGTTTCAGCAAACTAAAATGAAATACAGGGTGTAAATGTCTATACGACTTAGGCAAGTCCAATTCCGCAGTTACATCATTGACAAGTCTTTTCACCAGGAAAGGCCCTATGAATTTGGGTCCCAGTTTCTTAGACGGGTGCCTAGATTTCAGATTCTTTGTGGACAAAAACACCCGATCCCCAGGTTTGATGTCCCACCCCACAGATCTCTTGCGATCAGCATGTCTCTTATAGTCTGTTTTAGCCGCCTCTAAAGCCTTGGCAACTTGGGACCAAGCAGCCTGTACCCTCTGCACCCATTGAGTCACAGTCACAGGGTCCGAAGGGTCAGTTGGCAAGGCTGGGAGGGTCCTGAGCTCATATCCATAGACAACCTCGAAAGGCGATTTGCCAGTGCTCCGGTGCACTGAACTGTTGAACGCCACTTCAGCATGGGGCAATAAGTCATACCAATCATCCTGTAAATAATTAGTGTAACATCGGAGGTACTTCTCGAGAGCCTGGTTCGTCTTCTCACACTGCCCGTCAGACTGGGGGTGCCAGGCGGTGCTCAGGGCCACTTCTACCCCCAATTTTCTTTGTAGCACCCTCCAAAAGGTTGAAGTGAAGGTGCTACCCCTGTCACTCACAATTTTGTCTGGCAACCCATGATACTTATAAATGTGTGCTATGAACAGGTCCGCAAGTTTGGTAGCACTAGGCATCCCCTTGCAGGCTACATAGTGCGCTTGTTTCGAAAAAAGGACCACAACCACCCAAATAGTGTTTCTCCCCTTGCTCTCAGGCAGATCGGTGATAAAGTCCATGGCAATGTGTTTCCATGGTCCCCCAGGAGTAGGCAGTGGCTGTAGAAGACCCCTGGGTTTGCCGACGACTGGTTTGGCACGGGCACACACTGGACAGCTCTTCACATATTCTTCCACCTCAGCTCTCACCCCCTCCCACCAGTAAGTTTTCCGAACCTTGTGCCAAGTCTTTAAATATCCCCAATGACCTGCTGCCTTCGAATCATGGCACAATTTAAGAACTTCAGGCCGTATGGATGCAGGGACATAAATCTGAGAGCCCTTGGTCCACAACCCTTGTGAGTTCAAAACCAACCGATCTCTGTGCCTCTGAAGCCACTCATCTTTCCCTGCTTCCCCTTTTATCTTTTGCAGCAGCCCATCCAGTTGGGGCAAAGGGTCGACCGGTTTCTGCTCCGCCTGGCTACGAGTCACCACAGCTAGTCCCAACTGTTCAGGGGAGAAAATGGCTTGCAGAGGAACTTGCTCTTTCCCCATATGCTGGGGGAGCCTGGATAAAGCGTCCGCTAAAATGTTTTGTCTTCCTGGGAGGAACTTTAGTTTGAATTTGTACTTGTAAAAGTCCTTAGCCCACCTCCTCTGTTTAGGAGTTAGCTTTCGGGGAGTTTGCAGGGCCTCTAAATTACGATGGTCCGTCCAAACTTCAAAAGGGTGAGGCGCCCCCTCTAAAAACTGTCTCCAACTATCCAGAGCATACTTCACCGCAAACGCTTCCTTTTCCCAAGTGGGCCACCCCAGCTCCCCCTTTTGGAATTTGCGAGATAAGTAGGCACACGGCCTCAACAGCCCATTATTGTCCTTTTGTAGCAACACGGCCCCTACTGCTTGGTCGCTCACGTCCACCTGAATGACAAACGGCTTGTCGGGGTCAGGGTGAAGTAAAATGGGCTCTGCACTAAACAAGAGCTTCAACTGCTCAAATGCTCTCTGGCATTGATCTGTCCAGTGAATCGGGGTAGAGGGTTTGGGCTGTTTCTTTCCATTAACCTCCTTGCCCTTGCCCCCTCCCTCCTGGGTTTTGGTTTTCAAAAGATCCGTAATTGGCAGCGCTATTCTAGCAAAGTCCGGGATGAACTGCCTGTAGAAGTTGGCAAAGCCCAGAAACTTTTGTACTTGTTTACGAGTCTTAGGGGGGGCCCAGCTTAGAACAGTGTGCACTTTCTGTGGGTCCATTTCAATTCCCTGGGCCGACACCCGATACCCTAAAAAATCCAATTTGTCAGTATGGAAGTGGCATTTAGACAGTTTTACGTATAGCTGGTTATCAAGCAGTCGCTGCAACACCTCTCGCACCAGTGGCACATGGCTCTCCAGGTCCTGAGAGTAAATTAGAACATTGTCCAAGTATACCCCTTCAAACAGCAAGTCGTGTAGTACCTCGTTTATGAGCCTCATGAAAACCCCGGGGGCTCCCGCTAGTCCAAAGGGGAGGACCAGATACTCATAGGCCCCTAGAGGGCAATTAAATGCAGTCTTATGTTCATCCCCCTCTTTAATCCGTACCCTATAATAAGCGTCCCTCAGGTCCAGTTTAGTAAACACCTTGCCTGTGGCCAACCGACCCAGCATGTCCTTCATTAAAGGTAGAGGGTACTTATTGGTGCTACAAATCCCATTTAGGTTTCGATAGTCCGTGACCAGCCGCAGCGTTCCATCTTTCTTTTCCCGAAAGAACACTGGTGCGGCAAAAGTAGAGGTGGACGGTCTGATGAATCCTCTCGCCAAGTTCTTTTCAATAAACTCTTTAAGTGTGGCTAACTCCCGGGGGGTCATGGGGTACAGTTTTGGTTTAGGCAGGGGCGCACCGGGCTCTATCTCAATGGCACAGTCCGTCTCTCGGTGCGGTGGCAGCAAGTCACTCTCTTTAGATTCAAACACCTCCTTAAGATCTGCATAACAGTCCGGGTAGGAGGCCACCGCCTCCTCCGAGCGGCCACCCGGTTCCACTGCACCTTCGTCCCCTCCCCAGTTCACCGGCTCTAGATGCGTGGCAGCCTCGCCCGCCTGGCGTCGGGGTATTACCACCGATTGTTGCACTGGAGGAACTTTAATAGTAGGGTCCAACCGGTGCCCCTGGCAGCCTGGGTCATCAAAAATTAATAGTCTCTGCCTCCACTTAGTGTGGGGGTTGTGGTGATGTAGCCAGTCAATCCCCAGCATGATGTGATAATGATACGTGGGTCCCACCACCAACTGAATCCTTTCCCAGTGGTCTGCTATTCCCAGCCACACTGTGGTGGTACGCTCCTTCAAGGCTTGCCCCCCCATCAGGCTGCCATCCATCTGGGAGAAAGGGATGGGGTCCTGTAGGTTTTGGGTTTTGATGCCCAAACTATTAACCACCTCTGGGTTGACTAAACACCTAGTGCAACCCGAGTCCACTGCCGCCGTTAGGGTCATGGCTCTTTGCCCCCGTCCCACTACCAAAGTCACAGTCAAGGTATAGAGGGGAATGCCCCCACTCACCATAGGTTTGCGGCCGTCCCCACTCCCAGCCTGCCTCTGGCCGCTGTTTAAGGCAGGCTCGGGGAGTTTAAAGCCGGCTCCTCTCCATCAGCACTGTCGTCGTCGGTCCAGACTTCCTCCTCGGCCGCCGTCACCACTTGAAACCCGCGATCGACGGGGCTTTTCACCGTTGCCTTCCCCTTCCCTTTCTTGGGAGCCTGCGCTGGAGGGGGCGCGGAGGGGAACGTTTTCTTCTCCTGGATACGATCCGGGCAGCTGGCAACCAGGCGGCCTTTGCGCCCGCAGCCCAGGCACAACCCCAGCTGGCGGCGTCGCTCTCTCTCTTCCCCGCCGGTCGGCCCAACCTTGCCTTTGCCTCTCTCCCCAACGATTTGGGTTTCTCTTCCCTTGCCCCCTTTATTCCTCCGCTGGGTTAGCATCCGAATCTCGTGCAGCACTGCCTCTGCCTCTCCAGCCAGCCGAATCCACTCCATAGCCGTAGGGGGGTTGCCCAGGTTAAGTGCCCTGTTCACAATGTCGGGACGCAGTCCCTCCTTAAAATATTGGATCTTCATCCCCTTGGTGCAGCCTGGCACTTGGGCAATCAATCTCCGAAACTCCATCGCGTACTCGGAGACGGATCTGGTGCCCTGGTCAAGGGCCTTCAGACTGGCCAGCGCGGTGGCAGCCCTGAACGGGTCTTCGAATCTGGCTCTCAGGGCTCTCATAAAGTCCGCCAGATTTCGCAGCTCGGCCGCTTGGCAATCGTACAGCTGCACCAGCCAGTTGGCTGCCTCCCCTTTGAGGTGCCTGGCCACACACTTCACCTTAGCCGCTTCTGAGGGAAAGGTAGGCCCCCATTCCTCCATGTGGTCAGCCACCTGGGACAAAAAATATGGGAGGGTCTGGGGGTCCCCGTCAAACTTCACCCCCAACTTCCGGGCCTGTGGGTCTACCTGCTGGTCCGGTGGCGGTGCCTCGTCCTGTGCTAGGCCCTCTGGTGCAGCCGCCGCGACGTCAGCCCCTCGCCCCTCTCTCGTCCCGTCCGGGCGTCCCTTGTGTGCAGCCAGCAGTTCCTTCATGAGGTCCTGCAAAATGTCCACATCGGCCCGAAGGTAGGCCATCTGCTCGCCCAACTCTGCCTCCTCGCCCGTTTGTACTCTCAGGGGCTGCGTGAGACCCGTGTCCCAATCCGACCACCGAGTGGCCCTCCTCCGTTCTCGGGTCCGCATCGGAGCCACCGGTTGTCCAAACCACTGTCCTCCGCTCACCGGAGTCTGTAGCACTGGGGGTCTCGTGGCCTTTGGTAGCGCGCCTGTCCCCGCTGCCGAGGTCTTGGCCTCCTCCGCCGCCTCCGCTGTCCGAGTTGTGAGAAGCTCCTCTGAAGTCTCCTGCTCCTGCATTGCTTCAGAGAAGAGTTGATGGTTTGGAGAGTCTCAGCTAACTGTCAGAATAGGGGTCCAGAATCCCAGACAATCAACCAGTCAGCTTTATGTAAAATAAACACAACTTTATTGATGCTCCAGGATCAGCAAAACCACACCATTCGGCTTCTTAGCTGAGACTGACCAGTTCCCGCCCAGCACCCCTATATCTTCCAAAGGCTCACACCTCCCCCTTCTCACCAAAGCCCGCGAAACCTATTCCAGTATTTTTCCATAGGTTTCGTTTTCCACCTCATCTCCCCCCTTAGCTGAACGTTTCCCACCAGAAACTTCTGCATTCCAAGCTGAGAGCTGAGCAGCACCAAGGTCAACTGATAACTCCTCCTGGCACCGTTATGCACTCCTCCTCTCTATCTAGCAGCTAACTATGTACCATCATCCCCAACTACACCTACTAACACATATCTGGAAGAATACTACAAGGATTCTGACAGTCGGTTATGCAACAAGAAGCTCCTCCAGAGTTGTCTGCAGAGCTATGCAATGCAACGAAGGGAAAGGTTGCAAGAACAGGAGAAAACATCAGTGACACAATGAAGCCCACTGTGCGGCATGACCTAAGCCAGGAGGCCCATGGCCAGGACCCTGTGGGTTTGTCTTACATTTGTGTAAGGTCTCCCATGGAAATGCATGGACACTTTTCTCTTCATGCAGAAGGCCCACATTTAGTCCAAGTTGCACCTGGTGAGCCTTTGCAATTGTGGCGGTACATAGGTGCACATGGTAATCTGCAGAGTGACATATGTGTCAGTATTCATTTGGTCATGCATTCAGCTGCACAGTTTGGTGCCTCAGTTCAGTTGCACAAAATGGCCTTTCAACACATAGGAGTTTAACACACCAGGGAATTTGGGGGTATACTCCAAAGGCAATCCAAACGCAATCATGGGGTTTCACGTTATTGCGTGATAACTTATTTCACACAATTTCAGTCAATGGGAAGTCATTCCGAACGCAATCATGGGGTTTCACGTAATTGCATAATAACTTATCTCACGCAATTTCGGGCAATGGGGGGGTCATTTTCAGGGAATGGGAGGTCACTCTAAACGCATTCCGAATGCAACTAGAACTCACATAAATTCACTAAACTAGCGAATTTACATGAATTCGAATTGGCTCCATTCGAAATTGGGAGAAATTCCTCCCCATGTGATAAACTCCACAGACTGCATAGCTTACTGTATATCCCCGACTATAAGTCGACTTCGTGTATAAATCGAGGGCAGGTTTTGAGGTTTAAAATTATGGATGCTGACGCATGGGTAAGTCAGAGGTAAAACATAGTAGAGGCATGTAATGAAGGATCCAAAGGATGAAGCAAAGGAAAATGATGCCAAAGAACTTGCAAAGTTCGTAGGTTTTTGTGGGTTTTTCGGACTCTGGGGCCATGTTCTAGAAGAGTTTATTCCTGACGTTTTGCCAGCATCTGTGGCTTTGGCATCTTCAGAGAATGCTGGCATGGAAGAGAGTGGGATATCTATCTATCTGTCTGTCTATCTATCTATCTATCTATCGTGTGACCGTGGGTTGGGAAGAGTGATTTCCATGTTAATCTGTGCATTGTTCTGTTGCTGAATGGAAGCTATACAAAGAGGATTTGTGTTTGTTAAATTAGAGATCCATTCTCTGCTGGGAAAACCCCTGACCCTGAGTGGTTTCCATTTCCATTTTGCCGGGTCTTGATTTTAGTGTTTTTCAGGACTGAAAAATTTAGCCGAACTTTGCTAACTTTAAGGGTTTCTTCTTTCCTGTTAAAGTTGTCCAGGTATTTGTGGGTTTCAATGGCTTCCCTGTGCATTCTGACCTGATAGCTGTTGGCATGGTCCAGAAGTTCAGTACAGTGGTCCCCCGGGTTACGAAGGTAATCCGTTCCGGGATTACCTTCGTAACCCGGAAGTCGTTCGTAACCCAGGGGACCGCTTTAACCAATGTACAGCGCACCAGAAGCGCGCTGTTTTAAAGCATCCGGGTTGCGAATTTTTTTCGCAACCCGGGCTTTTTTTCGTTGGCCGGGGCCGTTTTTCCGGCCCCGGCGGTTTCTGGTCCTGGGGATTTTGGATCCCGAGGGATTCGTATCCCGGGGGACCACTGTATTTTCAAGTAGCACTTTATGCCCAGGATCTATGCCATCGTCACTCACTTCCATGCCAGCCATTCTCTGAAGATGCCAGCCACAGATGCCGGCGAAACGTCAGGAATAAACTCTTCTAGAACATGGACACAGAGCCCAAAAAACCCACAAAAAACTATAGACTCCGTTCTTGACTTTTGCCACTCTATTCAGAGAACGGGATGGTTCCATTTTGTATTTAAGAGTAAAATTACAATACTTACATACATATCTATTTAGACACAAGTACTTATGTCTACTTATGTCCTACTGTTTTTTATATGCTGTACACCGCCCTGATCTATGGAAGGGCGGTATAGAAATAAATCATATTATTATTATTATTATTGATACACATTGACCCATGGATAAGTCGACCCAGGATTTTGGGGGCAATATTTTTAACTAAAATTTCTAAACTTATATATGAATATGAACATAACAGGTATTAATGTATAATCCAATATGAAGCGACTAACACAACACTTGGTCCTTGCCCACAAACCCCTGCCAGGTGCCACCTGTTTGTTGATGGGGGAGAAAAATACCTCCTGCGGGGTAGGACCCCCATCCCCATTTAATTTTTTTTTTAAAGCAAGTTTCCCCGAATTCAGGCCAACTCAATCAAGGCGGTGAATTGATCCCGTTTTTTCCCCCGCCTGCTGTTTTGCTGTGCTAAAAGCCAGATTGATTGTAAGTTTATGTTGTAAAAAGCGCATCATTATTTCAGCACATTAATGTGGCGCCTCTCGGTGCAAATTGATGTTATTTTTATGATGTTGTTTATGGGCCTGAATAATTGGATTGATTCTTAATTTCGAAGGCTCGGTAGGAAAGCGGGGATAGGAGGAGACGCAAGGCGGGCCGTTGTTTTTTGGGGTGGATCTGGAAGCGTCCCCCGAGATGCCAGGCTACAAAGGTGCCGCACGGCTCTTGCCAGCCCCAAAAACGCATCTCCAAAGTGCAACACAATTGGAAAGGAATAGATATTGTTACCCCACCATTTGCACATGGCATACCGTATTTCCAGAACTTGGAAACATTTATTCCTTTGGGCTGCAGCTCTCAGATTTTCCTGTCCATCATGGTCACATTCTGAAAGCTGCAAATTTCTGGGGATTCTAAGAATTTCAGTCCTAGCAAATAAATGTTTCCAGGTTCTTTGTACTTCTTCCCCCTTTTAAGGAAAATATTGTAAACTAATTTTACATTGTAATATCATCCATAACAACAATCCCACATTTTAAGACCATGTTATTTGTATCAATGTACATTTTTATAGTATTGTTTTAACCTTGTTATAGTAATTCTTTTATTAATTTTATAATCTTGTTTGTGTTTTTTTAGATTGTGTGCCGTAGGCAGACTTTTGTATCTATTTTGGATGGTTGTTTTCTCTCCTTTGTAAAGCGCTATGTAAAGCTTTATGGCACTATACAAATAAACGTACTACTACTACTAATAATAATAATAAGCAGTACATAAAATAATATCAAGGTGCAAACAGTCATAATATAAAAATTAAAATTGCAAAAATGTTTCTTCAGGCAGGCAACCCTGAATGCCTTCAGAAGTTTGACATTATCTGTTTTGTTTCCCACATATTCAATAAAGCACTTCCAGATCATTACGCAGTTGTGTTTCTTTTTCTTTCCTTTAGCTATTTGGAGTTTGTTCATTAATTTTTCAATCAAAGCTAATTGTCACACCTCATTATACCGGGCCATCATAGATATCCCCTTTAAATCCTTCCAAAATTGAGCAACAACCAACCTGGCAGCTCGTAATAAATAACCAATTAAAGGGTTTATAAGACACCTTTGCATTATCTCCCTGGGAAAAATAATTATTAAATACCAAATTCAGAATCATCCATGCCGTAGTATATCTGAATTCTAGTTATAGGTGTGAATGCTGGCAGTGAAGAAAGTCAACAAGAAAAGAATAGTCTCATTTGCAATGTCGCGCTGGAGAAGAGTATTACTGCAGACTGCTGAAATGACAAAAAATTCTATTTTTGCAAAGAGCAAATAAAGTCTGACGTCTCCCTGGAAGCTGAAATGACTAAACTGAGGCTATCACACTTTGGACACATCATGATTCATTGGAAAGATAACACTGGGAAAGGTGGAAGACAGTAGGAAAAGAGGAAGACTGCATTGAAGGATAAATTTCAGAAATGCAACCATGTTAGTCTGGAATATCAGTATGCAAAGCGATCTGGTTGCACCTTTGCGCCTTACTGCGCAAAACAAGCTGTAGCATAAGCTCCGTAGTCTACTTCCTCAGCTGCATCTGAAGAAGTAGATCAAGGGTGCATCCACACCCTTGACACCAATTTAATTGCCATTATTCTTCAGAATACTGGGATTTGTAGTCTGGTGAGGCAACTGACTTCTCTGACAGAGAGCAGGCTGAACACCTCACCAAACTGCACATCCCAGGACTCCACGAGACGGAGCCATGACAGTTAAAATGGTTTCTATACGTCGAGGAAAGCTTATGCTACAACTTCTTTTACTTGGTTGGTCTCAAAGGTGACACAAGCGCCCTTTGCATACATTAGAGGTGGATTGATTGCATCCAAGGAAGTCACAGCTGCCCCACGTTCGCAAGGCGATTGATAACAGAGGGACTTGGAGGTCGCTCATCCGTAGCGCCACCATAAATCAAAACTGACTTGACGGCAATTAACAACAACAAACTGGAGCTGAGATGGAGCCATCTTCCAAAGGCTGGGCAGAGTACCAGAGGATCCTTCCTTACTGGTTTGTGGAGGAAGGAGACCCAGGAGTGACCAAGAGTACGTTGCTTGAGGAGGAGGAAGAAGAAGAAGAAGACTTTGCACTGCTTTTTTGCAGAAGGACATGGCTGTCCCGGACTCATCCCTCCTCTGGCTCTGCCTGTCAGTCTCACCGATCAAAGCAGTGAGTAAACCATCGGCAGCTGTCAAGACAGCAGGAACAGTTGCCATGGCAAGCTCAATTGCCCAGGGCCAAAACACAAGGCAGATGTTCCGGGTGCTCCATCAGGAGAAGAGCCGGGAAGGAAGGGCATTTAGTGGGCATAGACGACCCAAATGCAGGCAAGCACGCTGTTTCAAGTTCCTGCCTGACATTCCTGGGAGTTCGGTTTGGGCTCAACCCAAGCAAAAAAGGATGCAGTCCATCGAAAACCCACTTGCAATGTAAAATCTGCCGGCAAATTATTTGCAACGGAATGGGCTTGCAGGCGAGGGGCTGGATCCAGCTGGTTAGTCCAGACATATTGGAAGACATATTAAAGTGATTGTGGACTGGTGCATTGACACCACAGGTAACAACTCCCTTTGATTCAGTGGGTTTACTCTACTTGGACTGAGAGAAAAGGAAGGAAGGAAGGAAGGAAGGAAGGAAGGAAGGAAGGAAGGTGTCTTTTGACAATTCGTTGAATATTTTCTAATGCCTTTGCCTTCCCAAACTTAGAGACCACCTGGAGTATCATTGACATCATTGTTTGTGGAGGGGACATTTGGAGGAATTTGGTTCATTTTTGTTCTGTGTTTGGCTACCAACCCGTGCACTTCCACGCCTTTGGACTCTTTCAGACGTGGGAAATTGGAAGTATAATCCAAGGGCAATCCAAACGCAATCCTGGGGTTTCACGTTATTGCGAATTAATTCTTCTCACGCAAATTCGGGCAAAAGGGAAGTCACTCCGAATGCAATCATGGGTTTAACGTTATTGCGAATTTAAGCTTCTCACGCAATTTCGGGCAACGGGGGTTATTTTCGAGTAATGGGAAGTAATTCCGAATGCCTTCAGAACAGAGCAGGGGTTCAGGTAAATTCGCTAAACAAGCGAATTTACATGAATCCGCATTGGCTCCATTCGGAATTGGGAGAAATTCCTCCCGTTTGAAAGAGTCCTTTGCCTGGCCATCTTGTATGACCATCCAAGCTGTTGCATTTTGATCACAAAGCACCATCCACAAGTTTGCCGAACGCTTTGCAAACGCTGGGCGCTTCCCTCTTGTTTGTTTCGACGGCCTGCGCGTCGCTTTGGAAATTGCCGGCGATGAAAAATGAATTCCTCTGCAGCCTCATGGCAGCTCTCCTCCCTGCAGGGTGGGTTCCCCATCATTACTTCCTCTGCCCATACCTCTCCAGAAGATGACAGACGCAGCTCATGAGAGAGAGTGAGAAAGAGAGAGAAAGAGACGGGGCCTCTTCACTGAAGAACTTCGTTAGCAGGCCACTTAAATCATCCTAATTACTCCAGAAACACACCATTAACTTTTCCGGAGGGATCAGACCCCTCGCTGTCTGTCTCCTGTATCTGACACCCTTTCGGAGAGAAATGCGCGGGGGCAACTCACAAAAAGGCCAGGAAGGGGATGGAGGAGGCAGGTGGAGAAATGACCCTGCATTAGGGATGCAGGTTTCGTTACAAAGCCACTGATTGCCGTGGACGGATTTTGGGAAGGGCTGACTGTCGGATGGTGGTCAGAGGTGGGAGAGTCGGAATTACAGGGGAAATATAATGAGGGATGGAAATGCCGCAAGAGCCGGTTGTGTAAGCACTTTTCTCCCTTTTCTTTTCTTTTCTTTCTCTTTTTTTAAATCATCAGGGCAGTCATGGAGTATTACCTGCCCGCCCAGTGAAGTGGAGTGTCATAAGTTTATGTCCTCGGGCCAAACAGAGCCCTGCCAAAAAATGCAAAATGGTGATTATGATTATTAGCGAAATGCCCGTCATTATGATTGGTGTTTGGGGAGAAGCGTCGTCAATTGTAAGGACCCCTCGGGGCATAATATGCACTCTCTGCACGCTCTGAAAAGAGAAGGGCATTCACCAGGACCTGTCAGAGAGGATGGGAACGCCGGGACGAAGGGATTTCTAAAGCAAACGTAGAACGAGGGGACACAGCCGCCTTGTCCGTAAAAGATAGTCTGAGCCTTCTTTGGGTTACGCCTTTGTTTGACCAGCCAAACTAGCGGAAGTGTTGGAGATCCATGGGTGAGGATAAGGATAGGGCATTGGGCCAGGGACGGAGCAGTTGCATTGCCAATGGAGCAGTCCCCACATGCTTTGGGGAGCTGGGTTTCTATTCCTATCCCTTGACAGCAAGCACCTCCTCATTATTGACGCTGGGTCAGTAGTTTCCCTGAGATCTCAAAGCCAAAACTTGAGGCTCAGGGAGGAAAAGTCCTTGTCATTGCCATTGCCATTGCCATTGCCATTGCCATTGCCGTTGTTATTGTCGTTGTCATTGCCACTGTCATTTCTATTGCCATTGTCATTGCTATTGCCATTGTCATTTGACATTGCCATTGCATTGTCATTGCCATTGTCATTGGAGTTTATCACATGGGAGGAATTTCTCTCAATTACGAATGGAGCCAATTCGCAATTAAGTGAATTTGCTAGTTTAGCGAATTTACGTGAAATCTGATTGCTTTCAGAATGCACTCAGAATGACTTCCCATTTCCCCAAAATGACCCCCCCATTGCCCAAAATTGCATGAGATACTCTAATACGCAATGGTTGCGTTTGGAATGACTTCCCATTGCCTGAAATGTACACTCATTCACCATAACGTGAAACCCCATGATTGTATTCGGATTGCCATTGCATTATACCCCCAAATTCCATCGTATGATAAACTCTATTATCATTGCCATTGTCAAGCCAGGAGGCTTCGAAAAGCCAAACCCCACATTTTCTAAGTTATGAGGGGCCAATTTTGGCCAGAAGCTCCTTCAGCCATTTGAAGTCCGGGAGAGGCCCTTTCTCATCAAAAGTAAGGGATTCATAATCCGCTTTCTGTTCGTGTTTTTACAAAAGTACAAAGCAAAAAAACATGTGCTTGCAAAGGGCAGAGGTGAACATGCCCTTCATGGCTCTTACATGGTCTGGACAGTACAAAACAATGGGCTGTGTACACGAAACAAAAGCCCATCAAATATAGACCTTTGCCCTCTTTAAATCCATATCGGATTGCTCCACCGCTTTGGAATCTGCACAATGCCTCGCGATGGGAATGCCCCAGTCTGAGCCACTTTTACAGGGTCTCCATTCAATGGAGGTAAACAAGACATTTACTGATCACTGATTTCCTTGTCAGTAGGAGGGAGGAGTTGGAGATAATTCCCAGTTTGCACTTTTAGAATAAGGCCTGACTTTTTTCCCAAGATGGGCAAGAATTCAGGCAAGTAGCAGCATCCCTAGCTCTCCAATATGAATCCTTAACCATTTGTGCAGACTCTGGCAACAGACCGCTTTTCCGCTTTACGCATCGAAGTCTAACATTCATATTTATTATAACTGGTAGCAATGGATTTCGTAGCACAACCATTGTGCGACCACATGCGTATAGATTGACACTACATAAGCACAATGTGAGGTCTCAGACAGACTTGGAAGCATGGGATTCACTCTTTGCAAAGGGAAACTGACCATGTCCATAAACATTGATAAAAGGAAGAGGGCTTCTTCCTCGGAACGGGGCCAGTTGAAAAGAACACGTCCGTTCCCTTTTTTCCCTCCATCTCTGACTGTTTCTCGCTCGCTCGCTAACCCTTCTGCAAAGTCAGAGTTTCTCAGGGTTGCATCCCCACTGGAAAAACCCAGCAGGAGAGCAATTATATATCATTAGTAAAAAATGTGTCACTCCTTCAATTAATTAGTTCCCTTTAATCATGATTTTTAAAATAATAAAAAAAACCTTAACATTTTTTCCCCCACAGAGACATAAAACGGAATAAAAATAATTTTAGTATTTATGTCAGGGACTGCTGAGTGCCCTTGCAAGGGGAGGGTACGGAGGGAGGAAAGGCAAGATATGAACTAAATTAAAATAATGGATAGATGGATAGCTAGATAGTAGGTAGGAAGCCTTTGCATTTCACTCAAAGTGTGAGTGACATTCTTATTTATGCTTGTGTAAAATATTGCCCCGGATCCATTGAGGAACTTCTGTTATGCAAACGTACTCTTCTTTTTGTTCATTGACTACGACTTTCTTGTGTATTGTCAGAAGCCACAATATCCAAACCCATAGCCAGGAAAAGCCACATTATCGCATCCGATGTAATTCACGGTCACTATATGATCTCAGATTGGTTGAGATTATCTATATGGCGGACCCAAGGAGGAGGAAGAGAAGGAAAAACTGGACCAGGCGGATATTCAATCTATCTCTTTTCTCAGAAGACCTTTCCGTTTTACCAGAATCAACAATTTCTCACCGACTCGTCAATATTACTGACTATTTGACGTCCCCTTGACCTTAACAAAATGGATTTAATTGTGGCATTTTCCCCTTGCAATAAGAGAACCTTGAAGACGGCAGAGGAAAGTTGCAAGTGATTTGGATAAGTGAACCAAAAGCCCTATGAGTCAAGGAAAAGAAATCATATCATCCTCTTGCGAAGATGTGAAGCTTGCTCACCAGGAGCTAAGTATTTGGATTGATGCAAAACCAGAGAGGTGCAACAGTTGGAACGAAGCTAGTTCTCCAACTCCAAATCCTCAGATTGAATGGGACGCTCACAAGCCTCATCCCAAGTGTCTTGATCTTTCAGACTCTCAGCAAGAGTGACTTGCTCATCTGAGTCTTCCTAAAGGAGATTTGGGGGCAAGGACACCACTGCAAGACCCTGAGGCTAACGTGGTAGTCCATGCCAGGAAGGTTATGGTGGGATGCTGGCCTCCTTGCGCCACCCAGTTAGGAGACACAACCCCACCAGTCCCCAAAAAGCACAGGCTTAGTCTCTTTTTTCCGATTCCCAGTTCCGCATCAGGAGGACGTGGAACCACGCTGTCCGTCCTCTCTTGCATCGATGCTCCGCTACTCCTTTTCCTCGACTCCTCTCCGCGTTTGCTTTGATCTCATAAAAAAACGGGAGTCACTAGCAATATTGACTCTGAGATTTAATATATAAGGCCATTGTAAATCATTTATTTCATTTCCTTGGCAAGGTCTTCATCTGTTGTGTCTTGGAGAGAAGAGGAGGCGGCCGTTGTCCATAAGCAACAATGATTGCGGAGAGCAAATATTTGCAGAGCGGAAATAGGTGCGCATGGCATGGCCACAATGTGTATCTACAAGGCTGTGGCCTCATTCAAAATTACCTTTGCACTGAGAGCCATGACCTCAAGGGACTCTCCCTCCCTCCTCTCCTTTCCAAAGTAAAGCTCTCGGATTTCCTGGAGAAGACTGCCAATCAACTTGAGTGGCAGGTCAGGTTTGCAGTGCAGCATCACTCTGCTGAAACGAAATGGAACTGGAGCTCCTGAGGAATTGTCCCATGAACACACAAACTTTGGAAGAGGAGGAAATGCTGACTTGGGAAAAGAATCACAGTAGAATATTTTCCACAAGGGCTTCAAAGTTACTTGTAAAGACTAATCCACCAGCTGAGGTCCTACATCACAGTCCGATAGCCTATATCTCCACATGCGGAGTTACACATTCACTGCGCTGCACAATTCCTTGTCAAATTCAGTGTCTCACAACTGAACCAAGGCATCAGCCATGCAACCAGATGCGCAACCAACGTCCAATGTGCACCCGTGCCCAATGTGCTTCTGCATGCTCAATGGCACACTGCTTTCACAGCTTTAAAACAAGTAAGGAGGTTCTGCGTCAGATGAAAATGAGCAAGTGCTTCTGAAAAGGAACTTCTAAACATTAAATAAATCAACAGGATCATGACCATTATTATTATTATTATTATTATTATTATTATGTTCATTAAGTTGGGGGCAGAGCTTTGGGTGCTGTGGTGGAGGAAGGGATTGTTGTATATACTCATGCATAAGTCTAGAAATTTAGCTCCAAAAACTGACCCAAAATAACCTGAGTCGACTTATCCGTGGGTCTTATTTAAAAGAAGGAACCATCTCCTGGTCAAAAGCAAGAGTATAATATGTGGAGCACCTACTCTCTCATCCATCCAGCCGTAAGACAAAGCACAAAGAGCAATGTCTGCTGGAATGTTGTAAGTTCTTTGACATTGTTTTGCTTTGCTTCGTCCTTTAGATCCTTTGCCATATGCCCCTAAATGTTACCCTCGACTTATCCGCAGGTCATAGCAAAATCCATAACTTCAGCCCCAAAACTTGCCCTCGACGTATACATGAAGTCAACCCATAATCGCATATATATGGTACCAACCCTCACTGAGCTCCCACCCCTCCAAAAAAATGGACATATGCAAGTGGCAGGAAAATGTACATATGCACATGTCCTCGACTGAATGCCAACCTGAGTTTGCACTTGAAAGGAATTTTCCAAGGTGCTGAATAACTCTTGGAGGTCTTGGATCAAAAAACAGGAGACCTGTTACTCGTTGCGATGTTCTCTGAATATTGGGGTCCCACAGGGTTCTGTACTGGGCCCAGTGCTATTCAATATCTTTATTAATGACTTGGATGACAGAATTGGGGGCATACTTATCAAATTTGCAGATGACACCAAATTAGGAGGAGTAGCCAATACTCCAGAAGATAGGATTGAAATTCAGAATGACCTGAATAGACTAGAAAGCTGGGCCAACGCTAACAAAATGAAATTCAATGCGGAGAAATGTAAGGTTCTGCACTTAGGGCGAAAAAATGAAATGCACAGATATAGGATGGGGGACACCTGGCTGAATGAAACTACGTGTGAAAGGGATCTAGGAGTCCAAGTAGACCATAAGTTGAACATGAGTCAACAGTGCGATGCTGCAGCTAAAAAGGCCAATGCTATTTTAGGCTGCATCAATAGAAGTGTAGCGTCTAGATCAAAGGAAGTAATAGTGCCACTCTATTCTGCTTTGGTCAGGCCCCACCTGGAATACTGTGTCCAGTTCTGGGCACCACAATTCAAAAAGGATGTGGAGAAACTGGAGCGGGTCCAAAGGAGGGCAACTAAGATGGTGAAGGGTCTGGAAACCAGGCCCTATGAGGAACGACTTAAAGAGCTGGGGATGTTTAGCCTGGAGAAGAGAAGGTTAAGAGGTGATATGATAGCCCTGTTTAAATATTTGAAAGGATGTCATATTGAGGAGGGAGCAAGCTTGTTTTCTGCTGCTGCAGAGACTAGGACGTGGGACAATGGATGCAAGCTGCAGGAAAAGAGATTCCACCTCAACATTAGGAGGAACTTCCTGACAGTAAGGGCTGTTTGACAGTAGAACACACTCCCTCGAAGTGTAGTGGAGTCTCCATCCTTGGAGGTCTTTAAGCAGAGGCTGGATGGCCATCTGTCGGGGATGCTTTGATTGGGAGTTCCTGCATGGCAGGGGGTTGGACTGGATGGCCCTTGTGGTCTCTTCCAACTCTATGATTCTATGATTCTATGATTCTATGAATATTGTGGTCCCGATCTTGTTATTCATCATCCAAGCTGACGAAGCTGGCTTCTCTCTCATTCTTTCCAGCCTCTCAAACAAGTTCCTCTCCTCTGATCTTCTCTGACTTGCTTTAACCTCATAAGGTGCCACGATTTGTGTCCCACCAAATTTTAAACATCTTCTTTGAGACCCGGCAACCTTCCTTCGTTCGCTCCTTTCCATCGGCGTTCCAGGCCTTGGCATCGGGACGCTTCCAATTCCGGGACTTCTGCGTGATTTACCACCTGCTCCGTCACCCTTATTACAGCTTTTTAAAAGAAATACATTTCCCACCATAAATCCAGTTTGCCCGGATGATTCTGATCTGAGGGGGTCTCGTTTAATTTGCACAGAGTGGGTGACCCATGCGCCAGGGAGAACCGTCAGCCCCGTGGCAGAGATGAACCGACTCCCTTGAGCATTGTAAATCCAGAACCGCTGCTTGACGGGGTCGCAGCCTTGATGTTCTAATTGCACATTATACTCCAGGAAAATTGGCAAGCGGGTATCTGCCGCTCACTCCCTCGTGGGACCATCACTCTGCCTGTCCCTGGGATGAAAGAAATACAAGCCTCCAGGAAAAGAAAGGAGGAAAGAAACTGTCGGTGGGCAGAGCGAAGCCGGGTCAAGGGACAATGCTGCTAAATCTGGTTGCAATTGGGCTAGAAAAACCAAGGGTGCGTTTGCCAAAACCACCTTTCATCCGGACGACGCCTCCGTCGCTGCTAGGGACACAAATATTTGCTTATTTTTAGCCTTGCGTGCAGAACTAAATAACTTCAAAATTATTATCCCCACTAGGCAAAACCACGACTATTTTTGCAAATTGTATACACCCAAACAGAGAGAAAGAAAGCCTCGTATCGCTGTCGCCGTTATGTGCCAAAGTCGTTTCTAACTTAACAGCGACCCTAAGGCAAACCTTACAGAAAATAGGATGGGAGAATCTTGCACCCTTTTTTCCAAGGAAGCTTCATTAGAAATCAATGTCCACGCCTTGGACCTACCCAGAATGGACATTTCAAGGGAACTGCATGACGTGGATTTGCGTGACTCCAGCTCCAAGGAGCAAACCTTGATTTTACCCTTTTATAGAAGGGACACCATTTTGTTACCCCATTGTCTATAATGGGACTTGAACATCCAGAGCTTTTGGTATCCACGGGGGTCCTAGAACCAAACTCCAGAAGATACTGAAGGCCCACTGTAGCAGTGCTGCTAGTAGTAACCCCATTGTATTTAATGGGTATTTAATTTCCAGGGATTCCTGGAATCAAACCCTATTGGATACCAAGGGCCCACTGTGCTCTGGTCCTTTTTGCATCCAAATGTGAGGGTCCCCTTTGAGGTTGCCCTCTCCAGAGGTCCATGACCTAGTTGTCCTCCTTCTTCGCGATGGTCCTGGAGGACTTCTTCCCCTCCGATCGGCCTCCTCTCTGACTCTTGCTTACCTGTCTGCGTTGGAAAGTCTGATTAGCTTTTTTGTCCTCAGGAGGAATAAAACCAGTCTTTGGCTAAATGAAGAACGGAAGATCTTAGATGGGAAGAGACACTTATTTATCCCTTTTTCTTGATGGCCTAATGAATAATTTCATGTTTGCAGAAGCTCATTTTTGAAATTCAAAGACAAGAGATGCATCACCGAAGAAGGCCAGAGGGAGACTCAAGCATCTCTTTCTCCCCCTCTCTTTCTCTCTGCCCTGAAAAGACTTACTTTAAAATGTAGATTTTACCATTTAAATGCCTCTATTCTTCTCTTGAAATAACCTGTGAAAAGCAGTTAATTAGACTTTAAAATCCCTAAGGACACAAAGCTCTGCAGAAAACCTGCCACATGCAAAACGCAAGGACGGCTCGGTGGAGCTCTCCTGTTTCTTGGCCCCAGTTTCCGAGCTCCGCGAGAAAAGAGTTATGGGGGGACATTGTGGGGTCACTTATGGGGGTCTGCAGCACGATACCTTGGTCGCATGGCCACGGTGCTCCCTTTCCCTATTTGCCAAAAAGAAGGATAACTCCTTGGTGAGGTCTTGAAGCCTTGGCCCAGGAGGATTGTGCGCTAGGGATGTCGTCCTTCACTGAGGTGCTTCTCGAAGGAAGCAATGACTTTTCCTTTCTTTCTCTGAAGATGCCAGCCGCAGATGGAGGTGAAACCTCAGGAATAAACTCTTCCAAAACATGGCCACAAAGCCTGAAAAATGCACACAAAAAAATATGGATGCTTGCAGTGAAAGCCTTCGACTTCACAATTTCCTACCTGCTGCAAGAAAGTCTTCAAAAACCACACAGTCTTTGAAGTTCACAATGAAACTTATTCTGTGCGAAATTTCCACACGGTTGTTTTGAAGAGAAAACAGAATTTTCTGGGCTGAAAACAGCATTTCCTGGGCAATATATATATATATATATATATATATATATATATATAAATTCCTATGCTAAAAATATTACTTTTTGCACAGGAAAAAAGCTGTTTCCTGCACAGAAAAAGCTGTTTCCTATGCAAACCAACCAAGTGCAAAATTTTTCACAGATTAAGCTCCAGATTGTGAAAATCCTCCTCGGTGCTGGGATCTTTCTTACCAGGGTTTATCAACACTGAAAAACCATGTTTTTGACCATTTTAAAAATATTTTGGATATTCTTTCCATCCTGGTGGCGCAGTGGTTAAATGCCTGTACTGCAGCCACTCACTCAAAACCATAAGGTGGCGAGTTCAAGACCAGCAAAGGGCTGAAGCTCGACTCAGGCTTGCATCCTTCCGAGGTCGCTAAAATGAGTACCCAGAATGTTGGGGGGCAAATAGCTTACAATTGTAAACCGCTTAGACACTCCTTAAGGGTATGAAGCGGTATATAAATGAAGCTGTTTGTTTGTTTTGTTTGTTTGGAGTAGATGCTCCGTGTAGGACTCTCACCTACCCAGGGAACTCTAGGAGAGCTGGATTGTCCAGGCTCTCCATCCTTCCTCCTCCTTTTTGTGTCTCTTGGGCCCATAAAAACCATGGCCATGATAGGCTCTGAATCCTTACCCGTCCAAATACCTTGGGATGGAAAGTAACAGAATTATCGTTTGTAGGAGCTGGGGCAAAATGAGGACAATCCCTCCTCCAAGAATTTTTATATTTACTTAGGACTCTTTCAAACGGGAGGAATTTCTCCCAATTCCGAATGGAGCCAATGCAGATTAATGTAAATTCGCTTGTTTAGCGAATTTACCTGAGCCCCTGCTCCGTTCGGAAGGCATTCGGAATTACTTCCCATTACCCGAAAATAGCCCCCCTTGCCCGAAATCGCGTGAGAAGCTTAAATTCGCAATAACGTGAAACCCATGATTGCATTCGGAGTGACTTCCCTTTTGCCCGAATTTGCGTGAGAAGAATTAATTTGCAATAACGTGAAACCCCAGGATTGCGTTTGGATTGCCCTTGGATTATACTTCCAATTTCCCACGTCTGAAAGAGTTCTTAGTCGGGATTCTGCCTTGACATCCAATTAAAGGTATAGCTAATACATAAAACCTATTGGTAACTGAAAAGGTAGCCTCTCTCTCAAGGCTCTTGAAACTGATGCTCAACATGTTTGAGCTCCCAAGGAGTCATGCCACTGAAATTTATTGGTGACTAACAATAGTTTTGATTCTCCAAGGCAATGCTGGCTTCAACAACATACTACAACAAGTCTCAAATATTTAACATTTGGTTCCCGTTGACTTAGGAATACTCTTGAGAGCATCAGAGGTATCAGCCGAGATCCTACACCGAAAAGACATATGGGATACCTTTTTACCCTGAAGGAGTTATGCCTCAACTGTACTGGTCCACTTTGCTACAGAACTGCAGTATTGCACAACCAACAGTTGCACAACGCAGGGCATAGCTATGCGTGCCACCAATGCAACGTGTCGTGTGCAACTACCCACAAGGACCCTGCATAGATCACTTTTCTTTTGTAGCCTTCAGCTGGATACAGACATTATGCGTTGACCGAAAAAGTACAGCCATATACGTAAGACAGCAGAAGGACGCCAGCCGACCTGCTTGACCGCTTGACCATCGAGGTTGTGATTCCGCCTGCAGACCTCCCAGAAACGATCGTCTCGGAAGAGAGAGGAGAAGGTCAGTTTGTGTTTGGTATTGATCCTCCCTTAAAATAAAATTAAACATAAACAACATAAAGTATACAACATACTTTTAAAATTGTGGCTGTGTTGAAGTCAGAATTCAGCCATTAGATTCCGGGGAACTATTCAGGAAAGTCCTGCCAGAAGAGATCCGTCTTTATAGCTTTTTAAAAGCTGTTTAGGGTAGTAATATGACGGATTTCGTCTGGCAATCCGGGTGCAAAAGGAGGTCCCCTGGGAGGTCGTGGACAGCCCTGTTTTATAAGGCTGTAACATATTCATGTCAATGTGTTTGCCTGTTTGTTGCCATGTTCTCTTCCTGGTCTAAGAGCTTCTGCTGAGTCCATATAGCTGCTGTCTCAGCCAATAATTATACACTTGTCCCTCCATATTCGCTAGGTTTAGGGGCACAAGACCCCCGTGAATATGGGAAAACCACAAATAAGAAAAACACCATGTTTTTGTACCTCTCTAGGAATCGCTAGGTCTTTCAAGGCAACTCTGGGGTCAACGTCCAACAGACACTGACCATAGAACTGCTCTGGAGGAGCTACAAAGGCCTAGTAGTATATTCTCTCTAGGAATCTCTAGGTCCTCCAGTGCAACTCTGTGGCCAACGTCCAACAGACACTGACCATCGAACTGCATTGGAGGATCTACAAAGGCCTAGTAGAGTGTCCTTCTAGGAATCTCTAGGTCCTCCAGGGCAACTTTTAGTTCAAGTTGACCATAGAGTTGCACTGGAGGACCTAGAGATTCCTAGAGAGGACATATCAATCAAATCCACAAATCTCAAAGCAGCAAATATGGAGGGATGAGTGTATTATTTTCTGCAGCTCTGCAATGTTTTCCCTCTCCAACTCCATGTGGATACTTTCCTAGCAAAGCTGGAGGTATCCCCTTCCTAAGCAAGAATCTGGCTCCTTTCGGTGGCTCTTGAATGTGTCGGAGGCATCTCCAGCATTCGTGGTGGTTCTTCCCCTATTTTGTGTGTATCAGTGGTGGGTTTAAAATTCTCTCATGCCATCCAGGTTACGTGGGTCATTTAATCATTTGCGAGGTGAAATTAATCACTGGCAATTTCTCTTCCATGCCGTCTCCAAAGGTCGCGTAATAAATACCTCATTGATGTCCTTGGTGGCCTGCTTCTCTCTCCTGGGCAACTTGATCCTCTGAACTCAATTAAAATGGATTTCTAACTGCGATTGTGAGAAGCGCAATGGGAAATACAAGATTAGCCAGGACGGGACTTGCAATGTGAATGGGAAGTGCAAGGGGACATGGGTCCTGGGACATTACGGCTGGAGTAACATGGTCACTGACGGACCTTTCCATCCGTGCCAAGGGAAGGAGGGACTAACAAGGCTTTTGAGTTTTGCTCTTGGGTTCTTGTGATGGCTTAGCCGAGGTCCAAAAGGTACGGCCTTAAAGTCAGAGAACGAAGGAAGTCATTAAGCAGAACTTCAATGGTTTTCTCCTCGGCTTTGATGTCATTCCTACTTCACACTAGCAACTTAAATACAATACCTTCCCCCCCCCAAGATTGTTCCTATTTTTAATTAAAAGCAAAAAAAAAAAAAAGGTTGCGTTCCAGCTAGCTGGAGATCTTTTGTTAAAGCGCAATATGTTTTACAAGTGGAATCTATGAAAAGCAAGCACCACTCATCTGCCGGTGTTATTTGAGTTCCTCAGAAACTGCAGTGATGAACTCCAGCACTTCAGAAGTGAATAGTACATCGCCGGTGGTAGGAACTGCGTGAAGCTTCTGTACTCCAAGTCTGATCTTTTCCTTTTCTGGCTCAATAGTGACTGCGCCAACTGGAAAGCTGTCCGACACGGAAAGGTCAGGCATTATACCTGGGACCCTTTGCATGCAAAGAATGTGCTCCTGCACGATTTTGCTTTTACAGTCGCCCCTCCTAACTCGCAGATCCAGGATCCACAACCCTGAATACTCACTGAGGGGCAACCTCTGCTATGTACAATGGGGCGTACCCTGTGCGCGCACTCCGGCACACGCCCTATCCAAATCTATGGGGCTTGGATATGCATGAGCCTCCATTTTCGAGGGGGGGGTGGTGATCCGGAACAGATCCCCTGTGAAAACGGAAGACCAACTGTAATTAGAAATGGAAACAAATTTGCAAATACAAGATAATGATCCTCAAAATTCTTCACTGGGGGCTTGCCTACCTATGGCCTGATCTAGATTGGCAAAAAGAAGTGTGTTCATGGCTGCATGAAAGTCTAGCCTTTAGATGAGAAAAAGGGAAAGTGTGCCATGAAAATGCTCTTTTTGCTTTTTAGGGGAGAAGAAGTGCCTTTAAAAAGGTCCTGCTTTTCCCAGCTTCTTTTTTAAAAACGGCGAAACAGCGCAGCTGCATCTAAAGGCTGTGGTGCAGCTGCTAAGCATTAAGGAAAAGGCAACTTCATGTCACACTTTCCTGCCAATCTAGAAAGCCCCTATGTCATTTAATCCAAATTCCTCCTGGGAATGTGTACAGGATGCAGGGCCATAGACCTCAAATTCAGCATTTCCTCCCTTTGACTCAAATTTTAAAACCTAACCTTTTGCTCCATTTTTCTCCTCTCTCTGCAGCAACGATGGGCAGCTGCCTTCCTATGCAATCCTTGCAAGCCACTCAGGATGACCGTTGGGCAGGTCTGATGAGTTTTGTGTTTGCGGCTTGGGATCTTTTTCCGGTTTCCTCTGCCCTGTCTCACTCCCATAGGAACCTGAGTTGGGTTTGCTGGAGGCATTTGAAGGAGGCAGTCCACAGCTGAAACACCTTCGCCCCTCTCTCCTCCTTCAGATGATGATGACAACGACCATGATTATGGTTTCTTGCCTTTTTCCCAGTCCGGTAGGCTTAATAGGTTGAAATAAGATAATTAAACTAACAATTGAATTAAGAGCAATTAGAAATAAAGCAAATAAACAGGAGAGCACATTCAGCAAGGCCCCCTTTCCTTGGCCAATTGATCGTCAAAGGCCTACCGAAGCGGAAAGATCTCCATCTTCCTGCAGAAGGATAGCAGGGGACTGTCTTCAAGACATCCGTACCCGGTTTGGCCTTTTCTCGCCTTAACCTAAATTTTAAAATGCTACCTTTTATACTCTGTATTTTTGGCGCTCTCTCTCTGCAGCAATGATGGGTAGCTACATTCCTATGTGGTCCCTGCAAGATGCCTGGCATTGCCACTGCAAGCGTTAAGTTGCTCTGCGTCCAAAATAAAATGTCCAGTGTTGATGACACGGCTGGGCATCTTTTTTGTGATCTGAGCAGCACAGCATGAAAAGGGGGTTGCTTAGGAAGGCAGCTGCTATCATGACTATGGAGAAAGTACAGTTAATGGAAGGAATTTGGAAGATAAGCCCTTTCTTGGAAGCATCCTCCAAGATAGCTCTCACCCATGTCACGCCTTTGTACCTCCAGCCATCCTGTCTCTACCGGCAATAAGAGATGTGGGTATCTAAAAAGAGAAGTGGGTATTGTGTAGTGGTTACAGCAATCGTGGGCTCCATGCAGCCCTTCAGCATCACCAATGGGAAGGGAGTTGCAATACAGCAACGTCTGGAAATCTGCACGGTTCCAACCTATGGGGCCGAGCATTGGACGGGGACTTTGCAGATCCAAATCTGGTCCCCGTTAAGACGTGAGACTCAGTGGGCAATCTTGGGCCTATCCATCAGCCTGGCCCACCTCACAGGGTTCCTGTTAAGGCGAAGGAGGGGAGACGAAAGACGAGGGTGACACCGTGAGCTCGCAGGAGGAAAGGCAGGGTTGAAAACGTATTCCGTAAATACACATAAAAATTGATTAGAATGTATTTGGGACAAAGGCTTGCTCTCTGCAACCTCTCAGAAATTAATCTCTGGACCCTTCCTTTGCAGAAACCTTGGCGTAATCCCTCTATTGTGCCTCTCAATGGGGGAAACAATGCGGTCCCTCCATCCCTCCCAAGAACTTTGCGTAATATCCATGGTCACTATGGCAACTCCCAGCAGCCTCGGCCTCCTGCCGTCCAAGGGAAGGACTGGACACATGATGCGCAGAAGGCAAGGTGGAACTGGAGGCATGGCTGGATTGCAAACAGCGACCACGATTCATGGGCATCACCCGCCCCCTTAAAGTGTAGGAGGGCCTGAAACCCTCTGTGAGCTGGAGCCAAAGACGCACAGTCCCACTACACAATTGCACAATTGTGGTGCTTCCACTTTAACTGCCATGGCAACATCTTAGGGAACAAACCCTTTGCAAAAGGTATCCAAGAAGCCAGGGTGGCATAGGAGTTTGTCACATGAGAGGAATTGCTCTCAATTGCGGATGGAGACAATTCGCAATTACGTGAATTCGCTAGTTTAGCGAATTTACGTGAAATCTGATTGCGTTCGGAACGTGTTCAGAATGACTTCCCATTTCCCGAAAATGACCCCCCCCCATTGCCCGAAATTGCGTGAGATACTCTAATACACAATTACGTGAAACCCCATGATTGCATTCGGAATGACTTCCCTTTTTGCCCGAAATTGCGTGAGATACACTCATTCGCAATAACATGAAACCCCATGATTGCATTTGGATTGCCCTTCGATTATACTTCCAATTTCCCACGTCTGAAAGAGTCCTGTGTCCAGTTCTGGGCACCACAATTCAAAAAGGATGTGGAGAAACTTGAGCCATGTGTCCAAAGGAGGGTAACTAAGATGGCGAAGGGTCTGGAAACCATGAAGCCCTATGAAGAACTCCTTAGGGAACTGGGGATGTTTAGCCTGGAGAAGAGAAGGTTAAGAGGGGATATGAGAGCCCTGTTCAAATATTTGAAGGGATGTCATACTGAGGAGGGAGCAAGCTTGTTTTCGCCTGCTCCAGAGAACAGGACCCGGAACAATGGATGAAAAATACAGGAAAAGAGATTCCACCTCAACGTTAGGAGGAACTTCCTGACAGTAACGGCTGTTTGACAAGGGAAAACTCTGCCTTGGAATACAGTGGAGTCTCCTTCCTTGGAGGTCTTTAAGCAGAGGCTGGATGGCCCATATCTGTCAATGGGGATGCTTTGATGGAGAGTTCCTGCATGGCAGAAGGGGTTTGGACTGGATCAGGACCCTTACGGTCTCTTCCACCTCTATGATTCTATGGTTCCTCTTCACTTTATCCTCACAAGGACCCTGTGAGGTAGGCCAGGCTGAGATTCAGAGAGAGAAAGAGAGAGAGAGAGAGGTGATTTGACTGTGATGCTTTGCAGCATTGTAGTCCAACGCTTCAACCACTACTCCATGGAGGCTTTCAATAGCTATCCGATGCTAAAGTCGAAGGATTGTGTGCTTCTCCTGCCCATCTTTGGTCATCTCCTTCAACATATCTCCTGGGATATAAAGAGATCTTATATAGCATAGCAATAACTTACCAATAGCAATAGCATGAGCATTTGTATACCACTTCACAGTGAACTCAGCACTCCCGAAGTGGTTTGCAATGTGGAAGCCAATTGCCCCCAACAAGCTGGGGACTCCTTTTACCGACCGACAAAAGGATGGAAGGCTGAGTCAACCTTGCAGCCCTGCCTGGGATCGAACTCACAACCTTGTGACCGAAGGACTGAAATTTAACCACTGTGCCACCAGGGCTCCTTTGAGACCAACTGAAAGAAAGTAGTTGGCAGCATGAGCTTTCCTAGACTTAATTCTACTTCCTGAGATGCATTTGGTTTTTCTACCTCTATTCGGCCCAAATGCATCTCAGGAAGTAGAATTAAGTCTAGGAAAGCTCATGTTGCCAACTTCTTTCTTTCAGTCTCAAAGATGCTGCAAGATCTCTCCACATACTGATTCTACAGACTGACACGGCTGTATCTTTGAATTCTACCTCTATGGAAACCATTCCCATATTCAGCTGAATGGAGTGGAAATCCATCAAGCTCTTCAAGAAACCTGCCCAGGAGCAGACAGACATCTTCTTTTCTCCACAAATGCAAGCGACAGGAGGCCATTCCTAAAGGCTACAAGATCTCTTTACATACTGATTTTACAGACTAACACGGCTATGTCTTTGAATTCGACTCCTGGGATATGTTGATAAACTTCTCCTGTTTTTATGGGTCTAGCAGTTTTGACGCAGTGTTTTCTGTCCTGTTTGTCCGTCTTCTAACATAACGTGTCCACGTTTGGTTATTTGGATCTGTCCAGAGGACTGGAAACTAAGGAGAAAAGCCTCCCCAGTCATCCCACTCCCCCTTCGGCAATGGGATGCCTTTTCGACAACCCATTTTTCTAGTCGCTCCTCTGATTCAAGAGACTTCTTTTCTTCTGTTGGCGTCTGAGACACCAACAGCCAACTTCACTTTGCGCAGAAGAGAAGCCCAAGATCATCGGGGAACTCCAAGTCACCAGTAGTTTCCCAGAGATCAAAGAGAGAGCAACGCATACGGCATTTAATTATTAACCTTATTTCTTTTCGCTCTCCTTGCCACTTTTCCCCATCTGCGCACCCCACCTGCAGAAAAAGAAAGAAGGAAGGAAAGACCTACTACTGTACCTAGGAACATACTGGGATGATAAAAGTGTTGGTGTTTGGATTGCAAAAGATGCAAAGGAGGGAGAAAGCGTCTAGAAAGGGAGTTTTTTCGGTCTACGGAGAGACGTTTCGCAGTTAAACTGAAGAGAGGTAGAGGAATTTGTCGGCCAGCAAAAAAAGGAATGAGGGCCACGTACAGGGAATTTGTGGCAGCGAGAACATCCTCAAAGGAACGGCTAAAGGGCAAGAGAGAAGCTGTCAGATCATGAATAACACATTGAGTTCGGTCTTGCCTTTGCATAGGGGCTGCACCCCAGATACAGGTGGGTTTCTGACAACCCTCAGGATAGACGGGCCTTGTGGCCGACATCTTCCCACTTTCCAGATCTTCCTCTGGGATCTCGAGGAAAAAGGGAAAGACAAGGCACAGAGACACACACCAGGAATGGAGTCAACGCCTCAATACGAAACAAGGAGTAGAATGGAGTGGATGATGGGCCATTGCTCTCTTTAGGGTGGGACAGAGAAAGAAACCTGCAGGCCCTATCATCATCATCATCATCATCATCATCATCTCTTACCCACCTCTCCCTATTATTATTATTATTATTATTATTATTTCTTACCCACCTCTCCCCATCATCATCATCATTTCTTACCCACCTCTCCCCGTCATCATCATCATCATCATCATCATCATCATCATCATCATTTCTTACCCACCTCTCCCCATTATTAGTAGTACAGTAGAGTCTCGATTATCCGACATAAACTGGACCGGCTGATAGTTGGATAACCGAAAATGTTGGATAATCCGGAAGGTCCAAGAAAAGCCTTGAAATCCCTATGAATTGCAAATGTATTGAAGTTTTAACAGTAAAAAAGAAATCACTGATCGATATTGTGATATACAGTATAAACAGTTCAGTCCTCTGAAAATTTAAAGAAATCCCAGCAGCCGCAAGGTTGGATAATCTGGAATGTTGGATAAATGAAAGCTGGATAATCGAGACTCTACTGTAGTAGTAGTGGTAATAATAATAATACCTATTATTAGTATTAGTATTAATTCTTACCCACCTCTCACCATGGAAGGAAGGGACAGCAGCAGTTAACAGACAAAAAGCATCAGTTAAAACACATCCATTAAAACACACAGCAATTTAAATAGACAAGTAAGATACACACATATTAAAAATGCTATGGCCCCCAGAGTGTCCCAGGGCTTTGTTGTTTGTTTGTTTGTTTGTTTGTTTGTTTGGAGTACTTATACCCCTTTCTTCATCCAAAAAGGCTCTCAGAGGGGCTTACAAATTGTCCAATACAATCTCAAAACCCATGACACAAAAGGAGAAGGAAATGGTTGTGGGGAAGGGGATCAAGTCCAGAGGTTTGACGTCTGGACCATGGAAGATGGACTCTTGTGTACCTTTAAGTCACTTCCCCTGAATGGTGGCCCTAAGGCCAGGAATTTCCCCAGGGATTTCTTGGCAAGATTTGTTCAAAGGAAGGGTTGCCACCCTTGCCTTCCTTTGAAGCTGAGAGAGTGGGACTTGCCCAAGGTCATTCAATGGGTTTCCGTGGCCAAGTCGGGATTTGATCCCTGGTCTCTAGACTCTTAGCCCAACCCTTAAACCATCACGCCACGCTGGTTCACAAATTATAAGGCAGCATATTTCAAAATGGGTACATAATAATCATTAACAAACATGTGCATAGAACACCAGGAGTCCAAGAGATGAGGTTTCAAATCTCCGTTCAGCCACGGAAACCCATTGGGGCAAGTCACATTCTCTCAGCCAACGAGGAAAGCAATGGTGGCAAACCTCAGGCTAGATCTTGCTAAGAAAGCCCTGGGATCTGGGTCTCCCAAAGCTGGAGTTGACTTGAAGGCCGAGAATTACAAAGCCTTTCTGTCCGTACCTGTGAGCCAGGTATGACTCCCGCCTCCACGCCTTGAGACTGTAAGGCAATGTTTCTGCAATGTCCTTGTTTTAACAACCAAAACGATCCATCCGATTGTCGATGAATCCGAGCGGATGTTGGTTGGCTTCATTCTCTGGCTGTTGGCATAATTGCTTGTTTCTATGGGCCTTTTCACCCTTGGGAGGGCGAGGAAGGGAAATGGAAACAAAAACACAGACACACACACAAATGCACGTTTCCTTCCTAATGCACAAGAGACATTTTCCACGACGCCTTGGCAGAAGATGACAAAAGAAATGTTTTAATAAGCGGGATGCTCCGAGTGGGTGCCGGTGTCGCGTGTCAGCCTCCATTTGTAACACGGGTGACAGACGAAATCTCCGGATAATAGCGGCCTCTTCATACTCAATGGAGCTGGATTGGAGCAATTGAGCGTCTGAGGAAGATTACCAGCAGTTAGGGATATTGCTTGTCATGTTCCCTTCGGCAGATGCCTTTTACAATTGACCAGTCGCGCGCGTTTCCGGAAAGAGGGGCCGGGCACATTTTGCGCCGTGAAATGAGACCGCCGAGTAGCCATCTCGAAAGATTGCCCTCTCCATCATTCTTTGGCAAAAAGACCGGAAGACTCGTAACCCTTCACGGGGAAAGTATTCAACCATATGGCTCCAGACCGTCGGCAAGATCGTTGTGGTTGTTTGCTGTTGTGTGCCTTCGGGTCGTTTCCAACTTAGGGAGACCCTAAAGCGAAGCTACTCTGGGGCTTTCTTGGCAAGATTTGCTCAGAGGAGGTTTGCCATTGCCTTCCCCTGAGGCTGAGAGAGTGTGACTTGTTGCCATTGGGTTCTATGGCCGAATGGGAATCGAACCCTGGTCTCCAGAGTCCTTGTCCAACACTCAAACCACTGCACCCTTTACCTCCTTGTATAAACCAGCCCAAGTCTTAACTTTCTCTCTGTCCCATCATCCCCAGACACCTGTCTGGTGAAGAAAAAGAGATAGGGCCTTCTCAGTGGATGCTCCCAGGCTGCAGAATTCGCCCTCGGTTCTCCTTTTGCCATCAGACACAGGCCTTTCTATTCAAAGTCCCTTATCACACTAGTGAAATCCTGTTGGAAAATGGGATTTAAACTCAATTTAAATGTTTTTAAGGTTTTCACACGAGATTACGCCCAAAGTGAAATAAAGCAAAAATAAACCGAAGTTAAAATGGAGGAAAATGGCATCTTTTTACTTTCGGAACTTCCAGAAAATAAAAAGCTGCCATTTTCCTCCATTTTAACTTCAGTTTATTTTCATGTTATTTGGCAGGAACGTCATGTGAAAAACTTTCCGCATTTGTGGATTTCCCCCCAATTTAAATCTAATGTTAAAATCCAACAAGCTTTCGCTAGTGTAATACAGTCCAAACTGGCTTTCAGTGACCGATTGGTTGCATTTACAAGCACCTTTTTTACATTTCGAGTCCATGTGAAAAATCGAAATAATTTGGGGAAATCCAGGGGGGGTTTAGGGGAATGGTCAGGGGACTTCTAGGGCCACAAAAGTGGAGTTCAGGGGCCACAAATGGCCATGGGATGCATTTCCCTGAGCCCTGCTCAAAATGGTCTTTGCTCCCCAATAGAGCATCACCCTTCCATTCACATTCAACAACAAACAGGGAGGCATATTTCCTTCCTTCCTTCCTTCCTTCCTTCCTTCCTTCCTTCCTTCCTTCTTTTCTTTCTTTCACACAGACACACACACAGTCTCAATCTCTGGTCCATTCTGTTTCCTCTTTGGATTCTGGGGACATTTCAAGACGACCCGTTCCTTTGTTTAAAGCCCACCAAAGCTGCTTTGAGATGCTTCTCAGAATCCTCTCTTTAAATGGGAAATGAAGGCCACTCAGGGGGAGAATTGTCTTCAAAAAGATCTAATCTTCCTTAAAATTGGCTGCGTGGTTCCCAAATGGCCGCTGTGATGATGTCTGAGCCTCGGCACCGAAGCGCCCAGATATGAGAGTCACGGTTCTGTGAGCGGAGCTGGAATTGAAGGGTGCTTGGCTCCCCCTCCAGCTCCATCGACGGGCTGCTTGTCAAACACAGGTTGAGCCACTGGCCTTGTTTGGACTAAGCCTTGTGCAACGCTTCTCTGTCTTTCACAGCTCAGCTCTGAGCCTTCCAGTCATTGTTCGCCAAATGTTGCAAAACCAATGCAATGGGCAAGGTCCAGAAGTGGGTCGGGCAGAGTAGGTCTCAGCATGCAGAGTTATGGGTGCCACTTCTTCCGAATGGCAACATTGTACAGTGGGACCAAGTCACCCTATGTGCAACCAAAGGCATGACTAAATGTGCATGCACCTCTATGTACGCCCACGAACAATGTCAATCTATGTGCAATGCCATCACATACACAACTCTGCTCCCACAGCATTGAGCTGACTGAAGATGTTCCACGTCAGGAACAAATTCCTAACAATGTCTATTGGGGAAAAACACACATGTACACATGGGCTGGTTACCAACAGGATTCTATGGTCCATTACATACAGGCGAGAAGGGGCATTTCTAAGGTTCTGGAGTGCACAGCAACTACACACTCTGGGACCCTAGTCCGTACTCATGGCGGCCTCCTGTGCACACAGGGCTGCCATGATGGTGTATGCGCAACACAGAGTCCGCATGTCGCTGCATCATAAGTACATCATAGATGTGTGACAGGGCCCAATGGCACCCCAGAGTGCATCCCAAAAAGAACCCAGTTGTTTTTCCTGGTTCTTTTTGGTGCAGAGGGAACCCACATGGTTTGGTTGCTGCGGGCTCCCTGCAGAGGAAACATGGGGCAGTCTGTCTTGCCCCTACGAGGCTGAGACAGGGGCAGATCTGGGGCTGCCTGGATCTTCAGCCCCAGAGGAGGCTCAGCATGAAGCTGCTGCAGAGGGAGAAACAGCAGACTTTATGGACTCTAGGCTGCAGGGGCTAGGACCTATGGAGCCAAGGCAGGTCAAGGAGTCTCCTATTAGGAGAGCTAATAGCTTTCAGCTAAGAGAAGCAGAGGCCTTTAAAAAGACCTCCAGCTGCAGAGGTTCTTTGCAGTCGACAACCAGTCTTGTAGTCTTGGATTCCTGACTCTGGTTATCTGACCTCTGGACTTACTTTGTGACTTTTCTCTTGCCTCAGTCCTTTGCTCTGACTGACTGACTGGGCTTGTGTGACATTTGGACTGGACTCTGGACTCTTCCTTGGTTTAATTCCCCTGCTGGGCTGCCCTTAGGAGAGGTAAGCAGGACACAGAGGGTGGTGGGTCTCCTTCTTTAGAGATTTTTAAACAGAGGCTGGATGGCCATCTGTCAGGAGTGATTTGATCATGTGTTCCTGCATGGCAGGGAGCTGGGTGTCCCCTACATCCAAGCCTTAGGAGTTTATCACATGGGAGGAATTTCTCTCAATTGCGAATGGAGCCAATTCGCAATTACGTGAATTCACTAGTTTAATGAATTTATGTGAAATCTGATTGCATTCGGAATACGTTCAGTATTACTTCCCATTTTCCGAAAATGACCCCTCCATTGCCTGAAATTGCTTGAGATACTCTAATATGCAATTACGCTAAACCCCATAATTGCATTTGGAATGACTTCCCATTGCCCGAAATTGTGTGAGATACACTCATTCGCAATAACGTGAAACCGCACGATTGTGTTCGGGTGGCCATTGCATTATACCCCCAAATTCTGTTGTATGATAAACTCCTTAGTCTTCCATTAGAGCAGATCCATTGAATTAATGTGTGTCTCCTTATTAAACTCTTAGTGACTCCGGAGGTTGCTCGAGTTTGTGACCGTCAAGTGGATTTAGGCCTCTGGCTTGTTATGGTTGGGTGTTTGGTTGCAATTCTTTAACATGACATTTTAAATCTGTGTTTGGCTTGTAGTTTCTTCGTGTTGGACAACTTACCCCTGCCATTGTTGACAGAGAGGTGGCGAACCAAGAAAGAAGTGACAGAGCAGCCTTGTTATCCCTTGCGTTGGGAAGGAGGACCAAAGGTAAGAAGGGAGGCAGGGAGGGAGGCTGCCTTTGCCTTGTTAGTCCCTCCAGCCGTCCTTCGAGGGCCTTGGTTTGCTCCTCACACCGACCGGAGCTGCTTCTGCCAGGATGAATTTGTCAGTCTTGCAGGTGCCACAAGACGCTTTTGTAGGGTTTTTTTTGCCGCGGCAGCCTTACATGCCAGCTTGGCCCTCTGGATGTTGTTATCAGATCTAATGATGTAGCTGTCTTGCTTCAGAACTGTATATGCTAATCTTGTAATAAAATGGAGAAGCCGGGGCTATTTTTAGCCTTTCTGGAGTGAGAACCGTGGCACTCGAAATGTGCCGGCAAAGTGTGGAAAATCTGCCTTCCATTATTATAATGGCATGCCTAGTTGAAACTGGGTGTTCTCAGGATGCTCCCAAAACTTGCTCATTTAGTTTGCTCGCCACCACATTCACACATCTCGCGCATTGAATATCCGGCACGGTTTTTGCTTTCCCATGGGCTTGTGGGTGCAGATGCAAGGGATTTCAGAACCAGCAAGTGAACAATCTTTTTAAAAAACAGATTGGAATCCTGTTGGCATCTTCTGCAGTTAGAAGTTCTCCTAAAGAAGCAGTTGGTCATTTTTGTCCAATGCAGACAAAATGGCATATTAAGTTCAAGGTTGCAGCATCAGAGTCATGCATCCAACAAAATGCACATGGACAAACATGTGCGTTTAGTGACATATTCAGCACCCTTGTTCATTTGTGCAACGTTGCCATTCAACAGAAGAATTGCCGCCGACGCAGTTTTCTGAATTGCTCTTGTGGATTCAGAGGTCGCTGGTATTGTCACAATGAGATAAAAGTTTCTTTCTTTGGTATATAATATATTCTGTTGGATTTTTGCAACAATGAGTAACCTTGCAATCTGGGCACAAGCCAGAACCAGGAGGAGAGATCCGGAAAATTCGTGATTTCCCAGTCCTCTCCCATTCACATCCGTGGCAAGCCTTACAAGATCCAAATTCTTCTCTGGATCATCTCTGGATGAGGTCCTTGCAAGCAACTCTTCCCACCAACTTCATGGGAAAAGCTGCTGCAGAGCTGGGTGAAAGGCTACCTTTTGCAATAAATTTTTCACTGGGACATTTCTTGGAGAGGAGAAGGAGGAGATCATCACCGTTATCCCTTCGATTGCCCCTCAATTGTCCCTGATTAGTTTAGTCTCCATCCTTGGAGGTCTTTAGGCAGAGGCTGGATGGCCATCTGTTGAGGATGCTTTGACTGGGAGTTCCTGCATGGCAGGGGGTTGGACTGGATGGCCCTTGTGGTCTCTTCCAACTCTATGATTCTATGATTGTGGTTTATGATGTTTTACTGTATTTTAATGTAGGTTTAGTATTGTTAGCCGCTTCAATCTGCTTGGAGAGGCTGGATAGATAATATTATCATTATCATTACTATACAGCACAATTGATGCATGCAGTGAGTTGCACAACACAGCTCCAGTGTAGGCTCTTGACTCAAATCCCAACCTCACTCCTCTCCCTCAAAGCCTTATGAACCCCTGCTAGAGAAGAGCAAAGCCAGTCCTTCCTTGCTACTGTCTTAACTGCTTGTATTTGTCTTCTTTCCCCCTTCTTTTCCATTGGTGCGTGTGCCACATTTGAGCATTCGCGTGTGTTTGTGTGTGTCTCCCACTAAACGCTCGGTTGCCGCGGGGGGCCACAGCCAATAACTGCACCACCTCTTAAGCATGATCGATGGGGAGCTCCGTAGTAATGTGGTCAGGCGGCGAATCTGGAACACCCCAAGGAACCGGAGATACGCAATCGGGTCTCGCTCACTCAGGGTTCCCATCCATCATTTGCAAACAAGGTGGGGAGAAGGAAGGCTCCTGTGGGGCCCCCAGGGCAGAGGGAGCATCAGAAGGAGAGGCTTCAGCTCCATCACAAAGCAAGGAGGAGGCAGAGGGCTTAGACTTATTCAGCCTCACTCTCTTTCTCTGCACCCTTTGCCATGGAGCAACCAGCCAGGGATCCTGCTCTCTCCATACATTGAATGGGATGGGCCCTTTCACTTGGGATGTACTTCTTTGCAAGTTTTTCCCTGTCTTGGAAGAACAAATAATTTCAAAAAGATTCTCTCCTCTGGACAAGGTTACAAAATGTGAAGTCAAAGGCTTTCGTCGCCGGCATCCATACTTTTTTGTGGGTCTTTCGGGCTATGTGGCCATGTTCTAGAATAAACTCAGGCTTCTAGGACATGGTCACGTAGCCCAAAAAACCTACGAAAAATTAAAGATTACAAGAACTTTTGCATATTTTTCCACACTTTGGACTTTGTTTGCAGAAAATTCATTTGTACTCACACACACACACACACACACAATCCCACCAACTTGGTGTTTCCACAAAAGACAACGTCAGACATCTTTTACATAGTTCCTCTACCAAAGAGGCTGGGCAGTTTGATTAAAGTGATTGAACAGCCATATTCAGTTCAGGGTTGCAGAAGCAGAGTTGCCCATTCAGTGCTATGATGCAAGGAAGAGCATGGACACAGTGGGTGTGGGTTTTGCCTGGATGTGAATTTCACACTGCAGATGCACATACATGCTGGTTGCATACTACAGGGCCATTCAGACTACCATATAAACCAGTTTGTAACCCGGATTAAAATCGGGAAGTTCATACTGGCGCCGGTTTTTTCACTAGTGAATCCGGATCTTGCACACCCGATTCAGCGCAAATCCCCCTAAACCCGGGTTTTCCGAAAGCGGGGTATTTACCATTTCTTTTCGGAAAAACCGGTTCAATCGAATGTGAACTTGGCTCCAATCATGATCGGGTCAAGTTCAGGGCAGGGGTAAAGGCCGGGGGGGGGAACATGCCTCCTCTCCCTGCAACCACCGGCTTTAATCCGGTGCTAATAGTTTTTGCAGCAGGAGTGCTTCATCTGAATTTTTAAAATTATTTTTACAGTTTGACAGCTTATGTGCATTCTACATTGGGCTCTTTAAACAGGAGGGGGAACCCCCAATCCATATATGGATAGTTGGTTTCCATATATGAATTTGGGTTCCCTCTCCCTTCATTTAAAGAGCCCCATTCGTGTTGATTATTTAAACGAAGGGAGAGGGAACCCCAATTGATATATGGAGGCCAACCATAAAATAAAAAATAAAAATACAGAATCTAGAATTCTATGATTGTAAGGGCCCATTGAAGTGCCAAGAAAAACGGAGGAGGAGGGGAAAGGATCCCCACAAGCCGCACCAGCTCCCAGCCCTCCATGCGCATAATCTGTCAAATGTAAAAAAGTATTTTAAAAAAAGCAAAGCTCCGGATGGAGCTCTTGTGGTGCCAATGGCTGCATCAGATGTCACCATGACATCATTTGATTGACAACTAGGAGGCTCCATCTTGAATCGTTACTTTTGTAAGTATGAACTTTATTGGGGTAAAATGCACTGGGAAGCATCGATTGGGGCAAAGGGTAGTATGAACTTCTTTCCAGAGAGATTCGATAATGGCATGTGCGATCTGATCCGGATCTAACCAGGGAAAATGGGCTAGTATGAATGGGGCCCCAGTTAGGCAACATCACAATTCACAAATGAGATGGCATTGCACAACTGTCGTGTAGTTCAGTAAGTTTACGTTTACATTCCGCATCTTCAGCGCAGGATCTCAGCCGTTGTGTTTTGTGTGAAAGGGACGAGGAGTTGGGAGGATCAAGAATTTGTGCAGTAAAACAATGGCTGGAATTCACTATCACAGTTACAAATGTGTGATCTAGAGTTACCAATCAGTAACTGACTTGTATTCATGTCCCCTACACATTCCCAATTGTGGCAGTATTTCCATAATTGCAAAAGTCCCTCACTCCTGAGTTACCGGGGAGCAGCCACTGCAAGTGACGGAGGGCTGTTCTCCTGCTGAACAGGATGCAACGGATGGACATTTCTACTCCCTTCCTACCAGTAACCTCCAGTTTGAGAAGGAATTGTAACAGGGATCCTGCTTCTGATTCTCATACTGGAAATTAACTGGAGGGAAGAGATGGAAGCATATGCTGGACCCTGATTGACAGGAAAACAGATGCCAATCGCATGGATAAGCTGCAGCCCAGTAAAGCAGGACTGACTGGTTGGACCAGGAGATGTCGCTCTAGGATCTGTCATGGGGTTTTGCATAAACAAATTTATCCGAAAGAAGAAGTACCGTATATAGAAAATTGACCCAAAAAAACTGAGTCGACTTATCCATTGGTCAATGTACATACTGTACTTTAACTCATAAAAAGGGAATAATCCCTTCGTGAAAGGCAAAATTTTGTTAAGTTCTTTGGCATCATTTTCCTTTGCTTCATCCTAGAGATCCTTTGTCACGTGCCCCTAAATTTTACCCTCGACTTATACATGGGTCATATCAAAATCCATAATTTTAGCCCCCCCAAACCTGCACTTGACTAATACATGAGGTCAACTTATGGTCGAGTATATACAGTACTCAGTTATGAAAAATCTTGTAGCGATTTTGTAGAGAGAGCAGCTCGTTCCTTGCTGGCGTGTGGGAATCCTTTCTTATTTAAGGCAAGGAAACTTGCGAGCATTCTTTATAGGTCTACTTTGGTTAAGTTTGCAAGTTTTCACTGTAAGCCGCTCTGGTTGCCTTCTGGTCGAAGAGCTTGATATAAATAAAAGTTTATTTATTATTTAAGGACTGCTCCTGGTGCCGAGCTCAGCTAAACCGAAGGCTCCCAATATCCCCATGCGTGTCGCTCCAACTGTCATTTCGGATGGGAAAAGTCCTCTCTGATTAAGCCCTGAGACAACCCTGATAAAGACTGTTTGCACTGTCAAAGTTTAGTAGCAGTTAAGAACAACTCTGAATATTGGCAAAGAGCTCCTTCACCTTGTGATAGCAAATCTGGGTGTTTCAGGAGCAAGTGAGTCTGGGGCTGGCCTCGCTTCTCCCAGGACGCAGAGGATCTGCCAGGAATGTGCCATTTGGACGTATTCCCCATACACACCCACACCGTAAGTCTCTACCTAATTCACTCCTTCCACCCTGTCCGCCCATGTGTGAAGGCAGAGAAGTTTTAGACAAAACAGTCTTCCTCTGCCTTACAGATTCCTCTCTCCCAGTTTCTCAAAGCAAGCTCAGTCGAAGAGGCCACGGCTGTTGACTCCCAGATTTCCAGCCGGCTGCAGCTGCAATGCGTTTTCATTGGAAAGGTTAAGCGACTTGCAGGGAGATGCATTATGAGGTCTGCACCGCTGCTGCTGTGTCTTGGAAGAGACCACTCTGTCTGTCTGTGCGTATGCACACAAATACACACACACAGACCACACACACACAAATGTCAGTCTTCAACAAAGCTTCTGTCAACAGTGGCTGAAGAGGGTTTTTAAGGGCTTGTTGCTTTGTGAGGCCTCCTGCTGAGTCCTGCAAAGGTCAGGGCACATCTACTGCCTGGCATGTGCCAGCGCCGTGTTGGACAGCCGTTTGGGCCTGCGAGGTGGGCAGAAAATCAACTGGAAAAGGCTCCCAGCTGGGCTAGGGATGGACGGCAGGCCCTTCCTTAGGGAAGGAGAAGAAAGGGGGAGCAGACTTGTCAACGGAGAAACTGACATGCAGGAGTGACCCTGGCCTTTGTTAGGCACAACAGCAAGAGGGTTTTTCCACTGTCTATCAAGGCTGTGCGAGCGGATCTGCTTATTTTGGAAAAGATCATACTGTAAGCGATAAAATCATTTGCAGCCCTCAACCAGGTGTCCCTGTGTAGCCCATTAAGAAAAGTAAAGAGGTCCGGGGTTCATTCTTCTGCCCTGGGTGCTCTTTTCTTATGGATTAGTTCCAGACTTCTTATGGTTTTGAGTGTCGTGCACTCAATGTGGAGGCTGAAGGAAACATTCATGGAGCGGGGGGTGGGTTGGAAAGGATCCGTATTTAGGAAGAGCAATGGCTTCATTTTGCCTCGATGGTGGCAATGCTGGAGAGAGCGCAAGGACTGAGCCCCTTCTGCTAAAACAGGTTGAGTGCTTTGGATTGTGCCTTTTGTTTCCAGAGGAAAATGTGGAGCAAGCTCTCTATTCAACTGACATGGAGGTGGTCAGTGAGGGGGCAGTTTTTGGGGAGAATCGTCTCAGAGTCTCCTCTTAATCCGCCCAACCATTTCCTTCTGTTGGAGGAGGACAGCCTTGTTTTGGGGACAGGGCTCAGCATCACGGAGAGCACCATTCAAGTTCAGACGTGTTAATTGTGATGCTGCCCAACACAGTAAGCAACAAGGATGTGTGTGCATTTGCAATGTGAAACTCACATCCATGCAAAACCCACATCCGCAATGCCCATTCCCTTCCATGCACCGTGGCACTGAATGGGCAAATCTGCTTCCACAACCTTGAACTGAATATGGTTGTTAAACCGCTTTGATCAAAGTGTCCAATCACTTTGGTAGGGAAACCTTGTGTAAGGTAGCAACCACTGTCTTTTGTGGGAAACACCAAGTTGGAAATCCAAAATTTGGCCACTGGCTTCTGCAGCTGACAATCAGAGCAAAAAATATTGAGCTTTGTGAAGTCGAAAGCTTTCATGGCCAGCATCCATAGTTTTTTTTGTGGGTTCTAGAAGAATTTATCCCTGGCTATGTGGCTGTGTTCTGGAAGAATTTATCCCTGATGTTTTACCTGCATCTCTGGCTGGCATCTTCAGCTTCCTTGGGGAGGCAGTCCAGTTTGGTTTGGTGCAATTCTGAGTCTGGATTAATTTAAAGTAACTTCCTTTGCATTGCAAAAAAGGAGGCCTCTCCATCCCAGTGCTCCTGGGAAACTATATAGGCCTCATTCCACTTACAAAAAAGTGGTTTGAGAGCTGAATTGATGGATCGATTTGACAGCTGAGCATGGTTCCTACTACATTTGCCTTGATCACATTTATTCTCTATAAAATAACCCACTTGTGGTTCACATTCATGAATGAATCAGTTCAAAATGGACCCACCCTAGTCGGTCAAAGGGCAAATTTAAATTGATTCCGATCCGCATCTGGTTCACACTTGCACAGAATCAATTTATCCAAAAAGACGCGGAAAACACCAGCATCAAAAAGACGCGGGTTAAATGGGTCTAGTTCATGGCCCCCCCTCTCCAAATGGCTTCAGCGATTCAGTTCAAGTGGGAACCAGGGTCATTTGAACCAGTTCAAACCGATTTGTGATCTGGGTGAAAAGGTAGTGGGAATTCTGTAAGACATAGGTTGGATTTGAGAGGCTCTTCAGAGGCACTCTTCGACTGCAACTGCCATGATCCCTTGGCTGGCTGATGGGAGGTAGAGTCCAACAACACCCAGATTTAAGTAAGCCTGCATGCCTCCCTCCAAAATGCTTCTCTCTTGGGGGCAAATGGACAACAGCAGCACTTTCTATGTTGCAGAGGAAACTATTCACTCCCCAAGCGCTCTCTCGGAGACCTGGAGGATGGTGTCATGTTTCTCTTTAATGAGCCTTTTGATCAAACTCATCTGGCTGGCCAGGGACCCAAAAGAAAAGGAATGTTCCATGGTCAGGGTTTTAATGAAAGCCGGCGCTCTGGAAGGAGGCCAGGCGAGGCAGGAGCCCTCTCCTGCAAATCTCCCCGACAGCTTTGGAAAGAGGAGTCGGGAGCATCATTTCGGCCTCAATGACTTTGCAGATTTCTCCAAATATATCCTGCCTCCGCGGTGCGCCTGAAGTCGTGATTACCTTCCATTATGTCTGTAGATATATCGTTCTCAGCGGGCTTTTTTTGGAACAGCTCTCGGGGCAGCAGAATTAGCTGGCCAAGGTCTGCTCTTGCAAAAGATGGGACAGAAGTTGGGAGGATTCAGGGCGGACAACTTTGGAGCCAGAGTAACAAAATGTGGATGCTCCTTGGATCGCATCTGGGTCCGGTTTGATGGTGCCTCTCGGATGGTGACCTCAAACCCAGTTAACCACTGGTGGTCAGTGGGAAGACACATACCTCCTCCATGGCAAGGAAAGTGGAGAGTTTAATTTAGCACATAGCACAGGCAGAGAACCAACACTGGATTATTTGCAGATTGGATTAATATGTTCTCTCGGGACCTTATCAGACAGGAGGAATTTCTCCCAATTTCAAATGAAGCCAATTTGAATTCACGTGAATTCTCTAGTTTAGTGAATTCACAGGAATTCCCATTGCGTTCGGAATGCATTCAGAATGCGTTCCCATTACCCGAAAATGATCCCCCATTGCCCAAAATTGCGTGAGATGCTTTAATTCACAATAACGTGAAACCCATGATTGCATTCGGAATGACTTCCCTTTTGCCCGAAATTGCGCGAGATATTTTAATTCGTAAGTGAAACCCCATGGTTGCGTTCGGATTGCAATTGGATTATACTTCCAATTTCCAACGTCTGATAAGGTCCTAGGAATCCTTAGGTCCTCCAAAGAAATTCTGCTGGAAATTGATCATAAAGTTGTGCTGGAGGACCTAGAGATTACTAGAGAAAACACTTCTGTAGGCATTTTAGGTCCTCCAGCATGATCCTGTGATCAACTTCTGGCGGATGTTGACCACAGAGTTGTGCCGGAGGACCTAGAGATTCCTAGAGAGGTGTTCTCTCGGGTTAAAAAAAGTAGTGTTTTTTATTTGCATTTTTGACATTTTCTTGGGGGTCCTGTGCCCCTAACCCTCACAAATACAGAGGGCCTAGAGCCTTATCACACTAGACGGATCACATGCAGAAACAGGATTTTAAAAGTAGAAAAAATTTAGACCCGTTTGCACCAAAGAGTGATAACGTGAAAATAAAGCGAAGGGAAAGTTGACAAAACATGACACCTTTTTAACTTTCAGAAGTTCCCGAAAGTAAAAAGGTGTCATTTTTGTCGACTTTTCCATTCGCTTTTTTTTTCATGTTATTGTTCTTTGGAAGAAACATCCTCTGAAAAACATCCCACATTTGCAGGGGGGTTTTCTCTACTTTTAAATCCCGTTTCTGCCCAGGATTCGTCTAATGTGACAAGGTCCCTAGAGCCATTAGTTCCTACTGGAGTAGTGCTATTGGATCAACTAGGTTTACCTGTGTGTCGGCTCACCGTTCAATCACTGACTCAACTGGTCTACTCTTGTTGGGTCTTTGGCTGGAGACGGCTGGAAACAACCATTTTTTCAATGACTATTTTTTTGATTCCATGACTATTTTTGCCTCTGATATCAAAACAGGGGAACATCTGACACCGTCCTTGTTAAAAAATAAGAATAATAAACCTGTCAAAACAGTTGCTCTCTTCCTTTCTCTGGGCAAAGAAAGGCAGCCGGCCTCCTTCTCGATCCCTCCCAGGGCTGACTAGTGACCCTCTTGCAACAACTATTTAATGAGATGGAAAGAAGGCCGGAGACAAACCATCCCATCCAAAAGCACCTGTAATTTAATGAGCAGAACTGAGCTTCACAATCCGTCTTTGACCTTCCCTGGTTCTCAGCACACCCTGAAGTTTCTTGTCAAAATGGATACCAGGCACTTAATAAGGTGTCTTGCTGGAGAGCGGGCGGCTGCTGTGATCTGTTCCTAGAGTCTTTTCCTTTAAGTATATATATATATATGGAGGAAGAGAGGAAGGGAAACAGATCACACTGATAAGTATTGCTCTCCAACACAATGACATTCCAATTCCAAAGCTTTTTTGGAAGCAAAGTTGCCATGAAGTTGAGAGCGAGCGTGGCGCAGCGGTTTGAGCGTCCGTCCACGGCTGCATCCGCACTGCGGGATTAATGCAGATTGACGTTGCAGCCACATTGCTGGAAGCCACAAGTGTCATGGGACCCTGGGATTTGTAGTTTGTAGTATGTTGTAGTGTGTCACTCTGAGAGAGAAGGCGAAGTATATCACAAAACTACAGGACTCCACAGCACTGAGCCATGGCAGTTAATGCAATGTCAAACTGCATTCATTCTGCTGTCTGTATGAAGCTGTAGACTCTGGAGACCAGGGTTTGATTCACCGCTTGGCCATAGATTTGGGTGAGTCACACTCTCTCAGCCTTGGGGGAAGGCCAAGGTGGACCCCCTCTGAACAAACCTTGCCAAGAAAACCCCATAAGAATGGGAACTATCCAATAAAACCTAATGCAGGGAAGAGGCTGAGGCCCAGATTCTCCAGGTAGCCCCAGCTAAAACAGACCCATTGAATCCGCTGTAGGCAAAATGCATCCCAAAAAAAAAGAATATTTTAAGCAAAACAACCCATGAGAGCCAGCATGGCCTAGTAGTTTGAGACTGCGACACTGGGAGACCAGGGTTCGAATCCTTACTTAGCAATGGAAACCCACTGGGTGACCTTAGGCAACTCGCACTCTCTCAGCCTCAGAGGAAGACAAAGGCAAACCCTTTCTGAACAAATCTTGCCGAGAAAACCCCACGATAGGTTTGCTTGAAAGTCAGGAATGACCCGAAGGCACACGGGAACGACGACAACAACAACAACAGCCATAAGGTTTGCTCTTGCATTCCAAGATGGAGACGTATGCCTCGAACGCAGGTGCAGAAGCGCGACTTCTCCTCCGTTCAGCGTTTCAGGCAGAGCTCGACTCCCTCCCGGCTCTATATTTATCATCATTAAGCAGCTTCTCAGCGAAAGGTGAGCGCCGCACAGAGCGAAAGGTTTGTCTTGACTCATCCCGGCTTTTGACAGCTCCTGCTCTGAGAAGCCAGTCTATAACTGACACACTTCGCTGGATCATGACAGAGATCCCTCTGGCAGGGACTGTAATGTATAAATAACTCGGTTGTAGACCTTTACCTCAGGCAATAGTCAAGTGGTTCCTCATGAACGGCCACAAAGAGCATCAGTCACTCAAACCCCTCCTCTTGGCCGCGTCCGACGCTTTCCCCGGCACGCCGCCTCCGGAAAAAAAAAGATGAGAAAAGGTCCTCGAGTTCAATTGTCATATACCAGGCAGGGCAAGGATATCCACAAATAGGTGAGAAATTCACCCAGGCATCTAATGTCAGCGCTCAGTATTTTCTACTCCATGCTGTAAATTGTCCAAAGGAGAATCTTAACTACAGAAGGCAGGTGTCAAATGCCCAGTTTTGAAACTATGTAAGTGCGGGGTGCCAATATGCACCGTGAAATTCTGCCAAAGGATAAACTTCAGCACCAGCATTCGTGGAGGAGAACTTGGAGGAGATCTGTTGGACAACCTACTTGTTTCGGCCCTGTTCTTCTCTGGATCACGCATGCCCATAACCCATTTACTCATGGTAGGACTATGGCCTTGCTCTCATGTGGTGCCCATGTAGTCCAGAGGACGCTATGGCATGGCCCAAAAATGGCACGGAAAGAGTTCCTTTGCACTCAGCAGGCCATGTTGCAAAACCCATGGCTTTTCAGAAGATAGGGAGATGTGAGATTGTGACCTCCTTGTGAGAAGTCTATCTCTTGCAACACCCCACTAGCTCTCAGCTTTACGGCACTTTGCTTCCAAAAGAAGCTTTGGAACTGGACTATCATTGAGTCAGAGGACTCTTTCAGACGTCGGAAATTGGAAGTATAATTTAAGGTCAATTCGAATGCAATCATGGGTTTTACGTTATTGCGAATTAAATCTTCGCACGCAATTTCGGGTAAGAGGGAAGCCAATTCGAATGCAATCATGGGTTTTACGTTATTGCGAATTAAAGCTTCGCACGCAATTTCGGGCAGGAGGGGGTAATTTTCGGGTAATGGGAAGTAATTTCGAATGCCTTCCGAACGGAACAGGAGTTCATGTAAATTCGCTTAACTAGCGAATGTACATGAATCCGCATTGGCTCCATTCGGAGTTGGGAGAAATTCCTCCCGTTTGAAAGAGTCCAGAGAGAAATGCTTACAAGTGTCATCTGTTCCTCTTTCTTCCTTCTGAAAAGGGGAAATACTTCCCTTTCCTTGGAAATCTGCAATGGAGGAAAGAGAACTTGCTCTGCACAAGAAGGATGTCTTCCTCTATAGAATCGCAGAGCTGGAAAGGACTGCAAGCCCTATTCTGCCATGCAAGGATACACAACTAAAGCACTTCCAAGACATGGCCTCCCGCCTCCTCTTTAAAGACCGACAAAGAAGGAAAGTCCACCAGCCTCCAAAGCCGTTCGTTCCACTTTTGAACAGTTCTTACACTCAGGAAGCTCTTCCTCCAAATATTTAGGTGGGTTTTTCTTCTTCTTGCAACTTCAATCAACTGGTTCATGTTCCAGTCTCTGGAAACTGGAGGAAACAAACTCGCTCCTTCTCCTACATGGCATCCCTTCGGATATTTCAAGATAGCCTTCGTGCAGCCTCTCAAGTTTCGAGACCTTCATGGTCACCCTTCTCTTGACATGATCTGGTTTGTCAACATCCTTTGTCAACTATGATATCTAGAAAAAGCACAACGTTCCAGGTGAGGTCTGACCAAAGCAGAATGGGTCAGACTACTTCCATCGATTTGGATGCTATACTTCCATTGATACAGTCTAGAATTGCGTTGGCTTTTTTCCTCCATCATGCTGTTGACTCGCATTTGTGGTCCACCAAGAAACCTTGACCTTTTCCCAACATACTATTATCAATCCAAGTGTGTCAACCATCCTATATTTTTGCATTTCGTTTTTTCCTGACTAACCATAACACGTTACATTCATCCCAACTGAAATCCATTGGGTTCATTTTGGCCCAGCTCTCTAGTCTGTTAAGGCCATTTGAACCGTGATTCTTTGGAGGCCCTTTTCTAAGTTCACTCAGTAGTTTAAACAGTTGTTTTGTGAAGATATGCGCATTACTGTCCAGTTGTGACCCATGTGGTATATTTAAAAAACAGCCCTGTTTGCTAAGGCTGCAAAAGGTATTTGTGCAATCACGCCGGATAATATTGCTGTGCGAGAGACACACTAAGCTGATGTTGTTTTGCATTTTCCTGCTATAACTATAGAGAGAGATTTAATGTGGTTTGCAATGGCTTTTAGTCAAATACAGTAGACGATATTAGTGGAGGTGGGATCCCAACCTTTGACCAGTCTTTCAGCACCGATGGATCTTTCCATTTTCCCAGGTTTTGGGGGGGGGGGGGGGAGCTAGCTGTGATTTCTATTCATTATTTTTTTCCCCGGAGTTTGAAGATGTGGGAAATCTTGGATGCAGTTGAGGATAAGGCTTTATCCTGTGCTTTTTGCTTTTGTACAGCATCTAGAGTTTCTGGTTTCAGTTGTGTCTTTTACTTGACTGCAAGCTGCCTGGGATACTTTTGGGCAGCATATCAATAGCGCAAACAAACAAAGAAAACAGGCTCCATTGAAAAACAATGCTTTGTTCGCAGCAGTGTGAATTGAAACCAAAAATTCTGCCAGAAGTGTTTAGTCTGTGAGGGCTCTGCAGTCAAACATGCGCCTCGTCACACAAGGCTGCGGTTTCCAAGGGCTGAACGCATGAAAATGCCTTTGGATCAAATCACTGGATCATCCCTAGACCCGCATAACATTCTCAGGCTGGCAGGAGGTGCATCTACACTGCAGAAATAATGCAGTTTAGCACCGCTTAAAGTGCTGCGGCTCCATCCTATGGAATATTGTAACTGTAGTTTTGCAAGGTCTTTAGCCTTCTCTGCTAAAGAGTGTCGGTGCCTCATAAAATAACAAATCCCAGGATCCTGTAGGACGGAGTGCACCAAAAAATATATATATTTCTTCATGGGAATGAGTTTTCGATAAAACCGCCATTCAATGCATAGATTGTGGGTGCAAGAAGCAGGGCTGGGAAGAGTGTTCCAAAGTATTCAGAAAATGGTTCTTTGGCCCCTTTCCACGTGTGCTCTTAGATAAAGTCATTTGTTTTGTGAGATCCAACCACTGCACTCCAATGCTGCGACCCAAACACAGGCCGTTCTGTGTTCTAATCCAGCCGCTGGGTTGAGCAACGTTTCTGGAGTCAAGTTGGGATCCTCAGCTTCCATAAACCTTCTTTGCACAGAGACGGGAAAAGGCAAGGCTTCCTGATCTCTTTGCCTGCTGTAGCTTCCCTCCTCCTCTCCAGGCTTCTTCATATTCCATCCTTTAATTATATCGGAATAACTGGCTCTCATTGATTAGTGGGTGATTATGTTTCGTAGCAACAATATGGATATTTCCCCATTAACTCTTTGAGTTTACAAGGTGGAAAGCAAAATCCTTGCTTTTTGCCTTCTATTTGTCCCCCCCCCCCTTTAAAGAATTAAAACACTCTTCCGATCTCTTGCATATCATAGAAGCCATTCATGGTTAAGTGGCTTTCTCTGGAATATCCGTCAACGCCTTTGTCATCTGGAGGACATTTACTTTGAAAAAAATCCAATCCAAGGCCTGGATCATCAACCGTAGAATCACGGAACAATAGATCTGGGAGAGATTCCATGGGGCCAAACCCCAGACAATACAGTGGTCCCCCGGGTTACGAAGGTAATCCGTTCTGGATTACCTTTTGTAACCCAGAAATCTTCGTTTCCCGGGGAACCGCTTTGTTTGACGGACCGCGCAGCCAATTTAAAGGGGCTGCGCGGTTTTTCGTCTTCGGATCCCAGGGTTTCTTTCGGATGCCGGGGGCTTTTTGGCAGCCCCGGCGGTTTCGGCTCCCGGGGATTTCGTATCCCGGGGGACCACTGTACAGGAATGCAACTAAAGCATCTGCCAGAAAGTCCATCCAATTTCTGTTTATGAATCTCCAGTGAGGAAGGTTCTTAAATGTCCAGGGACATGACTCGCCACCAATTTCCATGGGAATTTATTCCGTCGTTAAAGAAATCTTAACAGTTTTTCCTAATGCCTAGGTGGAATCTACTTTCTTGTCATTTGAATTCATGGGACTCTTTCAAACGGGAGGAATTTCTCCCAATTCCGAATGGAGCCAATGCGGATTCATGTAAATTTGCTTGTTTAGCGAATTTACCTGAACCCCTGCTCCGTTCGGAAGGCATTCGGAATTACTTCCCATTACCCGAAAATAACCCCCCCTTGCCCGAAATCGCGTGAGAAGCTTAAATTCGCAATAACGTTAAACCCATGATTGCATTCGGAGTGACTTCCCTTTTACCCGAATTTGCGTGAGAAGAATTAATTCGCAATAACGTGAAACCACAGGATTGCGTTTGGATTGCCCTTGGATTATACTTCCAATTTCCCACGTCTGAAAGAGTCCATGATCTTGGGCTGAATCCTCTGCAGCATCAGAAAATAAGCTCACCTTTCAGAAGAGTCATAACCCAGGGGCAGATCTGATGCTTTTCCAGTAGAGAGCCCTAAATGTACTTCTGGCATTGTGGGCTGAATGGTCTAAAACGCAGGGAGACTGGGGAGAGACTCGGTTCTGCCAAAAGCCTCGGAGATACCCTGGGCGCATCTACGCTGTAGAAACGAAAAAGAAGAAAACAAATTATTTGAGGAAACAAATGCAACTTTTCATGCTTGAAACAGCACACCTTTGTGCACAATGCATTAATCCGGGAATTCTGTTCTGTATTACAAAAGTTACAAAGCAACTAAAAATTTCACAGCGGTTGACCATTTTCTCAACCATGCAACTCCAAGTGCTGAGACCCAGAGGGTAGGAAAGATTTCCCTGCCTTTTTCTACATATTCACACAGACATATATGGCACCACCTTCAGTAGACTAACATCCTTAGTTAAGAGCTTATTATTATTATTATTATTAATATTATTATTAATATTACTAGCCTTCCTTTTCCATGGTCCTTGTGACCATTTTCTTCCACCAGGAAGCGTTTGCTGGCATCAGAGACGGCTATTGAACCTGACCCAGCAGATCCATTCCTGGCTGTCAGTTGCTTCTTTGTTTCTAGGAACTAATTAGAAGAGACAAGAGATTTGCATCAGGAAAACAAGCGAGAAAGGAAAAAGCATCCTTAGCCAGTGGCTGGCAGGGACACCGAAGGGCTAGTATCCAGTAAGAAACATATGCACACATAACTGGCCTTGCACCTTGTTTTAAGGAGAAAGCCGGAGATAATTAAGTAAAGAAAGAAACACGTCACACTCCGGCCACAGGGCCGAAAAGTCGCATTGGGCAACAGACATATTCTGCTGTCAGAGGCAGAAGCGGAGCTGCTCATGTTCCTCAGTGCCGTGTTTTTCATGTGGCAATAGTGCATTGCACATTGCATGCTGCAATTTCGCACTGTGCACTGCGTTTGTGCATTCTGTATGTCGCATTGCTGCTGTGCGTCCTTTATTGGGATGGCATTACGCTTTGCGCAATGGCACCCATTCATTGTCACATGTTGTTGTTCTGCATTGAGGGTACTGTAATGCTGATATAGATACACTTGTCCCCCGGGTTACAAAGGTAATCCGTTCCGGGATTACCTTCGTAACCCGGAAGTCGTTCGTAACCCGGGGGACCGCTTTCGCGGATGGACCGCGCGGCCATTTAAAGGAGCCGCGCAGCTTTTTTTCCGCTTTTTTCCTTCGGATCCCGGAGGATACAATGGTGGTCCCGCCGCCTTCGGATCCTGGGGTTTTCATAACCCGGGGGATTCGTAAGGCGGGGGACCATTGTATGTATTGTGAATATTTACGCTAGGCCGAGGATTGCAGCCGAGAACCACCAAGCAAGAAGCCGTTCGGCTGTATGGATGTGTTTGCGCCAACATTCACTCCTTGGAGAGACTTTGCAAGTGGCAGCAACAAATCAGTTAAACCTTGCTTAGATGGAGATTTGCACACAGAACTTCCCTCTTGCCTGGAACTGAGCTGCCCAAAATTGGAGAAATGGCACCCTCTTCTCCCACCTGGAGATGACCCAGAGAAGATGAAAATGTGGGGCCAGGCAACCCTCCTCCCTCTTAAGTCCCTAAAACCAGGAGGAAAGAGGCACCGTGGCTCTTTGCTGGCACCAACATGGGTCTTTTTTTCCAGCAGCAGTGCAAAGGGAGGAAGAAGCAGTCTCCATCCTCCTTGCCTCCCTCATTCATCACTGTCACATCTGGAGAGGTTTTTTATTTAACAACCAATTTATTTCCAATTTAACTAATCTCGGGCTGCAGCATCTCGCACAAACACACCGAAGGCGTCGTCTGCTGTAAATAGACTTACAGGCCACACCAGTTAATATCAACTCCCCATCAAAGTGCATCAGCCGGGAGAGAGATACCGAGGGGAGATGGCTGGCCCTCTGAAATATGCACGGGGGCATGCTAAGCACTGCCATCCTGGCTCCGAGAGCCGGTTAGATTTATATATTTACCTTCCGGATCACCCCATCTCACCTTGAGAAGGCAACGAGAGCTTTCATAAACAATTTATGGGGAGATAATACAGAAATGTGGAGGCGGGAGATGCAGGGAGGCAATTGCAGGAAGGGCACCCTCAACTTCCCCCAAACTGGGCAGCTGCTCCCATGATAATGCTCAGCTCTGCCTAATGGTCCTTTTGCGCATCAAGTCTTCCTCTTGTGAGCTGGAAGGTGGACTCTGGAAGATGACAATTGCCTTGGGCAACTGTGTTGGGAGAGGAAAGAAACACCTGCCAGGATAAAAGGGGGCACTTGATCAGACAGCCATAGGGCCCCCCACGGCTCCCCAAGAACCCCATCAGATCCACGTGTGATATCAAGGGCAAGGAGGAGGAAGAAGAGGAGGAAAGGAAAAGGAGGAGAGAGGAAGAGGATAAGGAGGAGGGAGGAAGAAGCGGAGGAGTACGAAGAAGAAAAGACTGGGAGGAGGAGAGAGGAAGGGAGAAAGAGAAGGAAGAGGAGAAGGATGGAGGGAGGAAGAAACGAAGGAGAGGAAGAGAAGGAGAAGGAGGGGAGGAAGAGGAGGAGAAAGAAAGAAGAGAAAGGAAGAAGGGGGAGAAAAGGAGGAGAGAAGAAAAAGGAAAGACGAAGAAGGAAGGAAGGAAGGAAGGAAGGAAGGGAGGGAGGGAAAGAAAGGGGAAAGAGAATGAAGAGGAGGAAAAAGGAAGAAGAGGAGGAAGAGGAAAAGATGAGAGGGAGGAAGAAGAGAAAGAGGAGAGTTTTGTTTGGGATTTGGCTTTTGGTGTGATGGCCGCCTCAACAGGCCCTTCTCGGCGGCTGCCACTTCAACCAGCGGGCGTGCATCTGATCCCCAACCAAGCCCTGCGGCCGCCTCCACTTCTGCCACATCTTCCCTGAAAAGATAAACTTGCAGCTGCCCCCTTCAAAGCAAAGGAGGCTTTTAAAGCACTGACTTATTAAAAGCCCCCCTCCTGGCGCTGATCTTTCCCTAAGCCCCTGGATGGAGCGAGATAAACAACTCCTCGAAAGGCCTCCTCCTCCTCCTGGTCTTTTTCTTTTTCTTCCTCTTCCTTTCTCTCTGGCTTTAAGCACCCAGCCGGGGCTCTCTTCAGGCCCTCCTGAGACTGGTTTAAGTCGCTGCCAAGGCTGACAAGAGAGGCTCGATCCCATCAGCTGTCATGGCTGAACTACGCTGACACTCGAGCGCCGCAGGAGGCCTCGGGGGCCCCCAACTGATCGCCCCTCTGACAACGCGTGGCGTCAAGGCGGCGCAGCGATGGCGGCCGGTCGGATCTCCAGAGACGGCACAACAGCATCCATTTCTTCTAGTTTGGAAAAATCACTGTTTGGAGCCCCGAGACAGGAGATTTTCAGATGGGGAAAGGAAGCGAGAGTCAAAGGAATGTTGCCGGCATAACGGCGCATCGCGCCAAAGATTTTCAAACGATGTTGCGCACACCCAGTTCGTTTCCCCCCCCCCCCCCCCCAGCATGCTCCTGCAACTTCTCATTCACGGGGAAGTCCCGTGAATGGCTTGGTAATAAGCACGAATGAATCGAGATTGCAAAAGTTCAGGAGTTAATCACATTTCATTTGCGGTATTGGGGAAGCAACCCGGGACATTTACGCAGACTGCATTTTGATAGAGACCGTTCATTCTCCTTGCTAGGATAGGTTCTGCAGTGAGTTGCACTGTCTTATTTTGAGGTATAGGCCACGATTTTGTTTGCGCTGGTTAAAAATAATGTGGTGAAGTAATACATTTTATCTTATTTTATTTTACACTGTGTGGGACAGAAACATTAATGTCAGACGTGCGCCACAGCACTGAAACAGCGCATGCACGAAACGATCCATCACAATGTAATAACTATTCATTAATGGGTTTTTGTGGAATGCAATCGTGCAATTATTTGTGTGCACATTGTCGTCACGTAGTTGCGCGACTGTGCAAAAGTGTTGATTGCTATAGTGCTACTTTTGGATCCACTACCAATTCTGTGACAGTTGCTGAATTGGCCCGAGAGTGATAATCTTGTTGGCCTGTGACTCTAACATGGTCACTTTACTTCTCCTGAATGATATTTAACAACTTTGCCTGATGAAGAAGCCATTGATGCTTCAAAAACGTGCACGATGCATTTCGTGATTTTTCGCTGGCCCCTTAAAGGTATCGCCTTTTTGTGGATTTTGGACCACATCTCCCAGAATCCCCTTGCCAACGTGACCAATGATCAGTAGCTGCTGGTGTCTTCCATTCAAATCCAATCCAAAGTTTAATAAAAGCTTCAACACTCCAAGGTGCTGAATTTATTTGGGGGAATAAAAATGGGACGCAGATTATTAAAAGTACCCATTAAATGGCCCGGCATAATGTTGGGGTTTGTGGAGACCAGGGTTCAAATCCCCATTTGGCCATAGAAACCCAGGTGGGCAAGTTGTTAAAAGTAATGCACTGGTTTTGGTGGGGAGTTGGGAAGCTCCTCAGCATTAGCTTCCTGCAGGACCTTTTAGGCTGAAAGCTTTAAAAACAGAAAGTCATAGAATCATAGAGATTTTTCCCATGCAGACATCCCAGCATTGGCAAAATACACCACAGATCCAACCATCACCCTTTTTGCACTTTCCTTGAACCCTTGGCTGCCAAATGCACAGGTCAGATTCCATCAAAGGCCCATTTTTTTTTTTCCAGATTGCTCTCAGCTTCAGGTCTCCATATGGAAAATGATGATACAAACGGGCCGAAATCTTCAGCACTATTACTCAGTGTCCCCGGGGGAACTTTGGTACCTTGTACAATCTTTCCAGCGAGGCATAATTTATCGTCCAATTAGCAGAGCACTTGTGCTGATTCTCTTTTTCTTGGTTCTGAAAGGCAGCAGGCGCGTTTCAGCAGACATGGGCCTAAATATGCACCAAATGCTCTCTCCCTGCATCTGTGCCGAGGAGCGCTGCATGAATGCGAAGATCATTTCCAAAACGTTTGCTATCAGTGGACTCTTTCACACTAGAGAAATTTCTCCCAACTTCGAATGCAGCCAATGCGAATTCACATGAATTCACTTGTTTAGCGAATTTACGTGAATCCCCATTGCGTTCGGAAGGCATTCGGAATGACTTCCCATTACCCAAAAATGACCCCTTCTTGCCCAAAATTGCGTGAGAAGATTTAATTCGCAATAACGTGAAACCTACGATTGCATTCGGAGTGACTTCCCTTTTGCCCGAATTTGCGTGAGAAGAATTAATTCGCAATAACATGAAACCCCAGGATTGCGTTTGGATTGCCCTTGGATTATACTTCCAATTTCCCACGTCTGAAAGAGTCCAATATGGCAAAAGGAGTGTCTTGCTTGCTCTAGCCAAGTCCATATATCTCTTCTGCACTGCGTAAATATCCACTGGTGGAGTTGTGTTATTCCACCTCTGTACTGACTATCAATGGACCTTATCAGATGTCGGAAATTGGAAGGATAATCCAATGGCAATCCGAACGCAATCATGGGGTTTCACGTTATTGCGAATTATGGCATCTCACACAATTTCGGGCAAAAGGGAAGTCATTCTGAACGCCATCATGGGTTTTACGTTATTGCAAATGAAAGCATCTCACACAATTTCGGGCAATGAGCAGTCATTTTCAGGTAATGGGAAGTCATTCTGAACGCATTCAGAATACAATACGAATTCATGTGAATTCGCATTGGCTCCATTCACAACAAAGAGAAATTCCTCCTGTCTCATAAACTCCTAGGTGAATCGATGTGAATTCCAACTCTGTGATTCTATGATATTAGTTTATACATTTTTAGTAACAGTAGTATAAGATATGTGAATCGATACATTGATGCACATGGCTGACAACCTATTTTGCAACTGCAGTGTGCAATGCACAAGAGCAATGAACTCCCACATGCTACTCTGTGTCTGTGCATTTTAATGTGCTGCCACTTGCACAACACTCTCACGCAAGCAACTTCGCTTCTGCCATTGTTGACTATTGCATTGTTAAAAAAACAAAATCTAACCCACCTATATAGTGTGATTTGCATCTGCACATGTCACTAACAAGAAACCAGACTCTGTGTTTTCTTATTTCTACTGAGACTTTTGCTCCCCAATCGCCCCCATCATACTCTACTGAATTTCTGGTTTGTTTAAAATTCTGGCTGTTCACCAGCCCAGTGCATCCAACAGAGCAGAGGAACAAAATATTTTCTGCCTTGAAGCATCAGTTTTTCAAAGACTGGATCAGCATCTACACACCGTCTGCCAAAATCTAAGGATATGAATTCATGCAGCAACACTCAACAGGGAGTTGCAATGCTGTTCTTTCCTTCTGCAGGAATCTAGCTTCTAACTCCCTGCAAGTTTCGTTGTTGTTGTTAACCAGCCTTGAGTCGATCTCGACTCATGGCAAACCTGTGGATGAGACATAGCCAAGAATCCCTGTCCGCCACTATTCTTCTGGGTTCTTGCATAGCATGCAGTCTTCCTCTCTTTCCCCTTCTCTCCACCTTTCCTAACATTATTGTTTTGTCATGCCTTTTCATGATATGGCCAAAGTACGACAGACAGCCTCCAGAGAAATGTTGGGCTTGATCTGTTCAAGGACCCATTTATTTGTTCTTTTTTGCTGTCCTCAATATCCTCAGCACTCTTGTCCGGCACCACATCCCAAATGAATCTATTCTCTTTATAAAACAAAGGAGACATAGCACTGGCTTCTATGCAGAGAGGCCAAAGATCTGCAAGGAGGCCAGGCCCCTAGTAGCTTGCATTAGTTAACCAGTCAGTGATCAGCCTGAGATCCAACTTGATCCCTGAGACCTACTTTGGCAGGGAATCAATAGAAGATTCCCAAGAACTAGAGTGTGCGGCGGCTGTTTCAAATCTGGGGAGATAGTGATGCTAGTGATGCCTAGGGTCTTGTAAAGGATGGAAGAAAACTTGCCAGATTCATACAGTGGGCCCTTGGTGTCTGCTGAGGTTTGGTTCCAGGACCCCGCCATGGATAACAAAATAACATGGTAAAATCAAGATTTGCTTTTTGGAAGATAGATAGATAGATAGATAGATAGATAGATAGATAGACAGACAGACAGACAGACAGACAAGCTGTGGATAGTTGAATTCATGGATGAAGAATCTGTGGACACAGAGGACTGACTGTACTTCCTGAATCGACATGTAAACCAGAACACATTTGCCATTCGATATTTGCACTGTGCTGCAGAACACCAACAACAGGAACAAAAGCATGTTTATTAGAGCAACATACACTCAGAAATGCATATATTCATGAAAGAAAAGAGGTTCCACAGAAGCATTAGGAAGAACTTCCTGACAGTAAGAGCTCTTTGGCACAGGAATATCCTGTGTTGGAAAATGGTGGACTCTCCTTCTTTGGGGAGATTTCCAAAGATTTCATGGCCATCTCTGTCCATCATTCAGGAGAGCTTTAGCTGTTGGATTCCTGCAAGGCAGAGGCCTGGAATAGGTGCCCCTTAAAGGTTCCTTCAACTCTATAATTCTATTTTAGTGATATTAGGAAACATGAGAAAGTACTGTGTAAGAGAGCACTGCCCGCAACTAATGTGCATGTTTGGGAAAAAGTGCATAGATATAAATTTTAGAAAAGTTACTTTTTGGATGACAGGTTTTAGTAGCTCCAGGCAACGCGACTAATGGCCATGTTGGCGGCAGGATACTGGCAGCTGGAGTCCCAAAAGGATTTTTTTTTCCCAGTTCTGGAAGAATGCCTATAGTCAGAGAAATGAATGCAGACCTTCAGATTAACATCCATAGGGACTTTTTTAGAAATTTGGGGGGGGGGGGGGGGTTAAGCAGAAACAGATTGTACCAAAATGAGAAACTGCAAGAAACTACAAGACAGATTTGGCCATCCTTTGCAGCCATTCTCTGCATAGGCTGAGATCCTACAGTGTGCTAGTATGGGGTAAATTTACACAGCGATTGCACTACAACACCCTTTACACCACCACCTACATAGTGCAACCAATTGTGCATATCTCCTGACGTACTTATTGTCCCTTTGTGTAACAGGGAACGCACAATGGCTGTTTTCACAATCTCAATGAATCAAGCTGCACATGAATGGCAGTGGCCCATAGTTACACACCATGCAAGGATGTACAGTTTTCACTCCGTTTATGCAAACGTTAAACTTGATTGTGTCCACTGTGCAACTGTCAAAAATAAAGGACCATTTCATGCCTAAGAGAGTTTGTGTTTGTATGCAGCACCTGGAGGATTGCAGTCCGTATCTCTGAACCTTCTTGAAATTCACTCCTACACGCCTGTCTGTGTCTGTGTCTTTTGCAAAATGAGAGGTAAATATTTGCAAGACTCGAGATGTCCTGCAAAATCTAGGAAGTATTCTCTCTCCAAGTGTGTAGAAAGTGGACCTGGAATCGATAGGATCTGCATCCCCTCCTTCTGTTTCCACCCAAAACCTTTATGGACCGTTTCAACCCAATAGCTGTCAGTCTGATCGTGCTTGAAGGTGTGAAAGTGTATCGTCTGAAGAGATTTCCAACAGCCAAACAGTGTCACCTGAAATAGCAATTTGTCTCCAGCACAGATGAGAAAATAGGTGCGGCTCAAGCGATGACTGCTGTTGCAACCATCCCCAAAACCTCCTCCTTGGTCCTGAGCACTAACCACCTTCAACGGCAGGATTGGAGTTTTCTGGGCCTCATCCCAAGCCCTTTGGCATAAATGGAACGGGCATCTCTTTCTCTCCATGAGCTTTAAATCCATCCTCTTATTAGCAACTGTGACATAACAGATGCTGGTGAATCTGTGCAAGCGATAATCAAATTTCATGCTTTGGAGCAGAAATACCGAATCGTCCGGCAGGGAGTCAGCAAGCTTTGGGTCCCACACATCACGACACAACGCAGCGGGCACCTCGCGAAAGGGCAAAAAGATTAGATGCCACAGTAGGGCTGGCACAGGCTCAGGGTCGGGATGCCAGGCTAAAGAGTCCGATGAACCAAGAAGCTGGAGTAACCCGGGCTAATTAGGAAGCGGCAGATGGAAGGACGGGTGGCGAGGTGGACGTGGCACAGATGAAGCCACGGCACTCTCAGGTCTTGGCTTCTGGTCTCCATACAAGACCTCAGGCAGGGCCAATCTGGAGCAGGAGGCTGTGCATCTGATTCAGATGCGTGGCTAGGTCCTACCACTCTGGACATCTTGGAAGAAGTAGGGTTTTTTGTGGGTTTTTCAGGATATGTGGCCATGTTCTAGAAAAGTTTATTCCTGACGTTTCACCAGCATCTGTGGCTGGCATCGTCAGAGAATGCTTCCATGGAAGTGAGTGGGATCTATATATATACTGTGTGACCCCAGATAAGGAGGAGTGGTTTGCATGTCAGTTTGTGAATTGTTCTTTTGTTGAATGGCCAGGCCTCATGCTGGAAGGATAGGCAAAGCGAGTTTGTATCTGCTTAATTAGTGGTCCATTGTCCATACACAGATTAACATGGAAATCACTCCTCCCAAACTAGAGTCACTATGGAGTTTATCAGACGGGAGGAATTTCTCTTTATTGCGAATGGAGCCAATTGGAGCCAATTCGAATTCACGTGAATTCTCAAGTTTAGCAAATTCACGTGAATTCCTATTGTGTTCAGAATGCATTCAGACTGACTTCCCATTACCCAAAAATGAGCCCCCCATTGCCCAAAATTGTGTGAGATGCTTTAATTCGCAATAACGTAAAACCCATGATTGCGGTAGGAATGACTTCTCTTTGGCCGGAAATTGCGTGAGATGCTTTAATTCGCAATAACGTGAAACCCCATGATTGCGTTTGGATTGCCATTGGATTATACTTCCAATTTCCGACGCCTGATAAGGTCATATAAATATATATATATATATATATATATATATCCCACTCATTTCCATGCCAGCATTTTCTGAAGATGCCAGCAAAACATCAGGAATAAACCCTTCTAGAACATTGCCACATAGCCTGAAAACCCCACAAAAAAACTATGGATGCGGTCCATGAAAGCCTTTGACTTCACATTCGAAATCTCTACGGGGAGAAACTGTTCCAACTTGGAAGAAGTTTCCCCGACAAAACGCCTCCTGTCCCTCGAAGCATCTCCAGCTTAAACTGGGTCCAGAGTGTTGCTGGTCTTCTCAGACGCTCAGAGTAGCTCCCATGCCAACCTCTCCTAAAGTCCCCAAGGATATAAGTATTTTAATGACGAAGCAAATAAAAAAGACCATCATCTCCTCCAAGGTGGACTAGCTGAAGAACTGGAGAGGGCATCCTGTCCCTTGGATGGTTGTGCAGAAGAGGAGATTTCAGCAAGGGCTGCTTTGTTACCTGCTGGGGCTATAACCAACTTCTGCCAAAAACACCACTTCTACACAACCATTAAAGGGACAGGAGCCCTCTCCCATTTTCAGTCTGGAAGCCCTACCAAGAGCAATGGAGTACTAGGTTTCCCTTTCTTCTCTTTCCTAAGGGAAAGGAGAGTGCTCTTCACTTTCCAGTGGGGATATAGGTACAATGCGCCCTTGGTATCCAGTGGGGCATGGTCCCAAGACCCCCTGTGGCTGCCAAAATCTGTGGGTGCTCAAGACACATTATTGTCATGGACTGCCCTGGGCCTGACTTAGGAGTTTATCATACGACGGAATTTGGGGGTATAAGCCAATGGCAATCCGAACGCAATCATCGGGTTTCACGTTATTGCGAATGAGTGTATCTCACGCATTTTTGGGCAAAAGGGAAATCATTCCGAATGCAATCATGGGTTTTACGTTAATGCGTACAAGAGTATCTCACACAATTTTGGGCAATGGGTGGTCATTTTCAGGAAATGGGAAGTCATTCTGAACGCATTCCGAACACAATTAGATTTCACGTAAATTTGCTAAACTAGCGAATTATGTGAATTCGAATAGGCTCATTTTGAAATTGGGAGAAATTCCTCCCGTGTGATAAACTCCATACACATGATTTTGTGAGCAAACTACTTTATTTTCACTCTAACAAGTGACTCTGTGTTTGATTGGGACACATGGCTGGGAGATAAGAGTAAAGTGGAGCGAGTTATTATCCTGCTTGCCTATATTCTGCTGTGTTTACTCTGCTAATGAGATTAAACAATCTCACCTGCTTCCTTGAGCTTCTAGCGAACCTCAGCAAAGAACTACATATCCCAACACTGAAGACATGGAGGAGGCTGAGTCGGGGCAGATCTGGGGCTGCCTGGATCTAGAGTCCCAGAGGAGGCTCAAGATGAAGCTGCAGAGGGAGAAACAGACTCTATGGCCCTGATGGCGAACCTATGACACGTGTGTCAGCACTGACATGCGTAGCCATTTCTGATGAGGCGGCCGCATGCCGAGAAGGATGTTTCATCGTCGGCTCCTGCACGGCCAAGTAGCCAGAGATGAATAAGACTCTAGTCACAAATGTTTCATCCTTGGCTATTGCATTTGGCCGTGCTGCGTTCCGCTGCTCCCTGCTCTGCCGGCGGAAGTCAGGGCAAAGATCCCGGCTTAACCGGAAGTCCCAGAACTAGACACTCTGTGGCGGACTTCTGTTGTTTTGGCCTCTGGGCCTCCAGCACAGGGTGTCTAATAGGGGAGGATGAAACATTTGCTGCTCCTGAGGATGAAACAAGTCGCAAATGTTTCATCCCAAAACAACAGAAGTCCATCACAGAGTGTCTAGTTATGGAACTTCCGGTTGAGTCGGCAGAGCAGGGAGCAGCGGAACGCAGCAGGGGACGCATCTCTGGGAGCCCTGCCATTACCATTAACCAGCAGTTAACCACCGCGACCATGATCTACTGTTCTGGGGTGTCATGGATTTCTAATTCATCATTACTGAGATAAGTGATTTAAACTATAAATATATAAACTATAAAAATAAGTGATTTAAACTATAAATATTGCAAAATAATGTTTTTTCCTCAAAGTGACACATCACCCGAGTTATGCTCAGTTTTTTGGCAAAGTTTTGACACACCAATTTCAAAAGGTTGTCCATCACTGCTCTATGGACTCTAGGCTGCAGGTGCTGGGACTTGTGGAGCCAAGGCAGGTCAAGGAGTCTCCTATTAGGGGAGCTAATAGCTTTCAGCTGAGAGAGGCAGAGGCTTTTAAAAAGACCTCCAGCTGCAGAGGTTCTTTGTGGCTGACAAACAGTCTTGCAGTCTTCTTGTTCCTTGGTCTTCATTCATGACTTTGGTTATCTGACCTCTGGACTTGGCCTTGCGCCTATGCTCTTGCCTCAGCCCTTTGCTGTGACTGACTGACCGGGATTGTGGGACGTTTGGATGGGATTCTGGACTATTCCTTGGCTTCTTCCCCCGCTGTGTCATCCTCAGGAGAGGTAAGCGGGACAATGAAGTACAACGGTGTTGTAAAACGGGTTCCTTATACAAAATGGCAAGATCAAAAGTGTGCTACTTGGAATGTTTATGTTTTTTGAGGGGGAATATTTTAAAGCCATGGTTGATGGAATCAGTAGATAAAGATGAGAAGTTGAAGGCTTTCATGGTTGGTAATCATAGTTTTTGGGGTGTTTTTCAGGCTCTGTGGCCATGTTCTAGAAGAGTATGATCCTGATGTTTCACCAGCACCTATGGATGGCATCTTGAATTTCTCTGAAGATGCCAGCCACAGATGCTGGAGAAACGTCATGAATAAACTCTTCTAGACCATGGCCACAAAGCCACAAAAAAAACTACAGTAGATAAAGAGTTTGTGGATATGGAAGGCCAACTGTGTAATATTGCACCGTTCTACCCATACCACCTCCAAGCCAGTCATTCCCAAACTCTGGCCTTCCAGGTGTTTTGGACTCTGGCTCCCAGAATCCTAGACTTTTGACCGAGATGGCCAAGGCTTCTGGGAGATGAAGTCCAAAACATATGGAGGATCAGAGTTTGGGAATCATTGCCCCCTAAGTCTAGGACCCAGCACACGCAAAGACATATTTGGTGTGGACATATGTGAGAAGACATTCCCAGTTCTCCCAGTCTATGGAACTCTCCACCACAAGAGGTTAAGATGGTCCCTTCCCTTTGGTTCTTCCATGATGCGATGGCAACGTTTTTGCTCTTCCAGTGCCACCACCTTCCCATGGACACAAATGATGGGGTCCCAAGAGACATGGCCTTTTTGATGGCGGCTCCCATCCTTTGGCGCATCCTCGCATGAGAGGCGAAGATGGCTTCCCCCTTGCTCTTCTTCTTCCAGCAAGTGACATCTTTTTCTATTCAGAGACGCTTTTAGGAAAGGACTTTGGGAGCGTTTAATAGTGGCGCTGTTTCACTGGCTTTTATCTCGTGTCTTTTAATGGATTCCTTTAAATGGTCTTAATTCTATAGATAGCTTAATTGCATTTTAATAATAGCTTCCCTGTATGTTTTCACGTATGTCTTTTATGTGCTCTTATCAGTATTGGCTTTAGGATTATTATTTTTTTATTTAATTTTTTGACAGCCACCTTAAATCCCAGTTTTGGAGAGAAGATAGAATATAAATGAACATGCTTTTTCTATTATCATTACTATTACTAAATACTGCTGCTACTACTACTGTTATCCTCACCATCGCTCAGGTTGATTTTCAGCAATTAACTGGTTTCTTAGAAAGTACCTTTTCAAAGTGGGTGCTGTATATATATGTGTGTGTGTGTGTATATATCAATGTTCTTTGAAATGTCAGTTAATTCATTTAAGTTTCAATACGTTAATTTGCTTAATTGTGATCGAATATTACAATGTTTGGGGGAATTTTTTTTCTCCCTGCGCCCATTTTTCATCTACCTTGCACCATCCTGAGATCAAATTTTGGGAAAGGAAAGCAAAGGGTAAAAATGTAATACATAAATCGAACAAAAATTCCATATCTGACCACACTCACTCATTTCCTCTGCTGTTGAAAACCATGGTTTCCCCTTCAGTCTGCTGCAGTCAAGGCTATTGCTTTTTATTCAAGCACCTTTTACATTTGAAACTGGCAGCGTATCTCCCTCAAGCTTAAATCCAAAGCACATTTCTTTGGAAGTCGGCCCAGTTTGGAACTGATGGGACTTCTGAGCCAGCCTGGTTCGGAGGACCTGGCGCCAGCCTTATCTTGTTGCCTTTAGGCTAAACATAACCGCTGTTCCTTAAGCCTTCCCTTCTACACCATTTGGCCTCCGGACTCCTGATCTTTCTTTTCTAGCCCTCCTCTGAGTCTTTTCCAAGTTGCTGGCCTTTTTCTTGAAGGGTGTAAAATCACAAAATGTGAACATGGGACTCCAGACGTGGACTTGAGAGAAACACAAGTTGGCCCTCCAGCCACGGAGAAAGAGATCGTCTTGGGTTCGCAGTCATGGCCATGCCATTCTTCCAAGCAAAAGGGACGACGCTGCACTTCCAACGCCTTGCTGATGCATTACTTACTAACTCCCTATTGCTTCTTTCCTGCAGTTCATGATGAATAAGTGAACACAATCAAAGCTGGGGGAAGTTACTCTGAGGACACAGGGGTTGATATCTGATGCGTCCATAAGTTCGTCTGCAGAAGCAGTTGATCATATTTTCCCACTGCATTCAGTTCAAGGTTGCAGAGATGGAGTTGGGCATGTATGTCACATTGTGCATGCAGGCGTGCATTTCAGATGCACATTTGGTTGCACATTTAGCAGGGCAACCTTGCAATTTTCTGGCTCGGTGGCTTTATGAAACACTGTGTCAGTCTATAAGCAGAAAGGTATGTAGGATTTTGGCTGCAGTTGAAACAACAGGTCACGATGAGTAAGAGATTGTGAGGTGAGGAAACACATCCAGGGGTAGCCGTGTTGGTGAGGAAAGTTACTCTTTTCACTACTCCAGTGACCATTGGCATTTGATTCACACATAAGCTCTCCTGCAGAAACATCTGCATCCAGTTCAAGGTTGCAGAGGCAAAGTTGCGCATGTGACGCACATTGTGCATGCAGGCATGCATTTCAGATGCACATTTGGTTCCACGTTTGGCAGAGTAATGTTGCAATTTTCTGACTCAGTGGCTTTATGAAATTACTGTGTCACTCCATGAGTGGAAAGGTTTGCTCCATCTCAATGGAGGATTTCAGCTTTAACTGGAACAGTGGGTGATGATGAGTAGAATACAGTCAAAGGTGAGGAAAGTTACTATTTTGACTACTCCAGTGACCAGAGTTCTGTTGGCATGTCCTCCAAATGTTCAGTGGAGCTTACTCAGAGCACAGGACAGATTGCAGAGAGCCTTTATGGCACATTTATGGAGGACCCAGTGACCAGAACTGTCTTAGTGCTTCGTCCTTTAGCACACTTCGGATTGATCCTGCCTGAGGAGGCTTAACTTCATAGAATCATAGAACCACAGAGTTGGAAGAGACCACAAGGGCAGGCGTGCATTTCAGACATCTTAGTTAGTCCCTGAAATAGGATTATGGGCTTCCCCCTCAGAAAAAAAAATCCCCTAATAAACAGCAAGGTTAAAGACCTCTGGTGACCTGGGCTTTTTCCCAATCACTGTTACTGATAAAAATTCACACTCCATTAGGCGCGTAGCTCTGGGATGGGTTATATAGAGCTAGACTGCTAGCTCCACCCCCTACTGACTCACAGAAGCTCCACCCCAATTGGAACTTTCTAGAAAGGTCCAGAAAGGCCCTGAGACTGCTAGCTCCACCCCCTAGTGACTCATAGGTGTGACTCAAAGAAGCTTCGCCCCCCCCAGCAACAACACATTCTCCCAAGAGTTTTCAAAAATTCAACTCTCACCCACTTAAAAATGGCCACTTAAGAACTGCTCTCCTTCTCTCCAGCAGGAACTGGTCTAGAAAGTTTTATTTATTTTTTTCAATATTGAAAAAATACAATTCATTTCTTGTTTAAACTGGTACCACCATCACCACCACTGCCACCCCAGCCCTCAAATCTATATCTAAATAGCACCTAAGAGGTCACCATTGCCCAAGCAGGCGGCAAACGGAGCATCAAAACAAGGCTCTGCCCACCCTCCTTCAAAGTCAAGAAAAGAGCTAGGTCAAGAGTTATGGTACGCATTCTGTGTCCCACAATTAATACTTTACCTTCCAACAAGCCGTAGCTGTTAGAATAGAGAGTTTTAGCTCAGCCTGAAATAACATTTTGTTTAAAAATGGCAAAAGTAACGTTCAGTTTTGTTGTGTGGTTTGTTTGTTTGTTTGTTTGTTTTTTGCTTCATGCCCATAATTCAAATACTCCTTCTGACAAACCCACCCTACCCAACATACACACACTGTTGGCATTTTAAGAAGAAACTGGAGGGGGGGGGAATACAATTTGCAGAGCTTAGATTGACATTCAGTGTTCTTTGTTGCATCACCCAACTTTAAATTCCAAGCGCTGCCCCTTAGAAGCAGCACCAAACCTCCCAATGTTCCCAGATCACTTCGATGTGGGGCTCTGCCTCCTCTAGCCTGGTCTCGCAAGGGGCTCAAGTACTCCCTGCCTCCCCTGTTCTGGGTGCAGCCATGCCCAGGAGCTAGCTCTCTGCCCTTGGTCATCTAGGGAAACAGCGTTGACCAAGAGGTAGAAGGGAACTCCTTTTGCAACAGCCTTGAAAGTAGGGGCACAGGGATAACTAGCAAACAATCGTGTTTGGGGCATAAACCTCAGCAGAAAGGAAGAGAATGCCAAGGAAGCAAACTTGGGCTTCGCCATCAACAACGGCACAAAGAGAGTGCTTCATCTCTTGCTTTTGTTCTTTTTGATCCTGTGTTCATGGTAACAAAGCAATGTTTCCATGGTGATTACCAAGTGGCAACGAGAGCTAATGGTTTGCCGGGAGCATCAGGTTGAGAGAGACCTGAGAGGACTCTTGGGGAAGTTTGCATAGCCAGGCTGCTGGGATGGCTTTGTGTCTCCTTGGGTTTCTTGTTACGACCCCGTCCCATGCCAAAACCTGCCCTTGGTGCATTTCAATGCAGGGAGGGAACCAAGGAAGACCTCTGTGAAGACAAAGCCAAGCAGCCAAAACCAGAAAGATGCAAGGGTCGGTTGATGGCTCAGCTCATAAACATGCTAACCAGTGAAGTTAACCTTTATTTAATAGCACATGTAAACAGACACCTAAATAATAAATACAGTGGGACCTTGGTATCCACTGTGGTTTGGTTCCAGGATCCCCCGTGGATAACTAAATCTGTAGGTACTCAAGTGCCTTTAAATATAACGACGGAGCAAAACAATTTACATTTTCATGTAAAATGGAAAACCAAAGTTTGCTATTTGGAATTCATACTTTTTTGGAATATTTTCAAACCGTGGATGCTTGAATCCATGGGTAACAAATTGGTGGTTAAGGAGGGCCAACCATATTTGTGGAATCCTGTTGCTGATGTATGCATCCCTAATATTACATTTCTCCTGCATGTGCCTTTTCATGGATGTTGCAGAAGGACCTCCATCCTCAACAAACCCCAGCACTTTTAACTTATGGATCTGGATTTGGGGGAAGTTGAGATGCAACCAGCCAGAAAGATGACCTCTGCAAGAGATGCAGGACAATCCCTCCATCTCTGGGCATCTGGTTGCTGACATATAGCCCTACTCCAACATCCTGCCCTTCTTTGGCCACTTACTGGTTGGAGATCAGAACATCCCTGTACCAGATCAACAGTTTGGGAGCTTAGGAGAGGATGAAGTTACAGCTGTTGGATCTTCACATTTCACCAGCGTGATCCACTGTCTTGGTGGAGGAGATTAAAGTTCCTGTGATTTCTACTGAACTTTTACAGTGTTAATATTCTGAGTTTGGGTGGGTGGGTTGGATTTGCAATTGCTTATGGTGTCCTGGGATGTGGAGTTTCATGAAGCATTTCGAGTTCTCTTCCAAAGAACTCTAATCCCTCTCTAAAGTACACATCCCAGGATTTTGGAGCATGTAGCCTTGGTGTTAAAGTGGAGAAGAAGACTACGTGATAGATGTGTTTAAATATTTGAATGGGTGCCATATGGAGGATGCCGCAAGCTTGTTTTCTGCTGCTCCAGTGGATAGGACCTGGAGCAATGGATTCAAACTACAGGAAAGAGATTCCACCTAAACGTTAGGAGGAACTTCTTGATGGTAAGAGCTGTTCCATAGTGGAAGACGCACCCTCGGAGAGTGGTGGAGTCTCCTTCTTTGGAGGTTTTTAAACAGAGGCTGGATGGCCACCTGTCACAGGGAGGGCTTTGCTTGAGTATTCCTGAATGGCAGAATGGGGATGAACTGGATGACCTTTGGGGTCTCTTCCATCTCTACAATTCTGTGCTTCAACTGCATAGGACTCTTTCAAATGGGAGGAATTTCTCCCAATTCCGAATGGAGCCAATGTGGATTCATGTAAATTCGCTTGTTTAGCGAATTTACCTGAACCCCTGCTCCGTTCGGAAGGCATTCGGAATTACTTCCCATTACCCGAAAATAAACCCCCCTTGCCCGAAATCACGTGAGAAGCTTAAATTCGCAATAACGTTAAACCCATGATTGCATTCGGAGTGACTTCCCTTTTGCCCAAATTTGCTTGAGAAGAATTAATTTGCAATAACGTGAAACCCCAGGATTGCGTTTGGATTGCCCTTGGATTATACTTCCAATTTCCCACGTCTGAAAGAGTCCATAGTGTGAAAGACCACAAAGTCACTTCACTCTGGTTCCCTGTTAGCTGTATCCATGTCAGAGAGAGATTGCAAAGCCTCCTCTTTCTCAGCCTCCCTCCCTCCTTCCCTCCCTCCTTCCCTCCCTCTCTCTCTCTGGCAGCTTGCTCCATCCTCAGATGTGGAGGAAAGCGGTCCTCTCCGTGGGGTGGGGAGAGCCAGGGGACAGTCTGGACGGTGCCTCTGGGGGTCTCGCTCCCTTTCAACCTGGCTTCTGCTGTCACAACAGCCCCGGCTCTGATGGGGAGATCAAACCCATGGAAGGCTGCCTGGATTCTCACTTCAAAGGGGAAGCATCAGGCCTCTCTGCCACCAGGCTTCCTTCCAGGGACCCAGATGCTGCGGATGCTCCTGATCCTTCCTTTGGGGCTCCTTTTCCTCCCCCAGCCCCAAAACTCCTGCTATTTCTGCTCCCACCTCCCTCCCTGATTCCTTTGCAAAAGACTTTTTGTGGCCTGGCTGGAAATGAAGACCAAGCAGGGGCCGGAATATTATTATGCCCCTCTGTAAGCGCATCGGAGAGTACATTTTAGAGATGAGCAAAAGTTCTCCTCCAGTGATAGAAAAAGAAAAAGGGGGTTAAAAATGTCACCCCACCTTATCAAAACATGAGAAGGGGTTTGGGACAGATGTGGCAAGTTAGCTTTTAGCACAACCTCACTGCAGGCATTTCCAAAGTGTAGCTTGTTTATTTATTTATTTATATCCTACCATAATTTCTAAGGTCTCTGGCCAGCATGCAATAAAACCAGTTTAAGGAAATGGATAACCTTGACTGGAGTCCTCCATCACATTGTAAGTTACGTAGAGATGCCAGCCGCAGATGCAGGCAAAACGTCAGGAATAAATTCTTCCAGAACATGGTCACATAGTACAAAAAACCCCACAACAAAACTATTTACATATATTGGCCCTCCGTATCCAAAGGAAGTCCTGTTCAAGACACACACATTCCTGTGGATGCAAAAAACCACAGGACCTCAAGTCCCATTGGTTGTAATGGCAGCGCACCATGCATGCAGTGTGTATGTGCCACCATTGGGTCGTCCGCTGATGTTCAAATGGGGTGGAGCAACTATTCAGCTATGTAGCGCAAGCACTACAAAAGCACTACTTGTGAAGGAACTGCTAACAGGACATAGGCAGGAGTGTCCCAGTTTTCATTGGAATCTACCATTGGGCACCAGCACTCCTTACCTGGAGTCTCAATGCACAACGGTCCCCATGCGCATTGGTCCCTTGGCCAACTCTTATCCATAATTACATAATAGCTGCCCTTGACTGGATACAGACATTACAGAACTGCCCAGTAATGTAATCCCATTTATGACGGCATAACTCCCCAACAAGATTCTGGACAATAATAATGGGGGGGGGGGGGGTTGATACTAAAAAAATATTAAATCCATTTGTCATTTGAAACCAGTTTATTTAAAATCAGTTGAAACAATTTAGTGGCGGAGTCTCCTGTTTTGGAGGCTGTTTTTAAGCAGAGGCTGGATGGCCATCTGTGCCAGGAAGTGTTTGATGGTGTCTTCCTGCATGGCAGAATTCAATTGGAATGGGTGGCCCCTGGGGTCTCTTCCAACTCTGGGATCCTATGCTTTCTTGCATTGCAGAAGGGGGGTTTGATTCGATGGCCCTTGGGGTCTCTTCCAACTCTAGGATCCTTTTTTCTATGATTCTGTGGCTATTGGACATATATTGCTATGCTACAGCTGAGAAGGCCCTCTCCCATTTCCCATGCATTGACCCCGCTGGTTGGACCCAAAGGAGGACCCTCCTTCCCCCAAAATACCTCCATCCTCAGACAAGGCCAGATAGGGAGAAGCTCTCCGTCAAGAATGAAGGTTCTTACATGGCTCCATGCAATGGCCCCAGGTAGCATCCTGTTGGTGTCTGCACTTGCGTTAAAATCCCCCATTGAAGTGGTGGGACATTTTTGTCTGTTGGAGGGAAAGATACACAATTTTGTGTTTGTTTTTAACTCCATTGCAAACTGCTCCTCTAAATACGATGCCTGGCACCAGGGTCCTTTGTGCTACTCCGATATGCCAACCTGGCTTCAGGGAGGGATTTGCAACATGACGGATCTTCCCTCTCTCTTTCTCTCAAACTTGTTCTCTCTCCCTCTCGCCTTGTTTTTCCTTCTTTGTTCCTCACATGCTTTATTTTTCCACCGCAGCTCAGCATTCGACACTTACCTCGAGTGCAGATTTCTTTCCATGCGCTCATCTTGCTCCGGTGTTCTCCATGCCTCTGGGTCTCTGTTGGGTTAGGAATAGACAACGAAACCATCAAGCCCTTAATTATTTTCCTCTCTCTCTGGGATGTACGATACAAGGCTTGTCATCCGGTTGTTACAACTCTCCTTCTTTCTGATCCATAGGAAACTGGTTATCTCTCCTGGGCAGTGAAAAGGCAGCAAAAAACCCAATCTCACAGCACAGAAACAAAGGCATGGATGGGTGTGGATCTGGGGAGTGGAGCCATTTCTCTTCTTCTTTTAAACATAGGATGGGAAAAATATTAAGGCGGGAAGAGATGCATGATGGGAGTTTTAATTTAATCTAGATTAGTGGTTGCCAAATTGTGGTCCTCCGGGTATTTTGGACTTCAGATCCCAGAAGTTCTGAAGTCCAAAGCATCTGGAGGACCAAAGTTTGGGAACCACTGATCTAGAGGCCCTTGGTCTGGGAGCACAAAAAGAAATAGGGAAGAATGGATTGGAAAGTGTGAGATGGTTACTAGCCATAGAGGCAAGTATGGGGAATCCACTTCTTGGAAGCCACCATGCGATCTTAGAACACAAGGATCCCTGAACCAGGTCACAAGCTAGATCTGCTGACATTCCTTCTACACAACCATGAATGGTACAGGAGCCATCTCCAGTTTCCACTCTGGCAACCATAGCTGAGGGAGCTGGGTATGTTTCCCCTGGGGAAAAGAAGGTTGAGAGGTGACATGATGGCCACGTTTACATATATCTGAAAGATATATGACTATGGAAGATGAAGCAAGCGTTTTCTTTATTTCTGCTGCTGCAGAAAACAGGGTCCAGAACAATAGGTTCAAGATACAGGGAAAGAGATTCCAGCTCAACATTAGAAAGAGCTGGTCGACAGTGGAAGGCGCTGCTGCTGCCTTGGAGTGTGGTGGAGTCTCTTTCTTTGGAGGTTTTTATGCAGAGGCTGGATGACCATGTGTCCCAGGGAGTGCTTTGATCATGCGTTCCTGCATGGCAGAAGGGGGTTGACTGGATGGTCCTTGGGGTCTCTTCCAACACTAAGATTCATTTACTTGTGTTGCCATTTGTCTCTCCAAAAACTCACGCCAGATGGGCTGTTGGTTCTGGTGCACCAACTCCAGGGAATGTGGAGTTCTTGGAGTGGATTGTATATTGTATTGCCTCATCAGTTGGAGCTGGGCCACCTGGGCTCACAGGTCTCAGGTATGGTGATCTCAGGCTCAGGGGTCTTCTCTTCTCCAGAAGAAGTTGCACATGGCAGTTCCTTTGCTGACTCCAGTGGTTCTTCAGCCCCTGAGTCCCATCAAGATGCTCTTTGACATCAGCCAACCTTACTAATAATGTCATATATGAGCTGGGAAAGTGTGATGGTGGCCAGTCAGGCAGCAGCATGGAGAGCTTTAATGGTATTCCACCACAGTTGGCCAGTTAGATGAAGGGTCAGTACCATCCGCTTGCCATTGCACAGCCGGGGGGTAATGATGTGTAGGAAAGTATTGGCAACAGCGTATGTAACAACCACAAAAAGACCTAACACATCACTCATAATGTCTGGATTATGACCCCAAGCCACTGCTAGTCTTCTGGTCCATGGCAAAGAGGAGACAAGGGGCAGATGGAAATGCCACGAAACCCTGGACACAGGTAGCCAATGGGCGACCCCTCTGATCCTGTGAACTGGACTTTTGTTGAGAATGCACAAAACCCATTGTCTGCTGGCCTTGTGGGTTGCCTTAAACCTTTTATCTGAGGCATCCTTGTATTCCAGCGTCTCATGGTGGCTTCCATGAAGTGGATCCCCCACACTTGTTGGCTGATAGCCATCCCACACTTTCCAACCCTTTCTTCCGTTTTTAATTTTCTACTCATAGAGGGTGCTGCTTCCAGACCAAGATCAGTGGTTCCCAAGCTTTGGTCCTCCAGATGCTTTCGACTTCAGCTCTTAGACTTCCTGAATGTTGGCCAAGCTATCTGGGGCTTCTGGGAGCCGAAGTCCAAAACATCTGGAGGACCAAAATTTGGGAACCACTGATCGGTGGTCCCCTTGTGGGCTGCCTTAAACCTTTTATCTGAGGGCCCCACTTGGGCTCCTTGAAGAAACCAAGGTGCCCCTGGCCAGCAGACAGACAGACAGAGAGCACAAAGCCTTGCCGGTGCTTTCGGCTGGCTGATATTTTACAGGGAAAACCATGTTTCCTCTTCGACTGCATCTCATTCCCCCAAGATGTAATGATCCTTTTCTTTCTTCCTTTTGTTAAACAGTGCCACTATAATTAAAGTTTTATACAAACCTTCAAAAGGGGTGGATGGGAGGAGGGGGGATTTTCCCTCTTTGAAACTGACTTACAAAGAGATGTCACCAAAGGAGAGCGGGAAATACAGGCGTCTGCGCCGGGTAGCAATCACCCAGCAGCAGCCGAGCGACAGGAAAATGTTTGTTTGAAAGCTTCAGATTCAAGCACAAATGACTGCAAATGCATATCAATTTTTTACCAAAACAGGAAAAAAAAAAATCCTCAACACCTACAGAGTGTACCTAGATACAATCAGAGGATTAAAGACTCCCTGCCTGGAGAAAGCAAGCCTGGGATGAGTGAAGATCCAACGTTCTTAACTCCGCTTTTGTGCCATGTTCTTCATGTAAAAGTGAGATAAAGACGAGGAAAAGAGAAATATTGGGTTGGGGAGTGGGTTATGCATACACACCTATGTCTCCAGTCACAGAGAGAGATTGAGAGATTGAGAGAGAGATCCTGTTGGAGATTTACACTCAAGCAATCCCTGGTTTGCATCGGTGGCCTCATTCCCACTACCTTTTAAACCAGATCGCAAATCGGTTTGAACCGGATCAAATGACCCTGGTTCCCACTTAATTCGAATCGCTGAAGCAATACTGAGAGGGGGACCATGCTCCAGACTCATTTAACCCACAGTTTTTTGACGCTGATTTTTTTCCGCTTCTTTTTCGATAAATCGATTCTGCGCAAGTGTGAACCGCAAGCGGATCAGAGTCGATTCGAATTTCCCCTTTGGTCAGCTGGAACTGAATCATTTTGAATTGATTCATTCGTGAATGGAAACCACAAGTGGGTTATTTTGATGACAGAAAATACGATCGGGGCAAGTGTAGTGTGAACCACGATCCGATGTCAAATTGATCCATCGATTCGGATCACACACCAATTTATCTGTAAGTGGGAAGGAGGCCAATGTAAATTCCTGGCGCTGCCATAGTGTGGTGGTTTGAAACTGGAGATCAGGGTTCGAATCCCTGCTTGGCTATGGAAACCCACTTGAGCAAGTCACATTCTCTCAACCTCAGAGGGAAGCACCAGCAAAACTCCTCTGAACAAATCTTGCCAAGAAAACTCAACGGTGTGTTTTCCTTAGTGTCACCGTAAGTCAGAAACGACTTGAAAGCATGCAACAAGAACAATAAAATCCCAATGTGGGTACTCTTCAAGCATTTTAGAAGGACGGAGCCTGTATCACTTTACGCAACACATTCATTGCTGTGTGGAAGGGCAGCCGGACAGCAACTCTAGGCCATAGACCGGTCAAGGGGCTGTGTCCATCTGGTGCCTTCTGGGTCCTGTTGCACCACCAAAGAGAAGAAGGGCTTCCATTGACCTCTGGAGCAGATGTGTAAGTAGACTGGATCTTGACCAATGCTCTCCAGCACCAGAGGTGGGCAAACTGCAGCCTTGGGGCCACATGTGGCCAACCATGGACGTTTTGGGAGCCCTCGACACTCCAGAATTTCCAAACCAACCTTTCTGTCGCCAAACCACATACAATGGTCCTGTATTTCGGAGACTGTTTAGAACACCAGTTATTTCTGCTGAAGGGTATGGATGTTTCCTATACAAAAAATAATGAAATCCTATGTGGCTTTATGGGATACAGTTAATTTAGTGTTGTTTTTGGCTTTATAAACCAATAACATATTTGTGTTTGCGTTTGGTTTTAGCCCCTCAAGAGAGCCGTTTCTCATACAGATTGAAATGCATTGGACTATTTTAAAGGGAAGAAACAGTTGACCGTCTAGCACAATGATGTCCAAACTCTGGTCCTCCAGATGTTTTGGACTTCATTTCCCATAATTCCTGACTATTGGCCAAGGTGGCTGAGGCTTCTGGGAGCTGAAGTCCAAAACACCTGGAGGTCCAGGGTTTGGACATCGCAGCGCTTGCCTCCTTCTTGTTTTCTGCTTTTGACATGCTTTTCAGTACAGCATTTTCTGAGCAGAAAACAAAATCTTCTCCATGGAAAAGGATACTTTTGTGCAAAGATTTTTGCACAGCAAATGCAGTTTTCCATGGGGGGAAAAAATGCCGTGTGTGAATTTTGTACAGAATAAGTCTTGAACTGTGAACGGTCTACAAAAAGTGTAGTTTTCAAAGACTACCTTGCCGCAAGATGAAAGCTGGCAAAATGAAAAGTCATTAAAACTAAAAACCCATTGCTTCCGTTGAGAAGAAAATTAGCCAAGGATTGCATCCCTGCATATAACCAGCCCTTGGGACCGTGCCCAGAAAACAAACCAGTAATAAAATTTCCCATTAAAAGGGCTCATGGTTGCTTCCTATGCAGCAGACGCACACAAATGGAAACAGGTGAGCAGCTTTTGGCTCCCTTTGTACATTTCTGCAGACTTTGAAACTGAATTTCTCCATTCCTTAGCAGAAATGTTTGTGGATGTTCTGTAACATCACAGAGGGAGTAGCCAACATTTACCAGTTTCTGCCATGGCTTCCTGCTATGGAATCCTGGGATGTGCAGTTTTGGCTAGAACCAGAGCTCTCTGAAGGCTGGATGTCTCACAAAACTACAAGTCCCAGGGTTCCGTAGCATTGTGCTATGGCAGTTAAAGCGGCGTCAGATTGGATTGTTTCGGCAGTATGGATGCGACCAAGATTAACTCCTCTAACGTCCACTTCCAGGCAACTAGGCTCCTTAACAGCTTGTTCCGGCCGAGCCGTTTCAAAGGCAACGAACGAGAATTCTTGGAAATTAGGCAACAGCTTTCATCTGAGTATTTCAAAGTACTTCAGCAAACCTTCGCTAATTAAACGGATGCCAGCAAATCTCGTCGGCTGGCGGAGAGAAGCAGCTCCCTGCAACTATCCCCAAGGGAGTTGCCCGGATGGCAGTTACAGGTGTGTGACAGAAGCAGCATCCCAGCAATTTTCATATGGCTAGGGATAAAGGGAGCAATGATAATAGTTTGGCTCCCCCTGCGGACAGATGGAAGACCCCAAAAATAGACAACTAAAGGGCTCATGTTGGGTCCTTCCATGTTACGCAGTGACAGAGCCATGATTTCCTTGCAAAGCAGCTAATAAAATGTGGGCTAGACAATGCGACTGTTTAGGTGGATTTGTAATTGGTTGACCGGCCGAACCCAAAGGGTGCTCAACAATGGCTCCATTTTGGACACAAGTGATCACTGGGGTATCCAGTGGGGTTCTGTACTGGGACCAGTTTGTTATTCAACATCTGTATCAATGACTTGGATGACAGAATTAGACCCTACGTTGCTCCAGCATCATCCAGAATATCCACTGGAAGAGCATCTAGGTGTGGGAATTTATCTTTCCAATATGTTGCAGGACTTCCCTTAACCATTTCCAATAAAAGTACCTGTTTTCCAGAATCGGAAATGGCTTCAAGATACATCCCATTTTTGTTGCTGTTCTGTTGTTTTCTTTGGGGGACATTTTTTGGCAAATCGAGTAGCACCCGAAAGGGAACCAGGAAAAGAAAACTGCCCCTTGATCTGCAAATCCTCCAACAATTTGCCACCAACAATTCCTCCAACCACGAGGACTTTACCTTCTAAGTTGGGATAATTTGAAGATACGGATCTGCTGTTGGAATAATTTGAAGAGACGGATCTGGTTTAGAGGATGGAGCCATGGCTTTATATCAAAGTGCTATAAGGGAGTATATACGGGGGACTTTATCAGACGTCAGAAATTGGAAGTATAATCCAATGGCAATCCGAACGCAATCATGGGGTTTCACGTTATTATGAATTAAGGTATCTCACGCAATTTCGGGCAAAAGGGAAGTCATTCCGAACACAATCATGGGTTTTACGTTATTGCGAATTGAAGCATCTCGCGCAATTTCAGGCAATGGGGGGGTCATTTTCGGGTAATGGGAAGTCATTCTGAACCCATTCCAAACGCAATGAAAATTCACGTGAATTCGAATTGGCTCCATTCGCAATAAAGAGAAATTCTTCCCGTCTGATAAGGTCCACTCGTTGTGGACGTCCGCTGTGTACTTTTTGCTCCGCATCGACTTCTCTGCTTCTTATGAGGATGTCACTGGGACAAGATGTCTTCCCACCCATGACTCTGGAGGACGCCGTGAAGTTTTTGAACCTGCTGTTCTCGCCATCTTGGGCTGTCTCTCTTCTCCGGCACCTACAGTGTGTTATTGACAAGCAAACAACAACATAATGCCGGTGTGTTGTGCGAGAGCTGAAGTTGAAGCAAAAATTACAGGCTTTTAAGGTGAGGGGGAAGAAATGTGCGACTCGGAGCCCTTAAGTGTTTGGCACGGCTTCTTCGTCTCTGCCACGTAGGCAGCCGAGCTTAAGCGATTTATGGGAGCTGGCAGATGGGAAGGAGGGTGTCGGTGGCGCTTGATGTAATTCCTAATGGCATGGCGCTCGCACCACCCGGTCCTGCCGGTTGTGATGCTTCCTGGGATAAGCAGATAATCTCCTCCACCTTTGCGCAGAAGGTCTGACCCCAAGCTTGTTGGAGTCACAGATTAACAGAGAATTAGCCCCCCAAAGGGAGCAGGTCTGCCAATACAGTTTTCACTCGCATCCAATACAGGTGGATTCCTGGTAGGAGAAGAGATTTCTTGATGGCGGCGGAGGTTAGACACTCTCCTCATGTATCTTTTCAAGGCAAGTTAGCCTCTGAGGGATACCTAGTTCTGAAACCTGCAAGAAAGCAAGGCTCTTGGACATGCAGCGATTGAGTAGAGTAGTGGTCTCAAACTTTGGTCTTGGACTTCAACTCCCAATAAGCCCCAGCTGCCATGAATCTTGGGAGCTGAAGTCCAAAACATTTGGAGGACCAAACCTTGTGAATCACTGGGCTGGAGGAACAGGGGATGATGGTTTAGGGTACAGCACCATTGGACAAAGTGTGGCTTATGGGTCACATGAAGCTTCCTAGAAACATTTTGCACCCCTTTGGCCTCCTAGGGACCCAAAATAACTGCAAACTTTTTAAAATTGCACCGAAATGCCTCCAAATATATAGAGCAGTGGTTCCCAATTTTTCATCCTCCAGATGTTCTGGACTACAGCTCCCAGAATTCCTGACTGTTGGCTAAATTGGATTAAGCTGGAGCTTAATCTAGAAGTTGATGTCCAAAACACATGGAGGGCTAGTGTTTGGGAACCACTGATCTAAAGGATATGGAGGGCATTTTTGCAATGTTTATGCCTTTTCCCTGGCCATTTTAGATGTAGAAGTGACTTCTTCTAACTTCTGATTTTTAAAAAAGACCTAATACAGGGTGGGCTGAAATGGCCCAGGATGGCTTTAGAGTAAGGTGGCAAAATGTTTGGGTAATGTAGCCCATGCGCTTCCCATAGTTACCCAACCATAGGATAAAGGACTTCAGGAGAGGCAAGTATTGAAAAGCCAAGCTATGGGCTCTTCCATACAAATATGTCTGGAAGTCATGATATTAATTGCTGTCGATCTCAGGAGTCAAGGGTCAGTTTAAAATCCCAATGATACTCTGATTTCCCAGGCTATTTTCTTGCAAGCACCAGTCCCATCTGCAACCCTTTATTCCCATCCTTGGGAGGCTTTCTTCTTAATTCCAAGACATATCAGAACAATATGTTCTCATCTCTTGTCTTTCTTCTTTCCTTCCTTAAAAAAAAAAATCATAGTCCTGTAGTGCATTTGTGAAATGGCCCTTTTGCACTTCTGTTTTTTAAAAAATCCAGAGAGCAGAAAATGTGCCCTCAAAACCACTTTCTGCAAACCATGCTCCATTTTGTTTTTTATTTCTTTAAGCCAAAATCCTTTTGAAGAGCATTAGTACAGATCCAAGACGTTGCTACAACAAGCAGCTCTCAAAAAGGACAGAACGAGAGACCTCTCCAGACTGTGCAAAAGTTACCGTAAACGCGACGCTGTGTTTTGGGATTTCACGCTTGGTCACAGTTGTTTCCACTCCTCCATGCGGTCATGCCCTTAATATGCCAGGCTTTTGTCCCTGATTTGCTGTTATTTGTTGTAGATTCAAAGCGTTGCTCCCAACCTGCACGTTTTTGTCCAATTGTGCTTTCCTCCCATTCCAGGTGCAGTTGTGTCACAAGGCCTCATTCCCACTTCCAAAAACAAAACGGTTTGCGATCTGAATCGATTGACCAATGTGAAGACGAGCTTGAGTCTCACTACACTTGCCTCGGTCGCATTTCCTTTCATTTTCTGGCATCAAAATAACCCCTTTGTGGTTCCCATTCACCAATGAATCGAATCAAAATGAAAGGGAAATTTGAATCGATTCAGATCCGCTTGTGATTCACACTTGCGTGGAATCGATTTATCGAAAAGAAGTGGGGAAAAAATCAGCGTCAAAAAGATGCAGGTGAAATGGGTCTGGAGCATGGCCCCCCTTTCGGAATCACTTCGGCGATTCGGATTAAGTGGGAAGCAGGGCCGTTCGGATCAGTTCAAACCAAATTGCGGTCTGGTTTAAAGGGTAATGGGAATGAGGCCCAAGCGTGGCTTCCCTTCATCATCAGCAACCCTAAATGGACAGAGGGCGGGTTGACGTTGCTTGGTGGAGCAGGTAAGGCTCTCTGTGCATGTTCAGGAGTCATCTCACAAGGTCACAGAGAAAGCCATAACTGGTCGCTGCGGAAGCCAAGTCAGTAGCGGGGATGGCAGACTGTTTTAACGAACGAAGCCCACCAGGTATGGCCAGGGGGCTGTTTATGAAGCAGGTGTTGTCTTCCTTCCTGGAAATTTCATTAGGGGCGTTAGGTATAGATAGTCACTGGACCAAAGCCTACAAGTAATTATGGGTAATTACTATGCCTCGGTGTTTGGAATAACAATGGGCCACCAAGCACCTGCGGAGGCCAAGGCGCTTCTGGTGGGCGTTTAAGCCGCTTTGCAAAGTTTTCCTCCCTGCTCCTACCTTGGCATCTGCATATTTTGAAGCACGTCTCACCATAATCTCCGGCCGTAGAAGAATTGCTCTCCTGAGTGCTTGATTTACCTGGAAAGAAAATGATGGAGAAGAAGGCCCAAGCTCTGCTGATGGTCCTAGTTACTACAGAGTAACCGAACCATCAGGATTAGGTAAATCCCATCGGTTCTATGAGTCTAATCTATTTGTGAAAGGTGGACCATGACAAGCAGAAAATCAGCTCCTTTGAAACATAGTGCTGGAGGAGAGTTGTATGGGCATGACAGGCTACCAAAAAGACAAATCCTAGAGCAAATCAAACTTGAACGTTCATTAGAAGCCAAGGTGACTCAACGGAGGTTATCTGACTTTGGACATATCATGAGATTTGAGATGAGTCACTGGAAAAGACAATAACGCTTGGAAAAGTGGAAGGAAATAGTTGGAGAGTATGTCTTTCCTGAAAAGCACTGAAGAGATGTCTCATCTCATCTCATTGCAACCAGTCAAGGCCCAGGAATCCCACTCAAAACAGCCAAGACGAGCCACAAAGACGGTGGCAGACCTGCGCCCGACACGTCCGGCGTCCCCTTCTCTTGAGTTTTCTCCTGCCTGCTTCCAAGTCACACCAGCCAGATGCCTGGAGGAATTACAGTGTTTGGGAAAGAAAACAGAGCCACACAGAGACATTGTTGAATGTAAACAGCAGTTAAATATGCGCTGCCGTCTGCCGTCGCTTCGGCAGCCTGCAAAGACACAGGAAGAGCCGGTGGGGAAATGTTGGAGGAGGGAAAAAAAAGATGCTGGAGAAGCCAAGATTTGTTTGAAAAGCCTTCCATTGCTTGCCTGGCGCGCCACCAGCTCCCTCCTCCCAGCGATGTCTTGCTTGAGTCAGTATAGGAAGTTTATCTCCTGATACGTCTCTCCTGAGCTCCCCTCAACAAGTCTAGAGACCTCTTTCATCCATCTGTCCTCCTGCAAAAAAAGAAGAAGAGTTAGGGTGGGACCCAGGATGATCCATTGAAACCAGCTAGAATCGCATTGGGCAAACCAGCTGCTGTTCCTGGCTACTCTGGAAGGCAGTTCTTCATCGGAAGAATTCTTCTCCATCTGATGAGTGTGAAGATCCTGCCTCAGGGCTGCACCTCCTAAATCTTCACCTTCAAAGTTACGCAGCAAACATGCTCTCCATTGTGTCAAATGGCAATGCTGCACAACTGAAATGCATTCCCAAATGTCCAGCCCCACTACACAACCGAACAGCCACGTTCATGGACATCTCCTTGGGCACACACCACAGGCACCTTCCACATCCTTGACCCGATTGGAGCCACCTGACATCAGACAAAAATGGTTGGCAGCTTCCACAAGAGAATGGACTCGTGCCTAAGGCACCCAAGGGATTCTGGGCACTGTCGTGGCATGGGAAGAAGGCTGGGGGGTGGCTGGCAGTGCAAAGAGCCTCAGCATTCATTTGGAAACAACAGGCACCCATGGAGCAGCTGCTTGGAAGGCAGAGCAGTCTCCTGCAGCCCAAGATCCCTTGCGGGAAGGACCCAAGAGCCACCAGAGAATGAAGAGCGGACACTGAAATTGCCCTCCTTCCCTCCTTCTTCTCCCCATCTCTCTCTTCTTCACTCCCTCCTTCATCCTTTCTCTACTTCTTTCTCCCTCATTCCCTTCTTTCCTTCCACACCTCATCTCTCCCTTCTTCCTTTCTTCCCTTCCTCCTATGCTTCCTCCCTGCCTGTCTTCCTCTTTTCATCTCTCTCTTCTTCCCTCCTTCCTTTTTTATATTTTATTTTCGGTTCATTTTCCTGACAAAATTAGCATATTACATATAGTCTTTTCTAATTCTTCTGCTGTGCACATATATACAAATACAAAACATAAAATTTTCCTCCCTCCTTCTCTCCTTCCTCACTTTTTTCTTCCCTCTTTTCCCTCCTTCCTCCCTCCCTTCTTTTCTTCTCTTCATTTCTTCCTTCTGCCTTCCCTCCTTTCCTTCTTTTCTTCGGAGTTTATCATACGATGGGATTTGGGGGTTTAATGCAATGGCAATCTGAATGCAATCATGGGGTTTCATGTTATTTCGAATGAGTGTATCTCACGTAATTTCGGGCAATGGGAAGTCAGTCCGAACGCAATCATGGGGTTTCATGTAATTGCGTATTAGAGTATCTCACGCAATTTCGTGCATGGGAAGTCATTCTGAATGCATTCCGAACGCAACCAGATTTCACGTAAATTCGCTAAACTAGCAAATTCACGTAATTGCAAATTGGCTCCATTCGAAATTGAGAGAAATTCCTCCCATGTGATAAACTCCCCTCTCTCTTCATCTCTCCCTTCTTCCCTTTTTCTTCCCTCTCTCCCTTCTTTCTTTTCCCTCTTCAGCTCCCTTTTTCTTTCCCTCCTTCTTTCCCTCCCTTTTTTCCTTCTCTTCGTTCCTTCCTTCCTCCTTCCCTCCCTCCTTCCCTCTCTTTCTGGAATGGCTTCCACTGGCTGGCCTGCCAGCCTGCGCATCTGGGCCTTTGCTGGGGCAAGAGCGCAGCCTCATTTGTCGAACAGTTGCAACCGCCTTGTAGGTCTCTTACTGGAACGCAGACCGGCTGTTTGTAAGCTGCTCTGTGGAGAGAGCAGGAGAGGCATTTACCAGCCCAGCTGCATTGCCTACATCAGACATTACAAGGGTCAGTGGAGATTAGGAAGCCCAGGCAGAGCAGCAAATGGAAAAAAAACGGAAAGCAGAAAGCAGGCAGGTAGTGCTGCTCCCAGGAAGGGCTCTCTCTATCAACATCGCTCCCCCTTCCACCTCCAAGAAGCACCTTGTCCATCAATCCCAGGTAATGGCTCCTGGCTGGCATCCCACATCTGGCGGAGGGCCTTCCAGGTGCCATTCTGCGGGCAGCCGGCTCCTTCTGCTGCTTTAATGCCCCATCAGAGAGGCCGCGTGAGCAAAGGAATAATGAACAGTAATTTGACTTTATTTTGCTGTCATCGTATTTAATGGACGCCTTGGTTCAGGCTTTGCCGAAGCGAGCCTTCCTCGGGGAACCGGGGGTCGTCCCCGTCACATCCGCTCATGCCAGCCACGTTTGCAAACAGAGGGGCAAGGGCCGCATCTTCATAATTGCTTCCAGGCTCCCACCGGGGATTTGGGTGGGCTGTGCGTCCCCCTCCTCTTCCCCACCGAGCAGAGCACAAGAAACAAATACCGCAGACGTGCCGTGGTTATTTATGCCGCCGCTGGGCTCGCAACGCACCTGAACCACAGTGTGGTTTGAGAAAGAGCCTGCCTGGGGTTGGTCAGATAGAAACTTTGGGTGTGGACTCATTCCACTGGAAAGTGATGGGAGCTACAGTCCAGCAAGACGTATGGAGGGCACCAGCTTTGGGAAGGAAGTCTGTTACAGACCCAACAAAGCTAAATGGAACCCCCATTGAAGGACCGTATCTCCTTACAGGGGCATGTTTGAGCATTGAGAACTAATAATTAGGATCCTATCTTGAAGGGAGCCAGCATTGGACTACAACTGGAGATCAGGGTTCGATTCCCGGCTCGGCCATGAAACCCACTGTGCTCTCAGCCTCAAGGGAAGGCAATGGCAAACGCCCTCTGAACAAACCATGCCAAGGAAACCCCATGGCAGCCTCGTCTTAGGGTCTCCATACGTTGAGAACGACTTGAAGGCACCCAACAACAAAGCTATCCTGACTCCCATCACTGGGATAAATGCTTATAATAATTTATTAGAACTGCGGCTGGATAGTTCTGAATCCCCAATGCCCAGGGCAAGATTCAGGAAAGGAGGCTTTTGCCCTAGGTGGGTTTCTTGTGAGGTTTGGAAAGTGCTGGATCATAGAATCATAGAGTTGGAAGAGACCACAAGGGCCATCCAGGATGAAATGGAAGCCAGTTCTGATCCAAGGAGACACTTTCTGCCAGGAATGTTGAGCTCCCCATGGAAAATAGCTGAGTAGTTTTGTCCAAGGCATAACATCCGCATTCAGTTCAGGTTGCAGAAGCAGAGCTGCACCTGTGGTGCCCTTGTGCATGAAGATCCACATTGGGTTACACTTGTGGTTGCACATTTGAACCAAGATCCTACATCAAACAGGTAGAGCGTGATGCGCTGCATGCACAGTTCTCTATCTGCTCCCCATGCCCTCCAACTTTTCACAGATGAACAACAAGACGCATGTGGACAAGCAACATCATAGTGTGGTCAAGATGACAAAATGTATTCATGGGGAAGAACAGGCAAGCTAACAGTTTGCTTTTGCCTGAAACTCCTGGGAAGACCACCCTTCTGCTCCTCCTTGCTTCTCCTTCCAGCTGCATTAATTTTGCACTGTTTTTGCAACTCAAGCATATGCTACATTGCAGGAATAATGCAGTTTGACTTTACTTTAACTACTCCAAGAATCCTGGGATTTGTAGTTTTGTGAGCTATTTAGCCTTCTCTGCCAGAGAGCTCTGGTGCAACAACAAACTACAAGTCCCAGAATTTAGTAGGATGGAGCCATGACAGTTACATTGGTATCAAACTGCATCAATTCTGAAGAAACCCTCTCTCGATCCCTCTTCTTTGTCTAGCTATTGTCCGATCTCTCTTCTTCCTTTCCTCTCTAAGGTTCTGGAACGGGTCGTTTATTCTCGCTGTCTTGAGTTTCTTGAAGCCAACTCCATCCTGGACCCTTTTCAGTCTGGTTTCTGCCCACAGCACTCTACAGAGACAGCCCTCACCAAGATGTCAAATGATCTCTTGCAGACCAAGGCAAATGGACTCTACACTGTTCTCATTCTTCTAGATTTGTCTGCAGCCTTCGACACCGTGGACCACTGTCTCTTGCTTGACTTACTTTCCGGCCTCGGATTCTCCGACTCAACTGGTTTAAATCTTACTTGTCAGACCGATCCTTTGCCGTGGTCACAGGTGGTCAGACTTCCTCCTCTGTTCCCTTATCTGTTGGAGTTCCTCAGGGCTCTGTCCTGGGTCCCCTTCTGTTCTCTTTATACACATTGTCCCTTGGTAAACTCATCAGTTCTTTTGGTTTCTCCTATCATCTGTATGCCGATGACACTCAGCTGTATCATTCCACCCCTGACCTTTCGCCAGGGCTTGAACAGCAAGTCTCCTCTTGTCTGGCTGCCATCTCTCAATGGATGCGGCATCGGCGCTTGAAGCTCAACATAACTAAGACAGAGCTCCTCGTCTTCCCACCTAAGCCCACCCATCAATACTCCTTCTCTTGTCTCTGTTGACAGCACTTCTATTCAATCGGTTCAGCAAGCCCGCAGTCTTTAATTCTTCTCTGCCATTTATTCTCCAGATTCAGGCCACTGCCAAGACCTGCAGATTCTCTCTCCACAACATTGCTAAAATCCATCCACTCCTCTCAGCCTCCACCGCCAAGACTCTGGTCCATGCCCTGGTGGTCTCGCGACTAGATTATTGTAACCTTCTTCTGACAGGGCTTCCTCTCTCACACCTCCATCCTTTAATCTCTGTCCAGAACTCAGCCGCACATATCATCACATCCGCTCTCCACTTTGACCATGTTTCTCCTCTTTTAGCCTCCCTTCATTGGCTCCCCTTCCCCTTCTGCATCCAGTACAAGCTTTTGTTGTTGACTTTCAAAGCCCTCCACAGACTGGCTCCTCCGTATTTATCTGAACTTCTTTCTCCTTACATTCCTTCTCGTACCCTCCGTTCTGGCAATCAAAGTCTCCTGTCCCAGCCGAGGATCTCCACTGCCCCGTCTTGGATTCATCCTTTCTCACTTGCTGCCCCTCACTCCTGGAACCTTCTTCCCCCACCCGCGCGCCTCATCACTTCTCTAACCGATTTCAAAACTGAGTGAAAGACTATATTGTTTAGGGAAGCGTTCCCAGGCGAGTGACCTTCTCTGCCCCAGGATGTTGCATCCGAATTATGTATTAAGAAGCCGAGCCCTCCCTCCAGTCCTTCTGTCTTGATCCAGGCCTCAGAGAGAGTGAAGAACTGCTGGATTTGGTCCCCTTCCCCACCACCTTTCCTTTCTCCTTTTGTGTCGTGTCTCTTTAGATTGTAAGCATGAAGGCAGGGAACCGTCTAATTAAAGATTGTATGTTCAGCGCTGTGTAAATTTACAGTGCTATATAAAAAAGGTTAATCATCATCATCATCATCATCATCATCATCATCATCATCATTTCTGCAGTTTGCAGAAACCGAGGTAAGCTGAGAAAAAAAGGAGGATGCTGGGAGTAGGGGAGAGAAACTGGGACATTTTAAAAGTTGCCAAAAAAAATGGGATGGCAAAGGATTAATTGGGACTGTCTTTGCCAAATCAGGACAGTTGGAGGGCATGAGTCTGCAATGTAAGGAAGGCATTTTATCCTCTTCCAAGAATAAGATAAAAGGAACAGGCCTGGAAGTGGAGAGAATGCTGGCTGGCAAATTCTGAGAACCAGTCTTAAAAAGTAACTTTTTTCCAGTCTCTCTTCAAGGGCCTGCCAGCCAAAAGCTGAGAGCTTTCCCTGTGAACCACCAGCGCAATATTTCGGAGACAGATCCATCTGCGGCTTTATTGGTGGTGCGCAGCTTGGATGAAAGCAAGCCCCAGAGATAATGCACAATTGGCAAATCTGCTCACATCAGAGTTAATGGAGTTATCTGCCTCCATGCAACAAGCTAACAAAGGGTGATAGAGAGGCTGCCCAGCAATATTGAAATGCATAATTGCCACCCCAAAGAAGACTTTATTGACTCACTGGATAAAGGAACATGAAGGAGAGAACTTGCTCCAGAGATCACAGGGCCTCCCAAAATGCAGCCCTATGGTTATGGAGCAGAGAGGGAGGCTGAGATCTATTATCCCCAAGCCCCTTGCTGCGGCACACCAAATATTTGAGTGCGGCAAATAGGAACATATAATTAATCATTCCGAATGCAATTTGATGACTGGGCTGCCAGAGCGAATAGTCCTCCTCCTGTTCCCTGGAAGAAAGGCCTGCGGAGAAACAGCGGGAAGAGAGGAGTGAACAGAGGGAGGATCGTAAGCATTTGGCTTTGCTGGACTTTGCTGGCCGCTTTCCCTCTGCCTAGGAAGCATGACAAACCGGCTCTGCAGCGCCTTAAAGGCCAACTGGTTTCCCAGGGCCAGCGCATTTGCAAGAATTGGCCGCTTATCAGACAGAAGGGAAGGAGGAAGACATATTAGATGCTGCAAAGATGCTCTCCCCACCATCGTGGGTTCGCTCCATGGGTCACTTTTGCAATCTGTTTTGTTTTACAGCCAGCTCTCCATATCCGCTGATTTTTTTTTTTTTTTAATCCATGGGTTCAAGCATCCAAAAATACATCAATTCCACAAAGCGAACCTTGATTTTGCTATTTTATGTAAGGGGCATCATTGTATTTGATGGGACTTGAGCATCCATGGAATTTTGTATCCTTTCCTGCCCTTCTAGGTGGCAAGAGAGTACCCCCAGCCCTGCCCATTGGCTGCCAATGCCGTTACTCTTCGATTACCATGATTTTGGGATGCCACCGGCACTAATTGCAATTTCCATTTCAGCAGCTCTCCTCGGCGGGCAGAGTGGCTCTTTCTTTCTAATGAGACGCTCTTGAATTATCAGCCTGTGTGGGATAAAATGGAGACAACGGCGGCTTACATGCGTCGTGAGTTCATTATTAGCATCTGCTAGAAATCTCACTCTCGGACTGCTAATGGCTTCCTCTCCTGCACAAAACGCATGCTGGGGTTGAACCTGCCTTGCGCTGGGCCTCAGCGGCAGATCTTTCTCTTTCTCTTACTCTTTCTCTCTGGGCAGCCGACCTCCACCTGAGAAAGCACACAACCCACAAGCCACACTTCTGTTTAACAAAAACCAAGCACAAGTCTCTAAGAACAACCGAAACAAAAGCCGACATTGGTTGACGGTTTAGGATTGTCGTAGACCCTGAAGTTTCTGGACAAAGCCTGAGATCTAGGGATGAATATATAGACCTCCCTGGAGAGTCTGTTGCAGCAATGGATCCATTTAAGACTTGCAAATTGGTTTCAAGCTCCTGCTTTGGAGACCTGAATCTAGTCCTTTCCTCTTGCCTGGAGCCGAGCCTCCCAAAACTGGAGAATTTGCTCCCTTGTCTCAGAAATGACCCATGAAAATTGGAGACTCCAGAGAAAGCCAACAGAGATTTCTGCAATTCTCCCTCCATGTGAGCCAGGCAACGATCAGGGGTTATGGAATTATAGGATTTGTGGTCCAAAACGTCTGAAAAGCACCAAATTTGGAAGGTAACCTGGCTCAATATACCACTAACTTAAATCCCAAATAGCCATGGAGGTTTTAAATGTGTGTTGTTTTCCCTGAACCTAACTTGCCTCGCAGGATGGTTGTGAGGACAAAGGAGGACATCTTGGATGAAAATGGGGATAGAAATGAAAGGAAGCCAGTAAGAAGGATAAGGGAATTCTCCCAAGGATTCACAGGTACAGTTTTGTGACTTCGTGTGTGAGTGTTTTAGTTGGCTTTTAAATAAAATAGCCCACCTTTTCACCAAAGGCGTGATTAAAGGCACAGGTAGAGAAAAACCACCAAAGCACTGAATTGCAAACCGAAGGGCAATGAATTGCAAATTTTGTAGTTGGAGGAAGGCCAAGTTTAGGCCAGTATGAAACTAAATTAGAACCACAACTGGAACCTTTTTGCATCCCACCTATTAAATCTTGCAATACTTATATTTTGCATGGATTGTTTAACTTCAGCTTTGTCGCTAGACCAACCGCTGTTTTCATGCTGCTGGTAACAAACCCACCAAGCTCCTGTGAGCCTTGCCAGGTAAATGCGTTTGAAATCCTGCTTTGCGTATTTCCCCCCCCAGTATCGAAAAGAGGTTCTGGGGACTGAGTTCGGGAAACGCCTGGCTCAGACCGGCGGAATGGGCTCTGGGCCATCAAGGAGCTAATAGCAACATGGACAAATGCGCTGCAGCCACACAAAAGAAGAAGAACACAATGCACAGCCCTAGCCAGCTTTTCCTGAGTTTTCTTCCAAATGATTCTCGCTTAGATGGGCAAAGTTAATTTTACGAGAACAGCAGTGCAATGCTAGGAAGAGGAATAAGCGCACCCTGGGGATGCCACAACCTGCCAAGAAACCACACTCTCTGGCCTGGGAGACCCCTGCCTGATAATCCTGGATCCAGAGGGATCTGCTGGGATGGATCATGGAATCACAGCATCATAAATTTGGAAGCGACTGCAAGTAGAGCTGCCAGATATCCCTTATTATTATAAGGAATGTCTCTTCCTTGAAAGATGGAAAGCTTGTATTTTTGTATAGCGTGGATTAGTGATTTGAGTGTTGGGCTGCGACTCTGGAGACCACGGTTCGAATCCTCGCTCAGCCATGAAACCTACTGAGTGACCTTAAGCAAGTCACACTCTCTCAGCCTCAGGGGAAGTCAATGGCGAATGTCCTGTGAACAAATCCCATGATAGGTTCGCCTTGGGGCCACCGCATGTCGCACACATCACAAAACGACAACAACAAAGATAGAGGAAAACACATGCATTTAGAGTGTTGGCCCTTCATAAAGAAAGAAATGTGTGTCATGTAATTGAGGAACGTGGACCATTTGTTAATTTTACAGAGAAACACTTGGCTAAGGGTGCATCTGCATGGCAGAAATAATGCAGTTTGATACCGCTTTAGCTCCATCCTCTGGAATCCTGGACTGTGTGATTTTACACATTCTTTAGCCTTGTTTTCCATGGATGAGTTGGGATTTGAACTCTGGCCTCCAGTGTAACTAGGCCTGATTTCCACTACCTTTTAAACCAGTTCGCAATTTGGTGTGAACCAATTCAAATGGCCCTGGTTCCCACTTAAACCGAATCACTGAAGTGATTCCAAGAGGGGGGGCATGCACTAGACCCATTTAACCCACGTCTTTTTGACGCCGATATTTTCCACGCCTTTTTTGATAAATCGATTCCACGCAAGTGTGAACCAGATCCAAATTGATTTAAATTTGCCCTTCAGCCAACTGGCGCGGGTCCATTTTGAATCGATTCGTGCATGAATGTGAACCACAACTGGGTTATTTTAGTGGGGAAAAGTGTGATCGGGGCAAATGTATTGGGAACCACACTCCGCTGTTGAATCAATCCATCAATTCGGATGGCACACTGATTTATCTGTAAGTGGCATTGAAGCCTTAGTCCAATGCTGAAACCACTATGCCATGCTGGCCCACATAAGATCCAACCATGATGACCATATTCCTGATTCAAAAGTAGAAACTGCTGTGAGCAAATGCACCAATGCTCCCATTTGTGTGCGTCACACAAATACACACACACATGCACATTTTTATTTTAACTTTTTGCTTACTGTCTCCAAACAAACCATGCAAGTCAGTCAATAAATGCTCCGCTGCTCCAAAGTGGGAAGGCAAGGAGATTGACGGAGGGGGAAGGCTGGCAGACTGCCTTGCCCTCCTTTGCCAGTGCCAACTTATCCTCACCACAGTCATGGCCAACAGCCCGCCGCGCAGTCGCACAATCACACAATCGTGCTTTTCCCCCTCGGCTGGCACCGGGGCGGCAGGCGATACATAATATATAACTGGCATGTTTATCAGATGATGATGCGTCGTGACGAGCGCTGTCAAACAAGGAGGACAGCCTTGAACTGCATGCAGACTTCATGCATTATTTAAAATACTTTCCCCAGGAATACTGTCAAATCAAAGGCAGAGAGTGGGCCCGAGAGGGTAGTGAATATCCAGGTATTTCTAAAGCTTCTCTTTCTTTCTCTCCCTTCCTCGCTCCTTCCCTCCTCCTCCTCCTTCCTTTTCACATCTGACTCCGTTGCTCCTCGGTTGGCCATCACCGCAGCCTTCGGTAAACTTGGAAACTGGACAATGCCATTATATTCATCAGGCACAGCCCACCATGCTGCGGGCAGAGATGTGTGTATACATATATTTTTTTCTTCAATAGCTCATAAAGACTGAGTTATTTTTTATTTATCAGTGGCACAAAAGGCCCCGAGGGGAAACACGCCCAGCAAAACAAAAAGCCTTGCCTTTGCAGACTCTCCTAAAGCTAAAGGAATCAGTAACTGACGGAAGCCACCAGGGTCGAATAAAAGGCCTTCTTTTTTATTAGAAGTGGGGGGGGAAAGAGACAATGCTTTTGGTTTAATTCTTTTTGGGAAGTGCAGGCCTGGGACCGCTTCAAGCAAGAGTGGGCCCAGGGGAGGCAGGGGCCTGCGACGGAGAGTTTGGCAGCCTTTCTCCGTGCAAAAAAACCCACAACTGTTGGGTCACAACGAGGAAGGGGAAAGAAATGCGTCTTCCCCGATGCCATCGATGGCATGCTGGCGAGATGCACGAGTCGCTGGCGATGGCATTTGAAGCTAAATATATAACAGGAACAATCTGGAGGTCACAAAGAAAAGAATGAAAGCGAGCCCCAAGCAAGAAGTAAAAGCCCACTTGGCACTTTGATTGGCATGAAGAGGCTGTATATGGCAACGTGATGATGATCGTTTCAAAACGGGAAATCTGTACCAAGTAGATCTCTGCTATTAGACTTCCGCATGGAGGGTGAGCAATGAGAGGACTGATCTGGGAATCCATCAATACCTGGGCTAATCTGGGAATCCTCTGCTAGAGTTAGGAATGCCACTTTCCTGAACTTCATTACGATTAGATCTCTCTAGCAGAGGTTTCCAAGTCACCAGACAACCCCAGAAGCTCCAGGCAATATGGCCAAAGATGAAGGATTCTGGGAGTCGTTGTCCACCAAAGCCTGGGTCCCTCTTGGGTAAGGGGCATAGAATCTAACAGGGGATTCATAGAATCATAGAATCATAGAATCATAGAGTTGGAAGAGACCACAAGGGCCATCCAGTCCAACCCCCTGCCATGCAGGAACTCCCAGTCAAAGCATCCCTGACAGATGGCCATCCAGCCTCTGCTTAAAGACCTCCAAGGAAGGAGACTCCACTACACTCCGAGGAAGGAGTGTGTTCCACTGTCGAACAGCCCTTACTGTCAGGAAGTTCCTCCTAATGTTGAGGTGGAATCTCTTTTCCTGCAGTTTGCATCCATTGTTTCGCGTTCTAGTCTCTGCAGCAGCAGAAAACAAGCTTGCTCCCTCCTCAATATGACATCCCCTCAAATATTTAAACAGGGCTATCATATCACCTCTTAACCTTCTCTTCTCCAGGCTAAACATCCCCAGTTTCCTAAGTCGTTCCTCATAGGGCCTGGTTTCCAGACCCTTCACCATCTTAGTTGCCCTCCTTTGGACCCATGGCTCCAGTTTCTCCATATCTTTTTTGAATTGTGGTGCCCAGAACTGGACACAGTATTCCAGGTGGGGCCTGACCAAAGCAGAATAGAGTGGCACTATAACTTCCCTTGATCTAGAAACTATACTTCTATTGATGCAGCCTAAAATTGCATTGGCTTTTTTAGCTGCCGCATCACACTGTTGACTCATGTTCAGCTTATGGTCTACTTGGACTCCTAGATCCCTTTCACATGTGGTCTCATTCAGCCAGGTGTCCCCCATCCTATATCTGTGCATTTCATTTTTCCGCCCTAAGTGCAGAACCTTACATTTCTCTGCATTGAATTTCATTTTGTTAGCACTGGCCCAGCTTTCTAGTCTATTCAGGTCATTTTGAATTTTGATCCTGTCCTCTGGGGTATTAGCTACTCCTCCCAGTTTAGTGTCATCTGCAAATTTGATAAGTATGCCCCCAATTCTGTCATCCAAATCGTTAATAAAGATGTTGAATAGCACTGGGCCCAGGACAGAGCCCTGTGGGACCCCACTGGTCACTTCTCTCCAGGATGAAAAGGAGCCATTGTTGAGCACCCTTTGAGTTCGGCCACTCAACCAATTACAAATCCATGTAACAGTTAACTTGTCTATCCCACATTTTACAAGCTTGTTTGCAAGAATGTCATGGGGAACCTTGTCAAAGGCCTTACTGAAATCAAGGTATACTATATCCACAGCATTCCCTTCATCTACCAAGCTGGTAATTTTATCAAAAAAAGAGATCAGGTTCGTTTGGCATGACTTGTTTCTCTGAAACCCATGTTGGCTTTTTGTGATTATGGCATTGGCCTCTAAGTGTTCACAGACTCTCTGCTTAATGATCTGCTCTAGAACCTTTCCTGGAATTGATGTCAGACTAACCGGACGATAATTGTTGGGATCCTCTTTTTTTCCCTTTTTGAAGATGGGGACAACGTTTGCCCTCCTCCAGTCTGCTGGGACTTCTCCTGTTCTCCAGGAGTTCTCAAAGATTATTGCCAATGGCTCTGATATTACATTTGCCAGTTCTTTTAATACTCTAGGATGTAGTTCATCTGGTCCTGGAGATTTATATTCATTTAGGTTAACCAGGTATTCCTGTACTACCTCTTTACTTATTCTGTGCTGAATTTCCTCTATTCTGTCTCCTGTTCCATTATCCTTAGGTTGAGCACCCTTTGCCTTTTCTGAGAAGACTGAAGCAAAGAAGGTGTTGAGTAATTCTGCCTTTTCTCTGTCTCCTGTGAGCATTTTGCCATCTTCTGCACGCAGTGGCCCCACTGTTTCCTTCTTCTTCCTTTTGCTGCGGACATATCCAAAAAAGCCCTTTTTATTGTTCTTAACCTCTCTAGCAAGCCTGAGTTCATTCTGCGCTTTAGCTTTTCTGACTTTACCCCTACATGTGCTGGCTATTTGTTTGAATTCCTCTTTCGTGATTTCTCCATTTTTCCATTTCTTATACATGTTCCGTTTAAAACTTAGCTCATTTGAAAGTTCCTTAGTCATCCATCCTGGCTTCTTGAGACATCTTCCATTTTTCTTCCTCATTGGAACTGTTTGAAATTGTGCCTTCAATATCTCCCTTTTGAGAAACTCCCATCCGTCTTGAACTCCCTTTTCTTTTAGTATTCTTGACCATGGGATCACTCCCAGTATTTCTCTAAGTTTATTGAAATTAGCTCTCCTAAAGTCTAGAGTGCGTGTCTGACTATGCCTAGCTTCTCCCTTCCACTGTATTACAAACTCCAGGAGAACATGGTCACTTCCACCTAAGGATCCAACCACTTGCACCCCATCAACTAGGTCTTCCCTGTTGGTTAAGATCAGATCTAAAATGGCTGATCCCCTTGTTGCCTCTTCCACCTTTTGGACAATGAAATTGTCTTCCAAGCAAGTGAGGAATTTGCTAGACTTAGAGGATTTGGCTGAGTTTGACTTCCAGCAAATATCAGGATAGTTGAAGTCCCCCATCACTACTACATCTCTCCTTCCTGATTGTGTGGTCATCTGTTCTAGAAAGGCATCATCCAATTCCTCTGCCTGAGTCGGGGGTCTGTAGTAGACTCCCACAGTAACATCCCTGTTATTTCCCTCTCCTTTAATTTTTATCCAGATGCTCTCCACCTGGCTTCCAGTATTGACTTCCTGCATCTCTTCACTGGTGTAAATATCCCTGACATATAATGCTATTCCTCCTCCTTTCCTGCTTGGCCTGTTTCTCTTAAAAAGGTTATATCCCTCTATTTCTACATTCCAATCATGAGACTCATCCCACCAGGTTTCAGTGATGCCTATTATATCATATTTCCCTTGTTGTGCTAGGAGTTCAAGTTCATCCTGCTTATTTCCCATACTCTGTGCATTAGTGGAGAGGCATTTAAGACCATGTGTCCTCTTTACTTGCTGCTTTTGCACATTTTTTTGCCTCCTACTGTTGGGTCCTTGCACTGTTTGCCTTGTTCCCTCTATGCCACTTGGACTATTCTCTCCATCCCTTTTGCCTTCCAGTATAATGTCTCCCTCCCCCACATAACTCAGTTTAAAGCCCTCCTGATCAGATTCTTCAGACTGTTGGCAAAAACGTTTTTGCCAACTGGCGTGAGATGCAGTCCATCCCTTGCCAGAAGTCCCTCCTCATGGAACCGCAGCCCATGATCCAAGAATCCAAACTGTTCTTGGCGGCACCATCTACGGAGCCAGTTATTCACCTCTGCTATTTTCCTCTCCCTTCCTGGACCATGCCCTTCTACCGGGAGTAGAGATGAGATGACAACCTGTGCATCCATCTCTTTCAGCTTCCTTCCCAGAGCCTCGTAATCCCTTTTGATATTCTGAAGGCTGTGCCTTGCAGTATCATTGGTTCCCACATGAACCAAAAGAAGGGGATAACGGTCAGTAGGCTTGACAAGTCTTGTCAGCCTCTCCGTCACATGATGGATCTTTGCCCCAGGGAGACAACACACCTCCCGAGACATCTTGTCAGGCCCACAAACCACTGCTTCCGTACCCCTCAGCAAGGAGTCCCCCACCACGACCACGCGCCTCCTCCGAGGCTTAGCAGTGGCTGTTCCTTTTCGTGATACTCTCAGGCTCTCCTGCTCTGTCCCTGATGTCTGTCCCTGCTGCTTTTCCTCATCATCTCTGACAACAGAGAGAGATTCAAAGCGATTCTGTAGCTGCAAGCCGCTCACAGAACGTTCCCTGGTTTCCTTACTTCTGTGTGTGACCTTCCTCCAAGCATCTACCTCTGTTGTATGTGGAGTGACCTCCTCCACCCCAACAACTTCCTCTGTGTCTTTCCCACCCAAGACATTCTGGTCTGATCTGTTCAGGAGAATCTCCTCCTCTCTATGATGCTGGAGTGCAGATATCTGCTCCTCTAGCTGCTGTACTTTCTCTTCCAAGAGGACTACCAACTTGCACTTGTGGCAGGTGTAGTTCGCCACCTCTGTAGGCAAGAAGACAAACATCCCACAGGTGTTGCAGGTGACTGCTGCAGGGCCTTCAGTGTCCATACTGAGAAGTCTTAAGGAGGCACTGAAACAAGTGGGCTTCCCTTGCTAGACTTGGCCTTTATTCCCAAGCTCCGTCACTGAGTTCAAGTCACGGGGCCTATAGTTAGGTAGAGAGCTCCTGGTTAAAAGCTCCTTCCAAAGGCAAGTCTCTGATTCACTTCCTCTGGTGCTTCAGGCCGGCTCCTCTTCTATTCTCTAAACACCTCCTTGACTAGATAAAAAAATCAAAATTCGCACGCCGTTAGGCGCGCGCTTCTGCTAGCCTTGAGTAGCCTTAAGTAGCCTCCCAGCACTGGCTCCCAGAATGCAATGGCTCAAGTGTAAATTAAATTAGATCTCACCCAAGCACATGGACTACAGCCTCCTCCTTTTCTTTCTCCTCCTTAAAGGAAATGAAGCTTCTGCTAGCCTTGAGTAGCCTTAAGTAGCCTGCCAGCAATGGCTCCCAGAATGCAATGGCTCAAGTGTAAATTAAATTAGATCTCACCCAAGCACATGGACTACAGCCTCCTCCTTTTCTTTCTCCTCCTTAAAGGAAATGAAGCTTCTTGATTTGACAGTATTCCTGGGGAAAGTGTGTTAAATAATGCATGAAATCTGCACAAACAGAGAGCTCAAATGAGGATGCAGTGTGCCGTGAACCGAGGATTTGGATTTTGAGCCAGTCCACCCTTCTTGAGGGGATCCAAAAAGATTTTTTCACCCCTATGCCAGGGGCTGGAGGGTTGTTTTCTGGCCCCTTAAACCCCTGGCATGCCTGGTGCCAACCACAGTAAACATTACAAGACACCAGAAGTCACTTCGGTCACTTTTAGATTCATTTCGGAGTAGTGTTCCCTACAAAATATACCTATGGGTCCAAACAGGGCACCTGGGTTCTATTTTCAGCCAAAAATAGACAATTACATTGAAATTCAGGGTTCAGGGGCCACACAGGACTCTTCCCCCAAATTCCCAAAGGCTTTTTCATTCTTGCTCAGGTGACTTGAGGATGCACTGTGCCGAAAAACAAGTCACGTCCCCTTATATCAGGCCTGAAACCAAGCCTGAATAAGCTTTGGAAAGTTTATTATAGTTGTTATTTACTGCAACTGCATACAGGCTGGGAATTCAGGGAAGTGTAGCCGAAAAAGAGTTTCTGTCCCACGTCCACTCTTTTGGGTTGCTTTTTTGGATTCCAGTTTAAAAAGAGAGGATCCCTGTTGGCACAAAACGCTTACCCTTCATCTAAAAGGGAGAAGAGAAGGTTAAGAGGTGATATGATAGCCTTGTTTAAATATTTGAAGGGATGTCATATTGAGGAGGGAGCAAGCTTGTTTTCTGCTGCTGCAGAGACTAGAACATGGAACAATGGATGCAAACTGCAGGAAAAGAGATTCCACCTCAACATTAGGAGGAACTTCCTGAGAGTAAGGGCTGTTCGACAGTGGAACACACTCCTTCCTCGGAGTGTAGTGGAGTCTCCTTCCTTAGGGGTCTTTAAGCAGAGGCTGGATGGCCATCTGTCGGGGATGCTTTGACTGGGAGTTCCTGCATGGCAGGGGGTTGGACTGGATGGCCCTTGTGGTCTCTTCCAACTCTATGATTCTATGATTCTATGATTCTAAAAACAAGCTACGACTTTTCCCCCCTTTAGAACCACATGTATATTTATGCAGATTTAATGGATTAATTAATCAATCCATCAACTAATATGACTAATTAAGACTTCCATAATTGGATGACAATCTGACTCCAGCACTCTAGCTGCATTGCCAAATTATTCCAATCTCCTGGGACAGTCCATTCTTAAGCTTTTCTTCCCTTTCTCGTAAATTGTGAGGTCTGTTTTCCTGATATGCTTCACACATACACACAACTCTTGGCTGAAATCCTCTTGGTGTCATACTTAAGTCCCCATATTCAGCAGTTGTAATCTTCTGGCCTTTGCACAATGGGCATAACCAGTTCACAGTTGCATGCGCAGACCAGTGCAAGTTTCACATGCAGCTGTGCATTCCCAGAACACGCATAACTATTCGTGTCTCCAATGTGCCACTGGATTCACCTGCGGAAACGGCCGTTGTGCATTCCACACTGCAGAGGAGAACAATAAGCAAGCACATTGACAGATACACAAGCAGTTGCACAACTCAGCAGAAAGTAAATGCAGGTTTGCACGACACAAACGCCATGAAGCATCTCAGCCCTTGCATTTTTCAATATGTGACTCTGGTGTGGCAACACAAGAACTTAAGCCTACAAGGAGTGTGAATCCAAGGCTCAGTTCTTCCAGAGGCTTGAATCCCCAATTAGTCTGCCCAAAGGACCAGAACAGATTCTGTAGCCCTGGACTCTTTCAAACGGGAGGAATTTCTCCCAACTCCGAATGGAGCCAATGCGGATTCATGTAAATTCGCTTGTTTAGCGAATTTACCTGAACCCCTGCTCCATTCGGAAGAACCCCTGCTCCGTTCGGAATTACTTCCCATTACCCGAAAATAACCCCCTCCTGCCCGAATTTGCATGCGAAGCTTTAATTCGCAATAAAGTAAAACCCACGATTGCATTCGAATTGGCTTCCCTCTTGCCCGAATTTGTGTGCGAAGAGTTAATTTGCAATAACGTAAAACCCATGATTGCATTCGAATTGACCTTAAATTATACTTCCAATTGAGCCTCGTATGAAAGAGTAGCCTGATTCGCTATGAAAACAACATGGTTCCAAGATCCTTCCAGCTGCATTCTTTCCCCTGGTAGGTCTGCTCCTTTTCTCTTATTTGGGAAGAGAATGAAACATCATTCTAAACTTACAGACTCATGCCCTACAACTGTCCTGATTTGGAAGGAACAATCCCAACTAATCCTCCACCGTCCCAATTTTGAGCTGCTTTTAAAATGTCCTCCTTTCCTCCTTTGTCCTCAGCTTACTCCAGTTGCTGCAAACTGAGTTCAAAGTGCAAAAGTGGTTTGCACTCCATTAACCAAACAGCGAGGAGAGGAGAAGGAGGCATAATTGCCTTTAAATTCAGGCAAAAGCAGACTCTCCTAGTTTGTCTATTTGTTCTCAATTTTGACTTTTGCCACCTTGGACGTGTTCGGACGTTGCTTGGCACATGCGGCCTTGTTGGAGGCTATGCAGATGGGGTGCCGAGCTGCAAAACCAGAATTTCATTCCAATCCCACCTTCCTCCCGATAAAGTCTCTTTCCTTCTGACCGGGCGTGTGGTCCTTGCTTCCATATTGATAGTCTCTTTCCGGATGGAGTGAGCAAGACCCAGCCAGCATCTGGAGGGTTTTGGGAAGCGTTTCTTCCTTTTCCAAGCAGCTGCCGCCGGCTTTCTTCCCTACTGCAGCTTCATTCAAATGCAAGCGAGCCAACGTAACCTTGTTTGCTCAGAGACGGTATAATTTGGAGATTATGCTTTAATGAACAGCTGATGTATGTTTCAATATACAGGACAGGAAAAGTAATGGGAATTTCAGACAGGTAAATAGAAAGCATAATTCTCAGCTGATGTTAACTAATCCCAGCTTCCCCCAAGCAGAGGAATGGGCTGGCAGGAAAAAGTCTCAAACAATTGGATTCGTTGGGCACAAAAGGAACGGAGGCCTCGCGGCACCCGCTCGACGGTCAGTCCCTGGCGGGTGGGGAATTCAAATCTTGCCCCAGCTGAACCCATTCCTCCCAGGACTCTCTCTGGCACTGGAGACTTGTGGACTGTACACTGGCACAACAGAAAGAGGGTTAACTTGCTTGCAGGGCAGAAAGAGAAAGGTCATCTTCATCATTGCATAAAAGGGAGAAAAGGCTTGCTCAGAGATGTACAATATTCTTTTCTTTTTAAATCATAGGATCATGGAGTTGGAAGAGACCACAAGGGCCATTTGATCCAATGCCCTGCCATACAGGAATACACCATCCAAGCCCTCCATGCAACAAGATGCCCATCCAGCCTCTATTTAAAAAACCTCCAAAGAAGGAGACTCCACCACATCTTCCATGGTCAAAAAGCTCTCTTTTTCAGGAAGTTTTTCCCAATGTTGAGGTGGAATCTCTGATCCAGTAGCTTCCATCCATTCTTCCATGGTCACCTGTTCTCTGGAGCAGAAGAAAACAAGTTTGCTCCATCCTCAATATGGGACCCCTTCAAATATTTCAACAGGGCTATCATGTTATCTCTTTAACCTTCTCTTCTCCAGGCTAAACATCCCCAGCTCTCTAAACCTTTCCTCATAAGGCTTTATGGTTTCCAGACCTGTCACCATTCCGGTGGCACAGAATCCTGTTGGGGACATACGTCTTTGCATCTGCGAGAATTAGAAACTGGGCAATTCTGTAATATTCGTATCCAGTAAAGCGCAGCCAGCGAAGTGACCAATGCACACTGGGACCGATGCACCATGGAAATGGTGCACAGTGAGGCTGATGTGCATTACAACTTGTGAGTATCGCTCCCACTGTGCATCAGGACACCAGTTAGGGAGTGCCAGTATGTACTGGTGCAGATGATGCACGTTGGAATCTCTTCCCAATGTCCCATTATGCATCTTCACAATCCACTAACAGCATTTCTTAGCACCTCTGCTATGTAGCTAGGTATGCGTAAAGTTATGTAACATGTGCCATGATCAAGGATTCCAGCCACAGTAATTAATTTTGGCAAACACTTAATCCTTCCCCCCCCCCAAAAAAATTCAGATTCCAATTTATAAAATGTTGCAACAGTGTTGCATTGCATAAATCGTCACGTGTGGGGTTATGTGCTGATGATGTTACACCGCTCTTGCACTGAGCAACCACATTGCACATCTGAATCCCCATCCCAGTGTGCAACCAAATACATGTGCACCTGCGCATTTGCAGCATGTGCAACAGCACCCCCCCCCCCCAATGCAACGATTTGCAACTGGATGTGGATCTTCTGCACTGGACAAAAATATCCAGCTGCTTTTGTAGAGGGACTTACTCATGCGTAAGATGCCCAGCGGATTCCAGCCTTACAATGGAGAGGAAAAATAGCCCAGGCAAAAATAACCGAGAGAGTACCAGGCGCTGTAGGCTATATTTCAAAGGAAGGAACCAGCAGAGCCACCTCTGAGGATTCCTTGCCTAAGAAAACCATGTGAAAAATTAATGGGGTTGCCAGGTGACTCAAAGGCAGACATACAGATCGGAATGGGTTTTCCGGGTTCCCCTTTTCACCCCGTCCTCCTTTTTAGGGTCTCTTCTAACGGGCCCATCAGGAAAGATTTTTTTAAACTGCAAATTTTAAATTATAAATTTTAAACTGTGGATTGCTTGTTTTAATATGTGCAAGTCTTTTATACAGATGTATCACATGTTTGAACTGGTTTATATGCTTTTAATTGATGCTATGTTGATGCTATGTTGCGCGTTGGCCTGATTTCATGGGGAGAAGAAGGTAAGATACTATTACTATTACTACGACTACTACTACTACTGCCATACAGTAGTTTCTCCAAAAGGTATTAATTTTGAAAGAAAGAGCTATGCTAGCCTGTTTAAATATAAAAAGAAGGGGAAAGGACGGATGGAAAGGGGTGCCTTGTGATTCCCCTTTTGAAATCTAACCAATTCATGTTAGCAGGAGCTTTGATGGATTTTCCTTCCACGCATTTGAAGAAGTGGACAGTAATCCCTGAAAACTCCTGCTACAAGGCTCTTTTTCTGTTTCCGCTCCTCCCTTTCTTTGTCTCCAGGAGGAGGCATGGCTGGACATTTGCAAAAGCCCTCAAAGGCTCGTCCATCATGATTTTCACTTTGCAAGGAAGGAGTGCTTGAGAAAGTCTAGAAGCAACAAATATATATATATATATATATATAATAATTTGGCAGCTTTCTCCCTTCCTTTCTCTTCCAAGGCAAAAGAAGGCCCACGGAGAATCCTTGCCCTTTGCCCCTGCTTTCGCAGCCCAGAGACAACAATGGTTGCACTTGGTTAGGTTTTTCAGATTGCAACGCTCCAAAGAAGCCCCTGGGAGTTGCAGCCCAAGACGGATAACTCTTCCAAGCTCAAAGGCCAGGGCTGGAGTGGCTACGCTGGGCTGCTGGGTTTCAAGAGTTATGCTCCAAAAAAAGTAACTTTTCCCAGCTCTGGGTGGTTGTGAAACCCATCCCTGGATTCACAGGAGTTTATCATACGACGGAATTTGGGGTTATAATGCAATGGCAATCCGAAGGCAATCATGGGGTTTCCCGTTATTGCGAATGAGTGTATCTCACGCAATTTCGGGCAATGGGGAGTCAGTCTGAACGCAATCACGGGGTTTCACGTAATTGCGTATTAGAGTATCTCACGCAATTTCGGGCAATGGGAGGGGGTCATTTTCGGGAAGTGGGAAGTCATTCTGAACGCATTCCGAACACAATCAGATTTCACGTAAATTCGCTAAACTAACAAATTCACGTAATTGCAAATTGGCTCCATTCGCAATTGAGAGAAATTCCTCCCGTGTGATACACTCCATAGTCACTTATGCTCACTTACTGTTGAAGGGCTACATATGTGTGTAAATCCCTTTGTGTCACAAGTCAGCTTATGGCGACCCCGTGGATTTTATAGGGTTTCTTAGGCAAGGAAGACTCAGAGGTGGTTTTGTCAGTTCTTGCCTTTGAAATACAGCATGTTGTTGTTGTTGTTGTTGTTGTTGTTGTTTATTCCCAGCCTTCCCAGACTGACCACTAAAAAGGACCGCCCCGTCTGCCCCAATTCGTCTTGCTCCTATTTGCTATTTTTAAAAGTGTTTTTAACTGTTTTCATTGTCTAATTTGTTTGATTGTTATGTTGAAAGTGAAGGGTTGGAGGGTTGGGGGAATTGGGTAATGTTGTCGCTTATTGTATTATGTATTTTATTCTTCAGTGTAACCCACCTCGATATGTAGGGAGAGGCAGGATATAAATAATAATTATTATTGTTATTAATACCCCCACTCCAATTAGATCAAGGCAGCTGACAACATTAAAAACATTAAAATACAATAAAACACAATATCCCACAAGCCCAAATAAAAGCAATGCAATTAAATTATTAAAATAAATTATTAAAACAGAGCAGGCAGTCGACGGGAGGCGACCAAAATGCTAATCTGGGAAGGCCTGCCAGAAGAGACCCGTCTTGACCTGCAATGCCTGGTATTCATTGCTGATCTCTCATCCAAGTACTAACCAGGGCCGACCCTGTTTAGCTTCAAAGATCGGGATAGATCTGGTGCCTTGTGTGTCTGTCCCTTCAAGTTGCCTGCTGGCCTAGGGCAACCCCATTCATCTCAGAGGGTTCCCTTGGGCAAGAAATCCTTGGAGGGGCTTTTGCAAATTGCTTCCTCTGGCACAAGGAGAACAAGTTATTGAAAACAGACATCTCTGTTATAGTGAGCAACTCTGGGAAAGGTCCAGTTCAAGACCTTGGACAGCAAAGAAGGTATGGGTCCAAGGGTCCCTCACTAGCAGTCCAGCAGCAAAGTGTGCGCCTGTTGTGTGTCAGAAGACACCTCCTCCTTTAGCAAGAGATTCACCTGCTTCTCATTCCTTCCTGGGGATATAGAGAGAAACCTCAATGTACTTTTGGTTGAAGGATACGTCTTTCCACTAAAGGCAAGGCCAACACATTTTTAAAGGGCTGGCTGGAGAGGGAGGCAAATGGCTCTGGCCAAGGGACCTTTGAGCAAGCACAAAAACAGTGTTTGAAGGAGATGTCCTCTCAAAGACAAAGAAACGGACAGTGATTCAGCTGGGAGGAAGATATGAAAAACCGGGGTAAGAATAGCTGGGGTGTCTGTGGCCAGTGCCCAGTATTTCCAGACAGAGACCCAAACCCATTTTCCAAAAAAGCATTTCAGTGCGGATCTGACCCTTAGGTCCTAATGCCAGGGGTCCAGGGAGCTTTCAGCTTCAAACCTGAAGCAGCCAAGCAGGAAAATGGGGAGGTTGTAAAACCTTTACGAAGCAGTTCTCCTCCCCAAGAAACCCCAGTGGATGTTTTTTTCCAGGAGCAGTAAATGGTCCAAACAGCCCCCGGGGAACCATCTCAGCCTGTCCTTTGCAAAGGAACTGACCCAGAGCTGGGCCAACCAAGTGTGAAGGGCAACCTTTCTGTGCTACAAGGTGGGAATGTTTTCAGCAACCCATGGAAAAAATGAGCACTGGATGCTGAAGGTGATGATGATCTTCCAACCCAAAGTAGGGCCTGGTGCAGAAAGGAAGTGGGTTGGTTCCTCCAAATGACTTGATGCAGAACATGGGACATACAGTGGAAGAAATAAAATATGTATGTGAAAGTCACAATGACTAAGCAAAAGCAATTGAGAGGCTACACAGGTGAAAAGGATAATGTAATTTAGAAGTCCTGAGAGCCAAGGACAAATGACAAGGACAGAATTATGGAATACATATTGGAAACACCTGAGAATCATAAAGTGTACAAGACAGTATGATGAAATATGATGAAATACTTGGGTTGGACTAAAGTATGGGTTGAACAATGTGAACCAATCAAAATGAGTGTAAACACCCACAAGTGGCTATAATAATATTAACAATGTATGCCAATGTGTTCAGGTTCTGTTACTGCTGTTCTGTTCCATTCAGTTCTGTTATGCTTAGTTCTGTATAGTATGTATAGTGTGTGTAGTAGTATGGAGTAGAGAATAGCTGAGTTAAGCATTGTATAGAGTAGAGTAGATATAGTTAAATAAAGTAGATCTTTTATACAAGTCTACTGTGTTGCCTGGTATCTTGTGAGAGAGAAGATACAACAGCTACCAGAACCAAGGAGACAGTTTGGAGACATCTCAGAAAGAGGGGTGAGAAGGCTGAGAGAGTCTGTCAAGGTCTTCAGCCTAATCTCAGAAGCTCTGCATGCTGTAGAAGAAGCAACAACCACAGATCAAAGCTGGTCCGCTCCGCTGCACAACAAGGTGGTGAGCTAAAGCAAGTGTAAGACAAGCTGCAACTCCCATCATCCTTGACAGCTCCGACCTGTAAAGCAAGGCCCCGCTCATGGCAAGGCTGCTCTTTTATATTTCCTTCTCCAACCATCTTCCATTTGTGGTCCCTCCTGGACAAAAACAGATTGCAAACAGATTGGCTCCCAGCAAACTGCTCTACCTCCGTCAGATGCTGCCTTCTTCATAAGTGCCTTTCCCAGGCAGGGAGAGATCCCCAGCAGAGATGTCAAACCACAAATGAGACACGCGACCGCTTCATTTATTACAGGGAATCAATTTGGCGTCTCATATTCAAGAGCGGGCCTTTGTTCGGCAGAAGATGCACAGGTGCTTGACCTACCCCCCTGCGATCGAGTGAGAAAGCAGTAAAAACAGAAGCAAAGGAGAAATGGAATTGGCCCGGCAGCATGGCGGAGAATGGGACCACGTCCTGCGCTCACCTGGGATCGGCTTCGAAGCCGTGCGGTTGCAGTATTTCCCAATCTCTTCTTTGCAAAACAGGACAAGGTTTTATGGGATCCCTCCATTACCTTGGGATGCTCTGAAGGTCAGTGGGCCTATTTACAAGCAGAGCAGGCCTATTTCTCCTCAAATCTGCAAAACTGGAGAAAGCACGGGGGAGAGAGGAAGAATTATCGTATATTGTGAAGAGGTTTCTCTCTGCCCATCACTCTCTCCATATGATCACTCATAATTGTATGCAACCAAATCATGTCATTTATTTGACCAGAGAAACAGTTGCACACCCTGCTCTCTCTCTCTCTCTCTTTGTAGGGAAAAATGAACAAACTTGTATAGAATACTCTAAGTTAGAGCATTTTCCCTACAAAGATAGGGCAGGGTGGGCGACTGTTTCTCTGGTCAAATAAATGACTTGGGGAAGACTTGGTTTGGTTGCATAAAATTATGAGTGATCGTATGGAGAGAGTGACGGGCAGAGGGAAGCCTCTTCACAATATCCTATGATTTGGTGGAAGGGGTGAGCTTGAAGTGGCTGCAATTCCTATCCACCCTCCAACTTGGGTTCCAAAAACTGACCCACATCCCTGCTACAAGAAAAGCTTTATTGGTAGTAAATTGGTTCAACAGGTAGTCTACATCACAGGAAGCATCCCGGTCCTTTAGTCGGTGGGTTGCCAACAAGCCCTTCTAGAAGATGGTAGAATCAAGAGACTTCTACCCAAACCAACCCAAATCCTACATTGCAGATCCCTGTGACCGGATAACTAGTCCCCTCGACTGAAGCACATCCTACCCTAAGAGAAACCATTAGAAGAAGGATCCCCAGGGAGGTTATATAGGGCAGAACCAAAAGGAAACTGGAATGACCCAACTCCTACCCCAGTCAGTATGGAAAACTGAATGAGAAAGTTGCTCCCAGGAAAAATCACTCCCTCTGTCGGTCCACAACCACCTCCAAATCTCTGATCTGCAGAGGTGAAGCCTTAACCACCTGGCCAGGCATATTGAAGCCAAAATAGCCCTTTTTATGCCACAAGATAGTTGATTATAATAATTATTATTATTATCCCACCTCTCCAAGCAGATCGAAGCGGCTAACAATATAAAACAATAGTATTTTGTGGAGCTTTCGGGCTCTGTGGCCATGTTCTAGAAGAGTTCCTTTCTGACGTTTCGCCAGCATCTGTGGCATCTGGCATCTTCATCTTCTTTCTCCAAAGATGCCAGCCACAGATGCTGGCGAAACGTCAGAAAGGAACTCTTCCAGAACATGGCCACAGAGCCCAAAAGCTCCACAAAAAAACTATGGATGCCGGCCATGAAAGCCTTCGACTCCACAATATAAAACAACGTTAAAATATAGTAAAACATCAACACTGGGCCATGATGCTGACCAGGACTCTAACACCCATCTTCCTGGAGTCAGGGGGCTACCTCCATTAAAAGGGAATGAGCAGAACGCATGCCTTAGAGAAGCCCTTGGTCTGACCCAGCGTGGCTCTTTTTGCATTCCTAGTCCCCAAGAGCCAAATAATTCACCCATTTGGCCCCCGCAGAGTTTTTTTTAAAATTTAATTTAAAAATAAATATTTAGACACATCAAGCCTCCTTTTCTTTCCAGTCTCCACCGAGGAACCTGTCAGTCACAAGTCTAAATAAGCCCAGCCATCTCATCCCACATGTGTCTTTGTTAATTAACAAATAAATCAAGCCTGTCTTGCCAATTAAGGAAACGCACCCACTGTTACATTGATTCCAAGGTGCGCTTGTCTTCCACTCCACCCCAGACACACACACACACACTACACACTACACACACTCACTGCACACACAGAAAGTGCCCCTGCTATGAGAAGGGCTTCCACTGCGGAAGGACCTCTAGTTCTCCTTTCTAGCAGACCTTGGCATCGCACACCCCTCGCTGGAGTGGCACATGCAAGGAGCCGCTTGCTGCATTTTGCAGGAAGGAAACCAAGGCCCTGGCTCACCCGGCCCAGTTATCATCCCTTCTCTCCACTAAACTCCAAAGGTCCAACTGCAATTGATTTGCTTGCTTGTTTCTTGGTTTAATAAATAAAATGGTGCTCTCCCAGGATGGGTCCCAAGGCAGCTTGCACACCAAGACTCAAACAAGTTAAATCTAAACACCTGATAACGAAGGCTGCATGCATGCTGCGGAATTAATGCAGCGTTTCAACTGACATGGCTCCATCCTATAGCATCCTGGGATTTGGAGTTTGTTGCTGCACCAGGACTCCCTGATAGAGAAACAAACAAACAAACAAACAGCTTCATTTATATACCACTTCATACTGCCTAAGGAGTGTCTAAGCGGTCTACAACTGTAAGCTACTTGCCCCCAACAATCTGGGTACTCATTTTAGCAACCTCGGCAAGATGCAAGCCTGAGTCGAGCTTGAGCCCTTTTGCTGGTCTTGAACTCGCAACCTTATGGTTTTGAGTGAGTGGCTGCAGTACAGGCATTTAACCACTGCGCCACTCAATGTCTCACAAAACTACAGATCCCAGAATTCCATAGCATTGAGGCATGGCAGTTAGCCGCTGAAGACATTGCAACAGCCGCTGAAAACACAGTTAAATGAGTTTGCAGACCCAAGAGCATGTTTTGCGCTCCCTCGGGCAAACAGGGGCTGTTTTTGCAGCATTTGAAGATCTGGTTTGCAGATTGTTTTGCAGCAGAAGGAAAACTGTAGAAATTGCCCATCCTTGCATGTGGCATGTGCAAACCAAGTAGCTGAAAAATTCACATCCCTATCCATGACACAGCTTTGTGCCCTTTCTGCTACCTGTGCACACCAACAAACTTCCAATTCCCCATCATTTTTTCATTGATGCCCCCTATGCACAGATTTGGTTCAAACCCTGGAAAGTTAATGTGTGAGGAGGGAGAGAAGTTGTGCTCCTTTTGCTGTTGTTGTTGTTGCTGTTGTTATTGTTGTTAGCTGCCCTCGAGTCGACTCCGACTCATGGCAACCCTGTGGATGAGACATCTCCAAGAATCCCTCTCCTCCATTGCAGTCTTGCCCAGATCCTGTCTCTCCATCTGGTCTCCTTGATCAAGTCTCTCCATCTGGTCTGTGGTCTTCCTCTCTTTCTTCTACCCTTCTACTTTTCCTCGCATTATTGTTTTTTCTGGTGATCCATGCCTTCTCATGATGTGGCCAAAGTATGATAGTCTCAACTTGACCATCTTTGCTTCCAAGGAGAGCCCTGGTCTAATCTGTTGAAGAACCCATTTGTTTCTCTTCTTAGCTGGCATTGGGATTCTAAGTACCATATTTCAAATAAGTTGATTTTCTTTCTGTCTGCTTCCTTCACTATCCAGCTCTCACATCCGTAAATGGGGATGATGGGGAATACAATGGCCTGGACCATTCTGACTTTAGTGCTCCGTTGCATGTCTTTGTTCTCCAATATCTTTTCCAGTTCTTCCATAGCTGCCCTTCCCATTCCTAGTCTTCTTCTTATTTCTTGACTGCAGTCTCCATTCCGGTCAATGTTTGATCCTAGAGATATGAGAATTCTTTAACTATTTCAATTTCCTTGTTGTCTGGTCTGTGATCATTTTTTATTTTCATTATGTTCCGCATCAGACCTACTTTTGCACTTTCATCTTAACTGTTCCAATTCCTGAATGTCTTCTTCTAATACGGTGTCATTGGACTCTTTCACACGGGAGCAATTTCTCCCATGTGAAAGAGTCCAATGACACCATATTAGAAGAAGACATCCCCATTGCATTCGGAAAGCGTTCGGAATGACTTCCCATTACCCGAAAATAACCCCCCCCTTGCCCGAAATTGCATGAGAAGCTTTAATTCGCAATAACATGAAACCCATGATTGCATTCGGAGTGACTTCCCTTTTGCCCAAAATTGCATGAGAAGCTCTAATTCGCAATAATGTGAAACCCCATGATTGCGTTTGGATTGCCCTTGGATTGTACTTCCAATTTCCCACGTCTGAAAGAGTCCATTGTCCGCATATCTTAGGATGTCAATGTTGCTTCATCCGATCTCCACTCCTCCGTTTTCTGATTCTGATTTCGCTTCTCTAATGATGTTTTCGGCCTATACGTTAAACAAGGAAGGGGATAGCGTGCAGCCTTGCCTGAGCTCTTTGCCTATTCTGAACCCCTCTGTTTCCCTGAATTGTGTCCTTGGTGCAGATTCCTCACTGGGGCTCCTTAGCAGAGATTATTTGGAATCCAGGATCCCTTTGCATTTCCCGGCTGATGGAAACAGAGCCGTTAACACTGTGACATCTCTCCTTTTCCTTCCCTCCTTTCGGCCCTTCGCCGCCTGTGCCGAGACAGAAGCCGCCGCCGGATTTTTGTAGTGTCACCGGGAGCTCTTTGAAAAGGTCAGGCTATTATGGAACATTATTGTCGTTCCCATAACATGGTGGCCATTAGAATTCTGTCATAGCCTTTGCGAGAGGCTTGTAATGAGAAAGAGGAAGAGAGGAGGGCAGGGAGGTGGGGAAAGGGAAGAGCGAAGAGGGAGGGATGGGGAAGGAGAAATAACATGGCACTAAATTAATTCTGATGACAAAGATAATAACAAGTTCAGGAAACAGTTGCCAAATGAATCCATTATCATTATCGTGTCAGGGCTGGCGGGCCCAAGGTCCTCTCCTCCGAGGCCTTTCGCAGAGAAGAAGCAAAGGAAAGAGACACATCAGGAAAGGCAGACGGCCAGTGAGCAGGGCAGAGGGGCAACAGGAGGAGGAAGAGGAAGGGGAAGAGGAAGCAGGGGGAGGAGGAGGAAGGAGAGGAGGAGGAAGAGGATGGAGAGGAGGAGGAAGAGGATGGAAAGGAGGAGGAAGAGGAAGAGGAAGAAAGAGGAGGAGGAAGAGGCAGGGGAAGAGGAAGAGGAAGCAGGAGGAGGAAGAGGAAGGAGAGGAGGAATTGGAAGAGGAAGAAGGAGGAGTAGGAAGAGGAAGGAGATGAGGAGGAAGGAAAAGGAGGAAGAGGACAGAGGGGAGGACGAACTGGAAGAGGAAGAGGAAGGAGAGGAGGAGGAGGAAGAGGACAGAGAGGAGGAGGAATTGGAAGAGGAAGAAGGAGGAAGAGGAGGAGGAGGAAGGAGAAGAAGGAAGAGGAGGAAGGAGAGGAGGAAGAGGACAGAGAGGAGGAGGAGGAAGAAGAAGAGGAGGAAGAGGAAGGAGAGGAGGAGAAGGAAGAGGAAGGAGAGGAAGAGGAGGAAAGAGAAGAAGAGGAAGAAGAGGAGGTCAAAGGGGAGGTGGACGAAGATGGAGAGGAGGAGAAGGAAGAAGAAGAAGAGGAAAAGGAAGAAGAAGAGGGAGAGGAAGAAGAGAAGGAAGATGTAGAGGGAGAGAAGGAAGAGGAGGAGGAAGAAGAAGAGAAAATGGAGGAGGACTAAAACCCATCCTCCACCTGCAAAAAGAAAAACCAAGGCCTAGGTCCCAGAAGAAGCCCACTGCTCTTTCCATGTCTCCTCAGTGGAGGCAAGTGCAGAGATGTCAGCCACAGCACTCGCACCCACAACAGGGAGGACACAGTAGAGAAAGTCCATTTCCCAAAGGGTGACACCTAGGCATCTGGCACATCGTAGAATCATAGAATCATAGTTGTAGGAGACCCCAAGGGCCCTGATCCAGTCCAACCCCTTTCTGCCATGCAGGAACTCCATCAAAGCATCCCCATTGACAGATGGCCATCCAACCTCTGCTTAAAGACCTCCAAGGACGGAAACCCCACCACAATCTCCAAAGAAGAAGTGTGTTCCACTGTCGAACAGCCCTTACTGTCAGGAAGTTCCTCCTACTGTTCAGGTAGAATCTCTTTTCCTGCAGCTTGCATCCATTATTCCGGGTCCTAGTCTCTGGAGCAGCAGAAAACAAGCTTGCTCCCTCCTCAATATGACATCCCTTCAAATATTGAAACAAGGCTATCATATCACCTCTTAGCCTTCTCTTCTCCAGGCTAAACATCCCCAGTTCCCTAAGGCGTTCCTCATAGGACATGGTTTCCAGACCCTTCACCATTTTAGTCACCCTCCTTTGGACCTGCTCCAGTTTCTCCACATCTTTTTTGAATTGTGGTGCCCAGAACTGGACACAGTATTCCAGGTGAGGCCTGACCAAAGCAGAATAGAGTGGCACTATTACTTCCTTTGATCTAGACACTATACTTCTATTGATGCTGCCTAAAATTGATTTGGCCTTTTTAGCTGCTGCATCGCACTGTTGACTCATGTTCAACTTATGGTCTACTTGGACTCCTAGATCCCTTTCACACGTAGTTTCATTCAGCCAGGTGTCCCCCATCCTGTATCTCTGTATTTCATTTTTCCTTGCCTAAGTGCAGAACCTTACATTTCTCTGTGTTGAATTTCATATTATTAGCTTTAGCCCAGCTTTCTAGTCTATTCAAGTCATTTTGAATTTTGATCCTGTCTTCTGGGGTATTAGCTACTCCTCCTAATTTGGTGTCATCTGCAAATTTGATAAATGTGCCCCCAATACTGTCATCCAAATCATTAATAAAGATGTTGAATAGCACTGGGCCCAGGACAGAGCCCTGTGGGACCCCACTGGTCACTTCTTTCCAGGATGAAAAGGAGCCATTGTTGAGCACCCTTTGAGTTCGGTCAGTCAACCAGTTACAAATCCATGTAACAGTTAACTTGTCTATCCCACATTTTGCAAGCTTGTTTGCAAGAAAGTCATGGGGAACCTTGTCAAAGGCCTTACTGAAATCAAGATATACTATGTCCACAGCAATTCCTTCATCTACCAAGCTGGTAATTTTATTTTAAAAAATCATGCTTTGTTCTATCTGGCAAGATGGGGAAATGAGCTCACAAACATTGACTCAAAGCACAGCCACGCTGTCTGCAACTACAGTGCTTTGATACCACTTTGGAAAGTCATGGCTACATCCTATGGAATCTCCTGGGATATGTAGTTCTGTGACATATTTAAAATCCTCAGCCTTTTGAGTTTGGGATGTAAGAGGGGAGCTGAGGACAAGGTGGGCATTTCACTGTCTACATTGGACAACCAAATGTCTCCAGGAAGGCCATAAACAGGGCATGAAGGCAAGACCTTTTACCATGGAGACCACTGCCTTTGGACAGGGAGAGTCCCTGAAACTGTTGTCAGTCCAGAGAGACGTTTTAGGCCAAAAAGTATGACCAGAATCCCATTGGTGTCTTAAGTCATGCTACAAAAGGGGTTGGATATTTTTATCCAATGTGGAACAGTTGTATTCGCTCCAAGGTTGCAGGCGCGGAGATATAATGGGATGCCATTGCAGATAGCTGTGCATTGTGCGTGAATGAGCATGCGATGCAATGGGAATTGCGCATCATTGTGGGTCACTGATCTTCATGCAACATGTTGTTGCTCCTTTGGTCGTGCCACCTCACAGTTCACTGATGAAGAACCATGGTAGAAATGACATATAGCTCTGTGAACATAGGGTTATGCTCTGTTCCCTTGGTACAGCATCTCAGCATATATGTTTTATTGTGCTGAGCGGATCAGGTTTCATAAAAGTGGCGTCCCATCAAGAGAGGAGCCTTCTCCCTTTCCCATCCCACCAGTTCTTCGTTCTGCTTCTTGGCCTCTTCTGACCATTCAGCCAGCTGCGGACAAAGGTCCCTCCGAGTCCATTGCCTCTTGCCACTCCGTCCCTTGTCACCGCCGAGGCAATGGTGACACTGTTATTATACAAGGCCTCAAAGCCCGTCCAAGGCAGTGGAAGATGAATTATGTTTCATTTATATCAAAGAAGCAATCTCAGAGCCCATTTGTGATCAAATTTGCTGTCAGAGAAACTTTGCTTTATCTCATTACATCTGATATCTCTTGGCTCCTTGTCCTTGAGACTATTAAAGTTTAATGTCAAGTTTGAGATGAAATGGAATCTTTGCTGTATCATCTCATCAGGACTTGAGCGCACCCCCCCTTTCCATTGACACTAATTTTGACAACTAATTACGGAAGGTGTGGGGCAGGAGAGAAGGGGACAGAGGCAGAATGAAGGGTGCTCCCCCCACCCGCCTCGCCTCCCTTGCCATTCATTGGAAATGTTATCACACCGCCAGGCGACAAAGGAAAATTAGTGTCACTATCCGGAAGACGGAGTCATAATTTCCACGTTGCTTGATCCGTTTTTCTATGCCTGTCTTTTCCTAACACTTTGGCCTGCCCATGTCCCTCAGGAGAGATGGGTATTTTGGGGAGGGGGGGATCCCAAATATCCCAAATCTGTAGGTGAAATGATTAAGGGCCCTTGGAAGTGTTTCTGCAAAAAGCAGGTTAAGTGAGCAAAAGCAAATTCGTCTGGATGACTCCAGAAGATCCTTAGACTGACGTGGATGACTCCAATAAGTCTTTAGATTAACTTGGATGACCCTAGACGTTCTGTAGCTCAACTCATGTGTCTCCAAAAAGTCTGTAGTTCAATCTGGATTGCTCCGGAAGGTTTTTAGCTCAACTCGGATGACCCCAGAAGGTCTCCAGATCCATGCGGATGTCTCTAGGTTAACTTGGATGAACCTAAAAAGAAAGAAATAGTTGTGGAGTCAAACTAAAAACTAAAGAAATAGTTGTAGACAATGCGTACAAACTGGGGAGGGGAAAAAACAATTGCCATTCTCCCTCATCATGAGAAAAGCCAACATGACAATGCCATGAGGACGCACATCACCATTCCAACTAGGCGATGGGATCATGTCCCAAAGCCATCCAGGGCAAGTCCAGTGTTTTCTATCCTTGGAATTTGCAACCATTTGGAATCACTATAGCAAGAGGCCACCTTCCCCAGAAGAGCAGACTCTTTGGAGGGCAGAAAAACAGAGAGAGAGAGAGAGAGAGAGAGAGAGAGAGAGAAGAGACTCCTTCAAACCCAGCTTAATGTTTCCAGACAGCCCTGGAGAGCCAAGGAGGCAGAGAAATACTGAAGCAAGCCGCTTGCAGAGTCGAAATGTCAGGCCCCATCCCACAGTGCTGCAATAAGCAATATCTGGGCCCAGATCTGCACCTCTGGCATCAATGGCTGCTAAACACATTACGGCCCACACTTCAGACATAAACAGAGAGACCCCCCCCCCATCCTTGGGCCACGAAGTCTCTCTCTTCTCCTGTTTTTAATGGGTTAGTTATGGCACCTCCAAAATGAATGAACTGGAAGCTGAGCCTCCTCCACTCCTATGCACACAACATACACACAACACACACACACACCCCAGTTCAATTGGCTGTTATTGCTGGCAGTTTATCAACATTAACTGATTAGGCTCAGGATGATGGATTTGCCCTGCCTCGGACTGGTGCTAAGCGAAGGGGGAAGCAGCAGCCTCCTTCTCCTCCTCGGCTCAGACATCTCTGGCGCCCGGCCTGTAATTGCTGTCTCTAATTCTGGTCTCCTCCCCAACTGCCTCCGACAGGAGGATTTATTTCCTTGCCTACCGACGCATAATAGTGGTCTAAGCAGCAAGAACAACGGCGGCGGCGGCCAGGACAGCGACAACGACAACAGCGACAATATTCAAATTGGCTTCAGGCGATAAACTGGTTCACCCTTGGAATCGGAACTATACATTTCCTTGCGCTTCGCGGAGACAAATATGAAGCTAAACACTCTGGACAGATAACGCACACCTTGGCTTGGCGTGTCCCCATTTAGTGCTCCGCTGTGCTTCTCTTCCGCCTAATACACCTTCCTTCCTTCTTTCCTCCCTTCTTTCTTTCCTTCCTTCCTTCTGTCCGTCCGTCTGTCCGTCCTTCCTTCCTCTCTCCCATCCTTGACAACTTGTGAACCTCATTCCAGGTTTCGGCCCACATTTATAAGATGCTATAGTTCAGCAGGTCTCAACCTGTGGGTTGCAACCCCTTTGGGGGTCGAATGACCCTTTCACAGCGGTCACCTAAGACCATTGGAAAACACATATTTCCGATGGTCTTAGGAACCGAGACCCCACTCCTCTATGGTTGGGGGTCACCAAAACATGAGGAACTATATTAAAGGGTCACGGCATTAGGAAGGTTGAGAAGCACTGCTACAGATTAAGATCCTAAACCCATTTTGAGGACAGGATTCAGTGCCTTTACAGTTAGAACTAGCATCCAGAATGGATTCACTGCCCTCGTGGGAACCGTTGCTGGTCGGGTTGCCGGAGCTGAAGGGGGTTCCTGTACTTGTAATGTCTGTATAGAAGAGGAATTTCACCAGGGCTTGCTTTTCAGGCAATCAGGAAATGGGCAACCCTTGCTAAAATTCCTTCTTCTGTCATGTTGACAGCCATCAAGTGGATTTTGGCTTATGGAGACCATGACTTATGGCAACGTGTCCTCAACCGCCCTACTCAGGTCTTAGAGACTCAGGGCTTTGGCTTTTCTTGACCTCTGCAATGCTGTCTTCCTCTTTTCCTTTTGCCTTCTGTTGGAATTAGAGCTTCCCAAGGTGTCGGCCCTTGCATGCGAAACAAAATATTAAAAGATCAAGGCTAAAACTATTAGGAATTAGCGTTCTTTAGCAGAGTAGCAGAGAAACATGCCCCGGGCTGACGCTGCTTCCACTAAGAACTGAAGCTGGCTCAAAATAAACAACTGTAGGCAGTTCCAGGTTAAACACTTTGCAAAGTTTACTAATGGCTTTGCATTTATATATGCGCGGGGAAGGCTACGTTCAAACCAGCTAATGAATAGATCGGGTAAAAAGAAAAGCCTCAGTCTTTATCTCACTACCTTGGTGATCTGGAAAGGCAGAGAAGAGAAAAGAGTCAAAGTGAGACTGACAAGGAGAGGTCTCTGGGTGATGAACATCTGGACGGAAGTGTCCTGGTGGGTCACACAGTCTATTTATTTGGTTACAAAAGGTATTTATGACCATGCGCTTTAAAGGGCAGTAAGAGCAAATGGGAAGATTTAGACGAGAGGAAACGGAAGCAATGCAGGCAATTGTATCCTATCTAAACCTCACTCGGTTTAAACTGCAAGAAAGTGGAGAAGGGAGGCCGCTGGGATTTTTCCAACACCTTCCACCTTTTGTTGTTGTTGTTGTTGTTGTTGTGCACCTTGAAGTAACTTATGGCAACCCTAAGGCGAACTTATTATGGGCTTTTCTTGGCAAGATTTGTTCAGAGGAGGTTTGCCATTGCCTTCCACTGAGGCTGAGAGCATGCAACTTGTCCAAGGGTACCCAGAGTCTTTCCGTGGATGAGCGGGGAACCAAACCCTTGACTCCAGAGTCATAGTCCAAAACAAAAACCAGTACCTTGGCTCCTGCCTCCTACCTTACTGAGCATCATTGTCTTTCCTAGTGAGCAATGTCTTCTCATGATGTGCCCGAAGCACAACAGTCCTAGTTGAGTCATCTTGGCTTCCAGGGAGAGTTCAGGCTTGATTTGAACTCGGATTCATTTTATTTCTCTTTTTGGAAGTCAGGGGTATTTGTGCAACTCTCCTCCTGCACCTCATTTCCAATGAGTTTATTTTCTTCCCATGAGCTTCCTTCACTGTCCAAGCCTTTGCAACCATACCAGGGCTTCATTCCCATTACTTTTTAAACCAGATCACAATTCGGTTTGAACCAGTTCAAATGACCCTGGTTCCCACTTCAATTGATCCGCTGAAGTGATTCGGTGAGGGGGGCCACGCACCAGACCCATTTAACTGGTGTCTTTTTGACGCTGTTTTTTTTTTCCGCGTCTTTTTCACCAAATCGATTCAACGCAAGTGTGAACCACAAGCGCATCGGAATCGATTCAAATTTGCCCTTCGGCCAGCTGGAGCCAAATCAGTTTGAATCAATTCATTTGTGAATGCGAACCACGAGCGGGTTATTTTGATGGCAGAAAATGCAATCGGGGCAAGTGTGGTGAAAACCACGATCTGATGTCAAATCGACCCATCAATTTGGATCGCACAGTGATTTATCTGTAAGTGGGAACGAAGCCCCAGAAAGTGGGAATATGATGCCACCATTAAAAGTAGAGGAGCCCTCTCTGGTTTTGAATCTGGCAGCCCTAGTTTCTGCCACTGCCTTCCTCCAGATCACTTCTGGGAAGTTCTCCCAAACATCCATGGAATCCCTTTCACCATTTGAAGAAGCAAAAACCAAAGCTGGGAGCAGATGCAATAAGGCTTGGTGTTTGGATAACCAATGTATTAAAGAAGGGTATTTATGGACCCAAAAATTGACAGTGAGAGAACAAGGAGGGAGCCCATTCATTGAAACGCCATCATTTCATGCCACAGGAGGCCAAACCAATACAAACAATCCAAGGAATTGTGACATCGGACTCTTTCAGACATGGAAAATTGAAAGTATAATCCAAGGGCAATCCAAACGCAATCCTGGGGTTTCACGTTATTGCGAATTAATTCTTCTCACGCAAATTCGGGCAAAAGGGAAGTCACTCCGAATGCAATCGTGGGTTCAACGTTATTGCGAATTTAAGCTTCTCACGCAATTTCGGGCAAGGGGGGGGTTATTTTCGGGTAATGGGAAGTAATTCCGAATGCCTTCCAAACGGAGCAGGGGTTCAGGTAAATTCGCTAAACAAGCGAATTTACATGAATCCGCATTGGCTCCATTCGGAATTGGGAGAAATTTCTCCCGTTTGAAAGAGTCCAACATTTTGGGAAATCTTTTCCCTTCCTGTAGCAAGAACTTTCTAATGGCTGGAAGGGGAGAAGAGAGAGAACTGAGACCGAGAAAGAGAAAGACAGAGAACAAAATGTCATTCAGAAGAAAAGGAATAATTATAACAGGTAGCAAACCCTTGCATTTGTGGGGGGGGGGGGGATGATAAATTTTCACTGCCTTACAAAAGACAGCTTGGTATTGCTTATCAGCCATGATTTCACCAGATAGCTATTTCAAAACAAAGACGCTGGTCTTTTTTTATAATAAATGAAAGCAATAACACCAAAGAGCCTGCCCAGAGTTATAATTAAGAAGCGCCAGGGCTAAAAAATGCTTCTCACCATAGGAAGGCCCTGCGCATGCCTATCCCCCCACAGAGCGCAACAGCTGTCCAAAAGAGGGTGCTAGGAAGGAAGGAAGAAAAAGAGAGAGAGAAGAAGAAAGAAAGAAAGAAAGAAAGAAAGAAAGAAAGAGAAAGAAAGAAAGAAAGAAAGAAAGAGATCACGGGACTTCAGCTTAGTTAGAAACAAGGCCCCAACTCAGCGCACACATGCTCAGAAGAAGAACTTGCATGACACATATCTCAGGGCATCAAGACCAGGTTCAGATTAAGATTTAGTATTAAGATGAGCTGCTTAAACCTACCTTCTTTCCTAGGAGTTTATCAGACAGGAGGAATTTCTCTTTATTTCGTACGGAGCCAATAGGAGCCAATGCGAATTCACGTGAATTCGCTAGTTTAGCGAATTCACATGAATTCCAATTGCATTCGGAATGCATTCAGAATGACTTCCCATTAACCGAAAATGACTGCCCATTGCCCGAAATTGCGTGAGATGCTTTAATATGAAATAAGATAAAACCCATGATTGTGTTCGGAATGACTTCCCTTTTGCCCAAAATTGCGTGAGATGCTTTAATACGAAATAACATGAAACCTCATGAATGTGTTCGGAATGACTTCCCATTGCCCAAAATTGCTTGAGATACTTTAATATGCAATAACATGAAACCCCATGATTGTGTTCGGATTGCCATTAGATTATACTTCCAGTTTCCATCATCTGATAAACTCCCTAGACAAATATGTGGTTTGAGAATACGTCAGCCAGAATCCCGCAAACATATCTCAAATGAGTAAAGTCCCCTATGGAAGTGGTTGGGCATTTTTGTCCGGCGCAGAAGGCCCACATGCCTTTCAGGGCTTGGAGAAGCAAAGCTCTGAATGCGGTGCAACGTTTGTGCAAATGCACGTTGCGTATTGTGCAATGCCACAATTCACTAATGGGGAGTGGGGTGCACCATTATTATTTGTCTCCGTGAACGTAAAAGTTACACTCCGTTTCCCTGATATCAGACTCCAGCTGTCTTCTGATTCGTGACCCTAGTGTAACTCTCATACCCTCCAAATGTCCAATTTGTCTGGGAAGAGTCCAAAATAATCCTTTGTCATCCCACTTTTCCAGCTGCTTTTAAAACGTCCCAGTTTCTCAGTCCTTTTACCACCCCCACCCCCACCCCCTTAGTTTTCGGCTTACTTCCATTGCTACAAACTGAGCCAAAGTGCAAAAGTAGTTTGCAAACACTTAGCTCACCTTTCTCAATAGGATCTGGCAAAAACAAACTTCTGCAGCCTCCACTAGTTTATGTCTCCTTCCTTATTCATCCCTCTTGCATTTTGACTAGACTCTGATGCTACTGGGCCACAAACATCCCAGTTTTAAACTGTGAAATGTGGGAGGGCAGAGCCAGCATGGTCTGAGTGTTGGACTATGTCTCTGGGTTCAATTCCCAGCTTTGGCCATGAAACCTGAAAGGGTGACCTTTGGCAAGTTGCACACTCTCAGCCTCAGGGGAAGGCAATGGCAAACTTCCCCTGGACAAATCTTGCCAAGAAAACCCCATGATAGGTTTGCCTTAGGGTCGCCGTAAGTCGGAAACGACTCGAAGGCACACGACACACAGCGAATCCTAGATAGAACTTGAATTGGCACGACTAACGATACATCTTGGATGTCTGTTCTCTTTCTCCTCTATGGAGTTTATCACATGGGAGGAATTTCTCTCAATTGCGAATGGAGCCAATTTGCAATTACGTGAATTCGCTAGTTTAGCAAATTTACGTGAAATCTGATTGTGTTTGGAATGCGTTCAGAATGACCTCATTTCTCAAAAACGACTCCCCATTGCCCGAAATTGCGTGAGATACTCTAATAAGCAATTACATGAAACCTCATCATTGCGTTCGGAATGACTTCCCATTGCCCGAAATTGCGTGAGATACACTCATTCGCAATAACGTGGAACCCCATGATTGCGTTCGGGTTGCCATTGGATTATACCCCCAAATTCCGTTGTATGATAAACTCCCATGTTCCTGTGTTCTGGAGAATTTGGATTCTCAACCGGACAACTGTAGTGCCTTATCGGACTACAAATCCCAGGATTCCTTAGCAGGTAACAATGAGGTAGGCAGAGGTGAGAGAAGGTCACTAAGAGCACCAGGCGTGAAGGAACGAGGGCATTGCGGCTAGGTTTCCCTCACTAGCACCATGCAATCCCGGGGAAAGTGCAGCCGCCAGTGCAATGCACCAGTATAGTGCTGGCCAGCCCCGAATTTCACTCATTGAGGCCCATTCTCCCCTTCTCCATCTCTGCTTCTGGGATGCACCTTCTCCTGCATCTGCTTCTGCGTTCTCTCCCCGTCCCCCCCATTGCTGCAGATTAATCACCTCGCTGTTTGAAATATTGCCAATGCAAAGAAACAGACCAGTGCCTCTGCACCTCTTTGATAAACATCCCCGGATCGGCTTCCTCCTAAAGAGGTGTCTATTTAACGCAATTTCCATCTCAAGCAGCTGCTTTGCATTTCCTTTTGGCTTTATTAAAACTGATTTTCTCTTTTGCACTCTCCAAACTGATCTGATTACATTTCCATTTCTCCCTGAAGAAAAGAAAGAGCAAGGGGAGGAGGAGGAGAAAAAGGGGGGAAGGAAACCCAGTCCAGGCCCCTCTCTTCTTCCTTCTACTTCTTCTTCAGAGAGAGAGGAGATGCCTTTCCAGAGACTGGCTCCTACGTTTTGTTTTATTTTATTTTTGCTCCATTTTAATAGCTCTCCGGTGATGGCCCCAGGGAGCGTGGGCCTCTCTCCTGTTGCATCTGTGCCATCCATTTCCATGGGAACAAAGAAGGAGAGACCGAGGAACCAGGGGATTCTCTTTGCATCAGCCAAGAAAGGCGTGAAGCCAAGAGCAATGCGCCTCACGCTCACTCTCCGCATGTCGCTCAGTGCTGAGCCATTAGAGGGCGGCACTGGGCACATGCGCGGGTGTGCATTTCTGCACAGGTGTGTATATACCTGTCCAAGGAGCGCAATAGCATCTCTATTCTGCTTATCAATGAACTAGCACTCCCGAAGTGGTTTACAATGTGTAAGCCAATTGCCTCCAACATGCTTAAGGAGAATTATGTGTGAAAGGGATCTAGGAGTCCAAGTAGACCGCAAGTTGACCATGAGTCAACAGTGCGATGCGACTGCTAAAAAGGCCAATGCAATTCTACGTTGCATCAGTAGGAGTATAGTGTCTAGATCAAGGGAAGTAATAGTGTCCTTCTATTCTGCTTTGGTCAGGCCCCACCTGGAATAACACTGTGTCCAGTTCTGGGCACCACAATTCAAAAAAGATGTGGAGAAACTGGAGCCATGGGTCCAAAGGAGGGCAACTAAGATGGTGAAGGGTCTGGAAACCATTCCCTATGAGGACTGCCTTAGGGAACTGGGGATGTTTAGCCTGGAGAAGAGAAGGTTAAGAGGTGATATGAAAGCCCTGTTTAAATATTTGAAGGGGTGTCATATTGAGGAGGGAGCAAGCTTGTTTTCTGCTGCTCCAGAGAATAGGACACAATGGAGCAATGTATACTCCACGCACTTCTATGCCACAAGCATCTGAAGACACCAGCCATAGTTGCAAGCAAAACATCAGGAATAAATTCTTCCAGAACGTGGCTGCCACACAGCCTGAAAAAACCACAGAAAACTATTACCATGACATTCAGCGATATATGGGAATTATCATTTACGAGTAAATCAGTACCAAAAAAAATATATTGCTAAGGGTTCTGTATGGTGTGGAACGAGAGGAGGAGGTCAATGCGGGGGGTGACACCATGAGGGACCGCACCGGGTGGCACCAACCCTAGTGATGCCATTGCTTGCCAATGGAATTTAAAGTTTATTTCCTGGACTGAATCTAACCATACCCATAATTGCATGCTCTCGTGTCACTAACAGGATTCCAGACACTGTTATGTTACCAGGCAGTGACCACAAACAATCCCAGGTGCCAGATTCCTTAAGGCCAGAATGGCATCGGACAAATGGATCCACCTAAGCGCATGGATGGATTGGTTTTCCTAGCACTCCCTCATGAACCTTTTTGGGGGAATCATAGAATCCTAGAGTTGGAAGAGACCCCAAAAAGGGCCATCCAACCCTATTCTGCCATGCAGGAACTCTCAATCAAAGCACCTCCAACAGATGGCCATCCAGCCTCTATTTAAGGACCTCCGAAGAATGAGACTTCATCATCATCCAAGGCAACGTATTCTACCATCAAACATCTGTTACCATCAGGAAGGTCCTCCTAATGTTGAGCTGGAATCTCTTTTCCTGGAGCTTGCATCCATTGTTCCGGGTCCTAGTCTCCGGAGCATCAAGTCCTCTGGAAAGGAGCAGTCTCCAACATATTAAAGTTATGAAGATTGATTCCGCGCACGTGTCGTTTTGACAGGTCCAGAGCAAAAAACTCCTCGTGCCGGTTGCGGGGGGTTGGAAGGAGAGAGACTTGGGTAATAATTACCATCTTTAATTACTGCTAAAACATCAATTGCTCTTGTTCAATTAGCAACCCCGGATCCAGGCACGGTGAATTTCTGCTGCACAAAATAAGCTGAAAATTGATTTTGGAACACTTAATGTAGATCTTGAAATTGCCAACCTGATAAAGAAGGGGGTCCACGCAAAGACCCGGCTCACCCGGCCGCTAGAAATTGGGAGTTGATGTAATTGCTTCGGCAGAAGATTAATAACTTGTGTACCATACTTACGTCTTGTACATGGTGCGGAATCCGCTCATTAGAGGCCGGGGCAAAGGCAAGGGAGGGACGTGTTAACGGGGTTGCTGGCCATTAAGCCAGGAAACACAGAGCTTGAGAAATCGAACCCAGATCCTTTGCACCCTTCCAGGGTCGCCACTTGCAATCTCACCGCTTTTCGCCAGCCAAAATTCGATATCGGAGCCAAGTCCGTCCTGAGCCGATCCACTTCTGCAACCTCGAATGCAATTCGGACATTTCACACGGGTCACAAATGTCCAGCCACTCCCATTTAAGGCAATTTGAGACTCAAAACAGGATTCCAGCGGCTACGTTTTTAAAGGTTTTATACCTATTTTTTCAGTCCAGTGCTTGGTTTTACTCTGATAGTTGGTTTATGTATTTATTTCTAATTCTTTCCGCAGGGTCATAATTGGTTCTTAGCTCCGCTGGGAGCCGCCTTGGATCCCGCCGTGTGAGAAAGGAAGCAGAGGGAATGAATTAATAAATGAATGAACAAGTGTGAAATCAGAGAGCATCACATCACTAGGGGCCCATTCACACTTTCCACAATTATAGCACTATGATTCCACTTTTAACCACCATGGTTCCATCCGATGGGATCATGGGATTGAGAGTCCGGTAAGGCAATAGAGGTCCCTGATCCTAAATGCCACCTCCCTGAGCCACACATCCCAGGATTTCCTAAAATGGAACCATCAGGGATTAAAGTGGAATCGAGGTGCTGTAATCTGCAGTGTGAATACTGTCCTAGGGTGGATCCACACTGTACAAATCATGCAATTGGGCGCCACTTTAATGGCCATGGCTACATCCTACAAAATCCTGGGATTTGTAGAGAACCCAGCGCTCTTTGGCAGAGAAATTAAAAAGCCTTGTAAAACTACAAATCCCAGGATTCCATAGGATGGAGCCGCAGCATTCAAAGCGGTGTCAAACTGCATTATTTTTTCCAGTGTAGATGCACTCCTAGATTGCCATCTGGACATGTTAAGACAACATACAGACCTTACGGCTTTAAAATTACAATCAAAATCCATTTTTCCTTCTCTAATTTTCTGACATCTTTTCTGGTGCGGAAGATCTCGAAACTCTGCGCCAAGTTCTGTACCTTTTTTCTTTCTTTGCACCTTTGTGCGCATTTGCTTTTGTAACATGGCCAAGACCAGGTCCCTCTGCTTTTCGTGTGAACTTTTAGTGATGTGCAAAACTGTAGGCAATAATAGTCAGGCCAGTGTTCTTCGTTTCATTAGCCAAACCGTTCACTAAAGGACTTTTTCATTTGCCAAATGACAGTTTGGCTGTTCAATTCAATTGTTAGCGCACTAGCCAAAGTCCAAGCCAAACTGCAAAAATGGAAAGCAAATAACATGCCCCTTAAAAGCGTGATCAGCAATTTAATGCCTGTTCAGGTGAGACCCATTTTTAGACTCAGAGGCCTCAATCCCACTTACAAAAAAAGGTGGTTTGTGATCCGAATCAATGGATCGATTCAACAGCGGAGCATGGCTCCCATTACATTTGCCCCAATCGCATTTTTCCCTGTAAAATAACCCACTTGCGGTTCACATGAACGAATAGGTTCAAAATGGACCCGCTCCAGCCAGCTGAAGGGCAAATTTAAATCTATTCTGATCCTCATCTGATTCACACTTGCACAGAGGAAAACATCATTGTCAAAAAGACGTGGGTTAAATGGGTCTAGCGCATGGCCCTCCTCACCGAATTGCTTCAGCCGCGGCCCCTTTCTCCCAGGGTCTTTGCAGCGGCTATCTAAAAGCCGCGGCAAAGACTCGCACCAAAGAAGGAGCTCTGTTTTGAGCTCCTTTTTTGCACCGCAGTTGTAGTGCGATTTTTTTTAAAGGTGCCATTTGGCGCCTTTGCGGCGCCGCAACTGTGCAGCTCCGTGCGGAAGCTGCGCAGCTGCGGCGTCGCCATTACATACGCCATCTAAACGGCGTTAAGTAATGGTGGTGCCGCCATTACGTGCTAGGGTTCGAGAGCGTGTGAACGCTGCTCGCTCCCAAACCCTAATGGCGTTGCTTAGGCGCCTTTTAATGCCTGTCTAGATCAGGCCACTGTCTCCAAGTCTCCAAGTCATGGCTTGCATAGCAAGTCTTGGGTTCCAAACTCTTCCTTGGTTTCTGGAACTTTTTTCCTCCCTTTCCACAGTTGCTCAATGATATTCTACTCCTTCCGAGGGGGGAAAAACGGTCTTCCAGAAGATGGCCAGGAGTTATTTTTATTTTGTCCAAGGATTTTAAAAAGCAAAAGGAATCTGGGACGGCAAGGGAACCAAACCTCTCCCCCGGTTGTGGCACACAGCTGTGGGACTTAAAACAAAAAGCAAAATCAGGACCCTTTGGAAGGCGAGATCTAATTTGGGCAGCGTGGTCCAGCTGTATTTGCATAAGGAGACTCAAAAAAAATAACGTTGCGCTCATGTATTTTTAAAAAGGTTTGACTTTAATTTTATTTAGCTTAAGAAGGGCACGTCACTCACTCTCCGCTGGTCATTTAGAAAGATATTTCAATTGTGTTTCCACAAAGCTGTCTTTAGGTCTTAAGTGTCTCTTGCAAACGCGGAGAATACTAATGAGGTTTCGGTTGACATTCAAGAGAGGAGGCCTTGTCCCAAAATTGCAGCCTTGGATTTTCTCTCGTTCTGTCCTTTTGGAGCTCGGCTATTGTTGGAGAAAATTTCAACCTTTTTGCAATGCAAGTAATCATTTTATTTTATTCTATTTTATTTTTGTTAACATGGTATCAAAAGACGATAGCGGTGGCTTCTGCCTCCAACAGGCGCCGCAAAAGAGTTTTTGTATTGCAGGTTTTTGGGGGAATTATTATTTCCACCTGTTATTTCAGGTGTGAATTGTTATTTCCCATGGGGAAATTTCCTTTAAACATTCCTGTCTCTCGATCCATAGGAACAGGGAAGGTCTCTGCATACAAAATTGAACGGAGAGCTTACTGTTTGTAAGACAGGGAGGAAATAGCAAAACCTATCTTAGGAGAGCTCTAACAAATACCGGTTGCATTTAGCAAAACTAGTTGCATTTAGCCAAGTTGCAGAAACATCATGCCGGCAACGTTTACTGTTCATATTCTGGACCTGCAGAATGAATTTATTTTTATTTATTTTTATTTAAGGCCTTCTCGGTGTCTGCTCCAGCAGCATTGGCTGATTCTGGTGATAATGGACCAGCGAATTCCCTCCAGGTTTTAAACGGTACGGGATTGATTCCGAAATTCTGGACCTCCAAAATCCAAAACATACACACCAAAGCCCAAAACTGTCCACATGGAAACAGAATAATAGAAAAGGCTATTTGAATCTAACAAGCGATCGCCAGTTTTTGAAAACGGCGACAGTAATAAAGAACATCAGCGCTCTGTACATATGAAGCCATTTAAACTTCGTGTTTATTTAACGGGTAATATAAGTAAAAGAAACAGCTGTCTTTTTCATTAGTGAGTTTTCCACTTTCACAAGGGTCCTGCATCCCCAGCCCCAGGAAATATGGAGGCCCCACTGCATTCGTTCTGTATGTTCTTAATGGTACTGGGGGTTTTTAGTATTGTAAGCCACTCTAATCCCCAGTTTGGGGGAAAGGGCGGGATAATAATAATAATAATAATAATAATAATAGATCCCACCCCCCATTTACATGGCTTGCACATTGCAAACGGCTTAAAGAGTGCTAGTTCACTGATAAGTGCTATAGAAATGTACTTGCTATTGCTATTGCTAAGTACCCAGCTGCCATGGGTCATACACTTGTCCCTCCGTATTGGCTAAGGTTAGGGGCACGAGACCTCTGAGACTATGGAAAAACCACAAATAAACAAAAAAAACCATGTTTTTTGTACCTCTCTAGGAATCCCTAGGTCCTCCAGGGCAACTCTGTGGTCAACGTCCGACAGACACTGACCATAGAATTGCGCTGGAGGAGCGACAAAGGCCTATTACGGCATTCTCTCTAGGAATCTCTAGGTCCTTCAGTGCAACTTTGAGTTAAAGTTGACCATAGAGTTGCACCAGAGGACCTACATATTCCTAGAAAGAACATACTAATCAAATCTGTGAGTAATCGAATCTGCAAATATCAAATCCGCAAATATGGACAGATGAGCGTATATATTAATATTGCCTGATGCAGGAATTGAGGAGGGCGTGCTGTTGAAATGCTCCCTAAAAACTCTTTCCAAGGCAGAATATGGATGGTTTGTGCGGCGGAGCCTCTCCCCAAATCTAGTCGCCGGTTGCCATAAAGAGATGACCGGCACACTAATCAGCGCGCAAGGTCGAAGCGGGTCCACCACTTTGATGGCGCACGCGGGCGATGCATCGCTCCGGCGTCCTTGTGGGCTCGACTTGATGGACAGCCCATGTTTCCAAGCCCAGCATCTGCTCAATTATGCATCGAGCTTCTCCTGGCGCTGCCCGTCATTAGCAAGGCAAATGCCAGGGGCACCTCTTGTCAGGTGGACGGAGGCCTCCCACTCACCTGCAAAGCCTCTGGGCTGCCGGCCGGTTGGGAATCCGGCTCATTAAGGCCTACACACACACGCGCGGACACTTGCACACACGTAAGTGCAAACATGCGCAGAAGTTGGAGGGGAAACGGGGGGAGAGGGCCTGGAGCTAATTAGCCTGTGCACAGCTGCTCATTATGACTATTATGGTTGCATTATTAATTTCCCTGCCTCTCATCTGCAATGCAGTCTTTGGGCCGCTCCGTATCGGTCTGGCTTTCATATCGAGAGACGGGCAATAAATCCAGGCATTTTATCAGCTCTTCCTCACCGCCTTGGTCCGCCTTGCAACTTTCTGGGCGAAACTCCAGATGCCCACCGAGGGACGGATGGCAATCTTCCCGCTGGGCTAAGAAAACGGTGTCATTTGGTAGGACTCCCGAAGCGAAAAACGATAAGCCGTGGAGTCTCAGCAAACAGCGCAGCTTCTGCGAGGGGAAGCCAAAGGTCATTTGGGTGCCAGGGACGAGACAGTAAATGAGGTCAAAAATGGGATGATGATGATGACGACGACGACAATGATGATGATGGATGACTGATGATTTATAATACCCTTTCCACCAAAGAGCAGAATACCAAACATAGGCAATCATAAACAAATACTACACACTGATGGGATGTTGTGTGTCCCAAAATCTCACCGGTTGCCATCTACTCCATGGGTTAGATTTCCTGTGCTGGTTATAACCAACTTGGGTTGACTTATTTTCTTTCCTTAGATCACCTAATATCTCTTACCTTCATCGGTGTCTACTCTCTTAAGAAGAAACTCCCTTCTTCCACAACCTTTCTGCCTTATGAAGATATGTTCCTAAAGTGAGAATGAACGTGGTGCGGCGGTATGGACTAAGGCTCTGGGAAACCAGGATTCGAATCTTGGCTGAGCCCAATAAACCCACCGGGTGACCTTTGGGACATCGCACTCTCTCAGCCTCAAGGGAAGGCAAGGATGCCCAAGCTTCTGGAAGAAGTCTTACCAAGAAAGTCAAAGTTGCCAAAGTTGCCCTTTGGAGGATGTTGTTCCTGACTTTAATTTAATTTGTTTGCATGTGTTTCCTTTTAAAACTCTCAGCTGCCCCAAGGGCTACAGGTGGCCCATAGTCTGAATAGCAGGGATCTATCTCCCCCAACATTGCAAGGCCAGGTGCCCACACCTTTCTCTGACTCTGTGCAGGGCAAGCTAGAGCTTAATTTAAAATAATAAAATAAGAGGTTTTCGAGGGATGGTAGAGAAACAACCAGTCACCAACCAAGACTCCTGACATCCTTCTCGATGCAATTTAGAGAACCTGACCGGGACGTTTACTCATAAAGCTCATTTCCCTGCCGGCCACTAATGACCGGAAGCCTTGTTTAGACCCTGCAAAATAAAGGCCCTGGAAAGGAACAGAAGGCGTAATGTTGGGCCACTAGCAATGGGAAGGTTGCAATCTTCCATACGTACTGCACCACATGTTGCCCCTGCGCCATCCCACCTTAAAGCAAGTTAGGGCTGAATTCTTGCTGGCTTTGATCAGCAATCAACCCATTACCATAAATGTACTCTTCCCCCTTTCTTTCTTTCTTTCTTTCTTTCTGTATGAATTTTCATCTCACATTTGGCAAACGAGCGAGGCGGACGCCAGTCAGCTCCCATTTATCTAATAACTCCATGCAAATATTTTGTTACGTTTCAATGAAACGTATCGAAATCTATTACCTCCTGCAACATCTCGGCATCGGAGCAGAGGTAGAACCGGCGTGCCATGAAGCTCCCTGTCACTCACTCCAGGCGGACGGGGCATTATTTGCAAATCCCCGTTCACCTCCAAGCCAGAAGGTCAGCCTCGTGGCCTCCCAGGACCTCACACAACCTCCTGGGCTTCTGGGTGAGGCCATGTCCCCAAGGAAGAGGACCTTCTCCATTTGGGAGCAGGGAGCTCTTCACAAGGTGGTCGCCCACATACTGCTTCTTCACAGAGATTTTGAGAGCTAGCCTCAGTGCTGAACTCTATATCTCCCCTGCCTTGACCTCCACTAACAAATAGGTTTAGCATCCTCGAGAACTCCTTTATAAGTCATATTAAAAGCTGGAGCAAAATTCATGTCTCACCTTAGAACTACTCCCCAAAACTGGTGTGGAACCAGCACACTTTTTGGGTTGGAGTGTTGGACTAGGACAGTAATGTCCAAACTCTGGCCCTCCAGGTGTTTAGGACTTCAGAAGCCTCAGCCACCTTGGTCAATAGTCAGGAATTATGGGAAATGAAGTCCAAAACATCTGGACATCACTGGACTAGGATGCTGGTGAAATGAAATGCTATGAAAACCCACCAGTAGACATGTCTACAGAAGCTCATGCTACCAACTTCTCTCTTTCCACCCCATGCATCTGAGGAAGTAGGCTCAAACCTACAAAAGCGCATGCTACCAGCTTCTCCCTTCTACTTAGCTTCCAAAGTGGTACAAGATCCCTTTCAATACTGATCTTCCAGACTAACACGACTAGCTACTCTTTCAAACGGGAGGAATTTCTCCCAACTTCGAATGGAGCCAATGCGGATTCATGTAAATTCGCTAGTTTAGCGAATTTACATGAACCCCTGCTCCGTTCGGAAGAACCCCTGCTCCGTTCGGAATTACTTCCCATTACCCGAAAATAACCCCCTCCTGCCCGAATTTGCATGCAAAGCTTTAATTCGCAATAACGTAAAACCCATGATTGCATTCGAATTGGCTTCCCTCTTGCCCGAATTTGCGTGTGAAGAGTTAATTCGCAATAACGTAAAACCCATGATTGCATTCGAATTGACCTTAAATTATACTTCCAATTTAGCCTCGTATGAAAGAGTCCTATGTCTTTTATATCACCCATTGATTCAGTGGCTCTGCTCCAGTTAGGGTTTGAAGGGCAGCTTGCAACCCTGACGCAGAATCTGAAGCATCGCCTTTCGGAGTGGGGCAAACTGATCCAGAAGAAACGAGGTCCCAATGAGTCCCTTATATCATCGGGCTTAGCCCCGTGTGCCTCCTGTTGACAGGCCCTGACCAGAGGCAGGCTCATGCTCAGAAGGTGGGCACCCATCCCTCCATCTCCAATAGCCAAATGCATGGGGGCTTTTTGCTGCCTGGCCGCACCCCAAGAGATGAGCGAAGGAAAGGGAGCTGGGCTGTCATCAAACAAGTCGGCCCTGTGTGTTGCCATGGTGAGAAAGTAGCCCTTCGCTGGCTGTCAATAACTCCAGCCGAGAAGATGCCTGATTGATTTTCTCCCCCTCCCTTTATTTTTCCCCCCTTTTTTGGTCTATCAACCCAGGCTGCTTGCCAGTCCTGAACAATAGCTACTCCTTCTTCCCCGAATGCAGAAGCACTCTTGGGTTTGGTAAGGGATCAGTTCGAGCCTTCCTCTTGGTGGTTTTGGCATGTCCCTTTGAATCCCTGGGTGAGCTGACAGCCCATCCACAACCCCTTGAAAAGGGCATAAGGAAAAGAAGGGTCCCTTGGAGTTGCCTGGAAGCTTCGCCCGCAAAGGAGCTGCAGACACCCCAATGTTCATGCAAGGAATAATGGTTCCTCTGGTGTTTCTCCACAGCCAAAGTGGGCAACTGCAGGGGGGTCCACAGAAACTTGGTGGTGTTGAGGTCTATGGGGTGCATAATGATCTCATGGTAGTCCTGGAGGCCCCGGGCTGAGGCATCCACTGGCTTGCAGTTTGGTCAGGCCCCACCTGGAATAATCCTGTGTCCAGTTCTGGGCACCACAATTCAAAAAGGATGTGGAGAAACTGGAGCCATGGGTCCAAAGGAGGGCAACTAAGATGGTGAAGGGTCTGGAAACCATGCCCTACGAGGACCGCCTTAGGGAACTGGAGATGTTTAGCCTGGAGAAGAGAAGGTTAAGAGGTGATATGATCGCCCTGTTTCAATATTTGAAGGGATGTCACATTGAGGAGGGAGCAAGCTTCTTTTCTGCTGCTCCAGAGACTAGAAAGCGGAACAATGGATGCAAGCTGCAAGAAAAGAGATTCCACCTCAACATAAGGAGGAACTTCCTGACAGTAAGGGCTGTTTGATAGTGGAACACACTCCTTCCTCGGAGTGTGGTGGAGTCTCCTTCCTTGGAGGTCTTTAAGCAGAGGCTGGATGGCCATCTGTCAGGGATGCTTTGATGGAGAGTTCCTGCATGGCAGAATGGAGTTGGACTGGATGGCCCTTGTGGTCTCTTCCAACTCTGTGATTCTATGATTCTATGAAGTGGAGTTGTGCATGCTGTGCCCTTGTGCATCCATGGCCCACGCACATGTGCAGTCAGGTGTCCACTTCATTGCACAATATTGCCACTGAACCCAGGGTCAGCATAACACAATCGATCCACATGCAGAGATTTGTGTGACACAACCCCAATGGAGGATTTTGGCCTTTCTCATACATTGGATGCAACGCCAGTGTCAGCATCAGGCTTTTCCATTTTGGACCTTGGAACTATGTCTGCAACTAGGCCCGTAGCAGTAGAATTCAAAGATATAGCCATGTTAGTCGGTAAATTCAGTATGTAGAGAGGTCTTGTAGCAGTACCTTTGAGACTAGCTGAACAAGCATCTGAGGAAGTGGACTTTAGTCTATGAAAGCTCATGCTGCCAACTTCTTTCTTTCTCTTAGTCTCAAAGGTGCTGCAAGACCTATGTACAAGCCCATAGCACAAAAACTTTCCAGACCACATTCCCGGTGCAGCCTAAAATCATAAAGAGATGGGAGTGGGTTAAGAGCATGATGTTGTTGCTGTCCAGTTCCACTTTGGAGCAAAAGGGACAAGAAAGGTGATAGAAACATCAGCCTTAAATCGATGCTGACACACTGATGTTGGGACGACTCGAGCGGCTGTTGACGCCGACACAACAGCAGGAGCAGGAACTGCGGCCAGGCTCTCGACGTCTGCGCAGCCCTGCTGGCCGAAAAAGTCCTTCCAAAGAGAAGCAGAGGACGGGGGTGACTGGAATCCTGATTTGGTCCGTACCCGATCCCACGCCATCCAGCCTTTGATCGCTCGCGCCTTCTCGCATCTTGTCCTGTGGCAACCATCTCCCATCTGTCCAATTTGGCCGCTGCCTCGCCAGCCGCGCGGTTCAGCAAAGCTTCTCTTCAAAGAGCAAACCCACAAAATCCTTTCCACGGCCAAGCTCTGGCAACACAATCAAGGTCCTTTTGAAGAAAATGGCCTAGAGATATTCGCCTCGCCTCTCCCGCTTTCCCCGCGTGTGCACACGCACACGCACGCAAATAAAATGAAATAAAATTCTTGGCGACGGCTTCCTCCTCATTTGGGATTTGCAAGTTGGCTGGGAGCCACGAAACCACTCAGCCAGCCTGGGTGCCACCTGGGGACCCCTGCAGACAATTCCTCCGCTTTCGCGGTTCTCTGCTGCCTTCTCGCTGTACTCGGCGGCATTTGTTTGGAGCTATCGCAAAGAATTCATGTGTGTAACTCTCACGCATGCATGCACCCGTGTAATGCCACCAGTGTAAAGACTGGCAGGTAGTGCGGGGGTGGAATTAAAACATGCTGTATTTTTACTTGCCAGCACAAAAGCCATTAAAAGATTGCGTGTTTTCAGGTAAAGGCAAAAAGGTCCTGCGCTTTGGGATTATTTGACTTGGGAAAACAATGGCCGCAGTTAATAAGAGCAAGTGATGCTTAGATGGACAGCTAGACTCATTGGGAAGAGAAGCATCAAACAGATGGACTCTGCTGGCAAGCTGAGGCTTTGCTCCAGGACAAGAGAGAGGACTGAGTGAAGTCGCTGTTACAAATCCAAGGGTTTTCCCTGAAAAAGGGATCCCCAATGGTATGGTTGACCGATGACAATCCATGCCGGCACCTTGTTCACGACTGACTCAAGCGTAACTCCACCTTACACTTGTGTGTCAATCCGGCAATGAGTTGGTCATTACATGGTTTGATATTTCCTTCCATCCTTTGCAACAACAACAACAACAACAACATATTCACATTGTTGCTGTGATGCCCCTGAATGGCCATGCCATGGCTGTTGGAGATCACAGGGGACAGAGAAGTGGATCTCAGGAAAAGGGCCCCATTTGGTGGAACAAAGATCCGATGACGTATCAAGCAACTTCACCATTCTTAAAAATAGGCTAAGGAGGCCTTCTGTTCCAGCAGCTCCTAAGAGACACATTGCATGCCATGCTACGTCAGTGTGATATGTGTTTGTCTGGAGTCCTGTTAGTATCATTTGCACCTATATGTTGTGCTTCTTTGACAAATGTCTTCAGTTTATGGCTGCAAAAGCAAAGTTCTACAAACTGAACCATGCTGTATACAGGGTGTGTCTATTGGGCAGAAATGAAGCAATTTGGCACCACATTAACTGTTATGACTTGATGCCATGGAATGCTGGGATTTGTAGTTTTGTGCGACAGTTAGCTTTCCCTGTCAGAGACCTCTGATGCCACAGCAAACTATAAATCCTGAAGTTGCATTGCATTGAGCCACAGGAGTTAAAGTGGTGTCAAAGTGCTTTATTTCTGCAGTGGGACACACTCTTGGGTGGTGGCTAATGATTCATCGGTGCCTCCAACATACCATTTGATTCAATGGGATGGCAGAAACAGCCGTGGTGCGTTCCCCATTGCACAATGGGGCAACCATTGGCAAAATGACAAGGTGGGTGTAGGTTGGTGTACCACAACCACTGTTGCACTACATTTGTGCAAAGGTATATTTCACCAAGTATGATGCAGGATGTAGTCCACTTGTGAGTAAGAAGGGACTCTCTTGTCCACCTTTCAAGCCACCCAAGGCCTTTCCTTTGGTCATAACTTTAAGTACCAGTTTCAGCGACAGCCTGCTGTGTCCTCATCTGTCTCTTTCTTTCTTTCTTTCTTTCTTTCCATCTCTCTTTCTCTCCTGAACAGACTCTGGCACTAAATTAAATAAGCCAAACTCTCTTTTTATTTCCTCTTTGACAGTAACGTATTGCAAATGTGCTCGGTTTTGACATCCTAATATTCAGAGTCATATCCCTTGGGATAAACACATCAGCTGTTATCCAAGATGGTGATTTGTTCCAGGACAGAACGGAGCCGGGAAACGGAGGCGACAGAGTCCCAGGCAGACAGCCTGCTTGGCTGTTTGCTTGCAAAGAGCATTGGAGACAGAGCGGCATGGAGAGGCGCAGGGGAAAAAACAGACGAAAGTCCACCCTGGAACCACAGCTGGTGCGACACCGCAGAGAAGGTGACCCCAAATTCAAAGGTAAGGATGTTGTTGGTTTGTTGTAATTAATTCCTGCTAATTGTTCGGGTTCAAAATCCGACATCTGGGTTGTGTAGCAGAAATATCCACATGTGGAGTTATGCATCGATGGGACTATGCGACCTTAGTGTTGAACTTTAATGTCGCACGACTGCATGCACAAGTAAATGCACAACCAATTGTACGTGCATCTGCACATGTGCATCTCCGTGCAAACGTAGTCATTGCACACAACGGCACCAGCGCACCACACCTGCAACGCCATCTCTGCGTCCTTGAAAGCCACAGATCTGCCGCAGGTGCCCACCCATTCATGCTCTACATGACTAGGGAGTACTGATAATCATGAATCCTAATGACAATTACGTGGGCCATGAAGGCTCAACCTGATCCAAAGCTATGGTCACATAAAATACTCTCCTTGCATTTTGGGTCTCAGTTAGGGCTGCCAGACCATCCCAAGCCCTGAGATTTCAGAGACAAGACCTGAGACCCCTTTGTGCTGTTATGGGGTAGGCCCCTGATGATGTTACAAGGATCAGCCCCATGGCGATGCCATCAAGCAGCACACATGAAGCATCAGCCATCTAGCAAACCACCTCCATGTCTAAGAAAACCCTATGAAATTCATAGGGTTTTCATAAGTCAAGAGATGCATATATACACATATATGAGGCATCAGATCCCTTCTGTTCTTGGAAGCCAAGCAGGATCAGCCTTGAGCGGGTCCAAAGGAGGGCAACTAAAATGGTGAAGGGTCTAGAAACCATGCCCTATGAGGAACAACTTAGGGAGCTGGGGATGTTTAGCCTGGAGAAGAGAAGGTTAAGAGGTGATATGATAGCCCTGTTCAAATATTTGAAGGGATGTCATATTGAGGAGGGAGCAAGCTTGTTTTCTGCTGCTGCAGAGACTAGAACGCGGAACAATGGATGCAAGCTGCAGGAAAAGAGATTCCACCTCAACATTAGGAGGAACTTCCTGACAGTAAGGGCTGTTCGACAGTGGAACACACTCCCTCGGAGCGTAGTGGAGTCTCCTTCCTTAGGGGTCTTTAAGCAGAGGCTGGATGGCCATCTGTCGGGGATGCTTTGATTGGGAGTTCCTGCATGGCAGAATGGGGTTGAACTGGATGGCCCTTGTGGTCTCTTCCAACTCTATGATTCTATGACTCTATGATTGGTTAGTTCTTGGATGGGAGACCACCAAAGAAGACCAGGTGCTGTAGACTATATATTGGAAGAAGGAACTGGCAAAACCACCTCTGAGTCTTCCTTGCCAAACAAAAAAACCTTATGAAATCCATAGGGTCACCGTTAGTCAACAGGCAACTTGGAGGCACATACATACAGTTGCACAGAGTATGCCATGGCTGAACAAATGAGGAGGAAACATATACCCACATGTTTCAAAGCAGTGCTCTCACCCTGAGATTCCTCATCTTCCTCTTCCTCTTCATGAGGCCAAGGGAAGAGGCTCAAAACCCTGGGACTAAAGGCTTGTGAGATCTGGAAACCATGGTCCCTGTCCGCACAAACAGAGGCACCATCCCCTGAGATGTTCTTCTGCAGCTCCCGTTTGTTTAAAGAAGGCTTCCGTAGGAAAGATAAACATAACATCCTGGGAAATTAGACCCAGGAAAACAGGTCTGTTTTTCACGGGGCTGCTCCTGCCACCTTTTGCCGCCGCCGCCGCTGCCGCCATCCCTCTTGCCCTTGAAATCCACCTCCTCCTTCGACTGCCTTATTGGCAGGCCCTTGGAAAAGGCCCTCGTTTTTTCCTCTCCGTCTTTTTGGCACTCCGATCACCTCAATCAAGCCTCTTGCAATTCCCCAGCTTTGCAGGAAGAAAAGGGTTCCTCTAATCAGCGCAATCGCGTATCACAAGGCCTGCCCGGTTGCTTTGCGGTGCCTCTCTGCGGGGAGCCTTAATCGAGGCGGCAAAGGAGAGGTTGTTGGGAGCATCGGCAAAGTGCTACAAACGAGATCAAGGTGCCTAATTAACTTTGTATTCACCGAGTATCCAGGGCTGTTTTGAACACAGAGGCGGCCGCCTCGTACCAGGTCAGATATCCCCCCCGTCTATCTAGCCTGTTGTGTTTCAGAGGAGAAGCCACGTGTCGGTCGGAAGAAGGAAGCATCAAAGCTCTCTTGTGGCACAGTTGGGGAAGCATCCACGGACTCAAAAAAGCCATTGGTATGTAGTGTTAGTCTCCGTTGGCACAGGTCTGCCTGGATGCAGAAGTTGGGGAGAAGCAATTATCCACGAAATACACAAAACCAAGTGCTCTGGTCAATCTGTTGTTCCTGGTTCTCCTGCCCAGGTAAAGATACAAGCTGAAGGTGACTAGTGACTTCCATGGCAATGCGGTAGAAAGTCCATCTTTTATCCAGAACTTTAATCTGAACCAAAGCCCCTCACTACATAGGTCTACCACGCTGCGCAGCTCCTTTTTGCATGAAACCTGGAGAAGATACACTGCTTTGCGGACATTGCTGGAAATGTACATACATGCTCTCCTACCAAGCTGTGTCCACTGTCCGCATGTTGTGTTCTCTCTCATTCTCTCCTACTTTCTGCCTAAAATACATTTGCGTTGATGCTTCCAGAAGCATCTGAGGTTGAACATACAGTTGGAGTTGCAACACTTCCGTTCTAGGTTGACTTTAGTGGACGTGGCAGAACTGTGTGGCAGGGACTAGTGGCCAGTGTTAATGGACTTGGAAAGGGTGCCCAAATCAGGACCATGTATCCCATGACTTGCTCTGGACTGAATAAGTTCATCACTGTACTTTATGAAGGAGACCAAACCTAGATCAACAGATGTATGCGTGTGATGGACACCAAAAGACAAGGTTCATGGCATGGACAGCTTGTCACTAGCCATGCCCAGCACACATCCAGTGACCCATTATTATTATTATTATTATTATTATTATTATTCTCTCCTTAATTTCCTTGATCCCAAGGTAACACACCGAATAAAGAGGGAGCGGATGTGGAAATGCTCTCCGGAAGGCCTGTCGGTGCTTTTAAAATGCAGCGAGCACGGTAATCTAATAAACACAGCAACAAAGCATTTGTCACCCGGCTAATTTTATTAGAGTAGATCTCAAATGGCTAATTTCCTTTTACTAATGAGTAAATTAGCTGAGTCTCTAATCTGTTTTTAAGGCACTTACCCTAATGAAACATGAATGACAGCTAAATTCATTCTGAGATGTGGTGACACATGTTGTTAAGGTTGAAACGGGAACCTGGGCAAGTTGGAGAGGCAGGAGACGTCATGCCTCTGCCCAGTGGCCCTGGCGCTGCAGGCGGCATTGCCAGCTGAAGGCCTCTCCTTCTTGCGTTTTTGCCTGGAGTGGTGAAATAACATCGACAAACCATGAAATCCGGTGGGAGGAACACGGAAGGGGGAGGGCGAATAAATTGCTCTCGATGCAAGAACGGCTGAGCCTACCTTTAAGGATGGAGCAGAAAGCTGGGTCAAGCTTGCACACTTGGAAGGAAGCCTCTTTCCTGAATGCCGTGGCCCAGATCTTGCATTCCACAGTCACATAGAGGTTATACTGAAGGCCAGCAAGAAAAGGATTGGGGGGAAAAATGGGGGCTCGCTCAGGAAGGGCAAGCAAGTCACAAATGTGTATCTGGAAATTCTTGCAAGCCATTATTCAGACTTGTACACACACACATGAAATGCATATTTTGTTAAGAATGACGTTGAAATATAATCACAGGATAAGTCTCCCTTATCCAAAATGCCCAGGACCAGAAGTGTTTGGAATTTGGGTTTGTTTGTTTTTTCAGATTTTGGAATATTTGCATCTACATAATGAGATATCTCGAAGATGGAACCCAAGTCTAAACATGGCATCATTTATCTTTCCTATACCCCTTATACACATAGCCTGATGGTAATTTTATACACAATAATTTTAATTATGTTATGCATTTATGTACAATGAACAATCAAAAAGCAATGGTGTCACTGTCTCGGCCACCCTTGTGGACAACTTTGGATTTTAGAGTATTTCAGATTTTGGCATTCTGGATAAGGGAGACTCAACCTGAATTTTCTGTTCTTAATATGTAATTTGTGGTTCTTTGATTTGTTGGATTCTCGTTGACCAAAAACAGACTGAAATTTGTATATCATTATTATTTTCTTTGAAATTCACTGGCTTTCCAATGGGATTTCTAAATAGTAATACTACTGAGAAAGACAGAAGCATATGCAACGTAGCTGGAGCCCTGGAGCCCTGCAAACCACCAGGCCACGGTAATTTCTATTGGTTTTCCCATCCTTATCAGCCCTTGTTGTACCTACACAACCACGAACCGAATGCATCCATTGCACAATGGCCAAAAATATACAACCGCATGGGAAAGGTAGAGTATCAACAGGATTTCAGCCACTGACTTCTGAGTGTGTAAACAACACATTCAGGAGCCAGTGTATTAAGACTGCCATTTAAACCTGGATGCAAAGAGGTTTTCAATAGGTCTTAATCATTTAACAGACATGTTCACAATACATCCAAGCAGTGATAATCTGATCACAGTGAGCGGCTCCTTCCAGGGATCCAGGCCTGCAAGGTTTTTGCATTGTTGTCGATGCTGCTGCCATCGCCATTTCCCACAACATATTTGCACTTTGTTTGGAGACGTGCTTCACCTGAAAGGACAAAAAAGGAAAAGGATTCCACCATCAACCACTACTGGGAAGACTGCGGGGAATCTAGTTGGAAGGATCTACAAGAAGAGCAGAGCGCCAGACAGGCCCAAACTGGACTGGCAGGCAAATGCTTTTGTAGAAGCTAAGCATGGATATAAAGGCCTGCGAAAATGGGAGAACAGCTAGGAGATCTAAGAGGCTGAAGCTGGACAAACTCCTCTTGTTCTAAACTGGTCCAATAAATATCAAAACCACGGCGGTAGAATTCAGAGACACAGCCATGTTAGTCCGGAATATCTGTGTGCAAAGGGACCTTGTGGCACCGTTGAGACTACCTGCACAAAAGAAGTTGTAGCATGAGCTTTTGTAGACTTGGGCCTGGTACAGACGGGCACTTTGCGCCAGCCTGGGGCCAAAATTAGGGCTTGGTAGTGCTGGGCCCTACTATCGGTACCGATGCGCCATACTGCCATGCCCCCGTCCACATGGGGCATGTCATCATGAGGCACGGGCATCCAAGCGCCCAAACGGCGCTCGCTGGAAGTGGCGTCGTCATGGCACACGAGTGCTATTATGACACGCCTAAAAAGAAGCCGCCTAGAGTGTCTCCTTTTTAGGGAGTGCGTTGGTGGCGTGGCACCAATGAGGGGCAAAGATAGGCGGCATGGAGCCACCCATCCGTATCCCCCCTTGGTCTCCTTCCTCAGACCTCTTCAACATCTTTCACCACTATTTCTCAACGGTGCCGCAAACTCCCTTTGCATACTGGTTTTACAAGGACACTCTTGAGCGAAGGGACTTGGAAGGCAAGTTGCAACGAGGAAAAGCTCACTTCAGCTCATGGAGAGGCACATCTGTCTCTTTGGGGGGGTTTTGTGGTCTTATCCAGCAGCGAGGAAGGGCACCTGCCTGTCGGTGGGGGAGTATGTACTGAATCCGGCTTCCTTGCTCAAAATGAGGGATTCATCATGGAAGAACTCGCCATAGTCCTATATACACATTGCCCTGAACAGCAGCGACTGGGCTGGACCACTTGTGGGGGCCCTCCAGATGTTTTTACGCCCCAGTTTCCAGCATCCCCCGTCCTGGATACGGCTTGCTGATGGGAGAATTGGGCCGCGCTGGTCCCAGACAAAGAGAAGTATCTTTTTGATCCCTTTCTGGAGGAGAATGGGATGTCTTTGCTCTGAGGAGCGGAAGAGAACGGAGCCTTGAGCGGCTGCCACTGAATGGCCTCCCATCGCCCTCTGCCACTCATCCGTCTGCAATTACATCTTCCTTTAATTATCAGATGATTATGTGTGAAATAAGCTGATAAAGATAAAAGCTGGGTCACCGGGAAAGGGCTGTGCTGATGGAAGGAGAGCTTTGGCTAATAAAGCTGCAGGAGGAAGAGGTGAGGGGCCCTCCGTTCAATGACAGAAAGCTCTGGTGGAAATGGAAGGGGGTCAGTCTTGCAGCCCAGGCCATCTCTTCCTATCCTGGGAGGGAGGGAGACCAACTAGAGCCATTGGTCCTGCCACCCGCCACTATGCAAGGACTCCTTTCTGTACCATCTTTTGTACCTTCCTGGCATATAATGCTCACTTGCATTCCCTTCATGCACGGCCCTTGAGAGGAATGAAGGGAGCACATGGCTGCCAAACCGCATGGCTGGAGTCTTCATGCTGCCTTATGCTTGTGCAACCTCCTCTTTAAAAAAAATCTGAGGACTTTTAATCCAACGTGGAGACAGATTTGTAACTCTTGTGCCCGCCCTTCCTTTTAGCACTGCCTTCTTCCTCTCCTAAATAGTACTAGCTTCATGGCTTCTGCTTCTCTTCCTTGAATGGAGTTTTACTAGACTTGTTATTTTCACATTTGTACAACCCCGGGGCTCTTGCCTCGAAGGGCATTTTGCAGCCCACCAGAAGCATCAATGCAATGCAAGGAATATGCAGATGTGCAGCAGCAAACACAACTTAGATGTAGACTTCCTCGATCTTGGTTTTTCCGCAGGCATGAGAAGTCAAGTTCCTAATGTCTGGAATGGCAAAAGTAAATCTGGAATTAGCTAAGTGATGCCTTTTAAAATGCCTGGGTAACCGAGAGAGAAAATGCTCAGAAGTCATGGCATGTCTATTTCAGTGCAGAGAGCTTTCTCTGCCTCCCTTCACGGCCAGGAGATAAAACAAAGAAGAAAACAATGGGGATATATGCAAATATATTCACATATCTCCATTATTCACACCTTATTTTCATCTGAAAGGTCTGAAAGGGAAGCAAAAAGCTGTCTACTCTGAAGAATTTATTTCTTCATGGTGCGCCATTTGGGTTCCTTTGATGCATCATTTAGGTTTCTTTAGAACAGAAGAAAAGCAAGCCTTCCAGGCAATGGCAGCCCACAATGGAGGAGGATGATGGATCCACTGAGGATGGGGAATCTGCACTAGGGATGGAAATAATATTTGGGGAGAAAATTTAAAACGATTGAAAAATATGTTTCTCACATTTTGGGAAATCCTGCCGAGCAGAATCCCGGCCTGACAAGGATCTTTCCGGAGTCCGACTTATCCTGTACAGCATTTTCTGTGCATGAAATAATATTTGTGTGCAACACTATTAGCTTCTGTGTGGGGAATGCTGTTTTCTGTGCAAAAACACTACAAATCCCAGGATTCCATAGAAGGCAGCCGTGGCAGGTAAAGTGGAATCATGGCACTATGGTTGGGCCATGTTAGTACCAAAGCCGTAAGAGAGCGTGCCGTCAGTCCAGACATTTCTGTTTCAAATCTCTTCTTCCACATTCTCACTAGAGGTTGTGGGCTGCATCTGCACTGCAGAACTAAAGCAGTTTTGGCACCACTTTAAGTGCCACGGCCCAGTGCTGTGGAATTCTGGGATTAGTAGTGTGGTGAGATATTTAGCCTTCCCTGCCAGAGAGCTCTGAGATTTGAACCGGGGAGGCTGAGCTGAAAGGCGATATCGGCTCCGAACGGCTTTGGATCCTGCCACTCTCATTGATCAGGGCCGTTCAGATGGCTTTAAGACATCCATTAGCGCTCTCTGTTCAATGGGATTTGTTTGTTTTATTCTTATACTTTATATACTTTAATTCTAAGTCCCACTGTTGCTGCTGCTTCCTGTTTTGTGTGTGTGTTTTAAAGAGGTTTTTACAGATTAAGGTTTATCCAACCAACCAAAAAAAAAAAGAGTGGGGGGAATCAATTGATTGTTTAGCTGTCTGTTTAAGGAATAAAAGAGAAGCTTAAAAGGGATCCTTTGAGGACGCTACTCCAAAGACATGGCTCCAGGCTGAGGATGGAACCGGCACCAACCGGGACCTTTCTTCTGGCGCAACGGATGTGTTTCCTCCGTCACCCGATCAAATGGGGGAACAAAGGCTGTGGTGTCAGCCACGGGCGTTGTTGTGTGCCAGAAGAGTGAATAGCCAACTCCAAGGTCCATCACAGCACACTTACACACTATACGACTACAGTCAGTCCATCACATTTGCAGCTTTGACTTTTGCAGATGTGACTGTGCATGCATTTAATTAATATGTTCTCTCTAGAAATCTCTAGGTTCTCCTGCATGAACCTATGGTCAATCTCTGCTGGAGGTTGTGCTGGAGATGGCACCAAATTAGGAGGAGTAGCCAATACTCCAGAAGACAGGATTGAAATTCAGAATGACCTGAATAGACTAGAAAGCTGGGCCAACGCTAACAAAATGAAATTCAATGCGGAGAAATGTAAGGTACTGCACTTAGGACGCAAAAATGAAATACACAGATATAGGATGGGGGACATCTGGCTGAATGAAACTACGTGTGAAAGGGATCTAGGAGTCCAAGTAGACCACAAGTTGAACATGAGTCAACAGTGCGATGCGGCAGCTAAAAAGGCCAATGCTATTTTAGGCTGCATCAATAGAAGTATAGTGTCTAGATCAAAGGAAGTAATAGTGCCACTCTATTCTGCTTTGGTCAGGCCCCACCTGGAATACTGTGTCCAGTTCTGGGCACCACAATTCAAAAAGGAGGTGGAGAAACTGGAGCGGGTCCAAAGGAGGGCAACTAAGATGGTGAAGGGTCTGGAAACCATGCCCTATGAGGACCGCCTTAGGGAACTGGGGATGTTTAGCCTGGAGAAGAGAAGGTTAAGAGGGGATATGATAGCCCTGTTTAAATATTTGAAGGGATGTCATATTGAAGAGGGAGCAAGCTTGTTTTCTGCTGCTGCAGAGACTAGAACGCAGAACAATGGATGCAAGCTGCAGGAAAAGAGATTCCACCTCAACATTAGGAGGAACTTCCTGACAGTAAGGGCTGTTCGACAGTGGAACACACTCCTTCCTCAGAGATTGTGGTGGAGTCTCCTTCCTTGGAGGTCTTTAAGCAGAGGCTGGATGGCCATCTGTCAGGGATGCTTTGATGGAGAGTTCCTGCATGGCAGAATGGGGTTGGACTGGATGGCCCTTGTGGTCTCTTCCAACTCTATGATTCTATGATTCTATGGAGGACATAGAGATTTCTGGAGAGAACACTTTCTCTAGACATTTGTGTTGGGGGTTCAAGTTTCAACCTTTGTTAAGGAAACAAAGGGGCAGTACATACAGCTCCTAAGGGGTGGCACAACACTGCCCCTTTCCTAGCCAGATTGGGGCCGTGGCAACCACACTCCACAGCCCTGATCTAGCCTTTCCAGGGTGCAAAAAGGAGCCGCAAAAAGGGTGTCATAGCCACGTTGCCACAGCTTGGCAGCACTCCTTTGGTGCAGTCGAATAGATAGTTATGTACTCGTATGGACGCAGTGCCAGAGTAGAGTTATGTACTCGTATGATTATGTACTCAAATACAATTATGTACTCATATTATGTACTCATAAGGACGCAGCGCCGGAGGAGCGCCGTGATGCACCATGTGGAGTGGCATGTGGCATCATGGCGCCCTGGAGGCGGAGGCAGGCATTTGTCATGTGGACACAACGCCCCAAATCTGCCCCCAGGCTGGCCTTAACGGCCGGTCTGTAGAGGACCAAAAACACCAAAACATCAACAGTGGAGTTTATCACACGGGAGGAATTTCTCCCAATTTTGAATTGAGCCAATTCGAATTCATGTAAATTTGCTAGTTTAACGAATTTACGTGAAATCTAATTGCATTCGGAATGCGTTCAGAATGACTTCCCATTTCCCGAAAATGACCCCCCATTGCCCGAAATTGTGTGAGAGACTCTTATACGCATTAACGTAAAACCTATGATTGTGTTCGGAATGACTTCCCTTTTGCCCAAAATTGTGTGAGATACACTCATACGCAATAACGTGAAACCCTATGATTGCGTTCGGATTGCCATTGGATTATACCCCCAAATTCCGTCGTATGATAAACTCCATTGTCAAAGACAAGCCTGTTGGAGTCCAGCTTTAAATCAGCAGAAACGTGTCCTTCCTTGCCTAAGGATGCTTCTCTAAGAACTGAGACTGACTCAAAACAACACAAGTAGCTTGCAGTTTAAAACAAAAGTTTACTATCGGCTTGCAACTACATATGGATAGAGGCTGCCTCCTAACCTACCTAAGGAAGAGTTCAAGTGAAAGGAATAATCTTTATCTCACCATCTCTCGGAAGAAAGTTGGGAGAGTAGGGAAATGGGGGACCGGATAGTAGTAGGAGAATCCCTCTTTGTGTGAGAATTTGAAACTTCCGAAAGGAAGGGATCTGATTCACATGGTTTCTTTACCAATTTACAGAGGTATTTATTGCCCCTGTGATTCAGTCGGACCAAATGGGATGCTTTCGTGAAGGAAGATAGCGGAGTTTGCATGCAGGAAAATCCTAGCTATCGAAGAGAGGAATGCTGAAGTCTTCCAACAATTTGCAGGTGCTCCAATGCAATTCTATGTGCAACATCTGGCAGACGTTGGCCACAGAGTTGTGCTGGAAGCCCTAGAGGTTCCTAGAAAGGTAAAAGAAAATAGTGTATTTTGTCTGCAGCTTTTATAGAGGAAAAATCTAAGGAGTTTATCAGACGTTGGAAACTGGAAGTATAATCCAATGGCAATCCGAACGCAATCATGGGGTTTCACATTATTACGAATTAAAGCATCTCACGCAATTGTGGGCAAAAGGGAAGTCATTCTGAACGCAATCATGGGTTTTACTTTATTGCGAATTAAAGCATCTCACGCAATTTCGGGCCATGGGGGGTCATTTTCAGGAAATGGGAAGTCAATCTGAACGCGTTCCGAACGCAATGGGAATTTACGTGAATTCATTAAACTAGCGAATTCACGTAAATTGAATTGGCTCCATTCGAAATAGAGAAAAATTCCTCCCCGTCTGATAAACTCCTAGAGGAAAGAGTGCCTTTCGTTGGTCAATCAAGACAAAAGGAGGCCAATGCTTTAAGTGACTGAGAGATACATCATCCCTAACAGGAAGAGCTTGGGAGTTACAAGTTGCAAGTGTAATCTACTTTACACATTATAAGTAATCTAGTTTACTGGTGAGTAATCCAGTCAAACTGGAGTAATAAGAGACAAAGTCACATTTCAAAGGTAATGTCAGTGAATCAGAGTGGCACCACTTCTGTCATGGAATGGATGTTGCTTTCAAAAGTTAATTTTTAAGGGCACGCTTAAAAGCACAGTGGCAGGAATTTTTCCGTTTTTATGCCATTCTCTGATCAAGCAAAAGGTCCATCCACTCCAGAGAGGTAACAAGTGGCACCAACAAATGATGTGAAACCAAGAGAAACCCTAAGCAGAATCCCTGATGGCATCTTGTGCATGCAGTTCAGCATTTTTGTCCAGTGAGCCACAACTGTGTTCAGTTCAGAGTTGTGCAAGTGGAGTCTCACAGGTGGTGTTTTGCCATTGCTGCAGGTTATGTGTGCATGCACATTTGTGCGTTGTGCATAGTTGCGCATGGAAGTATAATTGACACATTGTGCACGTGAGTGCAAGTGCACACTTGGTTGCACATTCAGTTGTGCAGCAACACAGCTCACTAACAAGACAACATTGTGAAACTTCCACAACCTAATTCCATGAGAGTGCAGTTATGTTCCGTCTAAAGAGGTGTGCAGTTGGTCCTCCACGTTTGCCGCTTTGACTTTTGCGGGTTTGATTATTTGTGGTTTCAATCAATGTGTCCTAGGAATCTCTAGGTCCTCCGGCACAACGGTCAGAACTTGACCATAGAGTTGTGCTGGAGGACCTAGAAGTTTCTAGAGAAAACACTTCTCCAGGCATTTGTAGGTCCTCAAGCATAATTCTATGATTAACATCTGGCGGGTGTTGATTATAGAGTTGCAATGGAGGACCTGGAGACCCCTAGGGAAGTGTTCTCTTAGGTAAAAAGAATAGCATTATTTTATTTGCAGTTTTTCCACATTCACGGGGGTCCTTCACCAAAATCCCAGCGAATGTAGTTAAAGGGTGGGAAGGGCAAAATGAGGGCAAAACTGCCTCTGCAAAATAAAAATTCTGCCTCCCAATGAAATGTTCATAGGATCCCCACATTTTTAGCATTGCAAAGAGTGGGACGTTGAAAACCACACATACCTAGAACTCTTCTCTTTGGACCTTATCAGACGGGAGGAATTTGTCTTTATTGCTTGCCAATTGGAGCCAATTGGAGCCAATTCAAATTCACGTGAATTCGTTAGTTTAGCGAATTCACGTGAATTCCTATTGCGTTCGGAATGCGTTCAGAATGACTTCCCATTACCCAAAAATGACCCCCCCCCCCATTGCCCAAAATTGCGTGACATGCTTTAATTGGCAATAACATAAAACCCATGATTGCGTTCGGAATGACTTCCCTTTTGCTCAAAATTGCGTGAGATACTTTAATGCGCAATAACACGAAACCCCATGATTGCGTTTGGATTGCCATTGGATTATACTCCCAATTTCCGACGTCTGATAAGGTCCTTGGTTGGGTTTGCATTCCCTTGGTAACTGTGCCTGCCTCTTTGCTTTGGATGCCTACACTGGGTTTCTAAAGGCCCAATTGAAATTGTCATTTGCTGCAGCTCGAGACATTTGGAGGCTGTAGGCAAATGTCACGGGAGGCGGACAGTTTGCTTATTTGAGGCGACAATACTTTGATTTCGCACCTCTCACACACCTGCAATGGAGCCAGCAAAGGTGTGTTGGTTCTCTCCCTCTCTCTCATTCTCCTCAATGCCCCTGGATCCATTCATTTGGCACAGGAGGGCCTCAGTTTCTCCGGGTCTCTTCTCCCTCTCTCTTGGCTCCCTTCCCATGCGCAGCCCCAGCACCTGACCTCCGCTTATGCGCCCATATATCTACACCACAATTCAACACTCTTTTAGTTCAGAAATTGCTCGGTGATATGGGGAACAATGAGGCCTGACTGTGTTAGCTTGGAGCAAAATGGCTTTTCCTTTTTTTTTTTTTTAATCTGTCAAGGGGGCACCGAGTTCGGGGCGATGCATCACCATCACGCCACGTGGCTCTCCCCATTTATTCTCCCCACACGACTGGACAAGAAGGCATTAGAGGAACACGAGGGAGTTTATCATACGACGGAATTTGGGGGTATAATGCAATGGCAATCCGAACTCAATCTTGGGGTTTCGCGTTATTGCGAATGAGTGTATCTCATGCAATTTCGGGCAATGGGAGGTCATTCCGAACGCAATCATGGGGTTTCACATAATTGCATATTAGAGTATCTCACACAATTTTGGGCAATGGGGGTCATTTTCAGGAAATGGGAAGTCATTCTGAACGCATTACGAACGCAATCAGATTTCACGTAAATTCACTAAACTAGCGAATTCACGTAACTGCAAATTGGATCCATTCGCAATTGAAATTCCTCCCATATGATAAACTCCAAGGAGGGAAGGAAGGACATCACCGTGGGAAAGAAATAAACCTTTTATGACTGCCTCTCTGCTGTTGTTATTATTCTCCAGTTTTCCCACACCAGACGCTCAAGGACCAGGGCTGGAAGGGAACGGTGGCAGCTTCCATACAAAATGGTTCATCATTGCCTGGGAAGGTTATCTAAGGGGAAATCGCAGCGCCAAAATCCCCCAACCCACAAATACCATGGCAGCTGCCCTTAGGTGGGCTACAGTGGTGACACCGGCCATCGTTGCCCCACCAAGAGCGACAAGGGACTTTATCACATGGGAGGAATTTCTCCCTATTTCTAATGGAGCCAATTCAAATTCAAGTAAATTCGCTAGTTTAGGGGTCATTTTCGGGAAATGTGAAGTCATTCTCAACGCATTCCAAATGCAATTAGAATTCACTTAAATTCGCTAGTGAATTTAAGTGAATTCTAATTGCATTCGGAATGCGTTGAGAATGACTTCGCATTTCCCGAAAATGACCCCCCCATTGCCCAAAATTGCGTGAGATACTATAATATGCAAATACATGAAACCCTATGATTGCGTTCGGAATGACTTCCCATTGCCCGAAATTGCGCGAGATACACTCATTCACAATAATGGGCAACCCCATGATTACATTCGGATTGCCATCGCATTATACCCCCAAATTCCGTCGTATGATAAACTCCCAAGTTGTCTGGCAAGACTGAGATGTGACCAGTTTTTCCAGAGGGAGGAAGTCTAAGCAGATTTGCACATCTGGTACTGTTGAGCACATGGTAACGCATTAAAGTGCACAGACTGCATGTAATGCAAAGACATAGCCATGTTAGTCTCTAGAATCAGTATATAGCGAGATCTTGCAGTGTGTTTGAGACTCGCTGAAAGGAGTCGGCAGCATGAGCTTTCCTAGACTTAAGCCTACTTCCTCAGGTGCATTTAGATGCAATTATAATAATAACAACAACAATAAGTAGGCAGATCTTGTAGCACCTTTGAGACTCAATGAAAAAAAGAAGTTGGCAGCATTTAGATGCAATAATAATAATGATAATATGTAGAGAGGTCTTGTAGAACATTTGAGAGTCACTGAAAGAAAGAAGTTGGCATCATGAGCTTGCAGACTTAAGTCTACTTCTTCAGGTGCATTTAGATGCAATAGAAAATAATAATAATAATAATAATAATAATAATAATAATAAAAATAATAATAGAGATTCTGTAGCTCCTTTGAGACTCACTGAAAAGAAAGAAGTTGGCATCATGAGCTTTCCTAGACTTCTGTCTACTTCCTCAGATCCATTTAGAAGCAATAATAATAATAATAAGTAGAGAGATCTTGGAGTACCTTTGAGACTCACTGAAAGAAAGAAGTTGGCAGCATGAGCTTTCCTAGACTAGTCTACTTCCACAGATGCATTTGCATGTGACTGTATAGTGAATTCACACATTGCACATTGCAATTGCACATTGGGTTGCCAGTCATGTGCTTTGACCATTGCTCCATATATGTGGTGGTATTCAGTATGGGATTGCATACAACAACTTCACTGGTAGATAGTGAGACTATGTTGGAGCCATGTAGGATCTGAGTGACAGTGAACAAGCATCAAGAAAGTTTGTGTCTCCTCTCGCATTTTCTGCAATCTGGCTTGGTACGGTATTTGTACGGAGGGCTTCCCAAAACAATGTTTTGTTTCTGCACCTTCGTCTGACCGCATCGTCGGGAACCTTAAGGCAGGAATAGCAACTGTGGCATTTTTATCTGAACTGTGGCTTTGCCCCATCCTTCTCTGTCTGTCTTTCTGTCTCTCTTTCTCTCTCACTCTCTGTGCCTCATTTGCTAATTTTAGTCGCCGCAAAGTTTCAAGCTGTTTGGAAGCTGGGTATTAAAATCTGTGGAGTTGTGGGGGGGAAAAGCCGATTGGTCTTCATGAATATTCTGTAGGAGGAAACGGATTAGTGTCGGGACGTATCGGAGAGGATTTGCCAGGGAATTATTTACGGTGGGAACACGTAAAGCACTCGTTTAGCTGATATTCGACATTATCCAAACAAGGCGCCAGGCTCTGCGCGCGAAAGCAGTAATGCCGCTCTAAATTAAATTCATCAGCACCTTAATTAAGATCTATATTTAGCGCTTAATTAAAAAGGAGGAAGGGATGATGCTGGATGAGGCATGATCTCAGGGAGAGATAAATGTGGAGAGAAGGAGAGGTGGCACCCAATGGGCTCCGAAGCGGCTTCTTCCGCAGGCATTCAAAATCATGCCGAAAAAGACAGCCTGCCTCCTTCCCTCCACCTCTGCCACCATCAGTCAGCTCCAGCTTTGCCTCCACCAGCAAAGAGATGTGAAGTAACATCTTCCTTATGGCTGTTTGCTCACTTTCCCAGCGCAAGAATACAAGAGAGCTGTATTTTTCATTGTCATGGAAGAGAGGGGCTGGAAAGAGTCTTGCTTCTCAATGTTTGCCTGCAGGGCATCTTCTGGCTGAAACCGCACGCTTTGCAGGCCCAAGATGCTGGGCGGAGAGGAAAGCCGGGATTTTTGCGTCATTATGATGAGCAAACACTAGCGATAGTTGGATTACTTTGTTCTCGGCCGGGATCCTGTTGGTGTTGTGCACAGGCGTATATCCCCTTATGCATGCAGTTGTACTTCTTTGAGCATTGCACAACTCAGTTTGCAGTTGGGTTGAGTGGAGACCCACATGTGCATCCATGGTGCATGCACTTGGGCTTTCTTGGAGGGAGCATGACTGTTCTTCAGTGACTTCGGCACACCGTCTGATTCACTAGGATTACAGAAACAGCCGCTGTGCACTTCCAGTTCCACAGTGAGACAGATTGGCAGATGCACAATCAGGTATATGACATCAGTGTGCAGCAGAAGGGTGGCAAAGTGCAACTAATGTGTAGCTACATCATTGCACATTCACACTACACATCCATGGCATAGGAATTCAGGCATCACCACCACAGTCATCGTCATCGTCGTCATGATCATTGATCTTTTCGCTATTGTTAACTACTTTGACTTGTGGCCATCCCATGAATTTGCACCTTTGTCTCCTACTGAGAATTAACCCATGAAAATTGGAGACTCAGGGCCAGACCCTGAGATCTGGTAACCACTGGCCTCATTCCCATTTACAAAAAAAGCGGTTTGCAATCCGAATCGATGGATCGATTCAACAGCAGAGCATGGTTCCCACTATATTTGCCCCAATCGCATTTTTCCCCCTGTAAAATAACCCACTTGTGGTTCACATTCATGAATGAATCAGTTCAAAATGGACCCGCTCCAGCTGGCCAAAGGGCAAATTTAAATCGATTCCGATCCACATCTAGTTCACACTTGCGCAGAATCAATTTATCCAAAAAGACAAACAAAACATTGACATCAAAAATATGTGGGTTAAATGGGTCTAGTGCATTGCCCCCCTCACCAAATTGCTTCAGCGAATCGGTTCAAGTGGGAACCAGGATCATTTGAACTGGTTCAAACTGATTTGCGATCTGGTTTAAAAGGTAATGGGAATCAGACCCTACTGAAAAGGAGTGAGGAGTGCTGGTTGTTGCAGTCCTGGAGGACAATCCAAGAGAAGGTGCTGGTGGGCAGAAAGGCAAAGGAAGGCTGTAAGGAGGAACATTTGAATGGAGCAAGACTATGCAAGGTGTTTGCTGAAACCAGGCAGACGGTGGCTTTCGCTTTCCTCCATGCTGGTTTAATCAGCGGCTGCAGCGCAAGGAAACTCTGATCCCCAAAATCAAGCCCCAGACGGATGAAAGGAAGCCTGGAGGTTATGCTAATCCATCTGATTGAGCTGAGCTAATGAACACTTCACATGGGTTTCCTGGGGGTTTCGAATAAATATTGATCCACATCTGTCCCAGGGCTCTGGTGTCGACTTGATGTGGGGAAGGCAGAAAAATACTGTGTCTACGACCATCTTCCGTTTGTGCCTCCAGGAAGGCTGGCTGCCTTATTGCCACGGAAGGGTTGGTTTTTGCACCAGAGGTAGAAGTCCACAATGGCACATTCACTAGTTTGGGGAGGCATGCCAGCTGCTATCACAGAAGACAGGGACAGAGGACCATGACACACCGGATGCTGGCAAAGAATAAATGTGATCTCCTCTTCTGATTCCTGATTCTGATGTGGCCCAATCCAGATGTGGGAGCTTGTGGGCCTGAGGAACAGTGTCTATTTATCATTTGGGAAGGTTAAAGAGGGGTTTGGACCATGACCTCCAGACAGCGCTCTGAGGTCTTGCTTCCAGGAATCTAGGGAAGAGCTAGTACTGGCCAAAAGTCTTGCTTTATATCATTCCTGTAGTCGTGGAGGTGGACAAGAGAAGACCCCTCCACTGAAGATGGATAGAAACGTATGACCTGTCCCTGGGATTTGTTCCTAGAACTTCAGAACATCTACCTTTGTCGATAAATCCCACTATATTGTTAAGTGCAGCCTCTTAGTGGCTGAAGATGCCAAGTCCAGGTGATATATACCCTCTGACATTATTTCATGAAATTCAGAGACCCCCATGTAGACTAGTCTCGTTTTCCATTTGCCAGCCACTTTGAGATGTACGTTGTGCCACGAAAAGAGGCTTCTCCACCAAGCCACTCAGCCCGCTACAGGGAGGAAAGGGGATTTGTACCCAGGACTTCTGGTTCCCTCAATCAAAGGCATTACCCACAGGATGCCAGTGCTCTTGCCTCCCACCCAGCCGCTTTCTCGAACAAGGGGCTTTGCTTTCATCTCAGGTCCCCAAACAGTTTTGCAGATGCCTGCCTGTCCCCACGCCCAGAGACTGCCTGGCACAGCAAGCAAATCCTGACGCAAATGAGGCAGATCCATCAATGTGACGCGCTCCCTTCAGGTGGGATGGGGAGGTGAGGAGGCACTATAAATCATCCCCTCTTCTCTCTTTCTCTCCTTCTCTAGATGGGGGTGGGCTGAGGGCTAGAAAATGGAGCAACCTCCCACAGCTCACATACCCCTCCCCCCATGTGCATTTTGGAGAAGGAGCAGCCAGAGAGACAGGGACGGAGACAGAGACCTCCCTGGTTATTTTGCAAGGCTAACAAATCAGAGTCTTTGGTAGCTAGGAGTATTCTTCAAGCACGGTCTCCATTGGCCAAGAAGCACCTTCCCTTTGACTGGGAAAGAGGTATGGCAGCTCCAGTAGGCATCTTCACAGAACTATGAAGCCCAGCACCTTTTCTTTTAGCTCAGGAGTGGGCAGCTGCATGGGGCAGGGGTGCAAGGGACCACCACCACCATCCCCAGGAACCTCCCTTTTGTTGTTATCCACCCGCGAGTCGATTTTGACCCATGGTGGCCCTGTAGATGAGACATCTCCAAGACTCGCTATGCTCCACAAACACTTGCTAAACCCCATCACCACCAGCCTCATGGAGGCCGTCTTGGACCTGCATCTTCTTTTTGGTTCCTGCTCTACATCCCTATTCGCATTCATGTGGTTATTTACTCACCTTGGTTTTAGATGATCTACTCACCTTGACTTTAGATGACCTGCTCGCCTTGACTTTGGATGATCTACTCACCTTGACTTTAGATGATCTACTCGCCTTAACTTTAGATGATCTACTCGCCTTAACTTTAGATGATCTACTCAATTTGACTTTATATGATCTACTCACCTTGACTTTACATGATCTACTCGCCTTGACTTTAGATTATCTCCTCGCCTTGACTTTAGATGATCTACTCGCCTTGACTTTAGATGATCTGCTCACCTTGACTTTAGATGATCTGCTCACCTTGAGTTTAGATGATCTGCTCACCTTGACTTTAGATGATCTACTCAATTTGACTTTAGATGATCTACTCAATTTGACTTTAGATGATCTACTCACCTTGACTTTACATGATCTACTCGCCTTGACTTTAGATGATCTCCTCGCCTTAACTTTAGATGATCTACTCTCTTTGACTTTAGATGATCTGCTCACCTTGCGTTTAGATGATCTACTCGCCTTGACTTTAGATGATCTACTCGCCTTAACTTTAGATGATCTACTCTCCTTGACTTTAGATGATCTGCTCACCTTAACTTTAGATGATCTACTCACCTTGACTTTAGATGATCTATTTACCTTGACTTTAGATGATCTGCTCACCTTGACTTTAGATGATCTACTCACCTTGACTTTAGGTGATCTGCTCGCCTTGACTTTAGATGATCTACTCGCCTTGACTTTAGATGATCTACTCACCTTGACTTTAGATGATCTACTCACCTTGACTTAGGTGATCTACTCACCTTGACTTTACATGATCTGCTCGCCTTGACTTTAGATGATCTGCTCGCCTTGACTTTAGATGATGACTTTACCTTGAGTTTAGATTAAGCTGCTATTGCTATCCCTATGGACATTCTCACTCAGAGACTGCTCATATCGGCCTGTGAGAATGAAATTTATGAAGATTTATATCCCCCTTCTGTAACATGGAAAGGAGCTGAGCATTGCCATCCTTCTTTCCTATCTACCAGAGATGGTCAAACATTTGCCCTTCAGAGCTAACGTCCCATTGCAAGCCTTGACGAGGGAAAACCCAATGAATCAATGGGTGAGAATCAGCATTCATGTAAAACGCATTGATTTCATTGGTCTACTCTAGTTGGGACTTCCAGCTGGATTTAGGCCAGAGAGTTTATTCTTCTCTCAGGAGGAGAAGCAACATTCGAACGCAGCACAAGAGAGGGAGGAAAACCAGTACTGCGTGGGAAATCAATACAAGAAAGGGAGCAGACTTGGTAAGGACATCACGCTGTATACAGTCCCTCTGCAAACACCATCATCTCTTGCGTTATTAATGGCCGACGTTGGCTGGCTCTTCATTAGCGAGGAATATAAACAGAAAATCATTTGCTTACCACCGATTCCAGCTTGAGCTAAGCAAATTTGGACAGGGGTAGTCAAACACAGAGTTTGTTGTTTTCCTAATTGCGGCCACCGTGTAAAGTTTAGCCGAAGCAAGCGGCGCAGCATCTGGAAAGGAGGAGAAGAGAGGAAAGAGAGCAGGGCCAAAGTGACGCAGGAGTTGCGAAAAACGTGGGCTGCATCTCAATGCAACAGGAACAGCAGGGCTGCCCCAGAAAGACTGGGGCAAGGCATGAACGTGTGCAGTTTTTCCAAGAGGAAGACCTGGAATGAGGGAATATTGCCAGTGGCAAACAGCTTGCAAAATGTCTTATGCAAAAGTGAGGTTTTCTGCGTAAAAAGTGCTGTGAGGTTTTTTTTTTGCACTGAAAACTCGCTTTCTGCAAAGAAAATGCTGTTTTTTGTGCAAGAAATTTATTTCCTGCACAAGAAACTTGCTTTCTAGGTGTATGGGGGAAATGCCATTTTTTGCATGCAAAACAAAAATCACCCAGACAAAAAAAACTGTGCATTTTTAATACAGAATAAGCCCAAAACAGAGCAGATTTTCACTTGTCCAGGATTCTCCCGGTCATCATTTCTCAACAATTTTCAAATCCATTGACCTTTAGCAATAGCCTTTGTCGCTGTCTGGCACTGAAAGAACTCATAGAAAGGCCTGAATCAACACATATTCTGGAACAAGGCAATGATTTAAGTAAACAGGCCTCTGTCACACCACACGATGACAGCCCTTTGGTACTCCTTGAACTGCTATCGTTCCACTCTACAGAAGATTATGAGGTATTTTTCCAGAGATCCCTAGTGCCTCCCTCTGAACTACAAATCCCAGGGGTCTACAGCAGTTCAAGTGGCCTCCAAGTGCTATCCATTTGCACAGCATGGAAGAGATCCCAGTGCACACAGTTTTCCTGGGACTTTTGCACCAAGGAACATGACCGACTTTACTCTGAGCATTGTGGAAGAGACTTCGGTCATCTTACAACCTTAGGCCAGAATCCCATTGGTGTGTGGTGCATACATCAGTCTCCCTGCAGCAGAACTGCTTGGGTCTTTGGGGATACCGCTGTCTGACATGCACCATTTGCATTCGCCTCAGGGTCATGGAAGTGGAGATGTGCATGCACCGCCATTTCATAGGCATCTGATGCAGGTCCCCCTGCCCCGGCTGAAATTGGTAGGGGCACGGCCTCAGTTGCACATCCAGTTGTGCAATGTCGCCACGACCACGTAGATGTGCAACTCCGCTTGCAAAGATTTACATGATCCCAGCCTGACGTAAGAACTTGGCCCCAGCGCCTGCCAAGTACCATGAGACCCTCTCCCCTTGTTTGCGCACTGCTAGCCAGGTTTCACGCCCCTCGCTCTTGGGCTTTTAATAACCAACATGATAAGCAGCTGTTCCTGTTGTTTTTCCCTGTGCCATGAAATGCTTTGTGTGTCCGTTTCTGCATGCTGCGAGCCAGTCCAGAGTGTCTGTTTATTTGCCTGGTCAACAAGCAAACCCCCGTTTGTTTTGGCTCCACCAGCTGCCAACCTCCTCTTTGCAAGGACCGCCTTTGGTGGAGATGGCAACCCAGGCCAACGAAGGCCTCTGATAAAGCCGCAATAAAGTGCAGGAACCCTTGTCCTGAAAAGGGGCAGAGCCCCCCCCCCCCAAATTCCCCACAAACCGCGCAGAAGCAGAACTCACCAAAAAGAGGAGCCCGGTGGTGCCTCCCAAGCCTCTGCGGGCACATTTTCTGCTCTCTCTGCCGTGTGAACGGCAGGCCCTCGACACAGACTTCTGGGGCTTTACAAAAATATATATCCTTCCCCTTTAAACCTTTTCCTTTTTCTTGAAAGCAAAGAAGTAAACAAAGCAGCGGTAATGAACATGAGCACCACCGTGCCCGGCTGTACCAATGCAATTTGCGGTTGTTTAATAACCTCTTCATGGCTTTGAGCACTGCAGCCAACAAGCGTTTCCTCTCAGGGAAAGAAAGAAAGAAAGAAAGAAAGAAAGAAAGAAACTACTACAGGGCACAGCATCGTCCTGCATCAGGCAGCAAGGCATAATTGCTAATAAGCAATACAAACAGGAGGGGCAACGAGTTGGCAATAATTAACAGAACCCACACAGGATGCCCATGTTGCCGGGCGGTGGTGGTAGTTTGTGGCCTCACTCTTTGCGGCAGTTAAAAGGGGGAAGATTTGGGGTGCGTCTGGAATATGTGGTGGCAAAATGAGGGCACTGCTCTCCTGAGATGGGAATTCTGCCCCCCAAAGTAGTTGTCCTTCAGTCCCCAAATTGCTAGCATTACAGAAATTTGGGCACTTAGAAGTACAGGTTTAGAATGCAAAGAAAAGGGGCAGACATAGGACTCTTTCAAACGGGAGGAATTTCTCCCAATTCTGAATGGAGCCAATGTGGATTCATGTAAATTCGCTTGTTTAGCGAATTTACCTGAGCCCCTGCTCCGTTCGGAAGGCATTCGGAATTACTTCCCATTACCCGAAAATAACCCCCCCTTGCCCGAAATCGCGTGAGAGGCTTAAATTCACAATAACGTGAAACCCATAATTGCATTCGGAGTGACTTCCCTTTTGCCCGAATTTGCGTGAGAAGAATTAATTCACAATAACGTGAAACCCCAGGATTGCGTTTGGATTGCCCTTGGATTATACTTCCAATTTCCCATGTCTGAAAGAGTCCATAGTGACCCAGCAAATACAGTGGTCCCTCTGCATTCGCTGGAGTTAGAGTTATGAATTTGGGGAAAGTGCAAATTAAAAGAAAACACCTTTTATCTACCTCTCCTCTCTAGGAATATCCAGGTCTTCTGGTGCAACTCTATGATCAACATCTTCCAAAAGTTGATCATAGAATCATGCTGGAGGACTTACAAATGCCCAGAGAAGTGTTTTCTCTAGGAGCATCTAGTGTCTCCAACACAACTCTATAGCCAATCTCTGGCAGAGTTGCACTGGAAGGCCTAGAGATTTCTAGAGAGAACATATTAATCAAAACTGCAAATAATTAAATTCGCAAAAATCAAACCCGCAAATGCAGAGGGCCAGCTGTTGAAGAGTTTTAGGGGTGAACCATTGTCAAACTCTCACTCTCTGCCCTGCTAGAGAGTGGAGGAAACTTTTTGCCTGAGAGGCAGAATTATTAATTTTGAGTCGGGGGAAATGCTCTAATTTTGCAAACTCACAGACCCCTAGATCCCTGGAAAGAGTTGTTTGGGGGGATGTAGATGTGGCCCATGAAACAACAGCACCACCAGCATTTCTGGTCTGATCTTGGCTTTGGGGGAAAGAGTGGACAGAATGGGTCATTTCCCATGCAAAACATGTCCAGCCGTGGAAATTTGGAGTCGGTACCAAGACTAACACTCTCTGTGCCTCCTTTGGAAACAAAGTATAAGTGAATGCAGTTGGACTGAGCACAGATTCTGCCTCCTTCTCAAAATGTGGGTCTTTTCCACCTCCACCGCCACCCCTTTATTTTTTGGCTACTTGTGGGCACTGAGAAGGCTCCTCTGCACTTTATGGAGCTATCCGAGTGCTGAACCTGCTTCACCGGGAGAAGGAGGGCCATTGCCAGCAACTCAATGGTATTTCCAATAGGTGAATTAGTTAACGATACTTAACAAATTCAAAGAGTATAGCTGTGTTAGTCTGTAGAATCAGTACGCAGAGAGATCTCATAGCACCTTTGAGACTCACTGAAAGAAAGAAGTTGGCAGCACGAGCTTTTGTAGACTTAAGTCTGCTTCCTTGGATGCATTTGTTTTTTCTACTTCCTTAGATGCATTTAGTCCAAATGCATCTGAGGAAGTAGACTGAAGTCTAGGAAAGCTCATGCTGCCAACTTCTTCCTTTCAGTTAGCCTCAAAGGTGCTACAAGATCTCTCTCTCTTTATTATTACTATTCTCCAGGAAAGCTCATGCTGCCAACTTCTTCCTTTCAGTTAGCCTCAAATGTGCTACAAGAGATTATTATTATTATTATTATTATTATTATTATTATTATTCAGGAAAGCTCATGCTGCCAAATTCTTTCTTTCAGTGAGTCTCAAAGGTGCTACAATGGGGGACATCTGGCCGAATGAAACTACATGTGAAAGAGATCTAGGAGTCCAAGTAGACCATAAGTTGAACATGAGTCAACAGTGCGATGCAGCAGCTAAAAAGGCCAATGCAATTTTAGGCTGCATCAATAGAAGTATAGTTTCTAGATCAAGGGAAGTAATAGTGCCACTCTATTCTGCTTTGGTCAGGCCCCACCTGGAATACTGTGTCCAGTTCTGGGCACCACAATTCAAGAAGGATGTGGAGAAACTGGAGCATGTCCAAAGGAGGGCAACTAAGATGGTGAAGGGCCTGGAAACCATGCCCTATGAGGAACGCCTTAGGGAACTGGGAATGTTTAGCCTGGAGAAGAGAAGGTTAAGAGGTGATATGATAGCCCTGTTTAAATATTTGAAGGGATGTCATATTGAGGAGGGAGCAAGCTTGTTTTCTGCTGCTGCAGAGACTAGAACGCAGAACAATGGATGCAAGCTGCAGGAAAAGAGATTCCACCTCAACATTAGAAGGAACTTCCTGAGAGTAAGGGCTCTTTGACAGTGGAACACACTCCTTCCTCAGAGATTGTGGTGGAGTCTCCTTCCTTGGAGGCCTTTAAGCAGGGGCTGGATGGCCATCTGTCGGAGATGCTTTGATTTGGAGTTCCTGCATGGCAGGGGGTTGGATCGGATGGCCCTTGTGGTCTCTTCCAACTCTATGATTCTATGATTCTACAAGATCTCTCTATATACTTTAAGAAGCAGCTGGTTCCAGTCCCTATTAGTTGCCCTGCCAGACAAGACCCATTGAACCCATGGTGTTGTTGTCTCACCATCCAACAGTCATGTTACTCTGGTTGGGGCATGCAATGGGCGACTCTGGGGAATGGTCTCTTCCCCCTCGCCGCCAACCACCGCCATCGCCACCATAGGTCTCCTGGGATTTCGCAGGGCCTTTGGGGGTTGCAGTGCCAAGGTTCAACTCTTGCGATATGCTTTCCTTTGGCTGTCGAAGGCAAAGCCGTTCCTTAAAGAGGCCTTTGGGGAAAGCCAGGCTGATAATCCACTCGGTTTGCGTTCCTCCATCCTGTCTCTATTATCGTGCTGTTTGATAGCATCTCATTTGTAACTCCTTGATCTTTGCTGCTTTGAGCTCCCCCAGTGGAAGAAAAATGGGACAGGCAGTGCTTAAAATAAATGCGTTTTTGAAAAATACAAAAAAATAAATGGATAAACATGCAAAGTGAACCAACAGAATGGCTGTTTGGGGGAAATATGGTCAATCTACTCCTTGCCAACCGGGCTGGATTACAATTCCCATCACCCAACCCACTCTGCCAATGATGCCATGCGGACCATGGGAGCGGCAATCCAACAAACCAGGAGCTAAAGAAGCCTAAACTTGCTGCTTCTGTACAAAATGGGTGAGTTCTTTCCAAGACGCGCAAAGAGGGTCTTGCCCCCACAAGAGAAATGGTCTGGCTTCCTTTTAGATCCAAATCTACCTCTTCTTTTTGGAGAAAGGAGGAACCTGTTTTCTTCTGCCCAAAAGAAAGAAAGAAAGAAAGAAAGAAAGAAAGAAAGAAAGAAAGAAAGAAAGACTCCTCAGCAAAAAATCATGAGGGGGAGTCAAAACAAACTCCTGTGAACATGAGTAATGGGCTGGGAATGAGCCGCTCAAGATAAAACTGAATAATAACACGTCAAAAACTACATGTTGTGGATTTTTATTCCCCAGCGGAGTCTCCCTCGCGCTAATCCATCACTGTAGAAGATGCCAGATTACAGCTCTCAGGGAGGAAGGGGGGGAGAGCAAAAAAAACCTGCGGGAGATAAATGGCAGTAAATGAGGGTTTATTATATTATTGGGGGGATGATATAATTTCAGGCCTCCTCTTATTGAATCGCTCGCCGGCTGCTCAGTGGGGCTCAGGAGCATCTCCATCCCTTGGTGAGAGCTTGGAGGGCAAGGGAGCAAAGACGATGCACCTCGATGGGGAGAAGACCCCTGGACCTCCTCGTGGAGGTGGCTTTGGCATTTGGGACGGTCTGCAGACCGTTCTTCCGGACCCCAAGGGAAAAGCTCATCCAGACCAAGGCTGGCACACCGCTGGTGACAGACCAGGCACAATCTGGTTGCTTGGCATAATGGTTTGAGCATTGGACTAGGACTCTGGAGACCAGGGTTCGATTCCTGCTTGGACACGGAAACCCACTGGGAGACCTGGGGTGAGTCACACTCTTTCACTCTCAGAGGGTGAGAGAGGAAGGAAAGGGCAAGTCTTCATTGAATAAATCTTGCCATGAAAAGCCCATGATGGGGTTGACTTAGGATCAGAAATGACTTGAAGGCACACAACAGCAACAGCAGTGGAGTTTATCATACGACGGGATTTGGGGGTATAATGCAATGGCAATCCGAATGCAATCATGGGGTTTCACCTAATTGCATATTAGAGTATCTCACGCAATTTCGGGCAATGGGAAGTCATTCCAAACGCAGTCATGGGGTTTCACGTAATTGTGTATCAGAGTGTCTCACACAATTTCAGGCAATGGGGAGGTCATTTTCGGGAAATGGGAAGTCATTCTGAATGCATTCCGAACGCAATCAGATTTCACGTAAATTCACTAAACTAGCGAATTCACGTAACTGCAAATTGGATCCATTCGCAATTGAGAGAAATTCCTCCCATGTGATAAACTCCCGTGACTATGGGAAGAGGAGCACAGTGAGGACATTGCTACCTGCTCCAGGAAATTTTCTTTCCGTTCACAAATTTCTAGCATTGCAGTCATTTAAAAGTTCAAAAGTAGAATTTAGGTATCCCAAGCACAACGGTTACGATCCTACAAGCCACTGTATTCCCTGGATGGACATGAGAGCTGGACAGCGAAGAAAGAAGATAGGAAGATAATCAATGAGACGTGGTGCTAGAGAAGAGTGCTGAAGATCCCATGGATGGACAAAGGAGAAACAAATGGGTCCTAGGGCAGATCAAACCAGAACCCTTCCTGGAAGCCAAGATGGCAAAACTGAGGCTGTTGCACTTCAGACACATCATGAGAAGACAAGACTCATTGGAAAAAATAATAATGCTAGGAAAAGTGGAGGGAAGCAGAAAGAGAGGAAGGCTGCTTGCTAGATGGATGGAGGTCACAGATATGAACTTGCACAGAGCAGAGCAGAACAAGGGGTCTTGGAGATGTCTCATCCACAGGGTCCCATAGGTCGAGATCGACACAAAGGCGGTCGACAACAACAATCCCAAGAAAAGGAGTAGGCAACGACACCAAGGTAATGCGGACACGGCAAATGGAAGAGTGCTAGATGGCAATGGTTTTCAATGGCAATGGTTTTCAGTGTCTCATTCTCTGCAATGGCAGACATTTGAAGCATGAAGGAAAAATGTATTGGGGGGGGGGCAGAAATCTGATTCCCTTCTTCCCACGTAGCTGTGCTCCTGGCATAATGTTAAGGTGATGTCTCTATATGTATGCCAACAGTCTTTGTCTGTGACAGTATTCCACACTGGCATTGCCAACAGTTTCTCTGTGCTCTTAACTGGGAGTCCTCTCCTAAAGCTCCCCAATCCAGATAGAATAGACAAATTGAGAAAAAAAAAACTCCTCTGGTTGGCCAGAATAGCATACTGTGGGTTTTTCTGTGTATTAGTACCGCAACATCATTTGCAACAACCCTGCCATGAGCTAGAAATATTATAGTATAAGTGTCTAATAATTAATAATAATTAGCTTATATATTGTAAACAGCTTAGGGAGTGCTTAAGTGCACTGATAAGCAATATAGAAATGTACTTGCTATTGCTATTGCAAATAGAAGCAGAGCGTTGTTAAGATTTGAGTGACAACCCTCACATACCTCCATGTGCAATGTGTAGTCATGAGCTTTGTTAATACAGGTGCAAGTCTGTTGTGGTCAGATTCGCAACCTGATGCACAAACCAATGTGTATCTATAATTACACATCCAATGCATACTGGCACCAGATGCACAACTACGCTGCTTGGTCCGCTTTGGACAGAATGCAGAGGTTGTCCATCAAATAAAAACGTCCAACTTAGAAATGTGTAAGACTCTGACAGGATTCCAGCCAAAATCTTTCATCCCTTTTGTACGTCAAGTCTTTAAAGAACAGCAAGAACAACCATTTGGCACAATTATATAATTCACTGCGCAAAAGCAGGAACTGGATCTCTTGCCTCGGCTAGAATACCTGCTTTGCATAATATAGTTCTGGGCTTCCCAGTCCATCCTCCAAGCGAAACCTCGGTTTCATTTCTGGCACTCGTTTGTGTGTTTGTGCATCTCTTGTTTCTCTCCTTCCGCACCCCTTCTCCCCTCCATGTTAGCTTTGGCCAAAGGAAACCTTCCTGAGGTCCATGTGTGCACTTTGTTGCAGCCTGCCAGCTGTTGAAATGCGCATGGAGGGAAAGATAAGGCGCTGTTTCTCAGCAAGCTTGATGTGTGTGTGTGTGCGGGTTCGTTGTGTTGTGGGAGCGCATGCTGTCAGTGAGGATCCTGAGAGAGGAGAAGAGGATTAATGCAAGCATGCCCAGGCTGGTTATCTAAACTATTGATCCACAGGCGCAAGGCAAAGAGAGGATCCGTTTTTGCTGGAGACGATATCTTTTGTTTTTAATTAGACGCTCAAAAATATTTCTGCTCGGCCCCCGTTGCCAAAATACTAGAGCTTGAGAAGGTTCCCTTTTTATGGACTATAACCCCCAGAATCCTCCATCCAGCATGTCATCCAGGCAATTCTGAGAGATGTAACCTGGGACATAACTTTGAAGGTATTGGGCACTTGTGTCCAAAAAAACCCCCCAACTTTTCCAAGCTTTTTTGTTGTTGGTGTTGTTGTTAATATCCTGCCTCTCCAATTGAATTGAGGCATCTTACAACATTAAAACATCATGAAAATACATTAAATACCAAATAATGATTAATATCATACCCAGCCTCAGATTTAAAATGACATTTCGGACCAAAGACCAATAAACAAGGTCAAGCAGGTAGGTAGCTGATGGCACAGACAAGTTAATGTGGTAAGGCCTGCCGGAAGAGGTCTGTCTTGACCGCTTTTTTGAAGCCATCAAGATTGGTAATATTCTGGATCTCCTCCGGCAGGTCAATCCATAATTTAGGAGCAAGAGAAGAAGAAAAGGTCCTTTGAGAGAGCATAGTAAGCCTAGTTTTTATTGCCTGCAACAAGTTTTTAGCATGGTCTGGCATTATCATCCCTCGTTCCCTTATCATCCTGAGTTCACTGAAAATCCAAGAGAAAATCCAGAGGAGCAACGTTGGTCCCCAGGACTCAGCTTGCATCTGAAGGAAAGGGTCATGCGTCCAGAACATGGACATGGACTCTGACTCAAAGCACTCTTTCAAACGGGAGGAATTTCTCCCAACTCCGAATGGAGCCAATGCGGATTCATGTAAATTCGCTTGTTTAGCGAATTTACATGAACCCCTGCTCCGTTCAGAAGAACCCCTGCTCCGTTCGGAATTACTTCCCATTACCTGAAAATAACCCCCTCCTGCCCGAAATTGCATGCGAAGCTTTAATTCGCAATAATGTAAAACCCATGATTGCATTCGAATTGGCTTCCCTCTTGCCTGAATTTGCGTGCGAAGAGTTAATTCACAATAACGTAAAACCCATGATTGCATTCGAATTGACCTTAAATTATACTTCCAATTTAGCCTCGTATGAAAGAGTCCCATGACTGAAGGCATGGCCTGCTGCTGAACCAGTTCAGGAGGGGCATCCAGAGCCCCACGTCTCAGAGACAGTTCCAGCTTTGCAGTTCCAGCTGTGGCAGAGAGTCTTGTCCATACAGAAGACAACTTACCCTTGCCTACCTTTGCCAATTGGAGACAACAAAAGGAGGAGGTCTTAGAGGATTTATAGCAATCAGTCACGAATGAGGCAGCAGCAGCTGCATGGAGCTGCAGATGTAAAAATTCCCAGCCCTATCTGACCTACCCGTCTCCCCAAACTCTGTCCTAACCTGGTCTGTGTTGGTTGACTATGGATACCATTCGCCTGCCTGGGATATTGGTGAACTCCCTTCCCGGACCTGAAGCTTGTGAATGAACTCTGTTTGGGACTTAAGGTTTGTGTTTACTAAAGTAAAGTAGGTGCTGAACTGTAAGCTGCTCTGTGGCTTTGCTCGCTCCTTATCTGCTGGCATCTGCTCTCAGCTGTGTAGCAGTCAGCCTTTGTCTGGTTGCCCAGATTGTATTTGGGACACAATGGGAAGCAGTGCTGAAGAGGCAGAGCCTGATATGTGGCCATCTGTCAGGGATGCTTTGATGGAGAGTTCCTGCATGGCAGGGGTTTGGACTGGATGGCCCTTGTGGTCTCTTCCAACTCTACCATTCTATGATTTTATGATATCTGGCACATATTTGCTGAAGCTCTCCTCCAAGAAGGACGTCTTCCTCCTCCGGTGAGATGGTCATCAGGAAGGCTGGACTGAAAGGGTTGGGGCCCGGAGCACTTCCACAAATAGGGAACTTTTTATGTGCCTCTGAGCCATTCTGGAAGGAAAGGAACAATGTCCCCAAGTGAACCAAGTGAGAGCCAGGACGAGAATTTGTTTCAACAGGCTCCGTGGTTTGGCAGTTGTGAGACACCTTCCTTTTAGACGCTCCGTTGGTACCAATGTTGGTGTCATCCCGGCACCAAGAAAAACATGGCCTCTTATGGAGGTGTTTGTTGCTTATTCAAATCAGCAAATGCAACCTCCAATAGATCCTTTTCTGTCGTGGCTCCGAAATTATGGAACGATGTCCCGGAAGAGATCCGTCTTATTACCAAGCTAAATGCCTTTTAAAAAAGCACTAAAGATGGATCACTTCCGGCGAGCCTTTCCATCTGATTTGTTCTGATTATTCCACCAACAAACGGAACCGTCGACGGACAACGGAATAGCAATAACGTTGATTATGATTTAATGAGTTTTTAATTGTTGTACAATAGTATTGGATTTGTAATTGTATTTTATATTTTTAGATTGTAGATTTTATTCATGCTGGAATCCCGCCTCGATCCATGGGGAGAGACGGGAAATACAAATAAAATGTATTATTATTATTATTATTATTATTATTATTGTTTCGAATAGTTTTCAGCCATTTTAACTGATTTCAATTGTCTTGTTTCAGCTTGTCAAATGATCTAATATGGGGAAGTAGACTTCAGTCCAAAGGCATTTGAGGAAGTAGACTGAAGTCTCGGAAAGCTCATGCTGCCAACTTCTTTCTGTTTAAATGTCTTCTTATTAGCCAGTGGCCTACATCATGCTGGTGGAGGTCAAGGAACAGCTATGCTCCCTTCCGCCTGGCACCCAGAGGCATGAGGATGACAAATTCCTCTGGGCCTCCCATGGGTCCACCAAAGGTGCTCAGGGAGGCTTTTTTCTCTGTGCTCCCAGCGGCAGAAACACAGCTGGATTCTGCCCTGCCATCCCTGCTCCTACCTGGCCTCCAAGCACCTGGCTACAGGATTGCCAAGGATGAGCGCAGAGGGTCATTGCAAAGGGAAATAGTGAGTTCCACATCCAGCCCAACCTGAAAGCGTGTTGGTCTGTAGAATCAGTACGTAGAGGGATCTTATAGCACCTTCGGGACTAACTGAAAGAAAGACGTTGGCACCATGAGCATTTCTAGACCTAAGTCGGCTTCCCCAAACGCATCTGAGAAAGTAAACTGTAGTCTGGGAAAGCCCATGCTGCCAACGATACAGACAGCCCAAAAGCGGCATGGAGGCAGCGATGCTAGGGTTTCGGACCACGCAGCAACTGCACGGTCCAGAACCCTAGTATGGAACAGCAACGTTGTCATGGTGGCATCCCATCCACACGGGCGCCGCTATGATGACGTCACTGCTGTGCAGTGTCCGCACGTCGATGTGCTTCGATGATGTCACGAGCGCACCAATGGCGCACTCATGACATAAGACGGATGCCGCAAAAAGAACCTGGAGGGATGCCACACGGTTTGGCAGCTGTGGCGTCCCTCCGCAGCAAAAGGGGGTGGCACCAGGCCGCTTTTTTCAGGCAGTCTGTCAAGCCCCACAGATACCCTTTATATATAACATTTAACAAGATACTTGTATAAGGTATCTGAGAGGTTTTTTAAAATCCTGTGAAAGTCCTGTCACTTGAAAAGGCCTCGGTGATCAAGCCGCTGTGCAGTAACAAGGATGCAATGGTCAAGCGCATGCAAATGCGCACAGCTCTGGTTTAATTCATTAAAGGGGGACATTACTGACTGCAATGAACAGATGGAATCTCTTTTATCGCTCTGCTTTCATGCCCAGATTGGGATTGAGATGGAGCAAAAAGAGAAAGGTCTTTCCCAAGGAAAAGGGTCAGTCTCATCTCCAAATTGGCTCAGATTAAGTTCTGTTCTCCGCATTCACACCTCTCTGCCACATACGAGAAAGAAATCCCATCGACTTGTTTATTGCATTTTATTTACTAAACCCACACACAGTCTGTCTTCCAAGCCAGGGCCTGGTGACCGCGAGAACAAGCAAAACTCAATGCTCTCAGGCGTGGGTGAAGATCAGCTGAGTCTTTCTTTTATCAACCCTCCTACTAAAGACTTGAGGCCCTCCCCAAAACATGTGCAGGCTCAGTTTAAAAATGCTCGATTCAAATGAAACTCAGGCCCCGGAGAGGAATCCTTTTCAGCCAGATGGACCTTTCACTTCAGTTTTTGCACTGTTTTTAAATATTCCATCATGTCACATAAATGTTAGGAAAAACTTCCTGACATTGGACTCTTTCAGACGTGGGAAATTGGAAGTATAATCCAAGGGCAATCCAAACGCAATCCTGGGGTTTCACGTTATTGCGAATTAATTCTTCTCACGCAAATTCGGGCAAAAGGGAAGTCACTCCGAATGCAATCATGGGTTTAACGTTATTGCGAATTTAAGCTTCTCATGCGATTTCGGGCAAGGGGGGGTTATTTTCGGGTAATGGGAAGTAATTCTGAATGCCTTCTGAATGGAGCAGGGGTTCAGGTAAATTCGCTAAACAAGCAAATTTACATGAATCCGCATTGGCTCCATTCGGAATTGGGAGAAATTCCTCCCGTTTGAAAGAGTCCATTGAGTACGGAGAGATATCCTTTGAGCCTAACTAAAGAAAGAAGTGGGCAGCATGAGCCTTTGTAGACTTAAGTCCATTTCCTCAGATGCATTTGGGGAAGTAGACTTCAGTCCAAAGGCATTTGAGGAAGTAGACTGAAGTCTCGGAAAGCTCATGCTGCCAACTTCTTACTTTAATTAGTCTCAAAGGTGCTGCAAGATCTCTCTAAATACTGATTCCACAGACAAACGCAGCTACATCTTTGCATTCCTGACAGCAGAACAAAAACTTCCTTGGAGAGAGTTGGAGTCTCCTTCTTTGGAGGTTTTTAAACAGAGGATGGATAGCCATCTGTCAGGAGTGCTTTGATTCTGTGTTCCTGCATGGCAGCGGTTTGGGCTGGATGCCCGTTGGGGTCTCTTCCAACTTCACAATCACACTGGGGCTAATTTCAGCATTAAAGAGAGATTAAAGCACATTTAGAGCATCCCGCAAAAAAAGGAAAAATGGCAAGTAATTGTGCAAATTATCATCATATGCAATTGCGCAAATAAAGTGACATCGGAACTGCGTTGTCGCTGACATCCCGAAAGTAAAACAATGAGCGTTAATGCTTCTTTGGGACCACTTTAATGGCAGGTTTTGCGCAACGTCGCGTGAAATCGTTACACGATTTTTTTCCAGGATATTCAAGGGATAAACCCCCGATCTCCTTTTGTGTGATAAACTCTATGATCCAAGGAGCTCATGACCATTCTCTATGACAGCCAGCCAAATCCTTAACTATATATTTGAACCCATACCTTTTTACAAACCACAGTGTGGGACGCTACAGTATTCCTCTCCAGATCAGACCGACCGGATGGTATGTTCCCAGCCGCGAGCATTGCCACTCATGGATCCAGTTCTTGCGCTTCCCATATTGATCCGCTTTATTGACAGCTGTCAAATTGTTTCCCGCAGTCCTGGGCACCCACCCACCCACCCAGGCGCCCCTGTTGCGTGACTTTTCTGCAGTTTGGGTTCTCACTTGCCCACCCACGCAGCAGATGAGAAACGAGGGAAGGAGGGAGGAAAAATCACTCAGATCTCTCCGTCTCTTGTCTCTCTCCCCCTTTGAGTTCCAATCACAACCATCGCTCTGCCTTTAGAAATGCTAACAAAAATGGCAAAAACAACAGGACCAAAGGGGACCATCTTTCTTGGAAAACTGCGCTGCGTCTTGGTGGACCGGAAGGGATGATCTTCTCTTTGGAGCCCTGGTGCAAGTTCTTTGGAGGAGCAATGAATTCCTTCTTGATGTGTGTCTGTGTCTGCGTGTGACTTCAAGTCGCATGCCAACTTATGGCAACCCCCTGAATTTCATCAGAGTTTTCTTAGGAGCTTATCACATGGGAGGAATTTCTCCCAATTTTGAATTGAGCCAATTCGAATTCACATAAATTCGCTAGTTTAGCAAATTTACGTGAAATCTAATTGCATTGGGAATGCGTTCAGAATGACCTCCCATTTCCCAAAAATGACACCCCATTGCCCGAAATTGTGTGAGATACTCTTATAAGCATTAACTTAAAGCCTATGATTGCGTTCGGAATGACTTCCCTTTTGCCCTAAATTGCGTGAGATACACTCATTCGCAATAACATGAAACCCCATGATTTCGTTCGGATTGCCATTGCATTATACCCCCAAATTCCGTCGTATGATAAACTCCATAAGCAAGGAATCCCCAGAGGTGTTCCTATAGTATTTAATCTGAGCTTCTGGTAAATAAACAGGATACATAGGTACGGCAAAAAATGAAACTTACTTTATTGTTACGAAGTACTCATCTAGGGATTGTATCACACTGGTCTTGATTTCAACATTAAAGAGAGATTAAAGAGCATTTAAAGCATCCGACAAATGAAGCAGAAATGGCAAGTAATTGCGTGAAGGGTTATCACACACAATTGCGCAAATAAAGTGATATCGGATGCGATAGTGTTGCTGATATCCTGAAATTAAAAAGGCATGCGTTAATGCTTCTTTGTGACCACTTTAGTGACAGGTTTTGTGCAATGTCGTGCAAAATCTTTACGCATAATTACGTGGTTTTTTCGGGATATTCACGGGACTATCTCCTTCGTGTAATAAACTCCCTAGTAATCGGTAAAATCGATAAATAAATAATCGGTAAAACTATACTTAATACAAGGAACCCAAGAGCTGACCCTCATGTGTGCAGGTAAGAAGGAAAAAAACATATGCAGAGGAAGAGCCTTGTGGTTGCATCCATTTTGGACGACGGTGGAAAAAGAAGAGGACAAAGAGTTGTTAAACCCTGAACCTTTAGTAGAGATGGAGGAGATAGGAAGTGACCTCTTCGCAGAACTCTTTCACACGGGAGGAATTTCTCCCAACTTCGAATGCAGTCAATGCGAATTCACATGAATTCGCTTGTTTAGCGAATTTACATGAATCCCCATTGCATTCGAAAGGCATTCAGAATGACTTCCCATTACCCGAAAATGACCCGTCCTTGCCAGAAATTGCGTGAGAAGCTTTAATTCGCAATAACGTGAAACCTATGATTGCATTCGGAGTGACTTCCCTTTTGCCCGAAATTGCGTGAGAAGCTCTAATTCGCAATAACGTGAAACCCCAGGATTGCGTTTGGATTGCCCTTGGATTATACTTCCAATTTCCCACATCTGAAAGAGTCCATAGTCGCACGGAGCAAATGACCACAGAGAGAATCAATGCAGCTATTGCATTGCACACCCGCTTACTCCCAACTCGATAGGGACAAGCATTGACGCTGTCCTCCGATGCTCAGCCTGGCGGGTTGCGGCTGTTGTCCTTAAGACACACACAAGCGCCCGCATGCATTTGGGGAGGTCTTCCCTGCCAGCTGTTTGGGCCATTCCAGGCCGCTGGCTCCGGAGGAACCATCTGCAGGAGGGAGTGCGCAGAGACCCAAATGCGCCGGGGCACTTAAAATGCAGCCTGGCGCAGCGTCTCAAGTCCCCCCCTGTCACTTAGGCTCTTACCAACAGGACAGTTAAAAAACCAAACAACCGTTATCATACTTAATAACCAGTTTCCACATCATCAACTCATCGAAACTTGACAGGCGCTGTTAATGTCAGCTCCCAGGGCCTAACAAGTGGGAGCCACGGGAGCGAAAGCAAAGCTCTGGCAACGTGTTATTCCGGCGCACACCTGTCCATCCAGCCGTCTGCTGGAACGATGCACAAGGGCAACTTGACACCACCGGCTTCCGCTGTGTGAGCCCCAATTGCTATGACAACTTCTGTTGTGTGTGTGTGTTTCTTTTTTTTCCTTTGCATACCTGGGCAGGGCAACAAGCGCATGCCGCACGTTTCTTTCTATATGCGCATGGGCAGACCCACTCAGATGCTGCACAGTACTGGCCGAAGGTCTTGGCAAGGAAAGGCAAACCAAAGCAAATCAAATTATTGGCAACTAAAAAAAAAAATATTTTTTTTAAGAGAAGGATCTGAAGGAAAAGCTAACAAATTTGACAATTTAATATGGGCCCATGACAAAAAGAAAACAGAATGGCAATCCGGATGAGCTGCACTATATCTGGAGGTTTATCCAGGATACGTCTGCACCATTGAAACCCCTTGACTTGTACATTTGGTGCACCTTCAGTTGCACATTTGATTGTGCATTCAGCTGTGCACACTGTTACACATTTGGTTGTGTATTTGGCTGCACCATATTGCCATTCAGCAGAAAAAATCACATACCATCACCGATGTGCAACTCTGCAATTTGAATATAACACAGCAGATCCCCAGTATAGGATGCCAGCCACAGAATGTTGCTTGATGTTGATTACATTTGCATCCAGATTGATTCAGAAGTCCCAGATTTTGTTGAATTCTTTCTGATTTTTATACTGGATTGAAATAAACCAACATGGGAAGCTGGTATAAAAAGTTTCCTATTGTTGTGGGAGCTGACAGAGAATATTCTGAGATAAACCAAATGGATGGGTCTCCAAAATAAAATTGGAAAGAGCAGGAACAAAATCGGGGACCGTCTGGTCTTTTTAATCAATCTGGATGCACCCTAAATTGGGATTTTCCTTCTTCTATGGGATTCCTCTGTGGCTTTGTGGTATAGGGAGAGGCACTCAGAAGTCTTGTCCAGAAAGTTTTAGTGCATCACCAAACTACAAACACTAAGGATCCATAGGATGCATCCCCAGCACTTTAAAATTGTAGGCTGATGCCACACTGCAAAATTAATCTAGTCTGACACTGCTTTAACTGTCATGGCTCCATCCTAGGATTTGCAATTGGTTGTGGCACAGGAACTCTCTGACAAAGGAGACTAAGGACTCTTTCAGACGTGGGAAATTGGAAGTATAATCCAAGGGCAATCCAAACGCAATCCTGGGGTTTCACGTTATTGCGAATTAATTCTTCTCACGCAAATTCGGGCAAAAGGGAAGTCACTCCGAATGCAATCATGGGTTTAACGTTATTGCGAATTTAAGCTTCTCACGCGATTTCGGGCAAAGGGGGGGGGTATTTTCGGGTAATGGGAAGTCATTCCGAATGCCTTCCGAACGGAGCAGGGGTTCAGGTAAATTTGCTAAACAAGCGAATTTACATGAATCCGCATTGGCTCCATTCGGAATTGGGAGAAATTCCTCCCGTTTGAAAGAGTCCTAAGTATATCACAAATCCCGGAATTTGGTAGCATTGACTGTGCCATGGCAGTCAAAGGCGGTGTCAAATTGCCTCAATTCTGCAGTGTAGATGCAGCCTCGGTGGTATCCTTGTGTGGCATGAAAGGGGTCTAAGTGGCAGCATTATTGCAACAGCGTTGCAAGTAGAAAAAAGAGTCCTTTGCTGCCTGTCCTGTTTCCTTCCTTCGCTGCTTCCATCCTGCCTGCCTGCCATTCATTCCTCCCCTGGCACTGAGCTTGGGCTGCACTGCCATCTTTCGACTGCCTGGTAAATGCGTTTCAGCATCCGCAGTCAAAGGGCAAGTCAGCAATCCCTTCTCAGGCTGCAATGCAAACGGTGGTTTGGGCATCTGTTTGTCCTGGGCTTCCAGTACAGTATCTGCAAGTGAGGCCAATGGCCAGGCCCCTGGAATAGTTATAATAATAATAATACTAAATATTTATTTATATCCCGCCCCACTGGGTAAGCAATCGGGGCGGGGTACAACAATACCCCGTTTCCCCGAAAGTAAGACATCCTCAGAAAATAAGACCTAGCCGAGGTTTTGCTGAATTGCTAAATATAAGGCCTCCCCCAAAAGTAAGACCCAGCAAAGTTTTTGTACATAAATATAGATATAATATATATAATAAATGTTAAATTTTTTGTTGTTCAACAATAAATGTGAATTCTTCTTCATGAAAAATAAGACATCCGCTGAAAATAAGACCTAGTGCATCTTTGGGAGCAAAAAATAATATAAGACACTGTCTTATTTTTCGGGGAAACACGGTAGTTCCCCATTCCTGAACACACGCAGCTATACCTAGGAGTGGTATTGCAGGAAAATGAATGAGTGAATGAAACACAGCCAGCAACAGACAACAACACAAAAACTCTTCACACATGAGCCCATTTCCAAACTATTTCCAGCTTATGCAGCTCCAGTGGGATTGAACAGACAGATCCCACTCGGTTTTACTCGAGAGTTGGAAGAGACCCCAAGGGCCATCCAGTCTAAGCCCTCTTCTGCCATGAAAGAAGACACCATCAAAGGACTCCTTGTGACAGATTTCCATCCATCCTCTGTTTAAAGACCTCCAAAGAAAAAGACTGTATCACCCTCCAAGGGAGCATCTTCCACCATCGAACAGCTAGTCTTGAGGTGGAATCTCTTTCCCCGTAGCTTGCGTCCATTGTTCCAAGTCCTGTTCTCTGGAGCAGCAGAAAACAAGCTTGCTCCATCCACAACATGACTTCTCTTAAAATATTTAGACATAGCCATCATGTCACCCCTTAACCTTCTCTTCTCCAGGCTAGACATACCCAGCTCCCTAATCCACTCCTCACCGGACTTGGTGGTTTCCAGACCTTAGGCCACCCTCCTCTGGACATGCTCTGGACACATGTTTTTTTGAATTGTGGTGCTCAGAGTCGGACACAGGATTCCAGGAGAGGCTGGACCAAAGCAGAATAGAGCGGCACTATTACTTCCCTCGATCTAGATATTATCCTTCTAATGATGCAACCTAGAATCGCATCGGCTTTCTTAGCTGCCGCATCACACTGTTGATTCATTTTAGCCGACACATCACTCTTTTGACTCAGCTTCTGAGGCCGGAATGAGATGTCCAGTGACAGTCAAGGGACCTGCCTTGGGTCTCTTTGGGGGGGAAAAGCAAGATAGAAATTAATTAATTGATTAATTAATTAAAAATATAGTTTGGTACCTTATTTTGACCTCAGAGTACATGACTGGTGACAGTAATGGACACGCAAGGCAGCTAAGCAGGGCACACTGCGGACAACCACACTAGTGCAGGAACAGAGGGCTTTGAGTGTTTAAGAGGTCAGATTTTTTCAATTCGTATTAAGGTTGTTATACCCCAGTTCTGGTGCTGAACATACCGGACATCATCCAGAGTTTTTTGCCCCAGAACCAAGGTTCTGGCCATACATCATCTTAGCAGGACGCTGTCAGAAGAGGGAGGTCGGATGGGTCTTTTGTCCCACGCAGACAAGGCTCCTGGTGCCTACTTTAAAGGATGGTCGCCACTCCAGGAGGCAATGAACTCAGAAGCAAGTGACCCACGGTGGCAGCAGACATGCCAAGTGGCTCAGTGGGGCATCACTCACAAACCACAAGGTTGTGAGTTCGATCCCAGGCAGGGCTCCGTTGTCCGGGAATGCTGCCAGCACCCACCCACAAACAAACGCTGGTAGGAACGGCTCAGCGAGGGAAGCCAAGGAGGCAGCTAGCAAACAGTCTACAGACCTTTCCAGAGTCCGAGAGTAGCAAACCACAAACGAAAGCCAGGGTCAGGATACCAGAAGTCACGGAGGTCAGAACAAGCCAAGGTCAGGGGAGCCAGAAGGTTTGGAGTAGTCACGTCCGTTCCAGGGTCGTAGGTTTAAATCCAACAAAGGTTCAAGAAGCACAAGAAGCATAGAATTCCAGGACAGCACCCAACATGATGGATCTGCAATAAACTCTGGCAAAGAATCAGCGTTCTCCTGGTGCCTTAAATCAGCAAAGACCACCCTTATCCCAGCTGTTCCTTATCTGCAGCATGCTTGTCTGCCAGTCTCTTAGATCTCTGCAAGCAAAACATTTCAGCCCTCCTTTGGCTGAAGGAAGGGACCTGCAGGCTTAGAATCATAGAATCGTAGAAATTTAGAGTTGGAAGATACCACAAGGGCCATCCAGTCCAACCTCCTTCTGCCATGCAGGAACTCCCAATCAAAGCATCTCCGACAGATGGCCATCCAGCCTCTGCTTAAAGACCTCTAAGGATGGAGACTCCAATACACTCCGAGGGAGTGTGTTCCACCGTCGAACAGCCCTTACTGTCAAGAAGTTATTCCTAATGTTGAGGTGGAATGTTTTTTCCTGCAGTTTGCATCCATTGCTCTGAGTCCTGTTCTCTGGGGCAGCAGAAAACAAGCTTGCTCCCTCCTCAATGTGACATCCCTTCAAAACAGGGCTATCATATCACCTCTTAACCTTCTCTTCTCCAGGCTAAACATCCCCAGCTCCCTAAGGCGTTCTTCATAGGGCTTCATGGTTTCCAGACCCTTCACCATCTTAGTTGCCCTCCTTTGGACACATGGCTCCAGTTTCTCCACATCTTTTTTGAATTGTGGTGCCCAGAACTGGACACAGTATTATTCCAGGTGGGGCCTGACCAAAGCAGAATGGATTGGCACTATTACTTCCCTTGATCTAGACACTATACTATTGATGCAGGCTTGGTTCTTCCTCTGGAGCAACCCTAGGCTGCTGAGCCTTTGAAGGAGACCCCACAGAGCTCAGGTCTTGCTGATCCTCAATCGCTGGAGCTGGAGGAACAAAGCTGGGATCTGGTAGGACAGAACTGGGTCCTGGCATGGCCTCAGGTTGCTTCTGCACCTGAGTAGCCACAACCTCCTCCTCGTCCTCCGAATCCTCCTTTGGGCTGATCCTGACATCCATGTCGACTCAGCCTGGCATCCTTCCGTAAGTCGCTAAAATGAGTCCCCAGCTTCTCGGGGGCAATCGGCTTACACTTTGTAAACCACTCAGTACGTCAGTAAGCAGTAAAGAAATGTCCTTGCAATTGCATTCCATGCAAACAGCTGAGATGGCGGGGGAACAGAGAACTCTAGATCTTCCTGGAAGACCTGGAGTAACAGGTATGCTTTTTAAAACCGTTTTAAGAGTATCGTGCCCAGGTTCTGGTGCAGAATGTAACTGATGTTGTCCAGACCGCTTGCACCAGAATCGGAGTTTGGGATATGTGTCATCCCAACGGGAAGATGCCAAAATTGGAAGGGGGAATGGACCTTTTGCAGACAGGGCCTTTGCCTCCAGCCATGCTGCTGTTCTGACAGATCTCATAGGGCTAGCAGCAAGGGGATCTGGCTACTGAATGAGAAGGCTATGAAAGCAAGAACATCCACGGTGGCGAGCCAAGCCATGCGCCGTGGGGATGAGCCGTGTGTAACCTTGGAGACAGGCGAGAAAAAATCAAGTGCAAGAAAATTGCAGCAGAAGGAGCTGGCCTGGCAGCAGGCGGAGAAAAAACATTGACAGACAATGAGAAAAACAAATTGAGAGGCCGCGAGGGAGGGAGGGAGGGAGCCAGAAACCTTTGCAAGACAAAAAGGAGAAAAAAAGAAGAATCATCATAAGGAAATATGATATAAGGGACGGATCCAGGGAGCAGGGGAGCAGATCAAGGAATGGGGAGAAGCAAGGGCTGGCAAAGGACCAAGAAATGGGATCTATAGATGTTGGCGTGACTCTGGGGGCAAGGCTGTTTGGCAAAGGAGGAGGGAAGAGGTAGCAGGTGGGATGGATAAAGACAAAGAGGAGGAAGAGAAGGAGGCCTTGGCTTGGGGGAATTGGGCGAAGGTCCGATCCTAGGTGCATTGGGAATGGAAACATCCAAGGAGACTGGTCCCCCTTTTTGGGTGACTCTTGGAGAGGATCAAGAAATGTGCAAGCACAGTTTTTTGTGGAGCTTTCTCCAGACACAGATGCTGGTGAAACGTCAGAAAGGAACTCTTCTAATAATAATAATAATAATACATTTTATTTATACCCCGCTCTTCAGCCAAAGCTATCAGAGCGGCTTACAATTTGTTAATTAGACAATTAAGTCCCCTCAAGATGGTGGTTGAAGGGAGGGCTCTTCTTGTTTCCAGCAGGAGGTGGCCTGCCTCTCTCTCCCCTCAAGATGGTGGTTGAACATAGCCCACATAGCCCAAAAGCGCCACAAAAAACTATGAATGCCGGCCATGAAAGCCTCCGACTCCACTCTGCAAGCACTCATCCCAACACATGCTCATACATGCAAACACAGCAGCTTCTAGGAGTCCAAGTAGACCACAAGTTGAACTTGAGTCAACAGTGCGATGCGGCAGCTAAAAAGGTCAATTCTAATTTTGGCTGCATCAATAGAAGTATAGTGTCTAGATCAAGGGAAGTAATAGTGCCAGTCTATTCTGCTTTGGTCAGGCCCCACCTGGAATAATGCTGTGTCCAGTTCTGGGCACCACAATTCAAAAAGGATGTGGAGAAACTGGAGCCATGTGTCCAAAGGAGGGCAACTAAGATGGTGAAGGGTCTGGAAACCATGCCCTATGAGGACCACCTTTGGGAGCTGGGGACGTTTAGCCTGGAGAAGAGAGGGTTAAGAGGTGATATGAGAGCCCTGTTCAAATATTTGAAGGGATGTCATATTGAAGAGGGAGCAAGCTTGTTTTCTGCTGCTCCAGAGAACAGCACCCAGAACAATGGATGCAATCTGCAGGAAAAGAGATTCCACCTCAACATTAGGAGGAACTTCCTGACAGTAAGGGCTGTTCGACAGTGGAACACACTCCCTCGGAGATTTTCGTGGAGTCTCCTTCCTTGGAGGCCTTTAAGCAGAGACTGGATGGCCATCTGTCAATGGGGATGCTTTGACTGGGAGTTCCTGCATGGCAGGGGGTTGGACTGGATGGCCCTTGTGGTCTCTTCCAACTCTATGATTCTATGATTCTATGATTCTCCTGTCCGAGTCTAACAAGTGCGACGACTGGTGCATGAGGCTGATCTCACCCTTTTACATCCATGCGCAGAACCCACATCCCCTCTCAGGCTGGTGCAACGCATGGCAGGGTGACCAGAGGGAAAGCTAAGAAACTAACCCGGGCAGAGCCTACTAGGGGGTCTTTCCCACTACGAAAAGCTCCGAATTTGGGGAATATACCTCTAGTTCCCACTGGGAATCGATCCTGATCCTCATTGGATCGATTCCAGGGGAATATGTGATCGATAGAATATGTGAGTGATGGATAGAATATGTGATTGATAGAATATGCAAATGATTGATAGAATATGTGAATAATGGACAATGTGATTGATTGATAGACAATGTGATTGACTGATAGAATATGTGATTGATAGAATATGCAAATGATTGATAGAATATGCGAATGATAGAGAATGTGATTGATAGCATATGTGATTGATAGAATATGTGATTGATTGCTAGAATATGAGATTGATAGAATATGTATTCTATGTGATAGATAGCATACATGATTGATAGCATATGTGATTGATAGAATTTGTATTCTGTGTGATTGATAGAATATGTGATTGATAGAATATGTGATTGACAGAATATGTGATTGATAACATATATATTCTATGTGACTGATGGCATATTTGATTGATAAAATATGTTATTGATAGCATATGTGATTGATAGCATATGCGATTGATAGGATATGTGATTATTTGATTTTTTTTAACTACTTGCAAGGCAAGTAGTTGCAAAATCAATCAATTAAAAATTCTATATTTCCTCGCTGTCCCTGGCCTTGGCGCTCCCTCTCCACCATCTTGTGCTCCATCGCAAGCTTCCCCCATCCCTGGCTTGAAGCAGCGCAAATGGGGACAACAAAAGGAAAACCATTTCAAGTGGCCAAAAAAAAAAAAAAGAGAGATCCCCTTTTATAATGAGAATGAGGGATCTTTTGAAATCGGATACGAACACAGAGCGGATCCAAATCGCAACCCGTGTTATTCTGCCAGTGGGAACGAGCCCTACGTCTCATTTGGTATGGCACTTTCTCCCTTGCAAAGTCCAGGCACGCATCATAGAGCCCTGCTTGCCCGTTTGCCCAATGGTTATGCCACTCCGATTTATGGGCTGGCATTTTTTTAAAAAAAGGAAAAACCTTGCTCTTCAGGTGCCGGCTTTATTTTCCCAGGCAGCGCACGCTCCCCTTCCCTGTTTCGCTCCTTCCGTAATGTTGTTTGTTGCTAAACTGCAGTTTATCTGTTGCTTGATTTTTTGGTGATGGTTTTGCATTTGATTGTTTCATTATTGTCAGCTGCCTTGGAGGCTGAATAGCAGAAAGGTGAGGCATAAATGTTTAAAAGAAAATGCATAAAAGGAGCAAGACGGAAGGGAGAGGAGGGGAAGAAGAAGAAGAAGAAGTGGCATCGATTCCTCTCTCTTTCTCTCTCTGAAATGGCTACTTCTGGGGATACGCTGGGTCTGAAGACAACACAGTTAGTTTATTGTTGAGCTGTAGCGTGTGGCAGAGTTCCACATGCGAAACTTCCCTACATATCCGTTGCCACCAATTGCAAGACTCAACATACTGCTGAGACAACCTCCAACCATTCTGTCGCTGGTTGGGTTGGAGAAGCATCTGTCCCCATAGACGGATGCAGACGGAGGACACCTTCCACCAAGGCTCACTGGGGTCCTCTGGAGATCTCCGTGGATAATGGTTGCTACGATCCAACATCCCTTCAACGTAGGCAGAGATCTGCTATATCAGCACGACAAAAACCCCGTGCAGGGTAGCCAAAGGCCAAGATTAGTATGGAAGAAACCAAGTCCCTGTCCTCCTATTTAGGAATAAATAAAGGGGCCTCCTACCATGGCACAGATGGGAAAAGTGAAGGGGTGTTGGACTACAACTCCCAGCATTCACCACCACAGCCTATGCTGACGATGAAGTTTATCACACGGGAGGAATTTCTCCCAATTTCGAATGGAGCCAATTCGAATTCACATAAATTCGCTAGTTTAGCGAATTTACGTGAAATCTAATTGCGTTCGGAATGCGTTCAGAATGACTTCCCATTTCCCGAAAATGACCCCCCCATTGCCCGAAATTGCGTGAGATACTCTAGTACGCATTAATGTAAAACCTATGATTGCGTTCGGAATGGCTTCCCTTTTGTCCGAAATTGCGTGAGATACACTCGTACACAATTACGTGAAACCCCATGATTGCATTTGGATTGCCATTGGATTATAATCCCAAATTCCATCATTTGATAAACTCCTCTGTGATGGGACGTAAAGTCTGGCAGTGCTGGTGGTGATGTTCCTTTAATTTGACTCTGTCTTACGTTGACTCTGCCCTAGGGTTTTCTTGACAAGGTTTGTTCAGAGGGGGTTTGTCACTGCCTTCCTCTGAGGCTGAGAGAGTGTGACTTATCACCCAAGGTCACCCACTGGGTTTCCATGGCCAAGTCGACATTCAAACCCTGGTCTCCTGGAGTCCTGGGCCCACACTGAAACCATGGCACCACGCTGGCTCCAATATGGCAACCCTCTCCTTGGCCAGATTTCTTCAGAGGGAGTTTGCCATTGACTTCCTCTGAAGCTGAGAGAGTGTGACTTGCTCAGGGTCATCCTGTGGGCTTCCGTGGCTTAGCAGGGACTTTCCTGGAATCTTCATCCAACACAAAAACCATGCCACTACTCTGGTTCTCAACTGTTATGTTCCTTTGGGGTTTTCTCAGCAGGATACAGTCAGTGGAGGTTTGCCACCCTTGCCTTCTCCTTAGGCTGAGAAAATGTCGTTTTATTTCCCTGGCATGATTTGTTCCCATCTTTGCTGGATGAAGAAGCCAGTGAGCTTCGAAAGCTGGTGTAGTTAGTTGTATTCCTTCTGGTTGGACTAGTAAAGATATCACCACAACGGGTGCACCTACGCTGTAGAAATAATGCCGTTTAAGTGTTTGCAGCCGCATCCTATGGAATCCTGAGATTTGTAGTTTTGCAAGGTGTTTCGCCTTCTCCGCCAAAAGACTGTTGGTGCCTCACAGTACTACAAATCCCAGGATTGTGTGGGATGGCACCGTGGCAGTTCAAACAGTGAATTGCATTAGCTCTACAGTGTCAATGCACCCGATGTCAGCCGAGGAATTCCAGATCTTAATGATATATAGGCCCCATTCCCACTACATTTTGATTCGAAGTGTGACGCGGGCTATATGACCCTCGTTCGCACTCGAATTGACTGCCGATCCTTATCGGATCGATTAGTGGAGGAAAGGACCGGGTTAAAAGCAAATAGCCCGGGCTTTCCTGACACTAGTTTTAAAGTGGTGTTTTTGGGGAAAACACAATTCTGAAGCATTTCCAGTAAGTGGGAACGCTGATCAGAATCGTGTGTTTTTTTTTGGGGGGGGGGGGTATTGATCGCAAAATCAATCTTGTGCATTTGCAATATTGTGCATTTGCAATCAGTATAATGAAGAAAAAGGAAAAAGGAAGGAAGGACCGCTCAGGAGCAAGTGTGTGTGTATGTGTGTTTTCTTTTTCTTCATTATACAGTACTGATCGCAAATGCACAAGATCACAAATGCACAAGATCACAAATGCACAAAATTGCAAATGCACAAGATCACAAAGGCACAAGTTCGCAAATGCACAAGATTGCAAATGCACAAGATTGATTTTGCTATCGATTCCCCCCCCCCCCCATAAAAAAGAATCCCCTCCAGGAAGGGGTTGGGGGTTAAAGGGCTGTCACCTTCCACGGCAGCTCCAATGACAAGCGTTCCTGGCTACGAAAGCGGTTCCAAACAAGGTCCCTTTTCATAGTGTGGACGAGGGGCCTTTTGGAATCGCTTTCATAAGCGGAGCACAGGCCGGTTCCAATGCGGATTTTTCCGCAAGTGGGAACGGGCCCATAGAGAGGCTCCCAGCCCTAGTTTAGGAGGCTACCCCAACAGTCTTGTTCCAAGAACACAGGGACTATGTCATCCCATGAGTAGGATATGATTGTATGTACGGAGACTCTGAACACGCATTGAACTGCGGATACCAAGACCCTGGAACAGACAGCTTTTTAGACACCTTACCATCTTGCAAGCCAAAGGCAAACAGCGGTGCAAAGACCTCCTTCTTATGACCTGAGAGGGGTGTCTTGAACCCAGCGCCCCAAATGATTTCCTCTCCCTTCGGCTGGGGAGAAGCAGCGAGGTTAACGCAAGGCGCCAAGCCATCCCCAATTAGCTCTGGCTCCTAATTACCCATATTACTGATGAGCTCATCCACTGAATCTAATGAGTCCGACTCAGCTCCGTCGCCAATCCCCTTTTCCCGAAATAATGTGCTGTGTAAGACTATTATCCTCTTTGGTTTTTTGAAAAAAGGAGGCACATCTCGTTTACATGGCTTTCCAAACACAGCAGAGGAGGAGGAGGAGGAGATCGGAGCTTCCTTCCTTCCTTCCTTCCTTCCTTCCTTCCTTCTTTCCTTCCTTCCCGGCAACGCAGACATCTTCTTTAAGGCAATAAATCTCCCCATGTGCTCTTCTATCACTTCGTCAAGCATTATGTATAAGGAAGGATGATTCTCTCTGCATCGCAGGGGAAAATAAACACACGTTACACGTTCTCGTGTCCCAACCAAGCCATTCAAAACATCTTGAGTCCAGTTTCAAGGACCGTCCCGCTTGAGATTAGAAAACATCCTGCTGGCATCTTTGTATATTGTGATTTCGAAGGCTTTCATGGCTGGCATCCATCGTTTTTTGCGGGTTTTTCAGGCTCTGTGGCCACGTTCTAGGAGAGTTTATTCCTAACATCTTGCTGGCATCTTCAGAGACAATAACAAAGAGAACAATCTTTGTTATTGTTGCTGTGTGCCTTCCAAGTCACGGCGACACTATCGGGGGTCTTTCTTGGCAAGATTTGTTCAGAGAAGGTTTGCCATTGCCTTCCTCTGAGGCTGAGAGAGTGTGACTTGTCGACCAGTGGGTTTCTTGCCCAAGTGGGAAATTGAACCCTGGTCTCCAGAGTTGTAGCCCAACACTCAAACCACAACATCACTCTGGCATCTTACGCATGCACAAATTCCCCTAGGGAAGCAGCCAGACATTTTTATTCCATGCGCCACATCCGCACCCGGCCCAAGAGCATGGAATCAGAGCTGCAGATGTGTAAGGTGCCGCTGTGCGTGAAGATGTGCATTTGGTTGCACACTTGGTTGCTCATGCGGTTGTGCAGTCCATTGTGCATTTCATTTGCGCAACTGCTTGTGCATCCAGTCCCACATCCAGTTGTGCAAGGATGCATAAAAAGAGCAGCACAAGGTTTACACTCCACAACCCTTGAGGTGTGTTCTCAGCCAGTAATACTGAAAAAAAGAGACACCCTCATTGTCATATCTGTTTCCAAATATCCAGTCTGATTCAGGAAACGTTTGGCACATGCAAACACAATGGGGCAACATGATGGCCTTCTGACTATTAAACATAAACTCCAGATGTGTTTGCAAGCAGAATCCTGTTTGGTAATGTACACAAGTGTAAGTTTTGCTACACAAGCAGAGAAACTTTTTAATGACAATACAGAATGGACTTTACTAGCTTATGGAGGCAGGAGCAGAGTCCCACACTCAGACTTGGTTTGCTGTGGTTGTCGTTGTGCGTCTTCAAGTCATGTGTGTCTTGTGGCAGCCGTAAGAATTTTCTTGACCAGATTTCTTCAGAAGGGGTTTGCCCTCGCCTTCCTCCGAGGCTGAGAAACTATTACATGCCCAAGGTCACCGTATGGGTTTCCATGCAGGGATTCAAACCCTGGTCTCCAGAGTCTCAGTCCAATGCTCAAACCGCTACATCACACTGGCTTTTGTAGGATAGAAACAGATGTGCAATAATGCACATTGAGCAGTGTGCCAATAGACATTATAACATTGCACATTGCATACTTCCTCGGCGTGTTATGCCTTGTACATTGTGCATTGCACAGTGAAGTGACAGCTATGTACCCGTGCCTCGTATGTTGCACTACACCAGTATTCAATGCAAGGACTGTGTAGTGGAGAGTGGCATGATGAATATTTAAGCTATGCTGAGATGCTACAGGATTTCATCCACTACTTTCTGGGTCTTTCCTGGGGAAAGCAGTGGGCTCCAGCTGTGCCCCTTCCAGATGTGCACCTGGCTGTGACCGCAAGGAGACATCTCTTTGATGCGCAAACTCCCTGCATCCCTCCCTCTCTTTCCATCAGTTTCGGCTACAAAGGCCTCTGACCCACAAGGGAGCAGAGCATGCAGAGCCCTCCTGTATGCGGAGAGGTGAAGAGAGAGCACCATGTTTTTCTGCTCTTCCAGCCGTATCATTTATTGTTTAGAAAAACAGCCGGCAGCCCCAGCAAGAAAAGCAAACTTCTGAAATAACCATGAGGCCGGTCCCTTGCCACGGCTTCAACTCTGGTTCCTTTTCTGGCCTCTGAAAGCTGATCACTCTCAGGTTCCTGGCTGCTGCACATACAGAATACTAATGCGGTGGAAAGTGGCTCCTGCTCGCCTCCAAAGTGACCAGCAGTGTCCAGAGACCCTTTGCAAGATCTGCGGCCGGTCAGGAGAATGGCGACTCTCCTCCTTTTTGCCATGCAAGTCCTCGCAATGCGCAGAAGCTCTGGGCACCCACATGGACTCAATCCTAGGGACCATGACCTGAAAGAAAGATGCGATGCAGGGGAAGGTTTTCAACACATCCAGGTTCATAAATGGGGTCTGACGGTAGCTTGATTTTAATGGCATGGTGCCCGGGGGGACTCTGGCTTGTCGGCCCAGGGTTCCACTCCAAACAAGCAGTTAAACCAACTTTATATAGAATTCTTACAAAAATGTGCACTGGCGGCAACTGAGCGACAAACGACTGCGCTCCTGTCTGCACCACAGCTTTGACCCCGAGGAAGGCCTGGTTTTCCAACTTTATAGAGAGTTTTTACAAAAAAAATATGCATTGGCAGCAACTGACCAACAAAAGACCGTGGTCCTGCCTGCACTACGGCTTTGGCCACGAGGAAGGTATGGTTTTCCCTGCCGCTAATGGTCCATTTCTAAGCGGCGTCTCCTCACCTAGAGCCATGCTTTCTGTCTCCTAAACTCGAGGATGCTGAGGCTGCTTAGTCTGCTCTTGGAAAGCACTGGGCAAGCGCAGAGATTCACAGCGGCTCCCTCTCCGTCTATGAAGCCTCTGACTGGGTTCACTATCTTTCTTGCAGTTCCAGGAATGCAGAGAGTCTCTCTCTTTCGCTCTCGTTTTCTCTCTCTCTCTCTCATCCTCTGTTTGCTGGAATCAATGCAATCCCTCTAAAAGCTCATAACTCGGAGGTAATTATAAGAAGCATCAATTACCCGGCGATGTGGATTCCATGAATTCAATTAATTTGCATAGTGATCGATTCAGCCGGGTCTTCGCTGGGCTCCCTGGAGAAAGTTAGGACATTGTTCTGCGCGCTATTGATTTTACAATGTAAAACCAAACCGCGCTATCCTCTTATTCAGTGCTGCTCATTCAGCCATATTAACTTTCAGATCATTTATTTTTGTATGTCTTTCAACTCTGTTTGTTGCTATCACACAAATGCAGAGTATTACATTGTAGAGAATAATTGAATCAATACACAGTCATGGTACTTTGGGTCTCCCAGACTACTGGCAAGAGGTTGAGATGAAGCTTGGAGGGGGAATATTATCTTTTTCTTTTTCCCTCTCCCCTAACCTTTCCAGTTATTAAAACGCTTGTCTGGCTCCATATTAACGTTCGGAGCTGCGCGTTTGTTATTGTTCCACCCGGCCTTGGAGCAAGAGAGGGAGGCAGGTGCCTTTGACAAGTAGGTGCATGGAGAGAAGGGTTTTTCCTCTCTCTTTCTAGCCGCCGCTCACAATGTGGTTGCTGTTGTTGCTGCTCCTGCCCTGTAAGCACAATGCCTCCCATGCTTTGCAACACAGTTCGCTTCCCCGTCTCTGGCCACAGAGCATCGAGGCATGATGCTCCGAAGAAACACAGCAGTGTTGCTAAGGGGAAGGAGGTTCAAAATGAAACGATTGCCGCTGCTAATGAGAATTTTGCCCTTCCATGAGATTTACCTTTGCTCTTCAAAGTTCTACAATCGCAAAACAAAGTGTTGGACAAAGAGTGTGGTGTTGCGGTTTGAATGTTGGACTCTGGAGACAAGGGTTTGGAGCCCACTCAGCCATAGGACCTTATCAGACATTGGAAATTGGAAGTATAACCCAATGGCAATCCGAACGCAATCATTGGGTTTCACGTTATTGCGAATTAAAGCATCTCACGCAATTTCGGGCAAAAGGGAAGTCATTCCGAACGCAATCATTGGGTTTTACGTTATTGCGGATTAAAGCATCTCACGCAATTTGGGGCAATGGGGGGCTCATTTTCGGGTAATGGGATGTCATTCTGAACGCATTCCGAATGCAATGGGAATTCACGTAAACTCGCTAAACTAGTGAATTCACGTGAATTCGAATTGGCTCCAACTGGCTGCGTTCGAAATAAAGAGAAATTCCTCCCGTCTGACAAACTCCATAGAGTTGGAAGGAATCTCAGAAGCCATCTTGTTCAACCCACTTCCGCCAGGGAAGGAATCCACTGCCAAAGTACCCCCCGAAAGGTGGGCCCTGCCACTTTTGTCCCCCTCGCAGGGTCATTGCGAGGCTTAAAGCTGGGTTGGCGGACAACCCTGTACACTGGAAGGGAGGGTATCCTGAATAACAAAAAATATTTCCGTCTCTGGAAATACCCCCCAAGTCAATGCCGTGCCTCTAGAAAGAGAGTGCTCGGTCTTGCAAGGCAATCACATCACCTGCCAGCAACAAAAAGGAGCTGCCAGGGAGGAGTGTTTCCTTCCAATCTGATTTTGTACAGATAAAAAAATGAAGGGAAAAACCAATTTTGCTTCTCACTCTCAGCCGCTGTCAGCAGGATGCCCAGCTACGCAGCTACGCCTGGCGCGGGGGACGGCGCACACGTGTTGCTAATGGCTACATTTGCAGGCTGGCGGCGGCGAAAAGGACTGCGGCAAGGGAAGGAATAGGAGAAGGTGGAAGGGAAGCAGGGAAGGGGTTCAGGCCCACAGATGTGCCTCCGTGCTCCCAGGTTTCCAGTTCTCTGGTCCTCGGCCTCCTTCCCCAGTCTTCAAAATGGGGAGGAGGAATCTCAGGGTGAGAGCAGTGCTGGAAAAGAATTGCATGCAAGAGAGAGAGAGAGAGAGAGAGAGAGAGAGAGAGGACTCTTTCAAATGGGAGGAATTTCTCCCAACTCTGAATGGAGCCAATGCGGATTCATGTAAATTCACTAGTTAAGCGAATTTACATGAACTCCTGTTCCGTTCGGAAGGCATTCGAAATTACTTCCCATTACCCGAAAATAACCCCTCCTTCCCGAAATTACGTGCGAAGCTTTAATTCGCAATAACGTAAAACCCATGATTGCATTCGGAGTGGCTTCCCTCTTGCCCGAAATTACGTGCGAAGATTTAATTCGCAATAACGTAAAACCCATGATTGCATTCGAATTGACATTAAATTATACTTCCAATTTCCGACGTCTGAAAGAGTCCAGAGAGATGATGGGTAAATGGATAGCTGTGCAAAAGGGATCCACCTGCTTTTAAAAAAGAAAGTCTTTAAAGAACAAGCTGGGGGTTTTTGTGCTACTTTAGTTGTAGGGAGGGTTACGGAGGGTAAGAGATATAACGAAACATGCTGTTACCGTATTTTATGGATATGTTTAGTGTAAGCCGCTTCAATCGTTTGGAGAAGTGGGATATGAATTATTATTACTATTATTATTTTAAGTGCTTTTTATCTTTTTCACTGCCTATGATTCTTTCCGCAATGTGTTTTAATATCGTATCGGTTTAATTCTGTTTTAATGTTCACTTTTGTATGTTTTTAATTGGGGTTTTTGTAAAATTGTAAGCCAGTTAGAGTTCTAATTTGGGGGGGGGGGGGTGATAGTAATACTATAATAAAAAGGGGAGCTAGGATTCAGGGACTGGTTTCGGAAGTATCTCCCTCTCCAGCTGCTGAATATGGCGCTACTTTGGGATTGTCTCTTTGCATCTTCCCAAAAAGTCCCCACCTTCCTCAGCTGACCCTAAATCAGTGTTTCCCAAGCTTTGGTCTTTGGACTTCAGCTCCCACCATTCCTGATCGTTGACCAAACTGGTTCGAGCTTCTGGGACTTGAAGTCCAAAACACCTGGAGGACAAAGTTTGGGAAACACTGCCCTAAACGGTCAATATCCCAGTGCAATGTCCTTCTTCGGTCAGAGGCATCCTTTGACTGCCATCCTCGTAGTGACTCAGAAAGGGGTAAGTCCAGCGTACGTCTGCTTAACTCAACTTTTCAAGTCATTGCAGAGGCTACCAAACATGCAACAACCACAAGTCCTCCGCAAACCACCTTTTAAGCTCCTGGTTGGTGGGACACCGGGGGCAAAGTAATGGTGAAAAGTCCGAATATGTTCCTGTGACTCCAGAGGGCCCTAGGTATCCATGGATTATTTTTATCCATAGATTCAAGCAGCTATGGCTTGAGAACAGTAAATAGCAACAGCATTTACATTTCTATGGACATTATCACACGGGAGGAATTGAGTGAATTCGCTAGTTCAGTGAATTTACGTGATTGTGTATTGATGCCGCATCACATTCTGAACTACCCGAAATTGCCTCCCAGTGCCCCAAATTGTGTGTGATCGTTTCTAGCGCAATAATGTGAAACTCCATGATTGCGTTCGGAAGGGCTTCCCTTTGCCCGAAAATGTGTATGATCAGCTTTCACACAATCACGCGAAACCCCATGATTGCATTCAGATTGCCATTGGATTATACTTCCAATTCCTGTCGTGTGATAAACTCCTATGCCGCTTAACAGACATTTACCAACCTAGGAACGCATGGAAGGCTGAGTCAACCTTGGAGCCCTGGGACTGAACATGCAACCTTGTTGCTGCAACTTTGGGTTCATATATACCCAAAAGCAAAGCTTGATTTTGTCATTTTATACAAGGGACACCACTTTACAATGCCATTGTATTTAATGGGACTTGAGCATCCATGGATTTTGGTATCCATGGAGGTTCCTGGAACCAAGCCCCAGGGGATACCAAGCGTACATTGTAGTTCCACCACAAGAACAACGTTTCAAGGCGCAGCCTTCTCTGCGCAGAATAAATACCCTGCTCTTCATCTGTGGTCCATCTCCTTGGCAGCTGCCATTTGGGAGGAAACAACTTTGGCTTTTTAGGGGCCCTAGTCTCTGGCGCATGTTTGGGGCCAGCATCTTTGTCAATCCTCCTGCAACCGAACGGAGGCATAGCCCCAATGCTTCGTGCCCCAAAGGAAACGAGACACTCAAAAACGATTTCCTCTTCTTTAGGAGATGGCTGTGCTGGTCTTCTTCAGTACAAGAATAAGGGAACAAATGGGTACAAAGAGAAATCTTGTAGCGCCTTTAAGCCTAGCCGGTTTATTTTTGCATGAGCTTCCGTGCATGGCAATCTACGGTCTTTAGGAATTGGGTTGCAATCCAGGAAAGCTCATGCTAAAACAAACTGGTGAGTCTCCAAGGTTTCACAGGATTCTTCACACAAACACACACCTACAGGGTTCTTTTTATGCATTTTGCCTTTGTTGCTTTGCTACTCCTGTGAATCCAGGGCAGAGAGTTGCTTCACAAGACTGGCAGGTTGGCTCTGCCCTGAGTCACTCCTCTATTCTGCTTCCTTTCTTTATCCAAATATTTCACAACTTGCATGGATCCAAAGGTTTTGTGGGAGGAGAAATCTCAAGGGGAAAAATCCCCGTAAAAATGTATGTTGGAGGGAGAGAGAAAGAGAGAGAATCCTCCTTCTTCAGATGCAAAAAAGTGGAAGGCCTTTTTCTGAAATAAAAAAACAACCCGGTTTACCCTGCCATCAGGATATTAGACAGCTAAATAGCAGTGTGCCTGTTTCCTTCAGATAACCAGCTCCCAAGGAGGACCCTAATTGTCCCCGGAGTCCCTCCACCTCCGTCGGCACCGAGTCGGTCGCTTACTGAAACGCACACAGGACTCAATAAAAATCCATTTTCCAAGTCAAAATTCTATTCTTATCAGGGTTCTGCAAGAGGGTTGCGAGCGGGCCGCGTTAATTGAAGCTTTGATGTCTCTTGGAGGGGGACTCTAATCGGCTCCACAAAAGGAGCCCCGGCTGGGCATTGTCCGGATGCGGCACCCAAAGGCAGCAGCCCAAAGGGGGAGGCAGGGACCCCCAAGTGGAGGTCCGGGGGGGGTCAGGCGCGGGTGGCCTTCTCAATGGGAAAGACAGCCAAGGCCTCTCGCCTCCAGAGCCAGAAGGGCAAAGAAGGTGAAGCAGGCAGGCAGGAGAGAAGGAAGGCCAGTTTCTTCATGGTTGGAAGGAAGATGTAGAAAGAGCGACATGAAGGGGTGCTCTTGTATGAGTGATGGTGGCTCCCAAACTTTGGTCCTAGAATTTGACTGTTGGCCAAGCTGCCCGGGGCTTCTAGGAGTTCGAGTCCAAAACATCTAGAGGACAAAAGTTTGGGAATCACTAAAGACTGCAGTCCAGGATGTCCATGGGGACAGTGGATCCATTCTAGGGTTACAGAGCTGTCCACGGTGTTGACATCTGTCCCACCCAAACTTGCTCATCATCTGTGGGGCTGGTAACCACACATCATGGCCTTCACAGGATGCTTCTAGCGGCTTCTTTTTGCATCCTGGAAGTGATGCCATAGGCACGCTGGTGCGCCATGATGACGCCTCTTCCGCGCTGTGCCATTTGGGCACTGCACCCGAGGTATGTCCTCGTGGCACATGCCATGTGGACGAGCAAGTGTCAAGATGGCGCCTGGGCAGCACGGTGAGGGCTTCGAGTGTACAGACGCTCGGCCCTCACCGCGTGTATAGGCCGACACAAAGTGCCAGTCTGAACAACCCCTGAATTAGCTCCTTTATAGTTCGTACTACAACCCAGAGTGGAGCTGCCCAGGCCCATTGATGTGTGAGCCACCAACTACCCCTAGAAAAGCATCGTGTAAGTCATCTTCCATGCCCAAGGGGACTTTGAACATGGGTTTCTCCATCAACACTCGACCAAAATACTCTGAGGCACAGCCCTTTTGGAAAACCCAAGGCAACAATTTGCTTTGGCTCATCCCAAAATCTCTGCCCTGTTATTTTTTGTTTGTCTGTTTGTTTGTGTGTTGTGCCGATGCCAGAACAGAAGCCCCACCACTGGCTGCTTTTGTGATGGCCTTTCATTCATTCATTCATTCATTCTCATTTGCAGATATTCTATTTCTGTGTGTGTTTGTGTGCATGTGTGTGTCTCATACTTTTCAATGTGAGCTGCTTTGAGAGCACTGCATTCTCAAAGGCAACCTATGAATACTGCAAATAAACACATAAATAAATGGGCTTATTTGGGAAATAAATAAATAGCCTCACTAGAAAAGTGCACAAGGCAAGGAGTAATAAAAATCATAAGCCGATGAGACAATTTAATACAAAACAGTTACTAATACCCATTAAAAGGGTGCGATAATGTGGCTGTAAGATTTCCCAGTAGCAGAAGACATTGGAAAGGTTTTGTAAATATTTTTACCTGATGTGTAAAATTTGGCAAATACATACACACACACACAGAGTGGGAGAGATCAGCTGAAAATCTATATTACGCTTGTGTCGTGTAAATTTACACACACGTAATTACACAGTGGAAGCACTACACCGGCATGGTGGCCAAGCCAGTGTGTTGCTTTTATTTATTTCTTTAGAGTATCTTTACTATATACACTCTTTGACCACAAAACTTCTAAGAGCGGATTGCAAATGGTAATTTCCGGCATAGCGGTTTGAGCGTTGTACTCGGACACTGGGAGACCAAGGTTCGAATCTCCACTCAGCCACTTTGGCTGGGGCACTGCCAAGCCAGGGCATCGAAACGGGGTGCAGGGATGCAGACCATACCAGGCAACACCCCAGAGAGGGGTGAATGCCTTCCAGCATGGCATGTCCCACCGTGCCTCTCCATGGGTAGATCAGGACTCCTGGACACCGAAGATCCTGGAATGAACCCGGGCCAGAAGCACCAAGAGGTGCCCAGATGCACCAAGAAGGCTAGTTGGTTGCCAATGCAAACTCCTGGACCCCACTCCCTTTTTTGAATGGCACTTGGACCACTTTGGGAATTGCAAACAAGACTGGATGGCCTTTGTGGTCTCTTACAACTCTACGATTCTATGCGGGACAATGCCATGCCCTACTTCCAGAAGCATCTAGTGCTGAAGCAAAGTGAGAGGAGATTCCAGAGCCACATGTCTCAGAGACAGACCAGAAGACAGGGCCAGCTCTGGCAGAGAGTCTTGCTGCCCGTTCAGATACATAGAATCATAGAATCACAGAGTTGGAAGAGACCCCAAGGGCCATCCAGTCCAACCCCCTGCCATGCAGGAACTCTCCATCAAAGCATCCCCGACAGACGGCCATCCAGCCTCTGTTTAAAGACCTCCAAGGACGGAGACTCCACTACACTCCGAGGAAGGAGTGTGTTTCACTGTCGAACAGCCTTAATGTCAGGAAGTTTCTCCTGATGTTGAGGTGGAATCTCTTTTCCTGCAGTTTGCATCCATTGTTCCGCATTCTAGTCTCTGGCGCATCAGAAAACAAGCTTGCTCCCTCCTCAATATGACATCCTTTCAAATATTTAAACAGGGCTATCATATCACCTCTTAACCTTCTCTTCTCCAGGCTAAACATCCCTAGTTCCTTAAGGCGTTCCTCATAGGGCATGGTTTCCAGGCCCTTCACCATTTTAGTCGCCCTCCAGAAGACCACTTAGCCCTACCTACCTTTTGCCAAGCAGAGACAACAAAGGGAGGGCTTTTAGAGAATTTATAACAAGCACCCACTACTTAAGCATCGGCTGCACTGAGCTGATAATCTATACATTCCCAGCCCTGACGTCTAGGGACCTTATCAGACTTTGGAAATTGGGAGTATAATCTAATGGCAATCTGAACGCAATCATGGGGCTTCACGTTATTACGAATTAAAGCATCTCATGCAATTTCGGGCAAAAGGGAAGTCATTCCAAACGCAATCATGGGTTTTACGTTATTGCCAATTAAAGCATCTCACGCAGTTTTGGGCAATGGGGGGTCATTTTTGGGTAATGAGAAGTCATTCTGAACGCATTCCGAAAGCAATGGGAATTCACATAAATTTGTTAAACTCGAATTGGCTCCCTTTGCAATAAAGAGAAATTCCTCCTGTCTGATAAGGTCCTAGGAGTTATTTGACCTATATGGCTCCCCATTCCTTTCCTGAACTCTGTGCTTAACCTGGACTGTGTTTAGAAGACACTGGAAAGGTTTTATAAATATTTTTTTAATATAATCTTTATTTTCATATATAATAAAAGATGGTTTTATAAATATTTAAATAAATAAATAAAGTACCTGACCAGGATATTGCTGAACTCTCTTACTTGTCTTGAAGCTTGTCAATGAACTCGGTTTGGGACGTTTAAAATAACATAAAAGTTTATTTTATTGAATGTTAACATGTCCTAATATGCATTATATTTTTAATTATTTTTGTAGAACGTACGCCATAGGCAGCTTTGTTTTTATCTGTTTTAATTGACCGCATGTACAGCGCTGCGTAAATTTGCGGCACTATATAAATAAAGCTTAATAATAATAAATAATACTGAAGCGTAAGCTGCTCTGTGACTTTGCTTGGGATGACGGCATGAGCGACACCAACCCTATTTATGCCAGGTTGCATTAATCCCCAACTTTTAGAATATTGTACATCCATCTTAACCAGAGGAAAGCAAAGGTTGGTGCAATTCAGTGACTGGTGCACAGAGGGAAAGAAAGCATGTATATAATAAACAGGTGAATCCCACAATATCCCATAGCTCACAATCCCAAAGTTGTTCACCGGGTCAAGTATATGCGCATACCCATGCACAACATAATCTGCACAATTGCACCATTAACAATATATGACCAAAAAAATCCTGCCTTCAGATATCACAAACTCCTACACAACCTTCAAACCATCAGGACAACCGCTTTTTCAAACGATGACACGGTTTTCCTTTAACCATTTTGGCCCGTCTTCTTCAGCAATATCCTCTAGCAAATCAAGCAATTCCCTTCTTGGGATGTTTTCAATCTGTTTTATGTTGATTTTAATTAAAGAATTTGAAACCGAACAAACAGTTCGTAGCAGGTGGCTACACAAGTGTGAAATAAGCAAACTGTTTTATCTGCCGCAAAAGTCCGCCAGTAAATTTCCTCAAATTAATCTGAGCGCTTTGAAAAGCCGGTTGATTCCGACTGAAAAGTTCCACGATCTGGTCTCCCCGTTTCCAAAATATTTCTCGTCTCCGTCCCCCATTTTTAGGGATTGTCTGTCAAGAAAACTGTGGCACTGTTCTGAAAAACCAGAACAAATGGTCAAAATCCAACACTCAGGTATACGTCCTTCTGTGGGAACGGCTGGACATTTTTCGTCAAATATATAACCTACGTTCATAGTTACAAAAATGGAGTTGCAATGCAGTGTCCAATTTCTCTCTCCTTATCCAAATTTATGCCTTTGTCCTCTTCTTATTTCAATTGCTGCAAAAGGAGTTCAAAGTGCAAATGTAGTGCAAATGCAAGAGAGGAGAAGCAAAAGCAAACTGCTGCAGCCTTTCCTAATTTGTTTGCTCTTCTGCATTAATAACTTTTGCCATCTTGCTCACCCTCGCATGTTCCTTGGACACACATACCCCTAGTTTCCATTTGTGAAATGTGGGAAGGGATGAAAATAGCAGAGGAAACCCAAAACAGAAGTATTTCTGTACACATAACATGGGCTATAATCTGTTTAAAAGGTGTGCTGCTACTGATGGAAACTTCCAGGACAGAGAACCGTCTTTTCTTTAGGATAGAAAATAGTGCCCTGGCTAAATCTGGCTCCACTATTCTCCAAATCATTGAATCACCAGAAGGGATGTAATCCTGACAATTGTTCTTTCATTCTGCTAAGAACGAACAACCTGCGATGTTGTTCCTGTTGCAGAAGATTTCCAAAAAACAACCTGGGAGGTTCGTCTGTGATATTTCCAAGTTGGTGCTTTTCGGGTATATATCAAAATGGGCTTATCTGCAGAGGAAAACCTTACTTTTTGTGCAAAAAAAAAAAAAACAAAACCCCGACAGAGTGAATTTTCTGCATGGGATTTTTTCTTTCTTTTCTCCCCTGCCCCATTTTTGGCACAAATAAAACCACGTGTTCCATTTTTGCACAGTAGTCTTGAAGGAACTCATTGCACGGAGGATTCTCCTCGCCCAGGTTTCCCAATGTTTAGAAACTCCTTTTTCACCAGTGACTACTACTTCCATTTCTGCTGCTATCTGGCCTGTCAACCAACCGGAGGAGGAAGGAAGGAAGGAAGGAAGGAAGGAAGGAAGGAAGGAGTGGCGGACCTGTTTGCCCCCTCTCTGCTCATTCCTGAAGAAAGCCTGCCTGCCTTCTGGCAAGGTGGCCTTTCCTCTGCAAACACGGACCCCCTTTCCGCATTAACCTTGAGGATACAAAGGCAGCAAAAAGGCCCTTTATCTCAGCCACAGGCTGCGCATGGTAAACAGCCACCAAGGAGGTCCCCTGTGCCCACAAGGGCTTCTTCTGGAAAGCCAGTGCCAAGCAAAGGCAAAGCCCAGCCCTTGTTTCCCTTTAAGCAGGTTTGATGCCCTCTTTCGAGAAATCAAAAACCTGATCAGCATCTCCGTTTTATCCCAAAACGATGGCATGTGTGAACAACACAAGAGTTAAAATGAAAGAGCTGTGAACACAAAACGTAATGGGAACGACCATCCAAATCTGCATCAGCACGGCAATCCGCATCTCCTCGGGACAAAAAAACTGAGTGTGAATGAGGGTGGAAAAGACGGTATCAAATATCCGGGGGTTAAGTGGGTTTTTTGGTACACCCATCCACCCACCTCCGAAAAAAAGAAGTGCACCAAGTGCATTCGGTGCAAGGAAATAACCAGGATTATTTTCGTAGTGTGGCTGGGTCCCTCTTCATCCCAGAGAGGGCTCTGTCTTTCACGAAAGCAGCACCTACCGTCTAGAAGGGGAGATGCGTGAAGTCCCGGCCGGTGGAAGAGCGTCTTTGGCTTGTCCTCCGCCTCCAAGGTGTTGTCAGTGGAGCAAACAGGGTCAGATCTCACCTCTGTCTTTCTCCAGGTGCATTGGAGCAAACTCAAGCGGACAGGTGATCCGGACGCGGCGGTGAGTCCTGGGGGTTCAGCTTCTACACCTGTTCCAGCCCTTGGCAGGAGGCAGGTGGGAGGCTGGCAGGGCATCACCTTTCGCCGGCGCAACAGCAACTCAACAAATTAAATTAGCTAAGAGCGAGAGGAGTTCTCGACCTCTAACCGGGCTCCGTCCAGGGGGAAGGCTGTTGTCTGTCAGCTCTGTTTGTTGCACAAACACTCAGCAAATTCAACACACCTTCAACCTCCCCTGGCTTCCCCAGAAGGCCTTGGGCTGGGAAATTAGAGGCGCAACTTGTGGCTAGCTTCAATTGTGCCAGCTATGGCAGCCAAAGCTTTACAAGATGTGCGGCTGCCCTGGGATTATTCTGCTTCTCCGTTTCTCTCTTCTCTACTCTCAACACACACAATCACACAGATACACTATATATGTGTGTGTGTACACACACACACACACACAATCCCGGGAAGGATAAATACAGAGCAAAAGTCTTGAACTTGCTTTATGGCTGCAGCCGGCCAAACAGACATTAGTCAGAAACCCAGAAGGCATTGTAGTTGTAATTCCAAGTAGGAGCAGCGAACAACCTCCTCTTAACTTCTGCCTAACAGCCAAGTTGTAATAAAATTCTCCGGCTCCATTGCACATGTCCCTTCGACAGATCTTTCCTCCTGCAAATCGGCACCGAATGCCATCCGTGCCATTTTAATCATCTCCTTCTCGTTCCTAAAAAACAAAAAGGACCAAGGAGAAAACACTAGTCGTCTATGGCCCTGGGATATGGCCCATTGGCACAAAGCAGCATGGGACCTGCACTCCCCACATTGCCACTTCTTTGGCACCTATTCTTCTTTCGGTTTCCTGATCCAAGGGTCCATTGCCTTTCCCTTTTGCCGCTGAAGCATGGGTTCTGATTTATACGAGATCAACATGGGGTCTCCAGAAGCACATTAATGGCATTTTCCCAAGCCATTCTAAAACATCCACCCAAACCCGGTCAGTTTAAACTATTTTGAGAAGCGGGTGGGATTTTGCAAAGAGCCCAGGAATTTTGGACAGCTCTCCAGCAACTTGAGAGACAGAGAGCAAGGAAAGATATTTGGCCAGTTGCAGGAGATGCCTTTTGGTACATTGCGGGCCGGTATTGAGGTTATTAGCTGGGCCTGAATGGAAGAAGCTTGTGGGGGAAAGACTGGCCCAAAAAAGAGATACCTCATCCAAGCAGCAGCACAACATGTTCAGTTTTGCCATGATATCCCCAGAAGGACATGAACGGCAGCAGGGGGCGTTCCGAGTGCGAAATACGCAGGCTTGCCTGAAGTCCATGCAAGATTGGTCTCCCGCTGTGCTTCATTTCAGAATCTGGGGGTGTCATTACAGGGCGGGGGAAGAAAGCGAAAGAAACTCAGAACTGTTTGCTCACTGATCTGTGCACCAATTTCCATCAAAACCTCCCTGCTTGTTGCTTCATCTGTCTGGCCCATGGGGACGATTTAGACAGCACACCTCCCCTCCCGGCAGAGAGGAAAACCTGCCCGGGCCTGTCTGACATCGAAATGAAGCCCACCCGCCCCAACCGCTGCTGCCATCTCCTCCTAAGATGCATAAGAAATTCGGAAAAATTCAGAAGCGAGGGCAGAGAGCCTTCTGATCCCCAGCAGAACCTCTCCTCTGGGTCGGGTCTCGCTCCTCTCCCTCCTTGAACCCCAAACCAAACCAAATACCAACCACAGCTCCGTTGGATCCTGGTCACAACAACCACTTTATCCGGTGGGCATCCAGGACCAAGGTCCTGAAGTGGAATTATTGCTTCTCCCAAACACACCAGGAAAGAGGAGCAGCCCGTTACTGGTGAGTCAAGGATCCAACTTTGGCCTGATTCTCACCACCTTTTAAATTGGATCGCAAATCAATTTGAACCGGTTTAAATGGCCATGGTTCACACTTGAACCAAATCGCTGAAGCGGTTCAGAGGGGGGGGGGCATGCGCTAGACCCAATTAACCCACATCTTTTTGACATTGATTTTTTTCCACGTCTTTTTGGATAAAGTGTGAACCAGATGCAGAATTGATTTAAATTTGCCCTTTGGCCAGCTGGAGTGGATCCATTTTGAATCAATTCAGTCGTGAATGCGAATCACCAAGTGGGTTGTTTTATTTTATTTTGCAGCAAGAAAATGCGATCGGAGCAAATGTAGCATGAACCCCACTCCGATGTTGAACCGATCCATCGATTCGGATCGCGCATCGATTTATTTGTAAGTGGGAATGAGGCCTTTATATCGAGAAAGAAATGCATTTCTGTCCCTGACCCTGATAGGCAAATATCCAAAAACAATGTCCTGAGCCCTGAGACTTTATATCCTGATATAGTTTGCCACGACTGCAAAGTACGTGCACAGGGTAAACAAATATGCTCTGCAGCTTTTATGTGCCAACTTGCTCTTTAAAGGAATTTCCCTAGCACCAGAATACATAAGGAACAGAGATGCAAGCATTTTTTTTTTGATTCAGCACATGGGAAGCCATGCTAGGGTTCTCCTACAGTCATATTTGTATAGTATAAAACTCCGCAGGTGGAGTTCTGCCTCGACGCTGCTATGTGACTCCTGTTTGGAATGGGAACACGGCACAACCAAATAATCAGGTCCATTCCCGTGCAATGTGCAATGCGCATCCATGCGCAAATGTGCATAACGCACTGTGGAGCTGCATGCACAACTCTGCTTGAACTGGACACAGCTGTTCTGGAACCAAAAAAGAAAAGTCCATGGCAAACGTAATTATGTGTAAGACATCAACAGGACCCAGTCCAAAGCTGCAATCCTGCATGGCTCATAGTTCCACAACCAGAACCGTGCTATGCTGAGCCAGTTAGGCCTACCATACGGCCCTTGAAACTCCTTCCCACAGCCATGAATTTGGGGGGGGGGGGGTGTCCCAGAAGCATCTAGCTATGTCCCAGTATCCAGGTATGAAGTGGTTACTCCATTCGCTAAGGTCTACTTGGGGGTCTCTGTAGCTGATGTGGTCATTTCACGTCTAGCAACAGGGACGTAGCCCGACAGTTCTGTGATTTCCAAATGTCAGCTTCTGTAGTGACCAAAAACAGGCAAACACAGGCCTAAGTTTAACTTGCACCTGCACATGCCACTAACAAGACGCCAGTCAATACCAAGGCCCCATTCCCACTACATTTTGATTCGAAGTGTGACACAGGCTATGTGACCCTCGTTCACACTCGAATCGACTTCCGATCCTCATCGGATCGGAGGAAAAGACCAGGTTAAAAGCAAATAGCCCGGGCTTTCCTGACACTAGTTTTAAAGTGGTATTTTTTGGAAAACATGATTCTGAAGCGTTTCCAGTAAGTGGGAACGCTGGTCAGAATCGTGTGTTTTTTTGGAGAGGGGTATTGATCGCAAAATCAATCTTGTGCATTTGCGATCTTGTGCATTTGCGATCTTGTGCATTTGTGATCTTGTGCATTTGCGATCAGTATAATGAAGAAAAAGAGAAAAAAAGGAGGGAGGGAGGGAGGGAGGGAAGGAAGGAAGGAAGGAAGGAAGGAAGGAAGGAAGGAAGGACGGACCCCCAGGAGTGTGTGTGTGTTTTTTTCATTTTCTTCATTATACTGATCGCAAATGCACAAGATCACAAATGCACAAGATTGATTTTGCGATCAATACCCCCCCCCCATAAAAAAAAATTCCTTGCAGGAAGGGGATGGGGCTAAGGGCTGTCACCTTACATGGCAGCTCCAGTGGGAACGACAAGCGTTCCTGGCTAAGAAAGCGGTTCCAAACAAGGTCCCTTTTCGTAGTGTGAACGAGGGGCCTTTTGGAATTGCTTTCATAAGCGGAGCACAGCCCGGGTCCAATGCAGGGTTTTCCACAAGTGGGAATGGGCCCCAAGAATGCCCGAGGTATGCTCTTGTTCCACCAGCGTCCTGCGTCTTTTCCTCCACCTACCACCTACACACATACGTAAATACCTGTATCCCCTCCTAGCCTCCAGCCAGCTGCTTCTTCAAGACATCCGCCTGCCATGTTCTTTGATGCACCTGCAATCATGCGCCTCACCTTGAGCATGAGAAGCAGGGGGCATGCCATGCTTCCTCTGGTTGAGAAGAGAAAAGAAAACGCAGCGGCGAGGGGTGAGCTGGCTGGCTGCTGGATGCACCCATATTCCGATAACAGAGAATAATAACTTGTCAAAGATATATATGATGTGTGTTTTCTTTCCAGACAGGCTATATATTGGAATAATTTATCAAGTGGCTTGGCGCTATTGTATTTGGGAGGTTTGGAGGGAGGGATAGTTCAGAGAAGAAGGAATGGACATAATAAAGGGAAGCAAAGGCTAGAGGAAAAGGTATGGGGGGTGTTCCTTTGCACTTGTGCGTATCTTCATTGCAATGCATGTCTTTATTAAGGGCTTCCTATCCAACTCTATGGCTTATCACAAAGAAGTGGGGATTGACCCTGCTTACCACCAAAGAGGCTGCAGTTGCCGGTTGGAAACTAAAGAAGAAGCATGTCGAGAAGAATCCCAGTGCTGGCATGGATTGCTGCAAAGTCAACTGGTTGCATACCCTCCAACATTTTGCAGACGAAAACCAGGACACGGGTGGCCAAGCAACCTCAGAGTGTGGTCAAGATGGCAAAAGTTGTTTCTATGAGGAAGAACACACAAGTCGGGAGAGGCTTACGCTGTTTGCTTTTGCTTGAGCCTCCGAGGAAGGGCTTTATTTTTGTCTTTAGTTTCTGCTTTGTTGATTACTACCATATAAACTTACAGCGCTTTATAAATAAACAAAATAATAATAATATTAATAATAAGGTTCTGCCTCTTCCCCTCCTCTCCTCCCTGCCAGGTTGAGCGCAAACTACTTTTGAACTTTGGACTCTGTTTGCAGCAATTGAAGCAAGCAGAGGACAAAAGAAGGATGAGAAAGAAACTTGGACAACTTAAGAGCAGCTGGAAAAGCGGGATGTCAGAGGTTTAATCGGGACCTTCCCTCCCAGAGGACAATTGGAGGATGCATGTGAGAAAAGCAATCTTGCTAAAGCTGCTTTATCTCCTCGCCCTCCCCTTCTCCAAGGTTGCCAGGTAAAATGATTTTTCGGGGATTGCTGACTGAGCCCTAAAATTGCACAAATGTAATGCGTCCAACATAAAGGGTCCATTGGAAACCATGCCTTATAAGGAACCATTGGGGGACCTGGGGGTGTTTAGTCTTGAGACTCAGAGGAGATGATATAGTGGCCACCATTAAATCTTGGAAGGACTGCCAACACATGGAAGCAGAGCCAGAAGGGAGATCTGATCTTGGCTGAAGGGCACATGTCTGCCATGTGGATGTTAGGATTCCCCTACAATCCTACAGTGAGGTTGTGTATAACGCCCTGCCTGCGGAGTTATGCTTTGATGCTGCTATGTTATGTGAACATGACACCAGCAAACCAGGATACTGAATGTGCCAACAGACGCACAGGCACATCCATGTGCTATGTGCAATGCGCATCCATGATGTGCATTGTGGCTCTGATCTTGGCTAAAGGGCACATGTCTTCCATGTGGATGGTATTAGCTGGTGCCAATGGGCCATGCCAGGCGTGACCCTGGCCAAACAGAGGCTGGCTTTGCCATCCCAGCTCCTGCCAGGCTATGGGATACACAAGGCCTGAATCCCAGATACGCCTTGCGTAAATACAAGTGTCTCTCTCCTTCCTTCCACACCTCTCCTAGCTGGGTTGCAGCAGAGTTTCTTTCCAAACGCAGCAGCCATGCAGCCAGCGGGCATCTCCCCACTTCTTCTTCTTCTCCCCCCGAACCCCAGAGAGCTGCTCCGCTTAAAAAGGCATCAGAGCACTGACCTGTGAAGCAGACAAGAGTCAGGTTTTGCCAGTGGGGTGCATTTCTCCACTCCTGGCCATTCAATCTTCTGCTCTGAATCCTCCGCCACACGAGGGAAGAGGAACGCAAGCCAGCTTTCTGCTTCCCCCTCCTGAAAAAATGATGGATGGGGAGGCTGTGGGGTGTCTAGAGGTGGGGAAAGGGGTCACCCCCACAGACCGGAGGTTGCCTCCACTTAGATATGGAGGAGTTCGGTTGGTTTGCTTGCTCAGGACCATCCCAGGCCCTGGGGTTTCTGGGCCAAAAAGCGGAGACCAAGGGACGGCTCCAGGGATCCCATTCAGCGTTATGCATTATGTATCAACCACAGAAACGTGCAGCTTGTCATTCAAACCTACAGAGAATGAGAAAAGACAGAGAGAGAGGACCTGTTTTCCTGATTGAAAATGAAGACAGAAATCCTGGCTAAAGTAGTTGTTCTCAGATCAAACGAAGGGGCCATTCTTTCTCACTTATTTAGAGAGATAGGAGAAGGAGCATTTAATCTCACCTCCTTGCTTCTGGAAAGGACGAGGTTGCAGAGCAGATATAAAGTACCATAATACCTGCGAGTAAATGAGGGAGCTAACTAAATACTTAGACCCTTTGGAGAATCTTTGCAAGTTGCAACACATTCCGTATTGTAGTAAGCCTTTGCTATCCTAAGTGAGCATTTTTATGTGGCTGGTGTTCACTCCAAGGTTCAACTACCCCACACACATTTGTATTTCTCTCCCTCCATCTCTCTCTTCCTTCCTTCCTTCCTTCCTTCCTTCCTTCCTTCCCATTTCCCCCAAAGGATCTATGCACTCCAGGAACATATGCAGCGAAACAACCAAATGTGCCCATTCGCAATTACCTGCTCCCGGCCCTGGGCACCTGCTAATTATTTTCAAAGAGCCAGATGGCATAGTCATAAACCGCCAGCCTCGCGCATACACTTGCGCCCATGCCCATGCAAACCCCGAGCCACAAACAAAAAAGAAAAAGGAAAGAAAAATGGCCAGATTTGCCTCGCAGGAGCTCAGGGATTAGAAGTCAAGTTCCTCGCCAATTAATTAGTAATTGCTTTGTTTGAAAAATAAACATTCCGGTAAATAAAAGTCATTGCGTTGGGTGGCAAGCGGTGCCAGGAGCGAGAGCTGGCATGGGCAGGCTTCCCTGGTCACCATCGCGGCCGAGGAAACGTAGCAAAGAATCTCCGCTTAATTTGGGTTTGGAGCAAAGAGGGTGCCATCTTGAAGGCGGCGAGGTCAAGAGCCCAGATCAGGAACCTTTATGTAATATGGCTCCTGTCCTACACTTTGCCGCTGACCAGAAGTGACCTCGAGCCAAGCGTGTTGAAATCACTTCCAGCCGTAAATTAATAGGCTTGTAGAAGGTCTCTAGAGTCTGGAAGAGACTAAGAAGGTTCCAACATTGGCACCGTGATATAAGGAGCGCTCTTTCCCTCCAGCCGGCTTCATCCATTACCTATCCTGTAAAATGATCTCTGGGATCCCAGGCTGGGGACTTCCGCATCCCTCCTCCTTGAAGATCCATCCCTGGGGATGCCAGAATGAGACACAAAAGATGCTCTCTGCGGTGGAGGCTCCATGCCTTTTTCAACCCACACCTGGAAAAAACACACCTGGCCTGTTCCGGGAAGCAGCGCTGTCCAAGCACCTCTTTTCTTCTCTCTTTCAAAGGTCCATTCCCTGCCAGGCAGCTTGCAAAATAAATTAAGATCAAGCCATCCAAAATGTTGGTCTGGAACTAGCGACCAATCATTAAATACGCCAAGCGGCATTTGCAGACATCTACAGCCCAGCCACAATCCAAGGCTAAAGGAAAGCTCATCGATAATCTACATCGTTGCCACAAAGCACAAACAATCTCCAGTATAGTTGTGAAATACCAAGTCCCTGTTTCAGAAACCACAGTATTGCAACGGATGTGGGTTGCATTCACCGCTTAATGTGCAAGGCTGACACACCACTGAGCTGTTGCAGTGTGATGTGCATTGTTTCACAGCTGTTTCATCATGTTCAATACAAACATTACACACGCATAATGCAACTTATGCCTGTGTTTGCCACTGAAAGTATCTCGCCAAAGCCATATTCATGCAAACCCGGATGCTATTAGTAGTCCCAACTAGAGCAGACCCATTGAAGCTGTGCAATTTATATAAGTGTTGAAACACCATGGAACAATTGATTCAGAGGCACTACTTTAGTTGGGACTAACCAGTACGATTCGGGCCACAGATGTCCGTGCGTCCTTGCAAACCTTTTGCCCAAAAATGTCTTCAAATGCCATCTAGGAGCACCCAGGGATGCTCAAAAACATGCTCCTGTGCCTCCTAGAGAGTATTTTACACTAATTGTAGGCTACATATATTATTTTTTTCTGAGCAGATGCACCTCTAAAGTCTCCTGGAGGACTAATGCAGGTCCCTTGTCTCCTAAAGTTGCCTATTCCTGACTTATAGTGACCTTATGAATGAGAGCTCTCCAAGATCTGGTCAACAAATGCCCTCCTTAGGTCTTGCAAACTCAAGTATCGTGTTATAGGCCACCTCGATCCTGCAGGAAAGGCAGGATAAAAATAATAATAAAACTATTATTATTATTATTAGGCAGGCGTGGCTTCCTTGATTCAGGACCTTATCAGATGTCGGAAATTGGAAGTATAATCCAATGGCAATCTGAACGCAATCATGGGGTTTCGCGTTATTGCGAATTAAATCATCTCACGCAATTTCAGGCAAAAGGGAAGTCATTCCGAACGCAATCATGGGTTTTACCTTAATGCGAATTAAAGCATCTCACACAATTTCGGGCAATGGGGGGGGGGGGTCATTTTTGGGTAATGGGAAGTCATTCTGAATGCATTCCGAACGCAATTGGAATTGAAGTGAATTCGCTAAACTAGCGAATTCACATGAATTCGAATTGGCTCCATTCGCAATAAAGAAAAATTCCTCCTATCTAAGGTCCTTTGTCAACCCACCAATGGTACAGTCTCCCTTTTTCCTTTTTGCCTTCCACTTCACTGAGCATTATCATCTTTTCCAATGCGTCACGTCCAAAGTGCAACAGCCTCAGTTGAGTATCTTGGCTTCTAGGGAGAGACCAGGCTTGATTTGCTCTAAGGCCCATTCATTTGTCTTGATAGCAGGCTATGGTTATCCGTACAACTCTCCATCCTAATAGGTTTGGGGGCAAAAAAAAAAAAAAAAAAATCACCCCAGAATCATCAACTCAGAAAAGCACAAAGTGTAAGGAGAGGAGAGGAGAAGTGGTGGAAAGGAGAGGTGGTGGAAAACAAGCAGACGCCTAAGTCCCCCGCTGTGCGATCTCAGCGGCTCAATATGAAGCTGCCAAGGAACGGGTGCAATTGAGGGAAATGATAACAGCCGTTTGTCCGGAATACAGAAGGAAAGGTGGGCTTTTTGGGGGGGAGGAAGCCAAGGTAGGAGGGAGTCTCTGCAAGGCCCCCTTGCCATAATGGAGACCTCGGCCTTATAACATGATTTGCCAGCTGACAAGCGGCTCTCTCTCATACCAATTTGGGCCTCTGATCTGCCAGCAACTTTTTAATCCTTGGGTTGTTGTTGGATAGATTAAAGTGTCTGCTTTGATACAGCCGGCGGGATGGAAGCATAAATATATCCATCACTTCTGCTTTTAGCCCCACGGACGGAGACGTCAGGACCCGTCGGAGAGGCTTCGGTTCCAGCAAAAGAGGAGCACCCAGCATGCACATCGCTCCTCCTGGCCCTTCAAACTTTAAAAAAAATACCTTTATTGTTAAAAAACAAAAGCATTATGACAAGTGTTAATAATAAAAACAATTACAACGTGTTTTCTCTTATTTGACCCATACCACCCTCCCCGCTACCTATGATGCCACACGTTTACCATCCCACATTTGATGTCGGCTTAGAAAGAAAAACCACACTCGTCCCTCCATATTTGCCAGGGTTAGGGGCACAAGACCCCCACCGTGAATATGGGAAAACTGCAGATAACAAAAACACCATGTTTTTACACAAGAAGACACCTCTCTAGGAATCCCTAGGTCCTCCAGGGCAACTCTGTGGTCAACGTCTGACAGACACTGACCATAGAACTGTGCTGGAGGAGCTACAAAGGCTTGGCAGAGTATTCTCTCTAGGAATCTCTAGGTCTTTCAGGGCAACTTTTAGTTAAAGTTGACCATAGAGCTGCACTGGAAGACCTAGATATTCCTAGAAAGAACGTACTAAACAAATCTGTGAATAATCAAATCTGCAAATAGCAAAGCCGCAAATATGGAGGGATGAGTGTATATGGAGGGATGAATGTCAGAGCTTGCCAAAGTAAGGGGTCCCTCGGGCATTTCATTTAGCAGAGGGCCGTCCCAATGCCATGCCTCCAAAATCCCCAGGTTAAAGGGGGAGTTTCCCCAACCGGAAGCAACACAGCAACGCAAGAAGTGTGCCGTTTCCCTGAAGCTGGAGCAGAGAGGGATTTGGGTTGTAATCCTGTCTCATCTTGGTACACGCTCGGCTGGTTGTCAGACTCCGAGCCGAGGACTGACTGCCGTTTCGGCTGCTGTCAAAGCAAATCCTCCTTACATGGAGCTGTCAAGCCCAGTTACTCCTCCGCCACAGTGAGATCCCCTTTTGCTCCGACGGATCCCCCGAGGCCTTTCTCATCCTCTTCCTCGTCTTCCTCAAGATGGGGCTGCAAGTGTTGGAATTGACAAGGCCTGGCAGAGGATTTGGGTCCCAAGGGGGTCCCAATGGGGTGGGAGGTGCGGACCAACCAGGGAGGAAACTGAGAAGTTTATCACATGGAAGGAATTTCTCCCAATTTCCAATGGAGCCTATTCGAATTCATGTAAATTCGCTAGTTTAGCGAATTTATGTGAGTTCTAATTGCGTTCAGAATGACTTCCCATTGCCCGAAAAAGACCCCCCCATTGCCCAAAATTGCGTGAGATACTCTAATACGCAATTACATGAAACCCCATAATTGCGTTCGGAATGACTTCCCATTGCCCGAAATTGCGTGAGATAGACTCATTCGCAATAACGGGCAACCCCATGATTGCGTTCGGATTGCCATTGCATTATACCCCCAAATTCTGTCGTATGATAAACTCCTGAGCTTCAAGCATCTCTTCACCACTTATAATAACACTACTCTTCACTACTTAAACTACCGCCATAAGTAATACTGATGCTTTGTTGTTGTTGGTTGTTGTTATATTTGTTATCAGGTGGATAACAAATCTAACTAACAGGAGCAGAGTGTCCAGATGAAGGCACACTCTCTTTTGTTTTAGTCAGACCTTGCCAGGTGACAGTCCCTATGAATGGACACTGCCAGAGGTTAGGATTGTATCATCCATTCACCTGAATGACAACATCAGAGCTCTTCCGCAGAGAAGTCGAAGTCATTCCCCAAACTACAGATCCCAGTTAGAGTGGGACCAAACTGCTATAAATGCACAACGTGGAATCGTCTACTCCATTCCTTCTTGTATGGAGTTTATCAGTTGGGAGGAATTTCTCTTTATTGCGAATGGAGCCAATTGGAGCCAATTCAAATTCACATGAATTCCCATTGCGTTCGGAATGCGTTCAGAATGACTTCCCATTACCCAAAAATGACCCCCCCATTGCCCGAAATTGCGTGAGATGCTTTAATTTGCAATAACGTAAAACCCATGATTGCGTTCGGAATGACTTCCCTTTTGCCCGAAATTGCGTGAGATGCCATAATTCGCAGTAACGTGAAACCCCCTGATTGCGTTCGGATTGTCGTTAGATTATGCTTCCAATTTCCGACGTCTGATAAGGTCCTATGAGGCTATGCTTCCCAAAGCAAAGCGAGTCGAATTAACCCTGTTTGGGCTCATCTCTAAATGAATCCGTGGGCTGCATCAAGCCCACCCTCCTGTCCCTCTCGATGCAGAATGAGCTTTTCTCACAAGATTAAGGGAATTACATCTGACTCCTGAATCCTCAAACTGCAGCGACGATGAGCAGAAAAGAGATTCTGGTTTCAGCCGAAATCACAGGCGGACAGTCTCCCTTCGCTGGCCATTGGGTGTCAGCCTTGCTTCACAAGAGAATGGGAACATTCGTGTTCCTGCCTTCAGCATCCTGAGAGCCTCTTTTGCAAAGAGAGGAGGGATGCCACTGGGACCAAGCTTTATCGCCTTCCTTTTGGGGTGACAGCGATTGCCCCCATTAGAAGAGTCCCCAAGAAAAACTCGCAGGGAATGGACTTCATGGCTTCCCTCCCAGGAACGGGCACGTCTGCATGTGAGGAGGCCTTTCAGACTCATCGAAAAGCATTTTGCTTTTTCCCTGAGGCACCCAGCTTTGGCAGCAAGAAAATGGAAACTCCGTGTTCAGGGGCAGTAAAGCCTTGAGTGTCTGAGACGGTCCAAACCAAAAGACAGCCAACGGGAGACGGGCATTGTTTGTGGTTGTGTGCCTTCAAGTCATTCCTGAGTTATGGGGACCCTAAGGCCAATTTATCACAGGGTTGTTTTTTTCTGGACAGGATTTGCCACTATAGGCTTCTTCTGAAGCTGAATCATAGAATCATAGAATCATAGAATCATAGAAATTTAGAGTTGGAAGAGACCACAAGGGCCATCCAGTCCAACCCCATTCTGCCATGCAGGAACTCCCAATCAAAGCATCTCCGACAGATGGCCATCCAGCCTCTGCTTAAAAACCTCCAAGGAAGGAGACTCCACCACCCTCCGAGGAAGGAGTGTGTTCCACTGTTGAACAGCTCTTACTGTCAGGAAGTTCCTCCTAATGTTGAGGTGGAATCTTTTTTCCTGCAGTTTGCATCCATTGTTCCGAGTTCTGTTCTCTGGAGCAGCAGAAAACAAGCTTGCTCCCTCCTCAATGTGACATCCCTTCAAGTATTTAAACAGGGCGATCATATCACCTCTTAACCTTCTCTTCTCCAGGCTAAACATTCCCAGCTCCCTAAGGCGTTCTTCATAGGGCAAGATCTCCAGACCCTTCACCATTTTAGTCGCCCTCCTTTGGACCCGCTCCAGTTTCTCCACATCCTTTTTGAATTGTGGTGCCCAGAACTGGACACAGTATTCCAGGTGGGGCCTGACCAAAGCAGAATAGAGTGGCACTATTACTTCCCTTGATCTAGACACTATACTTCTATTGATGCAACCTAAAATTGCATTGGCCTTTTTAGCTGCTGCATCACACTGTTGACTCATGTTCAACTTGTGGTCTACTTGGACTCCTAGATCCCTTTCACATGTGGTCTCATTCAGCCAGTCAAGACAGTCAAGTTTACAATACGACGGAATTTGGGGGTATAATGCAATGGCAATCCGAATGCAACCATGGGGTTGCCCATTATTGCGAATGAGTGTATCTCACGCAATTTTGGGCAATGGGAAGTCATTCCAAACGCATTCATGGGGTTTCATGTAATCACGTATTAGAGTATCTCACGCAATTTTGGGCAATGGGGGGTCATTTTCGGGAAGTGGGAAGTCATTCTGAACACATTCCGAATGCAATCAGATTTCACGTAAATTCGCTAAACTAGCGAATTCACGTAATTGTGAATTGGCTCCATTCACAGTTGAGAGAAATTCCTCCCATGTGATAAACTCTATAGTGACTTACCCAAAGTCGCTCAGTGGGTTTACATGACTGAGTGAACCCTGGTCTCCAGAGGAACTACCCAAACCACCTCCGAGTATTCCCTGCCTAAGAAACCCCTATGAAATTCATAGGGTCACTATAATTTGATAGGTGATGTGAAGGCACATACGCACATACACCCCAAAGTCATGGTTCCATGCTCAAACCATTACACCACTCTGGATCCCGAAGGGACATCACCAGCCTCAAAAGGTTGCCTGTATACCTTTGGGCGGGGATGCATTTGGGAATAGGAAATGAATCAGGATTCACTTTGGACTCAGTTTGCTGCAGCTGAAGCAAACCAAAGACAAAGGGAGAACATGGGGAGAGAAAAGAAACTGGGATGGGACATTTTAAAAACAGAGAAGCTTAACTGGGACTGTCCTTGCCAAACTGGGACAGTTGGAGGATATGGAAAAGGGAAGTAAAGTAAGCGGAGAGTTCATAGGACCTGCCACGCTTCGTGCACCGTGGGACACAGAAAGCAATTTTAGTTGCAAATTCAGAGGATGCCTCCAAAACTTTGGGATATTCCCCAGTATTACAGTTTAAGCAGTCTCCCTGGAAGGAGATTAGCAACAGTGCTTTGGTGCTGGTTTTTGTTTGGCTCAATGTAAGGCAAAGCTTCTTCTGAGTGCATCCCATCAGCTTTATAACCATGAGGATCTACTGTATATACTCGTGTATGAATCTAGAAATTTTAGTCAAAAAATTAACCCAAAAAAACCTGGGTCAACTTATCCACAGGTCAATGTAAGTACTGTACTTTAACTCTCATCAAGAAGGAAACCATGTCCTAGTGAAAGGTGAGAGATTAATCTCTTCTCGGAGCCCCTAAAACATCAACTCCTCTACTATCTCATCCATCCATCCTTTAGGATGAGGACAAACTGTTATGCCTGCCAGAATTTCATTGGCAACGTTTTCCTTTGCATCATCCTTTGGATCCTTTGTTACATGTCCCTATGTTATACCCTTGGGTCATATCAGAATCCATTAAGTTTGGCCCCAAAACTTATATATGAGGTTGACTTAAAGCCGAGCATATATGGTACTAGAGATTTCCATGTGCCAGATCTGGCTGGTTGGAGGACTAGGAAAAATATCTTACCATAGCGCAGCAACTTGTCTCCAGAGACACCCAAAAGCCACACTCTCGTTGTAGTAAAACTGGATTTTGACAGCCACGGTGTGCTCAATGTGTATGTTCATTGGCCAACTTTTCAAGGAAGACTCCACTTGAAGATGGGATGTTGGAAGCACCTTCCTTCCTTCCTTCCTTCCTTTTCCAAGAGGCGCAATGCCTCCGGCTGACAAGTGATTAATTGAAACTTGCTGTCAAAATGTCACCGAGGAAAATGATTAAGTTTAAGGTAAGCCTCTTCTCCACATCGCAAGGCGCGGCAGTCAGTCCCAAACGGATCCCTCTAGGACAAGTGCGGAGAGTAATTAATCAAAAAGCTAATGAGAAATGTGTTTTCTTTCCTGGCCGAACCCCCACGTCATATTCTTATTAGCCAAGGTTATTACAGTCGTAATCAGGCACGCTCCGAGTTCAAAAATGGGTTTCCTTGCTCCAGTGCCACCAATTTAGAAAGCCATTAATAGAAAAGATAAGTCCCGATAAGACAAATCAAGAGGCTTTGTGTTTGTTCACCTGTCATGCGATTAGCGGCGGGTGTCACTCGCCACCGAGTGCCATCGATTGCCTCTTGATTTATGACTGTCTGCCCACCCGACGCCTGGTAGCCATCTTCCCATCATCCACCCGGAGTTGGGTCGCTGCGGAGAATCATCAACGTCTATGGTCCGATACACTTCCCCAACGCAAAAGGAGCATCCGTGGAAAAGCATCGTGTGTCCTCCACCACAAAAAAGCGATATGTCACCCAGTCAACTAGCTTGGCCCTACCGTCTCAGCCTCAAATATTCAGCATTAAATTATTCATTCCTTGTGCCGAGCGAGGCTGACAAGCGATGGGGGAAACGGGCCTTGTCAAACCGTTTAAAGATTTCCGATGCTGGGTTTAAAATGTGTTGGCTTGATTTGTTCTTAGTTAGCTGCAAAGAGGTGGAAGGGAAAGTCAGAAAGGGTGATAGATCTGTCGGACCCAGAGAGGAGGACGGAAGGAGGGAGGAAGCCGTCAGTGATGGGAAAGCATTTCCTCAAAGGCCGAGGGCCATATTCCTAGCCCAGGTTTCCGAGCCTAGATTTATTCGTTCAGAACGTCATGACCGTCTTGCGAGACACACCCCAAAAGAAGCATTTTTAAATTGGTTTCTTACCATCAACATCACAAGGTGGGGATGCTGGAAGCTCCCAAGATCTCAGGGTCTGGTCCTAAGGATGAAGAGGAGCGATCATGTCCATTGCACAATGGCCAAATATATATACAACTCCATGAGTAAGTGACAGAGTTGCCCCTGTAGGCTCCCTCTGCAATGTTAAAGGTTGCTTTGCTTTTGGCCATGACAGTAGATCATGTTGGCCTAGTACTGGGGAGATGGAGAAGAAGGAGACCAAAAGCTACTGTGGTTGTTTGTCCTGGGAATGGTAGGCGGATGGTTGGGAGCAAGAAGTGCTTGGAAGAGGTTTTAATAGTGGAACTGTTGCTTGGAAGCCAGTCCTGGCAAAAGATCTGCTGCAATAAGCTCTTTCTGGTTCACCCATGAAGCCTAGTCATTGAGTTAGATAGAAACAGAGCATTACAGTAAGGGAACTCCTGCATGCAGCGTCCCTAGAAATGGGGTCACCCGGTGCGGTCACTCATGGTGTCACCCCCCTCATTGACCTCCTCCTCCCATTTCACACCATACAGAATCCTTAGCCACGCTTTTTTGCACTAACGTTACTCGTAAATCATAATCCCCATATATACCACTGATTGTAGTGCTAATAGCTGTGACATAAACAGCTAGCAAAATTAAAATTATACCTTCAGATTACAATATCATACACGTAATCTAAATGTATTTACATATGCAGTCGGCCCTCCTTTTTTTCTGGAAACCCCCCCCCCATGTGAAAATGGAGACTCGCATATATTCAAAGCCCATAGGCTTGAATGGGGCGCGTGCCCCATTGACACTAATAATAATAATAATAATATAATAATAATAATAATAATAATAATAATTTTTATTTATACCCTGCTCTTTAGCCAAGGCTATCAGAGCGGCTTACAATTTGTTAATTAGACATTTGGACGTTTATCCAAGACCATGGACCTCAAATCTACAAGAGGGGTGACTGTAGATAGTGAAGATTTGGTTAAAATGTAATGTTTGTTTTTAAAAGAATAATTTTAAAAAAACTATTTAAAAATATAAAAAATTAAAATTTTGACATTTTAATTTTTTAAAAATTCTGGGGTCCCTCCTGTCTTCTCCCGCTGAGGTACACCTCGCTCCCACCATCTCGTAAAGCGTTTTAAAGAGAAATGCGAGAATGTTTCTTCCAAAATACAGGTGTTTGAGCGGAAGTGGTGGCACCCCAACTTAGGGTGGCACCCGGTGCGGTCCGCACACCCAACACACCCCTTGTGATGCCAGTGCATGTGTGTGACGCCAAGGATTCTGGCCCAAATATTGGTGATACATCAGGAGTTTCAGGTGGGAAGAAGAATCCAGTAACATCCTTCCTCTTCCTCTGGTCAGTGCAGAGGATGAAGGAACTGTACCAGTTGAACCACTGGTGAAAGGAGAAAGGTGGGAAATAAATAAATATAATGATCGTCCTCCTCCTCCTCCAGTGATAAGGTGGCCCTGCAGCAAAGGGACCATGGAAGGAGAAGTGGCAGAAGGACCCTGGTCTCCGCATGTTCTTGCCCACCATCTCTATGCCCCTTAGCCCACCACATTCGGGGATGTCCGTCCCATCATCTCCCCAGTTCACCCCAGTTCTCTCCCAGCACCATCAAGAAGAGAAGTGCCTATGCAAACTCAGCAGGAAAGACTGCCTTAAAAGCAAAGAAGAAGAAGAAGAAAGAGAAGCAGTAGGAGTAGGAGCAGATGATTCTACCAGTTTGGAAACTTTCCCCCTGGGCTTTTTTCATTTAAAAATCGACATGTTCTTCTTCATCACTGAGGTCAGGGAAAACTAATGCGCAACATACAGAGAAGCTGATGGTGTTCATCTGGCAGGAGTGCAAAGATCAGCTCAGACGGAGAGAGAGAGAGAAAGAGAGGGGCCTACAGAAGATGCAACAGGGCAGCCGGATCAACTCCTTGCCAGCCTGGGTTGCTTCACGGTGCCTCATGAATATGGATGCCCAGCTGCCTCGGCTCCTGCGCAGCTGTTTGCGGCGTAAGGATCGCAGAGCCAACGATGCCGATCATGGGAAGGGTGTGGGAGCCACAACAGGAGGAGGAGATCTTGGATGAATGAGAAACAGATGGGACGGGAAACCCCGGCAGCAACAGGCAAAACAGCTGCAGGCGGAGGCAGCGGAGTGGTGCCCGGTCTGGCAAATTCGGAGGAGGAGATGGTCACAGAAACACACAGAATCAATGGATTGCTTTAGTAGAAATAGCATCTTCTTCTCATGTGTCTCACTCGTGTGTCCTTAAGGTGCAAAGAACCAAGTTCGAACTCGGGGAGCTGAAAGCAGAAACCAGAGGGTCTCTGTAATAAAAACTAACCAGCGATGGAAAACTTTAAAATATTCCCCTAATAAAATGGCTGGCGTCAGCACATTGGACAGCATAGAATTTGAGGAGATCAGGAACCCCCAAGTTTAGCAGGAGGTAGATTTGTTCCGTCAGAACCCCAAAATGGCTCTTCTCTGCTTCCAAAACTGAAACCGCTAACAAACCAAAGTGAATCTGATAAAGTAGATTAAAGTCTAGGAAAACTCATGCTGCCAATTTTTTTCTTTCAGTTAGTCTCAAAGGTGCTGCAAGATCTCTCTCCGTACTGATACTACAGATTGGCACGGCTATATCCTTGAAAACCAAAGCGAAGCCATATTGCAGAGGCCTGAGAAACAACCCCAAACAGTACAGTTGCAGATGCAGGACTATGGAAGACTGCAGTTTCTCAGCATTAAGTGCACCGCTTCTTGCAACATTTGGGCAACAAAATCTTAGAGCTGGAAGAGACCCCAAGGGTCATCCAGTCCAGCACTTTTCTGCCATGCAGGAAGACGCAAGCAAAGCGATTCCCAGGAGAGGCCTTTTTGTAAATAAGGAGTGACTTCCACTCTTTTCCTGTTGCAAAAACAGAAAGGGCCTCTCCTAGGCCTAAAGTCATGGAATCATGGAATCATAGAGTTGGAAGAGACCCCAAACAGGGCCATCCAGTCCAACCCCCTTCTGCCATGCAGGAACTCCAAATCAAAGCATCCCCGTCGACAGATGGCCATCCAGCCTCTGCTTAAAGACCTCCAAGGAAGGTGACTTTCCGAGGGAGTGTGTTCCCTTACTCTCAGGAAGTTCCTCCTAATGTTGAGGTGGAATCTCTTTTCCTGCAATTTGTATCCATTGTTCTGTCTTATAGTCTCTGGAGCAGCAGAAAACAAGATTGCTCCCTCCTCAATATGACATCCTTTCAAATATTTGAACAGGGCTATCATATCCCCTCTTAACCTTCTCTTCTCCAGGCTAAACATCCCCAGTTCCCTAAGTCTTTCCTCATAGGGCTTCATGGTTTCCAGTCCCTTCACCATCTTAGTTGCCCTCCTTTGGACACATGGCTTCAGTTTCTCCACCTCCTTTTTGAATTGTGGTGCCCAGAACTGGACACAGCATTATTCCAGGTGGGGCCTGACCAAAGCAGAAGAGAGTGGCACTATTACTTCCCTTGATCTAGACACTATACTTCTATTGATGCAGCCTAGAATTACATTGGCTTTTTTAGCTGCCACATCGCACTGTTGACTCATGTTCAGCTTATAGTCTACGTGGACTCCTAGATCCCTTTCACACGTAGTTTCATTCAGCCAGGTGTCTCCCATCCTATATCTGTGCATTTCATTTTTCCGCCCTAAGTGCAGGACCTAATATTTCTCCATGTTGAATTTCATTTTTTAAGCTATGGCCCAGCTTTCTAGTCTATTCGGGTCATTTTGAATTTTGATCCTGTCCTCTGGGGTATTAGCTACTCCTCCTAGTTTAGTGTCATCCGCAAATTTAATAAGTGTGCCCCCAATTCTGTCATCCAAGTCATTGATAAAGATTTGGAATAGCACTGGGCCCAGGACAGAACCCTGTGGGACCCCACTAGTCAGTTCTTTCCAGTGACCCAAGAAAGCCTAAAAACATGGATAAAATGCCCCCATGTTCCCTAGAGGGCCTTTGGGGGGGAAATAAAGGGGCAAAAAATGGCTTTTTTATAGGTATGGTGGGGAATGCAGCCCTCCCCAAGGTTTCTTGAGAGGTTAATGCAGCTGCCCACCTTTCCACCTTTGCTCACCCTTGAAGTGGGGAAAGCATCTCTGATGGAAAAGAAACCAATGGGGGGAACCATTTCCCAACACACCACCCAGCCTGGATCCCTTCCTTCCTTCCTTCCTTGTTCACCTTGATGAGTTCTTCACGTGGAAACAAAGAGGGGGACATCCTTTGGTCCCCCATCTCGGTCTCTCCCCCCCCCCAAAAAAAAAAAACAACCCCATCCTCAGCTTTGTCTGCCACGTCCGTCCGGCTGCTATCTGCGCCTCCATTGTCAATGCATTGTGTGCCGGCTTTGAAGCAATTATCTGGCTGTGCAGAGCCCTGGAGAAGCTTTGTGTGCCGGAGACAGCGGCATCTCAGGCGCTCATCTTATCAGCCTGCTGTTAGGTTAATGAGTTTTATTGAATTTCATTCCCGGTGCATATGAATGGGCCTCTGGCAAGAAGGAGGGAGAGCAAAGGTCTCAGCCCTGGCTGCTGCGCCCAACACAGCGGCATCCTCCGGGAAGGAAGGTGCCTTCGTCCCTCTTGCGGAAGAGCAATGGAGGAAAGCGGGCAAGAGGACCCCGGACCCCTTCAAGGTGGCTCCGGACTTAAGTCAAGGGTGGCCCACTTCCAAGAGGAGTCTTGCAACCTCCACGTCCAAAAACGCTGGAGAAACGAATCTTATAAAATTAAAACAAGAGCTGGCCGGAGGTCCATTTCGGATCCTCTCCCCTACACTTTTCAGGCCTCTCCGCCCCATTTTAGCACAAGTTGTTTCCGACTTATGGTGGAATACAATCGCTTGTATTATCGTGCATGGATGCAAGAGATGGACAGTTAAGAAAATGGACAAAAAGAGAATAAATTCATTGGAGATGTGGTACTAGAGAAGAGTGCTGAGGATATCATGGATAGCAAAAAGAACAAATAAACTTCAGGTCCTAGCCTGAAATTTCTCTGGAGGCAAAGATGACGAAACTGAGGCCGTCATGCTTTGGCCACATCACGAGAAGGCATGAATCATTAGAAAAGACAACATGCTAGGAAAGGCAGAATGAAGTAGAGAGAAAGGAAGACTGCACGCTAGATGGATGGACTCCATTAAGGAGGTCACGTAAACGAACCTGCAAGAACTGGACTAGGACTCTGGAGACCAGGGTTCGAATCCTGGCTTGGCCATTTAAACCCACTGGGTGACCTTGGGCAAGTTGCATTCTCTCAGCCTCAATGGATGGCAATGGCAACCCCTCCCTGGAGAAACATGCCAAGAAATGCCCATGATAGGCTCACCGTACATCAGAAACGACTGGAAGGCACACAACAACAACAAAATAAAGATTATACCTTGGCCCTCTGGGATGTCAAACAAGGTGTCCATTCATTCTCTGAAGAGAATTGGGGAGCATTGAGACAGGTGCAAGCTGTGCAAAATAGACACCACTGATGGCACAGTGGTTCAATGCCTGCGCTGCAGCCACTCACTCAAAACCATAAGGTTGTGAGTTCAAGACCAGCAAAAGGGCTCAAGCTCAACTCAGGCTTGCATCCTTCCGAGGAGGTTCCTAAAATGAGGACCCAGATTGTTGGGGGCCAAGTAGCTTACAGTTGTAAACCGCTTACACACTCCTTAGGCGGTATGAAGCGGTATAGAAATGAAGCTGTTTTGTTTGCTTGTTGGTGATGCAACACCAACAAACAAACTGGGTCAATGCTAACAAGATGAAATTCAATGCAGAGAAATGTAAGGTTCTGCACTTAGGGAGGAAAAATGAAATGCACAGATATAAAATGGGGGACACCTGGCTGAATGAGACCACATGTGAAAGGGATCTAGGAGTCCAAGTAGACCATAAGCTGAACATGAGTCAACAGTGTGATGCGGCAGCTGAAAAGGCCAATGCTATTCTAGGCTGCATCAATAGAAGTATAGCGTCTAGATCAAGGGAAGTAATAGTGCTGCTCTATTCTGCCTTGGTCAGGCCCCACCTGGAATACTGTGTCCAGTTCTGGGCACCACAATTCAAAAAGGATGTGGAGAAACTGGAGCCATGGGTCCAAAGGAGGACAACTAAGATGGTGAAGGGTCTGGAAACCATGCCCTATGAGGAACGCCTTAGGGAGCTGGGGATGTTTAGCCTGGAGAAGAGAAGGTTAAGAGGTGATATGATAGCCCTGTTCAAATACTTGAAGGGATGTCACATTGAGGAGGGAGCAAGCTTGTTTTCTGCTGCTCCAGAGACTAGAACGCGGAACAATGGATGCAAAGTGCAGGAAAAGAGATTCCACCTCAACATTAGGAAGAACTTCCTGACTTTGATAGTGGAACACACTCCTTCCTCAGAGATTGTGGTGGAGTCTCCTTCCTTTGAGGTTTTTAAGCAGAGGCTGGATGGCCATCTGTCGGAGATGCTTTGATTGGGAGTTCCTGCATGGCAGAAGGGGGTTGGACTGGATCAGGGCCCTTGGGGTCTCTTCCAACTCTATGATTCTATGATTCTAACACCTGGGAGGTGCAACACTTCTTCTGAATTAAGGGTTTTGTGCGTGACTTAAACACATGGGCAGGTAGAAAGACCCTTGGCATTCATGTGCCAGGGAAGGAGCATCCTTCAGAAACCTCTGAAAATCTGGAGTCGGAGGAAGGAACATGGCTTTGCTAGAGGTGACCCCAGCATCCAAGCTCCCCCTCCGCCACCATGCGAAAGGATACCTTCCCTCCCGGCGTGTTTATTTCCACCCAGGCTGCTTTGTAATTTCATTATTTATCTCCCATTTAGCCTTCTGACAGATCAAAGCCTCAGCCGAGGCAGAGCGAGGTGCCGCCTGCATGCCAACCAGCCTGATACATAATTAATTGCCATAAAACAGTTTCATTAGGAGGTGGTGGTGTTGCTACACGGCTGTTTGTCTTAAAAATTTTAAGCCGTGTAAAGAGCGCCAAGGGGAAGCGTGCCTTTGCCATCCCCGCCTGCGGTGGGGAGGATTTGCAGAGTCGGGGGCCAGAGAGGGAAAAGGGCCACCACACACACAACAACACACAGTTGTGTAGCAAGGCCTGGGATGCAGAAAGGGCCTTGTGTGCAAGAAGAGGAGGGGAAAAATGCAACCCAGGAGACCGTCCAAGCGCACAGACACCGCTTGCGACCGATTGCAACTGAAATTAAATTTCAAAAGGAAACCCCAAACCCTCCAGCAAAAACCTCAGGCTCCCCTTTGCGTGTCGAAAAACATCCTGAACGCATGAGATCAAATCAAGGACCGTTGGAAACGCAAGGTGCAAACATCGAGCATGGCAAGTGACCACTGCATTCAGCTGCATGGTTTGAAAGCGGCACAAAAAACACAGCAATGAAGAGACGGCCCCAAAAGTGCCTTTTCCCACATTGCACAAGTTATAGCGTTACGATTCCACGTTAGCTGCCATGGTTAGGACGCAGCCAGTGCGCACCGGCTCACAACCTTCCTTGGATTAAACTCTACAATCTCCTTTGACCTAAACCCCAGCAAAAGGCATAAGTCGATAAAACTACATTTGGTCCATTTTCCTCCCCTTGTTTCTTCCGCCTTTCCTCCTCCTCCTCTCTGCGTTCTCTTCAACGATCGCCCTTAGTTCGTAATCTCTTTGGAACAAGGACCTGCCCTCCATAGTCCTCTTTGGAGACACAGCAGAAATACAGGCGTCCCTCTTTATCCACAGGTTCAAGCATCCACAGCTTGGAAATGTTTTTAAAAGATACAGTACATTCCAATTTGCATTTGCTATTTTATATAAGGGATATCATTTTGCTGTGCCATTGTATATAATGGGACTTGAGCATCCATGGATTTTGGTATCCACGGAGGTCCAGGAACCATACTCAGCAGATATAAAGGGCCCACATTATTATTAATTATTATTATTATTATTAACAACAATAATAACAACAAGAGCCTCGTTGCATGTAATGGGACTTCAGCATCCACAGATTTTGATATCCATGGTGGTCCAGGAACCATACCCAGAGGATATCAAGGGCCCGCTGTATTAATATTAATAACAATAACACCAACAACAGCAACAACCCATTGTATGTATTGGGACTTCAGCATCCACAGATTCCGATATTGATAAGGGAACCAAACCCCAGTAGATATCAAGGGCCCACTGTATTAATAATAGTAATAATGATGATGATGATAAGCCATACATTAATACCCCATATAATAATAACCCATATTAGATAGATAGATACCCATATAATATGTATTAATAATAACCCACATAATAATAACCCACATATTACCCAATAATAACAACTTATTGTACGTAATGGGACTTGAGCATCCACAGATTTCGATATCAATAAAGGGTCCTGGAACCAAACCCCAGTGGATATCAAGGGCCCACTGTAATAACAATAGTAGTAATAATAATAATAATAATAGCCCATATATTAATACCCCATATAATAATAACCCATATTAGATAGATAGATAGCCCATATAATATGTATTAATAATAACCCAATAATAATAATAACTCATTGTATGTTATGGGAGTTGAGCATCCACAGATTTCGATATCAATAAACCCCAGTGGATATCAAAGGCCCACTGTATTAATAATAGTAATAATAATAATAATAGCCCATATATTAATACGCCATATAATAATAACCCTTTTAGATAGATAGATAGATAGATAGCCCATATAATATGTATTAATAATAATAATAACTCATTCTATGTTATGAGACTTGAGCATCCAGAGATTTCAATATGAATAAAGGGTCCTGGAACCAAACCCCAGTGGATATCAAGGGCCCACTGTATTAATAATAGTAGTAGTAGTAATAATAATAATAATAATAATAATGATAACCCATATATTAATACCCCATATAATAATAATCCATATTAGATAGATAGATACCAATATAGTATATATATAACCCATATATAACCCAATAATAATAACAACTCATTGTATGTTATGGGAGTTGAGCATCCACAGATTTCAATATGAATAAAGGGTCCTGGAACCAAACCCCAGTGGATATCAAAGGCCCACTGTATTAATAATAGTAATAAAAATAACAACAACAACCCATTGTATGTAATGGGACGTGAGCACCCATGGAAGCAAAACCCAGGAGATACCAAGGACCCAATGTAATGTTTTAAACCCAGAAGATGGAAAGGCCTAGCAACCCATTTCCTTCCCCTTTCTAATTTCCTCTGTAGCAGCACCAGATCTTCCCCATCTTTGCTTATTATCTGTTGGGGTTTTTTTGTAATTCTAATTCTATTAAGAGATGGCCAGAAGAAAGAGCATCCATTCTAGATTAACAGGGTTATTAGCACTTAATTATGTGAGGTGCCTGTAATTGAAAAGGGAAAAGAAGGCACTCCATCAATATCCCCAGATTCTCTAAGCTCCTTTGGGCGACTTCGGGAAGGCTCTAATTTTTTTAAAAAATACTATTCCCAAAAAACTATAAATATTAAAACATCTTGCAAAAAGAAAAGGAAAAAAAAACTTTACAAAGGCGGCGAGGTGGAGAACATCCTTCCCTCCGGATACTCCAGTGCAACGAATGCTTTTTGCATTTACAAATATACATTAGTGAGGATTTGCTAACTACCTCGATAGCTCACCGAAACTGGAAGGGGAAGCGATCTAGAGTAAATATTATTTGTAGCGAGTTTGTAGGACGGGAGGAATTTCTCTCTATTTCAAATGGAGCCAATTCGAAGTCACATAAATTCGCTAGTTTGGCGGTTTTACGTTAATTCTAATTGCGTTTGGAATGCATTCAGAATGAAATTGCGTGAGATACTCCAATACGCAATAACGTAAAACCCATGATTGCGTTCGGAATGACTTCCCTTTTGCCCGAAATTGCGTGAGATACTCTAATACACAATAACGTGAAAGCCCATGGTTGCGTCCGGATTGCCATTGGATTATACTTCCAGTTCCCCTCGTCTGAACCCCATGGTTGCATTCGGATTGCCATTGGATTATACTTCCAATTCCCTTCGTCTGATAAACTCCTAGGTTTGCTCTGAGCCGTTTTCCCAGCTTCGTCCGAACCAGGGAAGAGGGGCACACCTAATGCTGCCCTCCATTTAAAATTTTAAAATTTTAAATTTTAAATTAAATTTTAAAAGCGGCTAAAAGGCTTGGCATTATTGTGGGACGGAGAGAGAAATGGCTGAGATGTCCAGCCTGGGAGGCCTCCAGGACTTAATGACTCCTGAATAGGGAAAGAGAGATTGTCCAAAGCTCACTATTTTGGAAAAGAGTCCCTTGTAGGGTTGCCCAGCCGGGGTCACAGAATCATAGAGTTGGATGAGACCCCAAAAAGGGCCATCCTTTCCAACCCCGATCCGCCATGCACAATTCACCATCGACAGGGACAGTTCTTCCATTGCCAAACAACGCTTACGATCAATAGGTCCTTCCTAACGTTTAGGTAGAATTCTTTTCCGGTCATTCCCATCCTTTGTTCCGTCCGGGGAAGGAACAGATGAAACCTTATAACCGCAAAGGAGGACAAGGCACTGCAGAATGGAGGGCATGCAAGGAAAAAAGGAGGCCGTGATACCTTAAACGCTAACCACACTAACTATTGGAAGATATAGCTGTGTTAGTCTGTAGAACCTATACGCAGAGAGATCTTGTAGCACCTTTGAGACTTAGGAGTTTATCAGACGGGGAGGAATTTCTCTCAATTTCAAATGGAGCCAATTTGAATTCACGTGAATTCGCTAGTTTAGCGAATTCATGTGAATTCCCATTGCGTTCGGAACGCATTCAGATTGACTTCCCATTACCCAAAAATGACTCCCCATTGCCCGAAATTGCGTGAGATGCTTTAATTCGCAATAAGGTAAAACCCATGATTGCGTTCGGAATGACTTCCCTTTTGCCCGAAATTGCGTGAGATGCTTTAATTCGTAATAACGTGAAACCTCATGATTGAGTTTGGATTGCCATGGGATTATAATTCCAATTTCTGATATCTGATAAACTCCTAACTGAAAGAAAGAAATTGGCAGCTTTTGTAGACTTAAGTCTACTGCACCAAGTGCATCTGAGGAAGTAGACTCTAGTCTATGAAAGCTCATGCTGCCAACTTCTTTCTTTCAGTTAGTCTTAAAAGGTGCCACATGGGTCCATGGGCAGATCATTCTAATTTTAAGAAATGTGCCAAGTCCAGCAATGGAAGACAGCACATCTATTTTTCAACATAGCGCTCTCAGCCAAGGATTCCTCCTCCTTTCTCTAAGGAGTTTATCACACGGGAGGAATTTCTCCCAATTTCGAATCGAGCCAATTCAAATTCACATAAATTCGCTAGTTTAGCTAATTTACGTGAAATCTAATTGTGTTCGGAATGCATTCAGAGTGACTTCCCATTTCCCAAAAATGACCCCCCATTGCCCGAAATTGCGTGCGATACTCTTATACGCATTAACGTAAAACCCATGATTGTGTTTGGAATGATTTCCTTTTGCACAAAATTGCGTGAGATACACTCATTTGTAATAACGTGAAACCTCATGATTGCGTTCGGATTGCCATTGCATTATACCCCCAAATTCCGTCGTATGATAAACTCCTAAGTGCTGGAGAAGAGGGATCCAGGGCCCCAAGCCCCATATTAAGCTGCTGGCAGGGATAGGAATGGGTGCCCTTAGGCTTGTCTACTTGAACAACCCAAAGGCCTTGTTGCCTGCCCTTCTCGGCTGGAGGGACAGCGAAGGGCAACCAGTCGCAGTCCTCTTTGGAAAGAGGCTCTTGCTTCGGCATCAGCGACGAACTCTACCCAAAGGCATCCCTGCCAAGCCAAGCCTCAGTGATGAGAAGGGAAGGCAAGGCAGGTGGGCACACTCACCTGGGCTGGCATTTTGCTGCCATCTGCCGGCTGCTCCGCAGGTTGCAGAGACACCGGATGCCTAAATTTCATCTAGACAACGAAGAAATCGGAAAATTCCCCATCCCTAGGATGAAACATTGACCGGAGAGGTCACTGCAGTCAGGAAATAAGAAGACGACTAGGAACGGGTAGGACAGCTACAAAGGTATTAGAAAAGATCCTAAAGAGTAAATCTATGCACATGAGTACTAACGTTAGAATCATCCATTGCAACAATAGCAAGAGCAAGGACATTTCTATGACCGGTGGACTAAGCGGTTTACAAAGTGTGAGCTAATTGGATTCCCTGCCGTCATATACGGATGTGAGACGTCTATTATTAGTTGGTGGGGTAAACACATATGAATATATATATATATATATTAATACTAAAGGTTTTCCAGTATCTTCATTAATTTTTCAGTACGTGTACTTTGGGATACCGTTTTGGACGGATGTGAGAGCTGGACAGCAAAGAGAGCAGATAAGAAGAAAATCTTATTAAAATCTTCTTATTATGCTGGAGAAGAGTGCTGAGGATAGTGGTGATGGCCAAAGAGACACTGGAGTTTATCCCATGGGAGGAATTTCTCTCAATTGCGAATAGAGCCAATTCACAATTACGTGAATTCGCTAGTTTGGCGAATTTACATGAAATACAATTGCGTTTGGAATGACTTCCCATTTCCTGAAAATGACCCCCCTATTGCCCGAAATTGGGTGAGATATATTCATTCGCAATTACATGAAACCCCATGATTGCGTTCGGAATAACTTCCCATTGCCCGAAATTGGGTGAGATATATTCATTCGCAATTACATGAAACCCCATGATTGCGTTCGGAATAACTTCCCATTGCCCGAAATTGGGTGAGATATATTCATTCGCAATTACCCACGATTGCGTTCGGATTGCCATTGCATTGTACCCCCCCAAATTCCACCGTATGATAAACTCCAAAGAAATGGGTCCAAGAACAGATTGAGCCTGAACTCTCCTTGGAAGCCAAGAGGTTCCAGATTGAGGCTGTCGTACTTTGGCCATATAATGAGAAAGCATGGCTCAAAAGAGAAAACAATAGCGCTAGGAAAGGTAGAGAGGAAAGCAAAGCTCTGGTGCCACGAGAAACTACATTTCCCAGAATGCCACAGCGTGGAGCCGCGGCAGTCGAAGTGGCGTCAAACCGGATTATTTCTGCAGCGTGTCCGTCCCTACTGAGACAGTCGGAAGGAGCTTCTGAATAAGACCATGGTTTGGCCAGAGAAGCGGACAGCCCAGCAGCCCCCCTCCAGATCCTTTCCCAAGACGGAAGTCCTGTTAAAGGATAAAGGGGGACCTAGAACCTGACCTGGGCCGGTCCCCAGCCAACCTAGAACCCGCCGCTGTGTTCTTTGCTCCCAAAAGTCTTCTCAAAGCCGTGGCAAACCATCCTCTTTGCCTTCTCCTACCTCCCATCATCCACGTTCCTGGACCGCGCAGGTGAGGACGATGGCGCAGGGCGGCGAAGAGGAGGACGGAGCCGCTGGGCGACGTTGTGCCCCGGGAACTAAGCCCTTAATCTTAACTAAACACATTACTGATGAGCTCATCAACAAAAATCTAATTATTATGTGCGAGGCCAGGCTTAATTGCTTGTCCTTGACATGCATAATGTACCACATAAGCCTATTACCCAGTGTAAGCCTATTATTATTATCATCCAGCTCCCTGTCAAAAATATAAAAGTAAAACAGTTAAACATTGTGTTTGGGGATGCGGGGGGGAGAGGATAATAATAGGCCACAATTAACAACCAAACTCCTAATGAGGAATCTCAATTCTCGACGGCGCCTGGGCTTTACCCAACCATTGACCCAGGGGCACCAAGGAGGACGAGCAATCAAAGCGGGCGCCTGAGCTTCTGGCCTTTACTCCCCAAAACAAACTTTGCAAAAGGAGGTGCCGAGAAGCTCAGGCCCCTTTAGTCCAGTTTAATAGACCCAGAACGACGACGGTCCCCTTGTTCTACGGCTGAATCCATCCGTAAACGTGCAAAACCCCATTCCTGATCCGATTACCTGGATCTCAAGTGCGCAGAAAGTGCTACAGAAGCTGCCGTTAAGTCTTTGCCTTAATTAACAATCGGCTGGTATTCAGTTCCGTTCAATGTACGGACGCCTCTCGCCAAGCTGGCATCGCCAGGGGCAGAAATGGCACCATTTAGTGGGCTTCGGTGTAAGTCAGAAGCAACTTGAAGGCACACGGCAATATATATTAAAAGCAATATATAAGTATTTTGTCGTGTGCCCCTTCAAGTTGTTTCTGCCTTACGGTGACCCAAAGGGGAACTTATCGTAGGCAAGGCTTGTTACGGGGGATTGCCTTTGCCTTCCCCTGAGGCTGAGAGATCATGACTTGCCCAAGTGGTTTGCCATGGCTGAGCATTGATACGAACCCTGGTCCCCAGAGTCATAGAGGCTCTTCAGACTGACCATTAAAGACGGCCTGGGGGCAGAGTAGGGGCGTCACATCCGTATGACGCACACCCTGACTCCACCCCCGGGGCATTGTGACACCACGCCAAACAGCGCATGGCATCATGGCACTCCTCTGGCGCATGATGCAGCGCCGAAGAACAGCTGTATAGCCACGGAGCGTTGGCTATCGCACCTTTCCAGGGCACAAAAAGGAGCCACTTTTTGCTAATATTAATAATAATAATAAACTTGTCCCTCCGTATTTGCTAGGGTTAGGGGCACAAGACCCCCGTGAATATGGGAAAACTGCAAATAACAAAAACACCATGTTTTCACCTGAGATGACACCTCTCTAGGAATCTCTAGGTCCTCCAGTTCAACTCTGTGGTCAACGTCCGACAGACACTGACCACAGAACTGAGCTGGAGGAGCTACAAAGGCCTAGAATAGTCTTCTCTCCAGGAATCTCTAGGTCTTCCAGTGCAACTTTTAGTTAACATTGACCATAGAGTTGCACTGGGGGACCCAGATATCCCTAGAGAGAATGTATTAATCAAATCCGTGAATAATCAAATCCGCAAATATCAAAGCCACAGATGTGGAGGTTGTGAGTGTAATAATAAAATGTTATTTCTACCCCGCCTCTCCAATAAGATCGAGGCGGCTTACAATAATAAAATTCATACAATATAAAAATAAATCCCCCAAGCCCCTCTTTCCTGCTCCTTTTTGCGTCCTGGAAAGGCCAGATTGGGGCCACGGTGAAAGAAGCCACAGGACCCCTGAACCTTTAGTGCGGTGCTTCCTAAACTTTGGCCGTCCGGGCGTTTCGGACTTCAGCTCCCAGAATTCCTCACTGTTGGCCCGAGGTGGCCGGGGCTTCTGGGAGTTGAAGGACCAAAGTTTAGTGGTTCCTCTTCTGCAAAACTATTAAAGAGTAAAAGGTCCTCTCCCTTATTCCACCCGGCATCCCTAGCGTTTAGGGACGTTTAGGGGGCAAAGAAACAAGGAGGGCATTTTTGCACATAGGAAAGCTTGGGGAGACAATGGGGGGCACAAATGGTTTCATTTGCCCCCTGTCCTGATTGTAGGGCAGAGGGGCAGATGCGGCGATGTGTCCAGACCTGGTGCAGCTTTTGGCAGATCCCGGGCACCGAACCAAGCTCAGGACAGCAGGTGTCTGGGCTCGATCTTCTTTGGGTTTCCAAGTCCTCTTGGACAGTCATCACCAAGCTCTCCACGTATACCATCCTTCTGCTTTGCACCCCCATGCCAGCCCAGCCATTGGCACCCCAGGCCTTGCCCTTGACCCCATGCCCGATCCCTCCAGCTGGCCCTCGGCTCCTGTGCCACACTCCTGCTGAGGCAATCCGGTTGCCAGAGCGGCTCTCCTGCCCGCCTCCTGGTGCCATGCAGACTTATCACTACTCGCAGGATGTTTACAATAATTTTTAATTTGTACAATTATTAATCGTTTTTTTCTATCTGCTTCATTTGCATAATGATTAGCCTGCTCAGTGCTCGCCATGACGGTGAATGACAGCCCTTTAAATTAAATTAAGATTTTAATATCCTTCCTCCTCCACCACCTTCCTATGGCTAAGGCTAATCAAAGTCAAGCTGCAATGCCGGATCTGAAGGCGGCAGCCGTCTTTCCAAAAATAACGCTCGAAAGGGACGGGACGGACGGAGGGCCTTGAGGCCTTTGCTCTCCTCTGCACTACTCAGTTACAGCACTTTGATTCCACTTTAACTACCCTGGTTCCATTCCATGGGATCCTGGGAATTGCAGTTTAGCGATGGAAACCTAAAATGTTCAGCCAGGGAGCTCTAGTGCTTCCCGAAACTACAAACCCCAGGACCCAATCATAGTACATTATGGAATTTGGATCCACTTTAATTACCATGGCATGAAATGCTGGGCTTTGCAGTCCTTTGAAGCACTGGAGCTGAGATTTGTAAATACTTCATTAAATTACGAATCCTATTATTCCACAGGATGAAACCCCAGCGATGGTTAAAATGGGAGTGTTATAACTGTGTCGTGTGAAAGGGGCCTTAAAACGCACGCAGTGTTTTGCAGAGGAAATGCATTTTCTGTGCACAAAACAGGCTTTCTGAGTAGGGAATAGTCTATTTGCTGCAGAAAACCCATCAAGTTCCGTTTTATTTGTATCTTGGTATCCGGGAACGGTTATAGAAACGTTTCAACAAATAAAACGAGGCAACTACTGTATCTCCGGAGAGCCCACCATCCTGCCATTTTGCATGCCTGCTTCTCCTTCTCCGGTTTCCAGGAGCAATTCCAGAAGAAGTCTGCCAGAGCAAAAGGGCCTCTTTGAGCAGCAGCTTTTACATTCAAATCATTCCTGGCATAGAGGAGGAGGAGAAAAAAGAGATCGAAGGGGCCTTAGCAACCGCCACAAACCCTCCCAACCAGCCAAAACTCAAGGAAAATCCCAGTCCTCCTGAGCTCAGAGCATTTGGATCTGCAGCCGCCAGGCCAAAGGAGCCACTGGATGCGTCCCACCGACATGGAAAACCTACCCTTTAAAGAGTGTCCCTGCGAACTCTGTGACTGTGGGTAAGTGCAAAGGAAACCACTGCCCGACGCTGCCCTTTCTACCTCTTCATTTAAAAGCCTAAAACGCACCAGCAACAGCGGAAGCATCCTTTGCTGTCTCCAAAGGATGAAGCCCACCCCAACACCGGTCAGGACAGTTGGAGGGTGCAGAGGAAGGGATGAGAAAACAACTGTATTTAGTCATATTAGCATCGTAGGGGTCACCTTGGTAGGTAGGTAGGAGGTAGGAACTGGAAAAGATACTGAAGAGCAAAGACATACAACTGAGCACCGAAGTCAGCACGGTCCAGGCCATTGTATTCCCCATCGTCCCCATGAACGGATGCGAGAGCTGGATAGCGAAGGAAGCCGACAGAAAGAAAATCAACTCATTTGAAAAGTAGTGCTGGGGAAGAGTACTTAGAGCCAAGGCGACAAACCAATGGGTTCTTGAATAGATCAGACCAGGGCTCTCCTTGGAAGCAAAGATGGTTAAGCTGAGTCTTTTGTACTTTGGCCACACCATGAGAAGGCATGGATCGCCAGAAAAAAACAATAAGGCTAGGTGGAGGGTAGAAGAAAGAGAGGAAGACCACAAACCAGATGGATAGATTCAATCAGAGGGGTTCTTATGGGCAAAGGCTTATTGCAGGATCAGGGCAAGAATGCAATGGAGGAGAGGGATTCTTGGAGATGCCTAATCCACAGGGTTGCCACGAGTTGGAACTGACTCAAAGGCAGCCAACAACAACAAAGCAAGGCTCAAGAGACTCTTGTCTTTCAGGGACCCACAAAGATATCATCAAAAGATATCTGTTCTACCCTGACTTAGGGAAGAGACCCCCAGGACCCATCTGAGATGAAAGGAAAGTGGTTGAAAGGCCAGGATTTTAAGGGATGCTTGACATGGACTTCAGAGCCCTTCCAGCCAGAGGCCCTGCCTTCCTTGGTGCCGCTTGTCCAACCTGCGCTCCATCCAGCCCTTTGTTTCCTTGCTTGATTCCCAAACTTTGCTCCTCCAGATGTTTTGGACTTCAACTCCCAGAATTCCTGACAGTTAGCCAAGCTGGAGGCTGAAGTCCAAAACAACTGGAAGAGGAAAGATTGGGAATGACTGTTCAAGAAGGGCAATGGGGGAAGTCTGGCTCTTAAGGCTTCCTGTGACTTCCAAAGCCACAGAGTTGCTCAGAAAAATTTAGGAAAGTTACTAGGCACCTAAATGCTTGCCAACATCCCAACACCCAGGACATTTTAGTCCCAGGAAAGACCACAAAAGAAGGCAGAAGTTGGCTCCTGTTTTGAAAAACTGCCTGGAAAGGACGCACATAGTCGGAGAATTCCTCCCACCCACATCCCCTTGGAAGCATAAGGGAGCATTTGGGGAGGCATAGCCCTCCAAGGTCCCTTGAGGGTCCCCCAACCCCTGCCAGTGTCCCACCTTTGTATTTGAAGGACAGGCCATGGAGGCACCTAACCCTTGGCCACCTGCTTTCTCCTCCTTCAGCCGGCACAAGCGCCACCAGAACTGCCTGAAAAAGCCAGCGCCGACCCAGCCGAAGAGCAGGCGAGGGTGGCTCTCCCACTACAAGGCCACTTACACATGTCCACCAAGTAAGAGGAGGGGGAAGGCTCCTGGACAGAGCGGGATGGCTCCTGTCCTGGTTGCCAGGACCTCAGGCCACGTTGCTCCACTCACCCGCTCTCCTTCTCCCTGTCCAGCTGTCCAGCCACGCAGCAGCAAGAGGCCGCCTTGCACCCCTCCGCACCCAAATCCTCCCCCGATGGACCTCCAGACCACCCAACGGTCAGCGTTCATGGCCTGGGATCCTGAACGGCAGCACCAGACACGGACAAAGGCAAGAGGGAAGGTGGAGAGCACCTCAGAGGAGCTCCTCTGCTGGGGCACAACAGAACCCCAGAATCAGAGAGACGGGTCCAACTCTAGTCACTACTTTTAAAGAATTTAGAAGACTGGGGTGAGGAGAGATTGTGGCATGGAGCTATTTCCATTCAGAAAAGCAGATGGAAGCTGTGCTTCCTTTATGCACCACATCTTGGGGTAGTACCATGTGTCTGGGTTCAAACAAGCAACCATCTCTATGAAAAGCTAGCGTTTGTCTGGCATTGACTGCAGCCTCCTTTTATCAAATGCATGGAGTCCTTCCCTCTGTAGGCAGAGGATGAGACAAATGCATGGCCCACAAGGAGGGAGGAAGGGATGGAAGGAGGTGGGGTGCGCCACGGTTTTACAAAAATATGCCACCTGCAAGGCTGGGCATTGCCACAACAATTCACGTCCAGTTTGAGAGTCTGCAAGGGTGCCGAGTGAGATTCCTGAGCAAGTTGTGTTTTGCAGAGGAGCCATCACCAGCTTCCATGGGAACCTTTCCGGAGGAAAGAACCGCACAGCCATTGCCGCTCACGGCCAACCGCCAGCCCCGTGGGCAAATGCCCACCCTGCCATGTGAAGTACACCTCACCAAGCGACCGGCGCTCCCTGAGACGCAAAAAGGAAGAGCCAAACCTGTCAGGTAGAGCTAAAATCAAGCTGTGATGGCAAAGGAGCAGCCAGACGCCGCTCTGAAAAGTGGTGGGGAGGTGTATCCAAGAGGGCTGAAAAATAGAAAAGTCCCTTATTTTATTACTTACCTGCCTTTCTCCAAGCTGGAGCCCAAGGTGGATCAAAGCATAGGTTAAAACTAACTAAAGCTCTCTGCACACTTCACATGCCAGCATTGCCTTTGCTGCTTTGCAGAAAATGCCCTTGTTTTTGGAGAAAGGCAAGGAGGCATTGCAACATCTCTGCAACCCGCGCCAACTGGCTACGTGACCAAGTACCAAAGCGATTTCCCACCACAAAGGTCCGTCCCAGGCAAGGCTGCCCCGGCCCTGCCTCCTCTGGACAACCTGGCCATCAACCAGACCTTCAGGTGGGTATCACTCGTTGGAAGGATTTTGGGGAAGACTGGAACGCAGGTGGTTCCAGGGGACAAAACAAGCCCTAGCGGTTCCAGCCTACGCTCCTAACCTTCTTCTCGTCCCGCACAGCACCAGTTTCAAGACTGTCCAGAGGGAGAGCTACCGCCGGTGGGACGCCTCTGCTTACTTTCATGCCAAGCCCACCCCACAGGAGGAGCGTTTGGGCAGAGAGAGGGGTGAGACGTTTGGAGGAGACCCTGAGACAAAGGTAAGGACAACACTTACGACAGTTCCAGAAAAGGGTCTTAGAACTGGGAGGAAGGCTGCTGTACTTTTATCCACGTTGTTATAAATTTTTAATTATTTTCCAGTAGTCCTATTGTTAAAAGGAGAATTTCTTTGAGTCCCTGTACTGGAAGAAAGGTGGGATATAAGTAAAAAAAATAATAACAATTTTTAACCTTATTTAACTATTATGATTGGATTTTAGCAATATTTTGCTTTAATCAGTATTGTAGGAGACCTTGGGTCCCATATTTGTTCAAGAAAGCTGGGATACACATTCCATAAATCAATACAGTGGGCCCCTGTTATCCGCTGGGGTTTGGTTCCAAGACTCTCTGTGGTTAACAAAATCCGTGGATGCTCAAGTCCCATGAAATACAATGGCACAAGAAAATGGTGCCCCATATATAAAATGGAAAATCAAGGCTTGCTATTTAGAATTTATACTTTTTGGGAATATTTTCAAGCTGTGTATGCTCAAATCCGTGGATAAAAAAAATCCACGGATAAGGAGGCCCAGCTGTAACGAAATTTTAGCAAGCAGAGAATGCTGTTTTCAGAGAGATGTAACCATCCCCTTGGAATGGGTCATGGCCCCCCTCCCCACCATGAGAGTCTCCCAAATCTTACAAAATTGCAAAGGCCCAAGAGTTTGTTTCGAATATGAGGGACCCAGCTCTCTATTGGTGCCCTGCATTGGGCATTGCCCAATATTGTCTCTCCAGGCCCAATTAAAGGGGAAAGTGTTCCTCAAACCATTATCATGCATGGGGATCAGGTCCTCCATTGCCCTCCTTAGCTCTTCTAAAGGTCCACCAGAAGAACAAGTGGCCTTTTCCATTAAAAAAAAGGCCTCTTTACTCACCTGCACAGATCACCAGCCATCCCATTATGTCCCAGTACCTGCAGAGGTACGAGGCAGCCTTGCAAGAGGGAGCACAGGTCTTCAGTTGAGATGGCCAACTGGCACCAATTGTCTTAGCTTCCATGAATGCAAAGGGACATGTCCATAACCCTTGAAGCATCAGACTTGGCCACAGTGACACGTGAGTTGGTTGCACCCATCTCTGTAATTTGGACATAATGGGCTCAGCGTAGGACTTGTCTTTGAAGCAGACTCGGTACTCACCGCCTTCACAGGCATTTGGTGGGAACGCCAGAAAAGGACTTCCCTGCAACTGCCAGGAAACGTATTTGCAATCTCAAGATTCTCCTCTCTTGCAGCTCTCACGCCTCTCTCCAGCCTCGGCCAACGGCACGGAGTCCTTTAAAAGGTCCACCACACAACGGAGGTCACCAACGGCCAGGTTCGACGACTCCACGGCATACAAGTTCTTCTTCCGGGACTGGGGGGCTCGGCCCCGTGTTCGATACGGAGACCCTTGGGAAGGAATCCATACTCGTTCTTTGGTAAGGAACTGATCAAAGGGTGAAGTTTTGGGGTGGGTCAATGAGGGAGGGAGATGTGGTTGAATGACAGTGGACCAGATCGACATTCATAGAATCCTATTGCTAGAAGAAGCCCATTGAGTCCAACACCCTACATAATGGAGGAAACCCATCTAGAGTTTGCAGCAGGTAGCTCTCCAGACTCTTTCAGGAGATACAGAGAGGAGGAGGCCCCACCACATCTGTTCTAGAGGGCTGCATGCCTTCCGCCTTATTAAAATGGTGAAGAAGCAGGTGATGATGGGAAAGACCTCAATCAAGATGGAGCCAAGACACCTGCTGGCCCTCCAGATGCTCTTAGGATTGCAATTCCCATTAGACTCCAGCCAGCCTGTCCCAAGGTGATGGAGGATGGGAAACATGGTAGTCCAGCTGCATATGAGGGTCTGGAAACACCAATACAAATGCCCCGTCTTGTTGAGTAGCCCTCTCCCTGAAATGGTCCAGGGGCTGAGGTCAAAAAACAGATACATTTCCTAAAAGCAGTTCTGTTTGTTTCCTCACTGACCCGTGAAAGGGAAAATGCAGCCATTTTCTCTGGGATGGCCATTTCTCCGAAGCAAAACCCAGGCTCAGCAAATCCATACCCTCCTCCACCTTGTTCTTTGCCGTCCTGGAGGTGCTGAAACATTTTCAAGTTTTGTCCATCTCCGAGGATGAGGAAACAGACCGACTGCCTCCATCCCCATCTTCCTGCTCGTTTTAGCTGCTGCCCTCTCTTCCGTTCTCAGCTTGAACAAACAGATAAAAGAGTCCTCTCATATCCGAGTATGTTTTTACACACACCTGCCACACTGACACGCTGCTTGTAGTTTGGGTATTGTTCTTTCTTCAAACAGGGTCCTTTTGAAAGCCAAACCACAAGCACTGCATGGCTGCTCAAGAGAAAAAAGAAAGCCAACTGCTCCATGCCAGAACCAAACCGAACCCAGAGGGAGAGAAAGCTTGACTTTGCCACTGTCCACAGGGAGACATACAGGTATACAGCCAAAGGGAACTATGGCGAGGCAGTCCAAGGTTTGGCTGAAAGGGTGATGGTCAGCGGTTGGAACAATGGCAGCCTGAACCAGTTTCACCTTCTCTTCCCACCTGCAGGCCCATCCCACTCCCTCTCTGTCGGTTCCAGAAGTACTTCATCCAGCAACAGATGTCACACAACCAAAGTGTGAACGTGGCAACCGGAAGGACCAGATGTCAGTCACCAAGGAATCAGAATCTTGGGTGGTAAAGTGGATGATGGGGCTTCCAAGTTTTAAAACGATGCTTTCAACTTTTTGTTCATGAGTGGGGTACCTAAGAGTCATTCGCAAATTTTTGTTTAAACAAAGGTGTGTTGATTATCACAAATTCGTAATAGCACCAGCTGACAAGGTGTCATCCCGCTCATTTCCTGCGACCAAAATGACCCTAGCATTTAAAACAACATACACCAGTAGTGTTTTTGTAAAAAAAAGCTGTTATTTACAAACTGTACGTACAAATTACAAAGGACAGAAGAAATATTATCTGTGAAGAGCCCTCCCCACCCCATCCTTGTCCCCTGAGCTGCACGGAATCCAGATTCCTATGGAAAAGTCCTTGTGTTTAGCTTTTCAGGACACTTCCAACAGAAGGCCCTCAACAGTGGGCAGTTTACTCAACCTCTCCACCTGCAAATCAATATTCTCCACCTGCTTCTGGAGCTGCGGCTGGAAATGAGTTTCTTGGCAAACCATCGGCGGTGTTCAAGCCATTCCATTCAGGGAAAGACTTATGGCAAAACAAACCATTTCCTTGCTTGAGTGCGACTCGCACCCTCAACAAGACACCCAACCAGGCAGGAAAGAAAGCCTAATAGACACTGCACTTAACTGAGTGTTAGGGCATCAAAAACCCATCCAGCACAATAATACAGCCCAACCTTCCAAACTTGGGCATGAAAGGAAGGTTTACTGGAAGAGGTACCTGCCAAAGTCAGCGGCAACATCTCTTCCTGCTTGCTGAATCAAAGAAGCTGTTTCTTTCAAGTGTTGCAGTCTGGTCAGAAAAGTCTGTTCATCCTGGACTTGGGGCTTTTCCACTAGGACTGACTCTTCCAGTCCTTTTAGCACCCCAGGAACCTTATAAGCTTCCCCTTCTGCCAGGCCTTCGCCATTTCCCTGCCTTTCCAACAGTCTCTGGAAGGAGCCTAGAGCCCCTTTGAGTTGTTAGGGACAGTGCTGTGGCAAAGAGGATTGTTCCTGGCAGCAGCTCCAATTTGGTGAGGAAGTTCTCCCAGGTGGCAGTGGGCTGCTCATTCCTCACATGTCCTCCACGCTCCATTTGTAGGCCAGCTCCTGCACAGCCTTCTTGCTGGCAATTCTTGCAAAACGCTTCTGCTCAAAACCATTTGACCTACAGAGGAAAGGAGAGCAACCAGGCAACTTGTATACAAAGAACATGAAGACACACGTTCGTTTCTTGCAGGCACAGAGTGGTCTTCCCTATGCAGGCCCCTCAAAAGATTCACATCAAGGCAACAACGCTACAGAGGAAGCAACAGCAGCTGCCTCCTCATCTCCTTGTACATTCCTTATAGTTAATGGGTTGTGTTTGCATACTCTGATGTTCTTTGTTTGCTTTTGTTCTACATAATCCATGGGAGCCTCCCCCGGGGGTGGGATGTACCTCAGTTTCCCTGTGTCCAACTATGGATATCTGATCACTGAACAAGGGACTCATCTGGGTAGTGTTTGTTTAGGGGCCTTCTCAGGAAGCAAGACTCACCTGTCAACTCCATCCCAGCGATACCCGGGCCAGATGTTAAACCGGTTGAGTGGGGGTGCTGGTCCATTATACCTTGGCTTTTCTGAACAGATGGAAAGGGAGAAAAACCCAACAACCTTATAAAAACAAAGTATCAGTGAAGCCAGAGCATTATGTTGGTATTGACTTAAAACAGAGAGAGACAGAGAGAGAGAAATATTAAATGTAGATCCTAAACTCAAAATGCTAACACAAACTGGCTAAAAGCAACCACAAAGCATTAATACAATCCAGCCCCAAAAAGATGTGATTGATGGAGAAAACATTGTGGTCACTTGCAATAGTGTACAAGGACCAGTTGAAAAGTCAGAAAGCATGATGTCTCCTGGGTGTTACCTACTGTTAATAATTTTTTAAAAGGCAGCTGCCAGCCCTTTTTGTTGAGGTGCCTAAAAGTGGACAATGAGAGTGGGCTATAACTCAGTGAAAGGGAGCAAAAGAGCCCTCACAGGTTTCTTTGCCATTTCCACAATCTTTTGGTCCTATGCATGGAGTGCTTCTAAACCCCATCTAGCCTAAGATACAAAAAGAAGTCTATGTTTTTCAAGGTGGCTTTCCAGGGACAGCATTCACCCTCACCCTTGACTGTGGGTGAGATCAGACCATATCTACTCCAGGTGTAGCTCAACAGTTGTCCCTGAGCTCCGCAGCCAGCCAGCCATCCACATCACCCCAATGCCAGGAGGGCCCCCAGTTATGAGCCCTGACCTTTTGTGTCTTTCTTCTCCTTGGCCTTCTTCTTCCGAAGGAAGTCGGCCATGGGGTCGCCTTCTCTCTCTTGCTCCCGCAGCATCTTGTCCAAGTCTTGATCATCGATGTATCGGGCCAAGGGCTTCTGCATTTCCTTCACGGCATCCTCCACATTCTGCTGCTGCTGCCTGCTCTGTGCGAGGCTGCAACAGACACAGAAATGAAAGCAAGACAATAGTTGCAAAAGATATGAAAGGGGAGGGGAGGCAACAATGCACTTAGGGCATCTTCACACAGCATGAAAGGGCTGGGATAAGGATGTGTCTTTTGATGCACATCCAAAAGTCCCCTGTATAACCTCTGGTCGGCCCAGCTAAAATGGATCATGGAGCAGATATAGAAAAAGACCCTTCTCTGCTTAAGACCATGGGGAACCAAAGATAATTGAATTTTCTAGAGCAAAAGTGAGGATTGCGTAGCCCTTCAAATCCTACTGAACTGCAGGTCCCAGCAACCCTTGAGGACTGCTGGGGGCTACAGTTCAACAGCATCCAGGTGGCCGCACAATTAAAAAATGTCTGATCTGGCAGAAGTCAGCTGCCCAATCCCTTGTTACCACCATTGAACCTCCCTGGTTTTTCTCTGCCTCCCTGGCCTTTCCCGAGTACCGGAGTCTGATGCCCTGAACTCCAGGATCCAGCCGGCTTACCCCTTTCCCCACTTGGCATACTGCTCCTCTCGCTCAGATTTCTCTTCTGCTTTCTTCTGCTGTTCCAGCCTCTCCTGCTTCAGGTCCCTCTTGCGGCCCGATTTATCCCGGAAAACAGTTTCAGCATTTTGTGATTCAGCTGAAAAAGGAGCCACGCATTCAAATCAGAGCACTGTCATCATTGCACCAGCTCTCTGAGGCAACTCTGTGCCTCCAAGAAACCCTGGCATAAGTGGCTGGGCACATTTCTGCAGCATCCAGGAGACACATAATCAAAGCAGATAAAACAACTTTCTGGGTTGCAAAACTTTTACTTCCAGACATCCCACAAACAAAGAATGGGCGATCTCCTCCCATTATTGCAACTAAAAGTGTGCTCCAAAGACAAGGCCCATTTGCATTTCTCCTAGGTCTTCTGCCTGCAGACTGGTACATAAAAGAAAATAAGGTCCTTCAAGTAACCTGGACCTGAGTCACATAGGACTTTATGTTTTATAGAGCTGAGAAACCCACATGGCTCAGTGGCCCAGACTTGGTTCTGGGAGAGATGGATTCAGATCCTGTTCCTGCCACAGTTTCACTGGGTGACCTTGTACAAACCAGCCTCTCAGTCTCCCTCCCTACAATCAAGGCAGATAGATGCCGTACGGTGCTTACCTTCCAGATGTTTGCTGCTGCTTCCACCCTGCCGCCTCCGGTCCTGCTGCTCCTTCCGTAGCAACTCAGCTGATACCAAGCCAGCCTTGCCACCTGAGAGCATCTGAGGGCCCTGAAAGCCAAAACCAGCACAACAGCTGTCACACACATAAACGGACAAATGCTATCTTTTCGACAGTTCCACCCAAGTATTAGATGCCTCAGATTCTGCAGTATAGCTGTCTCAACCCAGCAAGAGCAGCGCATCCGCCAAGTCCACCAACAGTACTAACCAGGCCTATTGGGGCTTCCAAACCGAGCTAGAGAAAGTCCATTCCCTGCTGGGCACCCCCTCACCCTTTGGCTGCTGCCCCTCTCTTTGGAGTCCTCAGTCCAATGAGGTGATGAATGGTCAGGAGGACTCCTGGATCTGCGGTTTTTCTGTCGGGCCTCTTGACTCCTTCGGGGAGGAGACAAATCAGAGTCCGAAGACCCATGGCGCTTCCTTCTGGGTGGGGAGAGATCTGAAGGGGAGTTTTGCTGCTGCGACACATTGCGACTTGACCGCGGTGGGGACAGGTCGGAGTCAGAGGAGGCTCTGGCATTTCCCCGCGGGAGCGAGTGTGAATCAGAACCAGAATCAGAATCGTGCCTCTGGCGCTTCCTTGGGGAAGGTGATCTCGGATGAGATTTTTTATGGCCTGGAGAGCCTGTGCACCGAAAGAACAGAGTCAGAACACATGTGCAAATGAGACTGAACATTTTCTAGCATTTTTATAAGAACTGTGGATGATTCAAAGTTCTTCCCGAAGAAAGAACCACACTTGCCACGAGTCAACTCACCTCGGGAGGATGGCTGTTTCTGAGGCAACAACTGGTCTGTATCAGAACTGTGTGTTTTCTTCCGAGGTGCTGACACTTCAGGAGTAGCCGGCCTCTTCAGATGGGCCGAGTCCTTCTTTGGGAAGCGCTCCTTCTGGCCTTCGCTCAAAGGTCTGGAATTGTTTATGCTTGCTCCAGAATGGAGCCTTTTGACAGGTAGATCAGGTAAGTTGTGGCAGCCTCTCCTGTGTGGAGATGGATCCGATGAAACATGGGGACCCCTCCTGGGTGGGGACCGGTCTGGGGAGTCATGGCGGCCCCTCCTGGGTGGGGACAGGTCTTTGGAAGTGTGTTGACCCCTCCTGGGTGGGGACTGGTCTGGCGAATCGTGGCGTCCTCTCCTCGGAGGAGACCGGTCTGGGGAGTCGTGGCGGCCCCTCCTGGGTGGGGACTGGTCTGGGGAATTATGGCAGCCTCTCTCAGGTGGGGACTGGTCTGGAAAATGTAGAGGGTTTTTTTGCTTTGCAGCTTCTGAACTGGAAGGCAAGGGCACAAGAAAAAACACACTGTAAATGAACCAAATCTTCTAAAGAGGAGGCTAAGTACACCTAACATTTGATTATCAGATGTAATTTTGCCAAGAATCTTCACCCCCGGCGTGTTACACAACGAGCAGCAGGAAAAGGCTAGGAACTGGTCTCTTGCCAAAGAACCTCTTTTGACCATGCAACACCACCTTCCCACCGGGAGCTTCTTCCCCATTTGAGCAGTGCCAGCAGATGGCATATCCATGGGCCATCATGCACATGCATTCCTCAAAAACACTCAACAATTAATAATTTTCCATGCTATGCCTCTCCAGTGCTATTACTTCAGCTCAAGACACATGAAAGAAATGATGTCGAAGACTTACTACCTGCTTTTTAGTGGCACAAAGGCTACACAACCTGTTTTCAACGAGGCTGCAACAAGCTTTGTTTCTTACGTTTGACTATTTCATACTGCCAGCAGGTTACAAAAGCTCCTTCCACCCAACAAGGTATTTCAAAACAACTGCACCTAAACAAAATGCCAAGGCCACCTATCAGTAGAAGATTAAGTGATCTGAATAGAGCTTTGCCCCCAATATATATATATATATAAAAAACTGTTAACAGACATAGCCAAGAAAAGAAAACCAGACTACAAACTACTGTTCCTCACCTGTTTGTTGATTTCGCAAAAGGAGAACGATCAGTCCTTTGGGTCTCTTCATTTTGCTCTAAAGGAAAAAACCCAAAACCCGTTTTAACATGTGCCTAAACAAGTAACTCACAAGGCATAATATGATCGCCGCAAGGCACATTTAACTCCAGTTACCAAGATTAAGTCCCATATTTGGGGGAAAGGCAAAGTATAATAATAATAATAATAATAATAATAGCTTTATTTATATACCGCCCTTCCAAAGATCAGGGCGGTGTACAACATGTTATAATATAATAATAATAATAATAATAATAATAATAATAAGGTTTATTAATAACCCGCTCCTCTAATAGAATACTCAGAGCGGGGTACAGCAAATTAAAAAATACAAGAATAAAAGCAGTCAAATCCCTTCCCAACCTCCCCCCCCCCCCTTAAGACTAGATTAAATCAAAGCTAGTTAAAATTGACATCAGTTAAAAAAATTTAAAATAATAAAAGTAAAGTGCGGTTGATGGGCAGTACGAGTGCAATCCCCAGTGGGTGGGATCAGGTTTGAACAGAGGGACAGCTAGAGTTAATCCCCTGGTGCCATTTACATTTTCATTTGCATTATTAGGGTCAGGGGTTGGTGATATATTATTCCCTCTTCAGGGGAAGGCCTGCCGGAAGAGATGCGTCTTTAAGGCCTTTTTAAAGCTGGTCAAAGATGTAATGAGATGCATCTCGTCCGGCAGGTCATTCCAAAGTTTAGGGGCGGTAGCTGAGAAAGTCCTCTGGGAGGTCTGCGACAGTCTGGTTTTCATAGGCTTCAGCAGATTCCTCCCAGAGGACCGAAGTGTGCGGGGCGGTTCGTATGGGAAGAGTACAAAAGTACAAAACTTGCAAAGAACAGCAGAATGCTAACCTCCCAACAGCTTCCATTTGTTACTGGTGCGGAATACTTCCATCCATTTAACTTCATCCGGCCGCTCATCAATAAACTCTGCCACCTGGAAACAAAAGGGAAAACAAGGGATCCAGAGGCCCATTACTCTACGAGAGGAAACGTTCTCTGAGCAAGCAAGTTTTCATCCAACAGCTTATATTCTGGTGCCTCCCTTTGGGAATTATAATCACACACAAACAACCCAGACACAACTGGATTATACTGTTCTTTCAAAGGACCAAAGTCCTAGACATAGCCTTAGTAGCCGCTGTTTCATCCAACGAATACTCACCACGGGCAAGTCTCCCTCGTCCCCTTCATCGTCCTCTTTCTCCTGCTCCACAGGAACGCTTTTCCAGCTTGTGTCGTCGTCGTCCACGATGCGCATTCTGAGCCCCGAAAGATAGAGGAAAAATACACAATGTCACAATCAATTAGAATTGGATATAAACACAGCACAAGCGGTAAATCCTGGACCTTTCTAGAAGAAGAAGCCTGGCAATGGCTTGAACTTGTAGTATGCTTTCCCCAGAGCTTCAACTCTATAAGATGGATCTCTTCCAATGGGCCTCCCCTGAAGAATCCACCCGGTCTCTTTGTCTCTGGCTGGCTGAATGTTTGATTATTTAACTTTAATTTAATTTTAATTCTTTTAATTATTGACTGTTTAACTGATTTCATTGCAGTAAAGTTGGGAGAGAGGGAATTAATGGGATGCATTTTAATCGTATGTTGCATTTTATGTGTTTTTACCTGACGTTCTAAGCCGCCTCGATTCTGCGGGAAAAGGCAGCATATAAATAAAAATTTATTCTTCTTCCTATTATTATTATTATTTAAGCACTTACATACGAAACTGTTCGGGACCTCAGAAGAGAAGCTGCTATGGCAGTGTTTTTTAATTATTATCATCATTATTATATATTTACTTTTAAAACAATTTCACCTCTCTCTTAGAAGGTTTCACATAACGTTAATACAAAACAACATAAGAAACCACAAAAATGAAAGAAAGCAAAAAAGCCTATGTACAATTACTAATAAGGGAGCGCAAATAACCTAATGTATATATCTATATCTAGCTCTCTCTCTGTGTATGTATATGTGTGTGTATATATATTTATATATATATATACAAATACACACATCCCCATGGATAAAGTAACAATAGAAACAACACACAGTCACAACCACATTTAATCGCTACAGTGTAGAAGTACCATAACTACTTGTTCTTACACCTTTTTTTTGACTCATTGGATGCATCCAGACTGGAGAAATAACCCAGTTTGGTCCCGCTTTCGTTGCCTTGGCTCAAGGCTCTGGAATTCTGGGAGTTGGAGTTTGTTGTGGGGTCCAGAGCGGAGCTCCGCTCCGCTCTGGGCCCCACAACAAACTCCAACTCCCAGAATTCCAGAGCCTTGAGCCAAGGCAACGAAAGCGGGACCAAACCGGGTTATTTCCCCAATGTGGATGCAGCCTTTTTTCCTGATTTGTCTGTTTATTTGTTCATATTTCTGTATATATATCTCCCTTCGAAGGGAGGCTGATTCTTCAGGGTTGTTGCCGGTAAGGTAACTTTGAGCAATCGGTCACACTCTCTCAGCCTCAAGGGAAAGGCATTGTGGCAAACCTCCTCTGAACGCTTCTTGCCAAGAAAACCCCTGGGATCGGGTCGCCATAAGTCAGAAATTTATGAAGGCACACCACACCACCACCACCAAGAACAGAAGAGAATAATAAAATGATAGAGTTGGGAGAGACCCCAAAAAGGGCCGTGATCCAGTCCGACCCCTTTCTTCTGCCATGCAGGAACTCTAAATCAAAGTACCCCCATTTTGACAGAGGGCCGCCCAGCCTCTGCTTCAAGGCAGCCTTTTCCAAAGAAAGAGACTCAAAGGAAGCATCTTCCACTGTCAAATAGCCCTTACTCCCAGGAAGGTCCTCCTAATGTTGAGGTGGAATCTCTTTTCCTGTGGCTTGCATCCGTTGTTCCGGGTCCTGTTCTCTGGAGCAGCAGAAAACAAGCTCTCTCCCTCCTCAATGTGACATTATCCCTTCAAATATTTAAAGAGGGCATAAATATCACCCCTTAACCTTCTCTTCTCCAGGCTAAACATCCCAAGCTCTCTAAGTATTTCCTCATAGGGCACGGCTTCCATCCGTTGCTCCCTTTCTTATTCTCTGGAGCAGCAGAAAAGAAGCTTGCTCCCTCCTCAATATGACATCCCTTCAAATACTTAAACAGGGCATAAATATCACCTCTGAACCTTCTCTTCTCCAGGCTAAATATCCCCAGCATCTCCCTAAGACTCTTCCTATAGGGCTTCATAGGTTCCAGTGGAAGTGTGGAAGTAGAATCCCTTTGCATCCATTGTTCCGGGTCCTGTTCTCTGGAGCAGCAGAAAACAAGCTTGCTCAGTATGACTCCCCTTCAGATACTTAAACAGGGCTATCATCATATCACCTCTGAACCTTCTCTTCTCCAGGCTGAACATCCCCAGCGTCTCCCTAAGACTCTTCCTATAGGGCTTTATGGGTTCCAGTGGTAGAAGTTCCTCCTTGTGTGGAAGTGGAATCCCTTTCCATCCATTGTTGTGTGTCCTATTCTCTGGAGCAGCAGAAAACAAGCTTGCTCCCTCCTCAATGTGACATTATCCCTTCAGATATTTAAACAGGGCTATCATCATATCACCTCTGAACCTTCTCTTCTCCAGGCTAAACATCCCCAGCTCCCTAAGTCTTTCCTCATAGGGCTTCATGGTTTCCAGACCCTTCACCATCTTAGTTGCCCTCCTTTGGACACATGGCTCCAATTTCTCCACATCCTTTTTGAATTGTGGGGCCCAGAACTGGATGCAATATGCCAGGTGGGGCCTGACCAAAGCAGAATAGAGCGGCACTATTACTTCCCTTGATCTAGACACTATACTTCTATTGATGCAGCCTAGAATCGCATTGGCCTTTTTAGCTGCAGCATCACACTCATGTTCAACTTGTGCTCTACTTGGACTCCTAGATCCCCCTTTCACACATAGAAGTCTCCTTAATCCAGCAACAACAACAAGTCCACCCCAGAGAGTGACCTTGGGCAAAGAGTCACACTCTCTCAGCCTCAAGGGGAGGAATCTTGCCAAGGAAACTTCAATGGCCCCAGTCTCCCTCACCGTCCCTCGGGGGCCTCCTCCTTCTTCCTCCTCCGCCGCCTCTTCTTGCCCTGGGGCTCCTCTTCTTCTTCGCCCCCCAAGTAACGCCGACGGAGGTACTCCGCCTTCGACAGGCCCCGCGACGCCATTTCGCAGCACTCGCCGGAAGCGGAAGTGCCGCTCGGGCCGGGAGGGACCATAGAGACGAGCATCTCTATGGTCGCGACGGAGGGCGAGCGCCCGGCGCCCTCTAGAGGCAGGCGCCGCCGTTGCTTCCCGCGCATTGCTATTCATTCCCAGGCATTCGGACTTCAGCTCCCAGAGTGCCCCGCCGTTGGCCGCGCTGGAAGGGGCTTCTGGGAGTTGGAGTCCAAGGTTGCCTGGAGAACCAGAGCTTGGGGTTCTAATAATAATGTAATAATAATAATAATTAGCATTATGATCACTGACATAATTATGATGTATTATATTATAATTTTATTAATTTAATATCATAATTATCTATAAATTTATTGTATAATACAGCATTTTATTTTAATATTATTTATAAAATTATGTATTAATATCATAATTATTATTTATCAAATATTGTATAATTTTATTAATTTAATATCATAATGATCTATAAAATCATTGTATAATATAGCATCGTTTTATTTTAATATCATTATTTATAAAATTATGTATTATATTAATATCATTATAATTATTATTTATCAAATATTGTATATTATAATTTTATTAATTTAATATCATAATTACAGTATCTATAAAGTTATTGTATAATATAGCATCGTTTTATTTTAATATTATTATTTATAAAATTATGATGTTTTATATTAATATCATTATAATTATTATTTATCAAATATTGTATAATTTTATTAATTTAATATCATAATTATTATTTGTAAAATTATTGTATAATATAATTTATTTTAATATCATTATTATTATTATTTATAAAATTATTATATATTACAGTTTTATTAATTTAATATCATTTTAATTATTATTTATTAAATTATTGTTGAATATATTATAATTTTATTTTAATATCATTATTATTATTGGTTATAAAATTATTATATATTACAATTTTATTAATTTAATATCATTTTAATTATTAGTTATAAAATTATTGTTGAATATATTATAATTTTATTTTAATATCATTATTATTAGTTATAAAATTATATTATATTATATTATGTGTGAGTGTTGTGTGCTTTCAGGTCAAACAGCAATCCTGTTCCTGCTGCTTTCCACTTGTCTCTAATGGGACTTGTCTCCAGATCAATCCAAATGACAATACCTCCACAGTTTAATCATTTAATCATTCTAGAGCAATGGTTCCTAAACATTCGTCTCCTAGATGTTTTGGATCCAAAACACACTGCAAAAAATAATCCAGCCCGAGACAGCTTTAACTGCTCGGGCTCAATGCTAGGGAATCCTGGGAACTGTCATTTTGTAAGCCTTCTCTGTCAGAGAGCTCAAACCATTCCCGGGATTTCCTAGCACTGAGCCAGAGGTCTCAAAGGGGATCGTTTCTGCAGCGTGTTTTGGACCCTGGGACTTCAGCTCCCAGGATTTCTGATCGTTGGCCAAATTGGCTGGGGCTTCTGGGAACCGGAGTCCAAAACACCTGAAATTATAGAGACCCCAAGGGCCATCCAGCCCAAACCCCTGCAACATAGGACCAAAGTTTGGGAATCGCTGTTCTAGGGAGAGCTCAGGCTTGATTTGCCCTTGGACCCATTTAGCGATCTTATGGTATCCACAGAACTCTCCTCTAGGACCGTGTTTCAAAGGAGTTCTCTTGGGGTCAGATTTCTCCACCACCCGGCTTTTGCAACCATACACAGAAATCCATCTCTCCTACAAAGTCCTGGAAAACTCTCTGTGGCTAGCAGCCAGGATGGCAATGAGCCAGGCACATCATGACTCTAAAGGAGCTGATACAGGCTCTTGAATGGCTTTATATAAATGCACTTTTGACACCTTTTTATTTGAACCTTGTTAGCATCAGCTTCCTTAGTCAAGGTATTACCTTTCTATGGGGTTGCCGGGGCGGTGGGGTGTCTGACAGGCCACAGGGTTGGCCTCTCGGCAGACGCAGCAAAGCAATAAATAATATTCTATCCAGCTCCATTGCAAGTAGTCTGCCCCCTACCCACCCACCCAGATTTTAAGAAGAAGTTAGCCCAGAACCAACATAAAATGCCCGGGTAAACTACACTTGAGCCCAGGTACCTCACAACCTGAGGAAACAGACACCAACAACAGTGTTTTGGTAAGGCTTTCAACATTTCAAGATCAAGACCACTTTTTACATTCAGCAGGAAATTATCTTTTTATTTTCATTGATTGAATTTATACCCCACCTTTCTGCCAGGATGGGACTAGACTCGGTCGCTGCGTCCCTCCTGCCCCTTCAGGCCCTCAAACTATTTCCTTATTGCACCAACTCCAGCAAGTCAGTGGTCTTCTTTTTAGCTATAGTATGTATTCATTGACGTTTCTAAGCCAAATTGAATCCCACCTTTGAGGAAAGGGATATAAATAAAGTTGTTCCGACATCCTCCTCCTTCAGTCACGCTTCAGTTACGAGAAGAGCTCTACTTTTTTACTGCTCCAAAGGAGATAGACGAAAGAGACAAACACTTGCAGAAAAGAGGGCAGTAAAGGGCTGTCAAAAGTGCAGAAATGGGAGAAATGGAAGCCATCCTCCGTGGCCCCGGACACAACCCAAAATGCAACCAAGGGCTGAATAACCCTGTCAGACCCCTGGAAGGCCACAATGCCTGGGCAGGGCTGGCTCATTTGTGCAAAATGGATCCCCGCCCAGACCGAGCCCCAAACAGGACTCCAATCCGATTCCAACTAAGCCATAATTCAGCTTTAATATGTGGGCAAGCACTGCTGGCAGCTGTCAATAAGTGGGTACCAGTCTTGAGAGGTACAAACTGCTCCTTCCCAAGGAGACATCTCTGCCAGGAAAGTTCCTTTCTTTCTCCTTGGGTTGCACTTGGAGTGGACTCTTGCTACCGCTTGGAGGAGGGCTCTGCCTCATAACCCTCTGTCTTCATATCGTTGAGGCCTAGCTCTTCATTCTGCTCAAACCGCCGCTCATAGCGTTCCACGTTCATCTCAGGGTCTTCCTCGGGAGCATAGATATTCTGTAGGCATCAGGGAGGCCAGGGTAAGCAGAGGCATGACACAGACGCCTTTCCCTCCCAGAACATAATGCCATCCAATAGGGAGGGACCCAAGGAATGTGGAGGAGGAGAAATGGCTCATTTTAGGAAGGCGAGCCAAGAGGCTTGGACAAGGGCAAAATCAAGAGCAGGTCTACTTCTTAACTCTTTCAATAATGTATTTCATGATACTCGGGGCTGCTGGGAGGCACATACTATTCCCAGAACCAAAGCTTCTCTCATTTGTCCAGCCAAAGCTAGGATCATTGAAGCTGCGTGAAGGCTGGGAAGAATTATGCTCCCAAGGATCACCCAGCCAGGTTGGCCGTGTATACATCTCACTTTTACTATTTCACTGGACCCGAGATATACCTGCCACTTCCAACAGAACTATCTGCGCCTGATAGTCTCCCTCCGGCCTTCCAATTCCACATTACCTGGAGATAACTGTTCCCTGCAGGATCATCGAGGACAAAATGTACCTTCAGCTGCCCATCCAGGATCTGGGAAGGGAGGAAAAAGGCAGACTCATCAAAGAATGAAGGAAAGAATTCGCCGTCCCTTCAGTCTCAGACAATCAGTCTGTGTCCAGAAGAAGACTAATTCCCAGGTGCCTAAAGGTCTTTCCAGTCAGGCAATAGCGCCGCTGGAAGACACAGAAGGAAACCAGGTCAACAAGGAGGTGCCTGACCTGCTGCACTTTCCTGCCAAACGCATGGAGTCTCTCAGTTCTGTCAGGGTTAGAGCTGTCTCCAAGGGTGAAGGGGTTTTTTTCCACCTGTGGAAGAGATGTTTCAGTCAAGCAGAGTCTCCTTGCCCCTTCGCCTTCACGATCACAGACCCACATTCCCAGCTTTCTGACCCAACCAAGAACTCATCAGCCAAGAGGAAGAAGTAACTCCACCAAGTGAATGGCAGCCAATGAGGCAGCTACACCTCTGCTGCTTATTTTCCTTCCCATGAGCACATCTTGATTTTGCATCATATTTGATACACCGTTTTATTTTTCATGCACTATACATAGTTTTGTTAGGTTCCCCTTGAATATGCTGCGTTAAATAATGAAGGTGGCTCACCAGACTCTGGATATCCTTCAGCAGCCCTTCCAGAGTTGTGAATTTGCCACCCAGGGCTCCCATTCCTAACTCGAACTCCAGCTCTGGAATCTCCACTCTGCAGGTTTCAGACTATGGAGAAAGAGATTTGACTTAGTTTCTCTAAGACCAGAAGCTAGGCAAGGTGGTGGCAAAAATCTGCCAAGACAAATAGCAGGAAAGGTGCACTGCCTTTGGAATTGTAGCACCTTTGAGATTAACTGTGTGAAAGAAGTTGTGGCATAGACTTTCATAGACTGGGTCTCCTTCCTCAGGTGCATGGAGTGTTTCTGCATCTGAAACACTCTGCATCTGATGAAGTAGACTCAGCCAACAAAAGCTTCCCTCTGTGTGCTAATTTCAAAGCTGCTACAAGAGCCCTTGGCATACCTTCAGAAGGTCTCTTGTCAGGTCCGATGGGTCCGTTACACGAAGGGAGATCTTGGTTCCCAACGGCTCTATGGCCCCTCCTGATTTAACCTGGGGACAGGCAAGCCAACTGTTAAACAGAGTCAGGAGAGAGGTGTGGAGTCCAAGAGGATCCCAGTCTACTCCAGAGCACAAGGCCTCACCTCGTTCGTTCTGTGCCCACAGGCATCGCAGTTCGTGGCCATGATAATGACTTCTTTGAAGTGGGGAATCTCTGAGATGGAGATGTCAAGGAAACCTATGTTGAGACTCAGACAGCCAAGTTCAAACACACCACCCCTGTCTAAGCTCAGACAGATGCAAGCCCCACATCCTTTTTTTAATACAAAAAGACTGTTGCATTACCTCCATATGCTGTCAGAAGCCCTGACTGACACTTCCAGCCCTTGCAGCACGCATTCTGGTGGCACAGTGGCCTGTACTGCAGCCACTCATGCAAAACCATAAGGTGGCGAGTTCAAGACCAGCAAAAGGGCTCAAGCTCGACTCAGGCTTGCATCCTTCCGAGGTTGCTAAAATGAGTACCCAGATTGTAGGGGGCAAGTAGCTTACAGTTGTAAACCGCTTAGACACTCCTTAGGCGGTATGAAGTGGTATATAAATGAAGCTGCTTGTTTTCTGGCCACTGGCGCAGCTCCCTCAGAAGCTGGGTATGGTTGAAATGTGCTCTCTGGCCATGAGCAATCCATCTCCTTCACATGCACTTCATTGGCCCTACCTGAAGCTGAGGATGTTCTTCTTTCACCAGCTCAAAGGATACGCACCAGCTTCATGTTTGTAACGGCAGGTGCATTGCATTCAGGGCAATTTGTGTTGAACTGCAGCACCTGCGACAGCATGAGAGAGAAGCAATGTTGCGGCATTCTTCCAAAGGGCACACTCTTTTCAAGTCAAGAAGCAGAGCCACCCAGGGAGCATTGCAGATCCAACAGGAGCACCATCAGACCCAGTCAAGCAGATGACCACCTGTGGCTCACTCACCTCATTTCTGAGATCATCAGCAGCATCAGGTGAGATTTCATGGGGCTCCTCAGCCTGAGAAAGAAGAGAGAGATTGGAAGCACTTTATTTGCAGCGCCAGATTAGGATCTACAAGGTAGGGTCAGAGGACAAGAAGCTCTCCAGTGCCACAAGAGTTAGAATGATTTCCAGAGGAATACAATTGTGGCAATCTGTTGGAGCAAAAGCAACCGAGCCTTAAGGGCAAATTCATTTCAATGTATGCTGTCACTGACTATAGCCCACATTACAGTACTTCCAAAGTAAGCAGTGAAAGAGCCTTCATGAATCCACCAAACCTAGACACCCTTTAACTCAAAGTTACCTCAATTCCCAGCATGGCTGCCTGTTGAGCAGTTCTCCAGTAACGGGTGACCACCAGACCTTCATCTCGCAGTGGGGCATGAGGGTTCTCCACAAAGCTGTTGCCAGAAGGGTCATCTAGGATCTAGCAGATTGAAAAGATGTTCAGGGGAAACGCCACCACATCATCCTTGCTTTTGCAGGGAAAACTGGAGTACACACTTGTACAGACCAGACCCTTGCTGGCTGCCCTGCCCAGACAGTACTTACAAAAGTGAAGGGTGAATCCACTTCCTTCAAATGCTTCAACTTGGAGATGAATCCATCTATCTTTTCCGCCAGAGCTGTATCAGTTTCCTGTCACCAACAAGAAATGGCAGCTGCCTTTAGCCCAGGAAGGAAGGGGTTACATTTGCAGATAAGACCAAGGTGCACATCAGAAGGCGTTCCATACCAGGTCACACTATTTGTATACTCTAGCTACTGCTTTGCTGGCAGCAACTCTCCAGAAAGCAGGCTATGAACTTTAAAATGAAACCCACTACTACAGATGTGCTGTATGTTATTACTAGGAGTAATACCCCCCTACCTCCCCCAAAGCATGTACCCTGCTCTGAATCACCAGCTCCAGCCATCCCAGAAACCCAAGAAGCAAGAGGAAAGCACTCACAGATAGACGTCTTGAAAGCCACTTACCCGGCGGCCCGGCTGGTCCTGCTCCAGTCCTGCTATGGCTCGGTCAATTAACCCTTCAAGGGTGGTCAGAGCTGGGAAGAGAAAGGAGCCGTAAACATTAAACAATAGAGAGTAAGCAGCCGTTCGAATCATAGAATCATAGAGTTGGAAGAGACCACAAGGGCCATCCAGTCCAACTCCCTGCCATACAGGAACTCTCCATCAAAGCATCCCCGACAGATGGCCATCCAGCCTCGGCTTAAAGACCTCCAAGGAAGGAGACTCCACTACGCTCCGAGGGAGTGTGTTCCATTGTCGAACAGCCCTTACTGTCAGGAAGTTCCTCCTAATGTGAGGTGGAATCTCTTTTCCTGCAATTTATATCCATTGTTCCGCGTCCTAGTCTCTGCAGCAGCAGAAAACAAGCTTGCTCCCTCCTCAATATGACATCCCTTCAAATATTTAAACAGGGCTATCATATCACCTCTTAACCTTCTCTTTTCCAGGCTGAACATCCCCAGTTCCCTAAGGCGGTCCTCATAGGGCATGGTTTCCAGACCCTTCACCATCTTAGTTGCCCTCCTTTGGACCCGCTCCAGTGTCTCCATATCCTTTTTGAATTGTGGTGCCCAGAACTGGACACAGTATTCCAGAACAATTGTGCTTTTCTCTCTTGGCTTGAAGAAATGACTGCTATGGCTGGAAATAATGAGCCTGGCTCATCAGTTGCCCTCACAGCTCAGTTGCTTTAGGACTCTGGGCATTAGGATTGCCCACATCGAGACAGAGCCTGGATAACAACTGTGAAGAGAAGCCACTGCAACCTCTGTCCCTCTTCTATCTGCAGTTCTTCTGTGAAAATGCTCCCTTTTTCTATTCTACCTCATGCCTTACTTCACTTGGGAACCACAGCCGATGGAACTGGCTCACTAGCTGCTGCTGTGGACACCCAGATTTCAGGGAGATGTGGCACACAGCTAACCATCAGTGCCACTTCGAAAAGCAGCCATTATTTCAGCAAGAGAAAAACAAGAGCAACATTCTAGGAACGGAGAGAAAGGTTTACCAGAAGGAGGGATTCCACAGAGAGCTTAGACAGCAAGCTGTTCCAGAGAAAATCTGGAACACAGAACACGGCTGTTTGACCCAGGATTCCCAAAACCCCCTTTGCTGAAGCCTCTTACTCTACACAACCCACAACCCCAAAGCCCCCTGTGGAAAATGCCCCTTTCACACACCCCAAATCCAGGGCCCCTCCTCTGTGAAGGGCCAACTCGACAGCATCGTGTCTGTGCGAGAAGCTCCAGCGTCCCAAGACTCCTGCCAACGGCCCCAAGAGATACCAAAACGACCGTAGATACCCACCTCCCTTCTGAGAAAAAGCGGGGATTTCAAAGTCTAGCTCAGGGACTCTAGCTGTGGCACAGTCAGTCTTCACCACTTCCCTATTCATATCCTGGAGAGAATGATTTACAGGAAAGGTTATACCTGCTGCCCACCCAAAGGGCAGGACCCAGGACGGGCCAACTCAAGGGCAGCACAAACCGGCAGATAAAACCATCCCAACCAAACCCAGGCCTAACTGCCAGCCCTCTGGATACTGAGGGACTGCAAATCCCAATAGCCCTGGCCAGCACAGCCAATGAGGAGGAATGCTAGGAGCTGCAGTTCGACAACATCGGGAGGTCTGCAGAATTCCCATCCCTCTCCCAAGCTGTCGCTGAGGAACCCCCAAAAGGCCTGACGCGGCATCAAAAGACAACTCAAAAAGGAAAAGGGCAGGCATTCCTTACTCTGGCAACCATATGCCCCCTTAAAAGTTTGGTTTTAATCTGCACCCATGGAGGGATATAACTGTATTTTTAACTCTTGTTATAGTTTATACAATACAATCAATAAATGTTTATTGATTAGCCCATGGGCCGTCTCAAAATACCACAAAGCTAAACAGAACGCTATACAAAAACTCTACATAAAAGGTTAAATTTAAAAAAACATTAAAAATGAAATGTATAAGTGTATAAACAGATAGATAATACATTACCTATACATTATCTGTACAGACGCGGCATCAAAAGACAACTCAAAAAGGAAAAGAGCAGGCATTCCTTACTCTGGCAACCATATGCCCCCTTAAAAGTTTGGTTTTAATCTGCACCCGTGGAGGGATATAACTGTATTATAGTTTATACAATACAATCAATAAATGTTTATTGATTAGCCCATGGGCCATCTCCAAATACCACAAAGCTAAACAGAACGCTATACAAAAACTCTACATAAAAGGTTAAATTTTTAAAAAATATATTAAAAATGAAACGTTTAAGTGTATAAATAGATAATACATTATTTATACATTGTATGTACAATAGATAATAATACATTAAAAGGATATAGCAGAGGTAAATTTATACACATTGCTTCATCACCCCTGAAATGTACACCCATCAGCCCCACTTATGAAGATTTCAATCGGATTGTTTTGCTTAAATACTGAGCTGTAATGAGAGATATTTTTTATTCATGACCACTTATAAAATATTTTGTTCTAATATATCCCAGTGCATTGATAGCTTAATATAGGGTCCGAGATACCAATCTCTTGCCTGCTGATACAATTTGCACTTAAATAGTATGCGTTCTATATCCTCAATTTCATGCTCTCCGCAGATACGGGTTCGCTCATGAGAAGGCAGCAAGCGGTTCTCAACCTGTGGGTTCGAACGACCCTTTCACACGTATTTTATGTGGTTATGAAATAGCAATGAAAATAATTTTATGGTTGGGGGTCACCACGACATGAAGGACTGTATTAAAAGGTCTCGGCATTAGGAAGGTTGAGAACCACTCTTCTAAGGGATGCCATTAAATCTCCCGTATCGCACCATAGCATTATACAATACAAGAACCACAGAGTGGAGACCCATGCATATTTGTATGGTCCGTGTATCACCCATTTCACAGATGGTGACTCCAACCATAACATTACCCAGATACTAATCGGACCCAGACTGGTTAACTCTAGCACTATTAATGGGTTGCATCCTTTGAGCTCCTGCCCAGGAACCTCAAAGCTGGGCTCTTTCCAGGCTGATCTCTGATGGACAAAAACAGTCACCCAGCCCACAGTGCCAGCTTTGCCAGGAAGGACTGATGCCATGACGCTTAAGCCCAGGATCATCACTTTCTCACGAAAGATTTGTGAAGCAGAGACGGTGCCAACACCAGCCCCCAAAACTGTCCAAATTAGTTCAGAGACGACAGTCACAAGACCCACCTGCTTGTTCCGGACGGTCAAAGTATAGCAGACGCCTTGGTCCTGGATCCGTCCGGCCGACTGGATCTCTGCGTTGGTCCAGTCACAGCTGCCGCAGGTGAACGAACTGACAATGATCTCCTTGAAGAACGGGATCTTTGTCAGCAGCAGCCGAGTCACTCCCTGAATTGAGAGGAGAGAAAAGGGCATTAGTCTGAACGGAAAGAGCAAAGAACCCACTCACTGAGTCCATCCGCTTTCGATGGGCTTTCCTCTCTTCCAGGGATCCCCAAACTTCAGTCCTCCGGGCGTTTTGGACTTCGACTCCTAGAAGCCCCAGACACCTCGGCCGACGGTCAGGAAGTCCAAAACCTCTGGAGGACCAACGTTTGTCTATTCTTATTGCGTCTCCACTTTGCTGAGAAGTGTCATCTTTGCTGATGCCTTGAGACTTAGAAAAATTAGGCTTTCTCTTTCTCTCTGAGACCCAAAGGGAGCTTAGGGAAGGTTCGGGGAACTCAGGAGAAGAGCCCAAAAGTACGTTTGGGAAGCTTGCTGCCCGGGAGGACCCCCAAAACGTCCTCCATTTTCAAGCAGGACTATGGAGCAATGGTTTGTATTAGTGATCAGACACGTCCTCCGTCTCAACCTTACTGCCCGGGAGGATCCCAAGATGTCCTCCATTTTATATATATTGATGTAAGCTTCATAAAACCTTATTATGTACTTAATTATGTACTTAATGATAAAATTACAGTGAAAACTATAGTATTTCTAATACAGTAATATAATATAATAATATTAAACATATAATATTACATTATGTATTGTATACAATAGATTATACTATTTATATATTATATATAACATACAATATTATATATATTTTTAGTGATTTAAGCTTCATAAAATCTTATTACATTTCAATACGTACTTAATGATCAAATTACAGTGAAAACTATAGCATTTCTAATATAGTAAATAATATAATATAATAATAAAAACATATACTAGTACATTATATATTATAGACAATAGAATATTATACTATATATAATATATGATATACAATATTATATATTTTTTATTGTTTTAATCTTTACAAAACCTTATTACATTTCAATACGTACTTAATGATAAAATTATGGTGAAAGCTATAGTTTTTCTAATATAATAATATAATATAATAATATAAAACATATACCATTACGTTACGTATTACATACAATAGAATATAATACCATACATATAATAGTAATATAATATAGAAATATCATGTAGAAATAAAATAAGTGACATAATATAGTAATATCATACAATATAGTAATATAGTATTTCTAATAAAATAAATAGACAAATCTTGCTTTATGATATTTACAAATTTTTATGCAGTTTCCACGAAGGCTTCCTCACTTCTTCAAAACCTGAGGCTCTATTTATTATTAAAAGTACTTTCTATGGCTTCTAATAATAATAATAATATTAATATTAATAATAATAATAAATTGCCAACTTCTGTTGCTGCGGAGCCTATTTAATATATTGCCCTCCATTTCAAAGCATGGATTTACGTCTAGAGTGACCAGGCGCGTCCTCCTTTTCCCGGACGCGTCCTCCATTCCCAGCCATGCTGCCCGGGAGGACCCCCAAGGCGTCCTCCATTTTGGAACCACGGACCCAGTCACGTCCTCCTTTTCCCGGACGCGTCCTCCATTCCCAACCATGCTGCCCAGGAGAACCCCAAGGCGTCCTCCATTCCGACCCAAGTGTCCAGGCGCGTCCTCCTTTTCCCGGACGCGTCCTCCATTCCCAGCCATGCTGCCCGGGGGACCCCCAAGGCGTCCTCCACTCCGAGGCACGGATTTCCGTTCAGACCAGAGCGGCCAGCCGCGTCCTCCTTTTCCCGGACGCGTCCTCCATCCCAGCTCTACTGCCCGGGAGGACCCCCAAGGCGTCCTCCATTCCGAGGCACGGATTTCCGTTCAGACCGGAGCGGCCAGCCGCGTCCTCCTTTTCCCGGACGCGTCCTCCATGGGCCCCCTCACCTGCCGGAAGCAGGCCATGCAGAGGGACTCGATCTCGGCCGGCTGCTGCTGCTCCTCGTCCTCGGCGCTGAGGGGACGGAAGAAGAGCCCGCCTCCTCCTCCCGGGGCCGGAGAGGCCGAGCCCGGCGCCCCGAAGGCCGAAGAAGACATGCCTCCCTTTTCCCCTTCCTTCACAGCAACCGATCCGGAAGTGCTCCTAGGGGACCGGAAGTGGCGCTCCACGTTCCCTTCCGCTCCCGTCTCCCTGGGCAACCGTGACGTCACTAGGCCCACTACTCCCACGCAGGCTTCGTAGGCCCCAAGTAGGCCTCGGCCCAAAAAATGGAGAAAGTGGCCTCTGCCCCTTAAATAAAGTCAAATAAAGTTACAGCACTATATAAATAAAGTCAAATAAAGTGAAATAAAGGGCAGGCCTCTAGGGCAGGGGCCATGGAGCTTCCAGGGTTCAAGGCAGTCTGCCTCAGAGACAGGCCCACATTGCCCTCAGAAAAGGGGAAAAGGGCCCCCATTAAAATGCTACTTTGGTCACAAAAAAGTCACGTAGATCCAAAACACGCTCCAGAAAAAATCCAGCTTTGAGAGCTCTTGAACTGCCCTGGCTCAATACTAAGGGATTTTGGGAGCTCTATGAAACACTTGGCCTTCTCTGTCAAGAAAGAGCCCTGGGACCACAACAAACTACAATTCCCAGGATTCCCTAGTCCTTAGGTAGCTAACACCCCAGAGGACAGGATCCAAATTCAGAATGACCCGAATAGACTATAAAGTGGGCCAAATCCTCAGAGGATGCATCCACACTGGAGAAATAACCCACTTTGGGCCAGCTTTAACTGCCCTGGCTCAAGGCTATGGAATTCTGGGAGTTGGAGTTTGTTGTGGGGCCCGGAGATTGTTGTCTGACTCGCTTGCTATGGAATTCTGGGAGTTGGAGTTTGTTGTAGGGCCCGGAGCTCCGCTCCGGACCCCACAACAAACTCCAACTCCCAGAATTCCATAGCCTTGAGCCAGGGCAGTTAAAGCCGGCCCAAAGTGGGTTATTTCTCCAGTGTGGATGCAGCCAGAGATGGAAATGGAAACTTGGAAATGTATTTTATTCTGTTTTAAGGGGTGGGTGTGGGGATTTGTTGAAGCCATGGCCAAGGGAATGCTAAACACAGAATTTTTTGTTTCAGAAGATTCTAGAAAGGCCGGTTGGAGCATTTCGAGGCATTCCCAACCGAAATGGCCGCCTCCAATCGAAGGATGTCGGATAGAGCGATGAAACAGTACACATTTGACATTGCAAGGAGAAGTATTCAAGATCCAGAAGAAGATGTGAGTAGACCTTCAAGATTCAGAAGAAGATGTGAGTGGACCTTCAAGATCCAGAAGAAGATGTGAGTAGACCTTCAAGATCCAGAAGAAGATGTGAGTAGACCTTCAAGATCCAGAAGAAGATGTGAGTAAGCCTTCAAGATCCAGAAGAAGACGTGAGTAGACCTTCAAGATCCAGGAGAAGACGTGAGTAGACCTTCAAGATCCAGAAGAAGACGTGAGTAAACCTTCAAGATCCAGAAGAAGACGTGAGTAGACCTTCAAGATCCAGAAGAAGACGTGAGTAGACCTTCAAGATCCAGGAGAAGATGTGAGTAGACCTTCAAGATCCAGAAGAAGATGTGAGTAGACCTTCAAGATCCAGAAGAAGACGTGAGTAGACCTTCAAGATCCAGAAGAAGACTTGAGTAGACCTTCAAGATCCAGGAGAAGACTTGAGTAGACCTTCAAGATCCAGGAGAAGACTTGAGTAGACCTTCAAGATCCAGAAGAAGACGTGAGTAAACCTTCAAGATCCAGAAGAAGATGTGAGTAAGCCTTCAAGATCCAGAAGAAGACGTGAGTAGACCTTCAAGATCCAGGAGAAGACGTGAGTAGACCTTCAAGATCCAGAAGAAGACGTGAGTAAACCTTCAAGATCCAGAAGAAGACGTGAGTAGACCTTCAAGATCCAGAAGAAGACGTGAGTAGACCTTCAAGATCCAGGAGAAGATGTGAGTAGACCTTCAAGATCCAGAAGAAGACATGAGTAGACCTTCAAGATCCAGAAGAAGACTTGAGTAGACCTTCAAGATCCAGGAGAAGACTTGAGTAGACCTTCAAGATCCAGAAGAAGATGTGAGTAGACCTTCAAGATCCAGAAGAAGATGTGAGTAGACCTTCAAGATCCAGGAGAAGATGTGAGTAGACCTTCAAGATCCAGGAGAAGATGTGAGTAGACCTTCAAGATCCAGGAGAAGATGTGAGTAGACCTTCAAGATCCAGCAGAAGATGTGAGTAGACCTTCAAGATCCAGGAGAAGATGTGAGTAGACCTTCAAGATCCAGGAGAAGATGTCAGTAGACCTTCAAGATCCAGAAGAAGACGTGAGTAGACCTTCAAGATCCAGAAGAAGACTTGAGTAGCAGTGGCCATGAGCGCCTGTTACCAGCTTCGGGTGATCCGCCAGCTGCTCCCTTTCCTGGAGATGAGGGACCTGGAAACTGTGGTCCATGCCTTGGTCTCCTCACGTCTAGATTATTGCAATGCACTCTTCATGGGGCTGCCCTTGTGCTTCACCCGGAAACTTCAACATGCCGCATAATGGAGCTTTTGCTGAGTACTTTGTTCTTTGGGCCCCACTGGATGTGAATGCTCTAAACCCTTTTGGAACCACCTGCGATCCATCTCCACGTAGGGCTTCTTATCATCCCAACAGTCAGTTTCTATCCACTTGGGTAGTTCTTTAAGTCTGGGACAGGTGGATTTGCTTCTTCTAAGGTTGCTGGTGAATCCCGTGTTCCTGCACAGAGTCTCGGGCCCCCATTTCACTTCCTTGGGGTAACTTGGAGCTGGTGCCTTCCCCTCTTGGTCTCTCCAGGAACCAGACTGTGGCCCTCTCAATATTTTGATGGTTGTGGGGCTTGGCTCTTTCCCTTGGATCTAGAGATATATTCATTTTAATACTAGACAGGTATATATGTGGTTTCTTACTATCTATATGGGGGAATCACCAAAGAGGAATTCAAACAAATAGCCAGCGCATGTAGGGGTAAAATCAGAAAAGCTAAAGCGCAGAATGAACTCAGGCTGGCTAGAGAGGTTAAGAACAATAAAAAGGGCTTTTTTGGGTATGTCCGAAGCAAAAGGAAGAAGAAGGAAACAGTAGGACCACTGCGTGCAGAAGATGGCAAAATGCTAACAGGGGACAGAGAAAAGGCAGAATTACTCAACACCTTCTTTGCTTCAGTCTTCTCAGAAAAGGCAAAAGGTGCTCAACCTAAGGATAATAGGGAAGAAGACAGAATAGGGGAATTTCAGCACAGAATAAGTAAGGAGATAGTACAGGAATACTTGGTTAACCTAAATGAATATAAGTCTCCAGGACCAGATGAACTACATCCAAGGGTATTAAAAGAACTGGCAAATGTAATATCGGAGCCATTGGCAATAATCTTTGAGAACTCCTGGAGAACAGGAGAAGTCCCAGCAGACTGGAGGAGGGCAAACGTTGTCCCCATCTTCAAAAAGGGAAAAAAAGAGGATCCCAACAATTATTGTCCAGTTAGTCTGACATCAATTCCAGGAAAGATTCTAGAGCAGATCATTAAACAGAGAGTCTGTGAACATCTAGAAGCCAATGCCATAATCACAAAAAGCCAACATGGGTTTCAGAGAAACAAGTCATGCCAGACAAATCTGATCTCTTTTTTTGATAAAATTACCAGTTTGGTAGATGAAGGGAATGCTGTGGATATAGTATACCTCGATTTCAGTAAGGCCTTTGACAAGGTTCCCCATGACATTCTTGCAAACAAGCTTGTAAAATGTGGGCTAGACAAGTTAACTGTTACATGGATTTGTAATTGGTTGACTGACCGAACCCAAAGGGTGCTCAACAATGGCTCCTTTTCATCCTGGAAAGAAGTGACCAGTGGGGTCCCACAGGGCTCTGTCCTGGGCCCAGTGCTATTCAACATCTTTATTAATGATTTGGATGACAGTATTGGGGGCACATTTATCAAATTTGCAGATGACACCAAATTAGGAGGAGTAGCCAATACTCCAGAAGACAGGATTGAAATTCAGAATGACCTGAATAGACTAGAAAGCTGGGCCAA